>CANTUR010000449.1:0-1200000 GCA_947683625.1 Mallotus nudiflorus
TTAAAGCCTAATATGAGCTTGGGCCCAAAACACATAAAAATAAATAAACAAGCCAAAAATAATAAAAAAATATCAAAACAATCAAATAAAAAGAGCAAACAATCAATTACATTTATTTCTTCTAAAAAACCTAATTTAGTTAAAGTGACCTTAGAAAGCAACCCTAATTCTATCCACTTAAATTTAATTCAATTTTAATTCAAAATCCTAATGTTCTATGTAGCCATTAATTTTAATTAATTACCTAATTTAAACCCTAATTTTACTAACCAATTAATTAAAATAAAACACACAATCACAAACACATGATTTCATTATTCGCACTAGTGGGACTATTACAATGATCTACTAAAAATAATAAGAAAATAAAAATTAATACAACCTTAAATAAAAATACAAAATAAAGCAACCAAAAAAAATAATAATAAATAAATAAATAAAACCTATAAACTATATTCGGCTACAAAATTCAATCCATGACATTCCATGGATCTTCATGGATTTTGTTTTCTAAGTGAACTCATTATGTAACACTTTCCATAATCACAAAAAAAAAAAATAATGATTAGTGAGTAAAAAAAATAACAACAAAAAATAAATAAATTTAAAATTTAATAGAACCCAAAATATATATATATATAAGGAAGTAGGTAGGAGAGGAGATGATGATATGGATGCAATATTGATTGCCCTTTAGACTAGTGTAAATCACCGTTGCTTTTTAAATGGATCTTTAATACTTGATGTTCTCTTTTCAAAAGCCTATTGGTTCTTCCTCAAAGAACAAATACTTCAGAAGAAATATTTTTTGAACATTGCGTAAGAAAAGTGAAAGCCTCCAAAAAAGGTCTAGAAAAAAAAAAAGGTCTCTGAAGAAGTCCTCTAAGAGACTTTAAGCTGGGTTTTTATAGAAAAACCCTAACTATAAGAAGTATCATATTATGACCTCCGCTCTTTATAGTGATAGAGTTTTTATTTTAAAAGGATTTTTGATTTTCTAAAAATTTAGATAAATCCCAAAAAAGGGATTTATGATATTATTTAACCAATCAAAATTTAGAAAAATAAAAATTTTATTTATTGAAAAATAAAAAATACAGATGAAACTTGTTTAATTCTGATTGGGATTATATAATTCCGATTGGAATTACATAATTCTGATTGGTTTTATGTAATTTTGATCGGAATTACAAAATTTTGATTTTTTTAAACTTTTAATTATTGAAAGACCCCTAAAAGAAATAAAATTTTCAATTAGGTCCTTAAAGAAAATATTACAATTAAGTCCTTAAAAACCAATTAAGTTCTTTTGAAAATGCATTTAGGCTTTTGAGGTTTCAAACTTTAAGTGTTGAAGATATATTTATAATATTTTCATCATTGGAGTCCTTTATAGCACCTACACTCAACTATCCCAAAATTGGGTGCTTACAAGCATCAAACCTCATATTCTGCTTAAAAGTTCTTCAAAGAGCAAGTCTGGTTAATTTTAGTTTCAAGAACTCTCTTCAGTCAGTTCACTCACTCATATGCATCTTTTATACACAAGACTATAATTAATGGTGTTGAATTAATAAAAACAGTAAACAAATTAAGTCTTTTGCACACAAAAAGGAAAAAAAGTCTACTAGCATAGTGTGAATGAATCCATAATGAAATTAGGGGCGAATTACAAAACAGTAAGTTCACATTCAAAGAGTGAAGATGGAATATTGAAGTATGAGATTAAGTAAATGAGATCTCGGGGCAGAAAGAAGTAAAATATAAGCAATAACCAATAATTCATCAATATAGCATAGCTTAGTCATTTTTCCAACAAGTTGTATCAGAAGCTCTAACATCAAAAGTACCAACAACAGAGCATTCAAAGCTCAAACCTATAAGATGTTGATGAAGCACCTTATTCTTGCACTCAAAGATCAATAATATAGCTCTATTCTAAACAGAAGACCTATTAGGATCATGCATATCATACATAGCATGCATACACTTGCATACACTTGTAGTGAAATACTTGCTTTGCATAATAAAGTCTTTGACCCTAGGCAAGATTGTGCAAATATTTTGCTACTGACATTCAAAATTAGTGTTGTAAAAGTGTAGAAAGGTAGTTAGAATGTTCACATCTAAAGGAAAATGGTAACACTATCAAGGTGAACCTAATGCTTAATGGGACTTTAGATTGCAGGAGCCTAATAAATCATAGGCCTATCTAGTAAGGTGTTGGGATTCATGATACAAACGCAGCGAAAAAATTAAAATTTTATCACGTTCCCAAGCCTGGATCCATGTAATTCGACTACTTGATTAAATCTAGGGTTTTAAAATCTTACCAAAATGTAGAAGAGGCAAGATTCTCTGGAAGGATGAGAGGAGGTTCACACCGGTGACACCTTACCTCGAGCTTTTTTTTTTTTTGGCTTGGTTGTTCGGATCAAGACGTCTCTAAAAGGATGCGTCCTCTATAGGTATCCACACGAACAACCCTTCACAAAATGAATTTGAGTGTGTGTGCTAGCAACCTCCTTGACTGTCTCACAAATCAAGAACAAAAGGAAAAACTCTGTCTTTTTCTAAGAGGAAAGAAGATGAATTTGGAGGCAAGAAAAACAAGTGTGTGAAACCTTAGAGAATATAACATATTTATAGACTCCAAATTAGGGTTTTACTTACCAATGACCTTTTGGTAATTTTTCCATTTATTATATTCTGATTTTGTTTAAAAAATCAAAAATAATATCTTATTTATTTATTTAAAATAACATTTATCTTAAATAAATAAATAAATAAATAAATAAAACACTTTAATTATTTATTTCCACAGAGTTTATTTTGGGCTTATTAAACCCATATCCGTTTTGGGCTTGTTCTAAGTGTGTGACCCTGTAAAGTTAACACAACATTGGCAGTGGGCCTAAATCTCTATTTAGGCCTACAAGTCATAAGTGGCCTTTAGCAAGACATTATGACTACCCAAGTCATGTGAAGTCAATAATCCGACATAACCTAATTACAGTGAATTTTATTATCCCTTTATCACATGATATCTTAATTGAACATAAGGCATAGAATGTCATCCTTATATAGTTCAATATTATGACTTGATTCCAAGTAGACTGAAAATGATAACTCTTTATCAATTCATTTCAGCATGGCCATGCATTTTCCTTCAGTTTATCTCATCAAGGCCCCTTTAGATATCTTTCTCATATTAATGAGGGATAAATTCCTTCTAAATCACTCACATTCCTCACATAACTAATTTTATATCCAACAACATCCTTTTAATCATCCTATTAAAGACAATGTTAGAATGTGTCAAAACATAAAATAGCTATGTAGAAATCCATGATGATTTCAAGGTCAAAGGATCGAAATAAAATTACTGTGATAAGAAATACTTATGACAATAATCTATGTAGCATTCTTATAGTGGGTCAATCCAGTACATGATCTCTCATCATGTACCTATGAGTTGACTCAATATCTCATATTTATGATTAGTAAAACATAAACATCAATCAACATCATACTAGCCTTAATACTTTAATATTCATATAATGAATAAATGGCTAGGGATAATTAGAATATAACTCTTATTTTAATATAAGGGTTTTACTATCAAGTTACATACTTGATGGCCTTAGTAAGAATTAACCATTCATGTAATTATCATAAAATCAAATGATAATATAATACCTCTTTATTAACAAAATAAGAAAGTCAATACATAATCACAAATGATTGACCTAGTGCATATCACTAACAATCTTCCACTTGCACTAGGCCCAATCAACATCGTATCGAATACCCATGGACCTAGTATGACTCTCATGTTTAGGCTGTGGAAGAGGCTTAGTTAGTGGATCAGCAATATTATCATTTGTAGGTACTCTGCATATCTTGACGTCTCCTCTCTCAATAATTTCTTGAATAAGATGATAACGCCTGAATATGTGTTTGGATCTCTGATGTGATCTGGGCTCCTTAGCTTGGGCTATAGCTCCATTATTGTCACAATATAAGTTCACTGGATCTGATATACTAGGAACAACACCTAGTCCAGTTATGAACTTCTTAATCCAAACAGCTTCCTTAGCTGCTTCTGAGGTAGCTATGTACTCAGCTTCTGTTGTAGAATCAACAACAGTGTCTTGCTTGGAACTCCTCTAGCTCACTGCACCTCCATTCAAACAAAACACATATCCTGACTGTGATAAAAAATCATCCTTGTCAGTTTGGAAGCTGGCATCTGTGTAACCATTTACAACTAGCTCATCTTCCTGACCCACCATATAGTAAAAATGCATCCTTAGTTCTTCTTAAGTACTTAAGGATATTTTTAACTGCTGTCCAGTGACTTTCACCTGGGTCTAATTAGTATCTGCTCATTGTGCTTAAGGCGTATGAAACATCAGGTCGAGTACACAACATTGCATACATGATAGATCCAATAGCAGAAGCATATGGAATCTTACTCATGCGGTCTCGCTCATCTTATGTCATAGGACACTGAGTCTTGCTGAGACTAATGCCATGTGACATTGGCAAGAATCCTCTCTTGGAATCTTGCATATTAAACCTGTTCAATACCTTATCAATATAAGTGCTTTGACTTAGGGCAATAAGCCTTTTAGATCTATCTCTATAGATCTTGATGCCTAATATATAAGCAGCTTCACCTAAGTCTTTCATTGAGAAAAAAATCCCTAACCATGATTTAACATTTTGTAAAATAGGGACATCATTTCCAATGAGTAGTATGTCATCCACATACAACACTAAAAACATAATAGCACTCCCACTAACTTTCTTGTATACACAAGGTTCATCATCATTTTTAATGAAGCCAAATTCTTTGACTGCTTCATCAAAATGAAGATTCCAACTACGAGATGCTTGCTTCAATCCATAAATGGATCTTTGAAGCTTGCATACCTTTCTAGAATTCTTAGGACTAACAAAACCCTCTGGCTATGTCATGTACACATCCTCAAGTAAATTTCCATTAAAAAATGCTGTTTTGATGTCCATTTGCCATATTTCATAATCATAGTATGCAGCTATGGCAAGGAGAATTCGAATAGATTTTAGCATAGCCACTGGTGAAAAGGTTTCATCATAGTCTATACCATGTGTTTGTTTGAAACCTTTTGCAACCAGTCTTGCCTTAAAGGTATGCACATTGCCATCCATGTCGATTTTCTTTTTAAAAACCCATTTGCACCCAATAGTTTTTTAAACCATCATTTGGGTCAATCAAGGTCCATACTTGATTATCATACATGGATTGCATTTCTGATCTCATGGCTTCAAGCCATTTCTCAGAGTCAGGACTATTTATGGCCTCCTGATAGGATGTGGGCTCATTTTGATCCATAATTAACACATCATAATCACTAGTTATGAGAAATCCATATCTCATGGGGATTTGACGTGTCCTATCAGACCTCCTTAGGCCTTTTGGTACTTGTGCAGGCTCAATAACTTCTTGTTGATTCAGCTGCGGTTCTATATAAGGTACAATGCTATTTTGTGGGCCTTGAATTTCTTTAAGTTACACTGTGCTCCCACTGGTTCCTTTGGAAATAAACTCTTTTTCCAAAAATACACCATTCCGAGACACAAACACTTTGTTCTCAGACGCATTATAGAAGCAATATCCTTTAGTTTCTTTAGGATATCCAACAAAAAGGCATTTATCATATTTGGGTGCTAGTTTATCTGAGATTTGACGTTTCACAAAAGCATCATAGCCCCAAATCTTAAGAAAAGAGAAAGTGGGACTTTTTCCAGTCCATTTCTCATATGGTGTCTTTTCAACTGCCTTTGATGGAACTCTATTCAAAATGAATGCAGCAATTTCTAAAGCATATCCCCAAAAAGAGATTGGAAGATTAGATTGACTCATCATAGATCGAACCATATCCAATAGAGTTCAATTTCTACGTTCAGACACACCATTACATTGTGGTGTACCTGGAGGAGTCAATTGTGAAACAATCCCACAATCTCTAAGATGATCTGTAAATTTTTGGTTTAAATATTCACCACCTCGATCAGATCTTAGTGTTTTAATATTTTTACCAAGTTGATTTTGTACTTCATTCTTGAAAATTTTGAACTTTTCAAAAGATTCAGATTTGTGTTTCATTAGATAGAGATAACCATATCTACTAAAATCATCCGTGAAAGTTATGAAGTATTGAAAATCACCTCTAGCAGTTGAGCTTAATGGTCCACATACATTAGAATGTATTAGGCCCACTAAGTCATTAGCCCTCTCACTTTGTCCAGTAAAAGGTGTTTTAGTCATTTTTCCAAGTAAACAATATTCACATGCATCAAATGATTCATAATGAAATGAATTTAAAAGCCCATTTTGGTGTAGCTTTGAAATGTGTTTCTCATTTATATGGCCTAAACGACAATGCTAGAGGTAGGTCAAGTTTAAATCATTAGATTTAGACGTCTTTATATCAATGTTATAGATTGGCATTTCATTAGTTTCTTCGACATCTAAAACATAAAGTCCACTAGTGCATGGAGCATATCCATAGAAAATGTTATCTTGATAAATACTGCATTTATTATTCTTAATAATAAATTCAAATCCTTTCTTATCCAAACAAGAAATAAAAATAATATTCCTACACATAGTAGGTACATAATAACAACTTTCTAAAGATAAAATAAGTCCAATAGGCAAAGGTAACTCATAAGTTCCTACAGCTAAAGCAACAACTCTTGCTCCATTGCCAACTCGTAGGTACACTTCGCCTCTTGCCAATGATCTACTCCTTTTTAGACCTTGCACATTTGTCCAAATGTGAGATCCTGATCCAGTATCTAATACCCAAGAATCAGAAGCAGAAGCAGATAAATTTAATTCTATAACATGAATGCCTGAAGAGGTAGTCTCACCACCCTTTTTCTTCTTCAGATCATCCAAATAGAGCTTGCAATTTCTTTTCCAATGGCCTGGCTCATTATAAAAAAAACAAATTCCTTCCTTTGTTTTGGGTTCAGCTTTGGATTTGGGCTTGGGCTTTTGAAAACCTTTAAAGACTTTGCCCTTGCCCTTGCCCTTTCCAACCCTTTTCATCCCCTTTCCCTTATTGACCATGAGAACATCCTTGGTGTTACTCTTGATGTTCTTTTCAGCAGTTTTCAGCATCCCATGCAACTCTGAAACAGTCTTCTCCATACTATGCATATTGAAATTCATAATGAAGCTATCATAAGCTTCAGGCAAAGATTGGAGAATAATATCCACAGCCAGTTCTTGTTCAATCTTAAGACCAAGCTTGTCCAAGTGATCAAGATGACCCTTTATCTTAAGAACATGAGGACTGACAGAGCCACCAGTAGTCAGCTTGCAGGAAAGCAATGCCCTAATGGTATTGAACCTTTCAATTCTGGCTTTCTCTTGGAACATTTCCTTGAGATGGCCTATCATAGTATAAGCCTCCATTTCCATCAGTTGCTTTTGCAGCTTAGATTCCATACATCCAAGCATGACATAAGTGACATCAGTAGAATCATTGAGATGCTTGGTATAAGCATCCCTTTGTGCTCTAGGAGCATTGGCAGCTGGTTCCTCAGGGATGGGTTGATCAAGGATGTATTCCTTTCTCTCATGCCTAAGAACAATTCTTAGGTTTTTATACCAGTCAAGAAAATTAGTCCCATTGAGCTTATCCTTCTCAAGGATCGATCGCAGTGACATGGTAGGTGTAGTGTTTGAAGTCATTATCTACAACAAATATATGCAAAGTCCATTCAGTATTTTATTAAATATGTATAAGGCATAATAAAAACTCCCACTAAATTTACTTAAATCAATAACCCTCTAAGTTAATTTTAGAAATTTTAGTGGGCCAAGATCCATATTTCACCATACTCTAAGTGAGCTTTGGCTCATGACCTAAAATATGGTTATTTAGGTAGACAACTCTTATCAATTACATCTCATGTAACTCTTGGATGGTATGGGATTTGACATCACATGTCATGGCTAAAAATCCCATATAATGCCCTAGGTCCAAAACCATTTTGATAACCTAGTTAAGTCAAACCATATCAAACATTTGGATAGCACCATTATCCAACTTGCCTTCACCAGATAAATTTATACACCCTACTTTGGCAGGCTCATATATAATAATCTAAGGCTTGACAAGTGTTGAACTTATAGAAGGCATTATAATGACTTAATATTAAATGAGGGTTCATCTTTATTTAATCGTATTTAGTTATTGTTATGTTGTATTGCATGGCATCATATGGCATCACATGGCATCGCATACATAACAACAAATAAATAAATGTGACATAGCATGGCCCAAATCTAAGTTGATCTTCATAAGCCAATATGAAGATCAATGGTCAAACCTAGGTAATATTACAATTACAAATTAAGCCTCCAACTTGGATCTCCATCTTCTACCATGGATCTCCTTCTTTGGTTCCCACCTTGGATCTCCATTCTGGGCCTCCAACTTGAATTGCACCATGGGTCTTGATTTACAAAAATTATTATAATTTATTCTACACTATTCTAATAAAATAAATACAACAAAAAAAATGACTCGTAGGCCATATTTAAAATTAGAACATATAAAAATAAAATCCAATCACATTGGTCTAAGGGCCATGCTATGCACCATACATAAAACAACAAACATGTATAACATAATAATCTATTTAGTTATTAAATCCAATTATTATGTTAAAAATAAAATAATGTGACAATTCTTTCGGGGTCAAGGGGCAGCGCCCCTACTGGGGTTCCAAGGGGCATCGCCCCTTGGCGGGGTCCAAGGGGCAGCGCCTTTGGCGGGGTCCGGGGGCAGCGCCCCAGTCAGCGGGTCCGACGGTAAACACTTTACCTTAGTTCTTCGGTGAGTTGCCTTTCAAATTTATGAACATTAATGAATTTTCATAATCAAATTACTATAAAATCAATTTGTTAAAAATAGACAAAAACGCTCAATTAAAATAGCCACCTTAAAACCCTTATTTGCGTCAAGGAAGCAACTAACCAATTTTCATAATCATATTACTGAATCAGCTGGTGCCTAAAAACATCACTTTCTGTAAACATTTTACAGTTTGAGAAATCCGTTCAAAATAGATTAAATAATTTTTTTTATTTTAAACAGACGCATCCATTAAGAAAACCCTAATTTTTGTAATCAAAATTATAGCTTGAACGAATCTGTATTAAATAGATCCATTCTGCATAATCTGTTTAACATTTAAACAGATTGCCCTTAACACATAATCTGCATAATCACAAAATTTCTGTTTCAGATTTAAAAATGATTTTCCTGATCAAATAGAAAACATTTTTCTACTTAAAATAGGAAACAAATATGCTGCTTCAATTAATCATATTAATCAAAATAGAATACATAATAGATTTAAATCCTTAAGTGATTAGGTTTTTGAAAACAAAATTTTTTTTTCATTAAATCATATTAATAAAACATTATTCTTAATTCATTTTTCATAAAAACATCATACAAAATTCATTTTCATGAAACAACATTCTTAATTCATAAAATCAAAGGCTGCTTTTAGTTTAATCACATTAAACCATTACAAACATTAATCAAATTAATGTTTAATTCCGTTTTCAAATAGATTACTAAGAATTGTCACAAAACAAATCAAAACCCCTTTTGATAATTTTGAAACCCTTTTCAAAACGAATCTTAAACCCTAACATATATCACATATACACAGAATCAATTAATCGAATTACAAGTGGCTCTGATAGCAAGGTGTTGGGATTCGTGACACAAACGCAGCGGAAAAATTAAAATTTTATCACATTCCCAAGCCTGGATCCATGTAATTCGACTACTTGATTAAATCTAGGGTTTTAAAATCTTACCAAAACGTAGAAGAGGCAAGATTCTCTAGAAGGATGAGAGGAGGTTCACATCGGTGACACCTTACCTCGAGCTTTTTTTTTTTGGCTTGGTTGTTCGGTTCAAGACGTCTCCAAAAGGATGCGTCCTCTATAGGTATCCACATGAATAGCCCTTCACAAAATGAATTTGAGTGTGTGTGCTAGCAACCTCCTTGACTGTCTCACAAATCAAGAACAAAAGGAAAAACTCTGTCTTTTTCTAAGAGGAAAGAAAATGAATTTGGAGGCAGGAAAAACAAGTGTGTGAAACCCTAGAGAATATAACATATTTATCGACTCCAAATTAGGGTTTCACTTACCAATGATCTTTTGGTAATTTTTCCATTTATTATATTCTGATTTTATTTAAAAAATAAATAAAAAATAATATCTTATTTATTTATTTAAAATAACATTTATCTTAAATAAATAAACAAATAAATAAAACACTTTAATTATTTATTTCCACAGAGTTTATCTTGGGCTTATTAAACCCATATCCGTTTTGGGCTTGTTCTAAGTGTGTGACCCTGTAGGTTCACATAACATTGGTAGTGGGCCTAAATCTCTATTTAAGCCTACAAGTCATAAGTGGCCTCTAGCAAGACATTATGACTATCCAAGTCATGTAAAGTCAATAATCCGACATAACCTAATTACAGTGAATTTTATTGTCCCTTTATCACATGATATCTTAATTGAACATAAGGCATAGAATGTCATCCTTATATAGTTCAATATTATGACTTGATTCCAAGTAGACTGAAAATGATAACTCTTTATCAATTCATTTCAGCATGGCCATGCATTTTCCTTCAGTCTATCTCATCAAAGGGCCTTTAGATATCTTTCTCATATTAATGAGGGATAAATTCCTTCTAAATCACTCACATTCCTCACATAACTAATTTTATATCCAACAACATCCTTTTAATCATCCGATTAAAGACAATGTTAGAATGTGTCAAAACATAAAATAGCTATGTAGAAATCCATGATGATTTCAAGGTCAAAGGATCGAAATAAAATTACTGTGATAAGAAATACTTATGACAATAATCTATGTAGCATTCTCATAGTGGGTCAATCCAGTACATGATCTCTCATCATGTACCTATGAGTTGACTTAATATCTCATATTTATGATTAGTAAAACATAACCATCAATCAACATCATACTAGCCTTAATACTTTAATATTCATATAATGAATAAATGGCTAGGGATAATTAGAATAGAACTCTTATTTTAATCTAAGGGTTTTACTATCAAGTCACATACTTGATGGCCTTAGTAAGAATTAACCATTCATGTAATTATCATAAAATCAAATGATAATATAATACCTCTTTATTAACAAAATAAGAAAGTTAATACATAATCACAAATGATTGACCTAGTGCATATCACTAACACAAGGGAATATCATTGATAATGATACTTGTAAAAGCATCATCTTGGTAACCTCAAAGGGCTAGGCTCCTTAGATTCAATATCCATCTCCTTCTCATTTGGAGCATCATTTAGAATATCACCTGGAGTCTCAATAAAAGGAAAACCTACTTCCATGAATTGTAAAAGTAAAAGATAGTCAATAACATGAAGAGTAGCAAAAGATAAGCATACCTTATGTGGATCAATAGGAATAAACTCTAATCAATGCTCCTTACTGTACCTTTAATAGCTACGAGAATACTCAAACAAAGATAGGTCATTGAATCCCTAGAGAACCTCTCTCAACTCCTAACTAGTCAGAGCAAAACTCCATAATGTCAAGACCAGTATAGGTGTGGAATGCAACAATGAGAAGGTCCAACATGCTAGTGATATACACACTTAACCCTAAAAAGGGAAGGATGCACTGGAAACTTGAAATGAATGCACTTTGAAAAATTATTTGATCATGAAATAAGACATTCAACTCCTAAACCTTTTTTGTAGGAGATATCAAAAAAAGAAATGAAGCCCTCTACCATAGCATCAATGGAATTCATCCTTAGGTCATAACCTTAATGGTGGAGTATCATGACCTTTGTGATAAGAGACATCATCATCACAATCAAAAGGGGAAAATAAAAGAGAATGAAGAAAGAGAAAGGAACCAACATAAGAGTAAGAAGGCAAACACAAATCACTTATCAAAATATCACTCTGCGTGATAAATAACTTGCCAAACACTAATTAAAATAATCAAGGGAAGTAACAGAACTCTATTTCCTTAAATTATATAATAAAGTATAATCTTAATAATTATATCCATAAATTGAAATTAAATTCATCCACTTCATAAGATCATGTGTGAAAATTTATCTCATGAAATTTAATTTTAGTGGCTTTCTTTTGTTAGCCTCACAAAATTTAGATGTTCAGTTAACAACTTTATGCTGAGAGTTTATAAACTTTAATCAATCTAATGCTTTCTTTGCATCTAGATGAGGGGAAGAATGCACAAAAATAAAATATATGGACTTGCAGTATAAATTGCTTGAATTTTAAAGTATTATTTCAGTCTTTTGAATGATAAATGTGCATATAATCTACTCAAATGCTCATAAATGAGTACGAGTACAAAATCCCTTAACGGTATCCACGTTGAGTAATATGAGAAAGGTAGGGGAGTACTAAGAGGATAATCAAAATAAGAGCAAGTATAACGTACTCCAATGCTCAGAAATGAGTAAGAGTATCAATATGAACCTCTGGTAGTATACACACTAAGTAATACGAGAAAGGTAGGGGAATACAAATGTTCTATTTACTCTAATGCTTTATAAGAGTATGAGTATCCAAAGGACCTTTCCAATGGTATCCACTTTGAGCAACACAAGAAAGGTAGGAGAATGCTAAAAGCTGCTCTATTTACTCTAATGCTCTACAAGAGTATGAGTATCCAAAGGACCACATTAAAAGCTGCTCTGTAAGAGTATGAGTATCCAAAGGACCTTTCCAATGGTAGCCACATTGAGTAATATTATAAAGGTAGGGAAATACTTAGATAAGGAAGAAAAGCACAAAAAATAACTCAAAGACTATTTTAATACTTAGAATTTGATCTATTTATGCTCAAATTCCATGATTTTTGTTTAGCAAATTCTTTTTGAAATTAGGTGTGGAAGTAAGCTCTTCAATTGGTAAATAATATTCTCTTAGCATAAGATGGTTAGTGATACCTCTGAATCTTGCGAATTATAAATAAATAATAGTCATGAAAATAAAAAAAAATAGTGAGATTCATTGAGTGCACGCTATCTAGTGATAAAGTGATGAATTTTCTCATAAATTTTCAAAAAAAAGTACCTTTTATAACAATCATCATGTTGAACTAATGTCAACAAGTCTTCAGGAACAATAAGTCCAAAAGAAGAAGATAAACCCAACATATATAATTAACACTAGCACTATCAAGTCAATTAAAGTCATCAAGCAACAAAGGCAATTGATTAGAGTAAATCAGCAAAATTTAAAGACAATTAGCAAAAATTCTAATCAATAAGCACAATTGATCAATGAAAAATCTCAAAATCCTAATCAATATGAAATTCCAATTTGATTTTTGCATTTTGCATACACAACACAAATATCATATTCATTTCATTATGTGCTACACACTAGCTTAATAAAAATTTCAAAATGACTTGTATGTCACACAATAGCTATAACTAAAATTTTCAAACTCATGATTTGGTAAACCCTACACTGTAGTTATAGCATATTTTTGCTAAACATTTCATAACAAATATAATGAAACTTTCAATCACAGTTACTAGACATTCCATAGGAACTACAATACAATTAGCTAGACACTACACAGTAGTTATAGCATATTTTTGCTAAACGTTCCATAATAAATATAGCGAAACTTTCAATCACAGTTACTAGACATTCAACAGGAACTATAGTACAATCAGTTAGACACTACATAGTAGCTATAGCATATTTTTGTTAAACATCCCTTAGGGAATATAGTAAAAATAATAATCACTAGACATCCCATATGGAATATAGTGAAAATCACGATCACTAGATGTCCCATAGCGAATATAATGAAAATCACAATCACTAGATGTCCCACAAGTAATATAGTGAAAATCATGATCACTAAACATCCCACAGGGAATATAGTGAAAATCATAATCATTAGATGTCCCATAGGGAATATAGTGAAAATCATGATAACTAAGCGTCCCATAAGGAATATAATGAAAATCACATCATTAGATGTCCCATAGGGAATATAGTGAAAATCACAGTTACCTGCTAGACGTCTCATAGGGAATATAGCATAAACTTATCACTCACTAAATGTCCCATAAGGAATATATCAAAATACACTGAACACAGTGTCAACTACCATTCACTGAACACAGTGATAGCATCATCACTATATGTTCCATGGGAACTATAGTCTATTTTCAAAATACATTAAATACAGTGTCAACTACTATTCACTGAACATAGTAATAACATCACCACTATATATTCCATTGGAACTATAGTCTGTTTTCAAAATACACTAAACACAGTGTCAACTGTTATTCACTGAATACAGTGATAATATCACCTTTATATGTTCCATTAGAACTATAGTCTGTTTTCAAAATATACTGAACATAGTGTCAATGACTATTTATTAAACATAGTGATAGCATCACCACTATATGTTCCATAGGAACTATAACATGTTTTAAAAATGCACTGAACACAGTGTTAATTATTATTCACTGAACACAGTGATAGTATTATTGCTATATGTTCCACTAAAATTGTAGCCTATTTTCAAAAAGCACTAAACACAGTGTTAATTGCTATTTAATGAACATAGTGATAGCATCATAGCTGGAAATTCCACAGGAATTCTAGCATTCTTTAAATAATATTCAACACTGCATAGTGTTATGCATAGTCATGGCGCACAAGTAAGTGTTCTAACTGTTTTTTAGAAATCTGTGCTTATTAGCTTTGTCATAATTTGTCAAGTAAACAGCGACAAAGGGAGACAGTTGTAAGCACTCAATTTCTTGATGATTTGAGTTTGGACGTGAAAGAGGACCTAATAATAAAAATTAATTGTAAAATTATATTTATTGGTTTTGAACTAAATTGTAAATTTTTTTTAGGACATATTTTTAAATTTATTTATTTATTTTAATTATTTTTTTAAATAAATTTTCAAAAAAATAAAAAAAAGAGAGAAAATTTCAAAAACAAATAAAAATACAATTTTTTTTTTTAAAATTGTTGGTCGAATGGGCCAAAGGCCCATTCACTCAACAAAAGCAAAAAAATGTAGTTTTAAACGCATGAAAGCGGCCAAAATACCAATGGATGACCATGATTGGCCAAAGGGAGTTTTAAACGGCCAAATTGGCCATTTGCATTTTCATTTCCATAAAAAATGTAAATTTCTGATACGAAATATAGATTTCCAATATTTCCGATTGGAAATATAGATTTTCGGTTGGAAATCTACACTTCCAATCACACTCCATAATTTTTTAAATTTTATTTTAATTTAATTTATTTATGTGTTTATCTTTATTTTATTAAATAAAAATATTGATAAATTTGTTTTTTATTAGATAAATAATAAAATAAATTATTTTATTTGATTTTTATCCTAAACCTAATGTAGGGTTATAAGACTAGGTTTCTATATATTTGTCATTTTCTTTTCATAAGAAAAGGGGGTCCCTGGGGGTTTTATTATTTTTTCATTTACTTTCTCTGATTCTTAGTTGTGAGCCACTCATTGGATTTTATTTTTACGTATTTTTCTTTAATTCTTTTCTAAAAAATCAGATCAAATAAACTAAAACCACAGACAAACACAATAAAAGCCATAGACTTTCATCAACGGTGATCATCCTTCTGAGGGAAATTAATGCTACATCTCATTCTCAGATTTTCTTCTCCTTCTTCTTTTATTTTGATTTTGATTTTTAATTTTTGTTTATTTTTATTATTTTTAATCATTCATTGACTAATTTTTTTAATTTTAATTTTTATTTTCTTGATGGATGGGGTGGCATGAACACTATGGAGAACAAAATTAATAGATAACCCATGAAGGTTCAAGGAATGCCATGGATATGCCCCTGTATCATTTGAATATAAATTAGGGTTTTAATTTAATTTTATTATTTTTGTGTTTTTTTATTGGTTGGTATTTTTATTATGTGCCTGTATTTATTATTTTATTTATTTTTATAGTAGGTTGTAATAGCTCCAATAATGGAAATAGTGGATATTTTATTTTCTATCATTAAAATTAATTAATAAATTAGGTGTATTTGGTAAAACCTTAATAAAATCAATGGTAGCTGTAGATTAATATTATGTTGTATGAAATCAAAATAGGGTTCTTTAGAAAAATATAATTTCAATTGCTTATTTGATTTTTTGTTTGGTTGTTTTCTTAATTTTTTTTTATGTTTTTGGATTTTTTTTCTTTATTTTTATTCGTCTTGGGCTCTAAGCCCATGATAGGTCCAATTCACTAATAAAATAGGCTTTTAAAAATGGATTTTAGGTTTTAATTAACTTTAAAATCAATTTAGGCCCATTTTATGTTAATTTTAGATTTTTAAGTTCATTCTAGTTTAATTAAAATTAATTTAGACTTTACTCAGCCCATAAAGCATTTTTTTTAAATAAATAGACTTACGCCCATTTTTCACTTAAATTAAACTTAATTAGAACTAGACCCATTAATTCAAATCCAATCCAATTCATTTTCATAAAAATGAATAGACTTCGACTCATTTCTTTAGAATTAAAAAAGTAGACTTAATTCACTACTTTAATTAAAATGTAGGCCCACCTTTAGTTCCATTTCACTTGTAAATAAAATATAGACTTAGCTGACCTAATTAAAATTAACATAATTTAGACTAATTTAGGGACATCTTGTTATATAAATGCAATTTTTATGTGTCATTTCATAACTAGTTGCTTTCGATTAGATGAATGATAATTAGGATTTAAAATGAACTTGCATGTAATTAAAGAATAAAGTAATAATTAATAAACTAATTCTAAGTGAATACAAGACTAAGAGAAGTTGATATTCCGTATCTAGAATCTCATGGTTGTGGTGCTAACTTTTTTTTTAGAGAATCGAGTTATCACTACCATCAAATTTTTTCAGTTATTACCCTGGGTGGTGACTCATCATCTCCACATTATGTCTTTGTAATATAGTAGTGTGTTCTCTAAAGTCTTGAGTTCAAACAGTGCCGCAGTTGCTAAAATTTTAGATGCACGCTAAACTCCGCCGTCTACACTAACATTTGTTATAATTTTAGAATTGAAATGTAAAAAAAAAAATTGATTTTAAAAGTTGACTAACAGAGATTCACATATAGAATAAATAGAAAACCTTTTTAAAATTTATAAAACTTAAGTATAAATTTTTTATAAAATTTAATTGAAAAATAATATAATTTATATAACTAATAATAATGTTATCGCCTAATAAATAAAATAAAGAAACTTATGAACTGAACTATTATAAATACGTTGAACCAAAGGAATCCTTAATCTTTTTATGATTGTGAACTAGAAATTTGCCTAAATCCAGAGCTTGAATTTTTTGTTATATGGACTTGTCCATAGGTTAGAACAAGTCATAGGATACAACTTCTTTTGACTTGATATAAAAGTTGGTGAATTCAGATTTTTTTTTTTTTTTGAATTTGACTCCAAAAATTTAACTTATTAATATAATAATAATATGTTAACCTATTTTATTGTTTAAATATTTATTATAAAAGAGCCTAATTAAAAGAAATTTTTTTCTAGAAAATTTGACTAACTCAAATTTGATTGAGTTTAAAATTTTTTTAGAATCTAACATATATTATATCATTGACAAAACTAAATGACTTTTATCCTTATGAAAAATATTTATTCGTTTATGATATATTACTTTAAATTATATATTTTTAAAATAATTAATAATAATTAATTAGTTTTGTTTATCATTCTTAATATAATTAATAATTTAGGAAAAATATTTTTTAAAAATATTTTAGTGAATTATACACATATTATGACAATTTAGTAGTAGAAGAAGTCACAAATAAAAGTAAAAATATTATTTATTTAATAACTGTAGACACCCGGTTTGATCAACCCATAATAGGGGGCAAACTGTAGATGTTTGGTTTGATAAGCTCGTGATAGAAGCCTGATGATGAGGAAAACACAAACTTGAATGCAAGAGGCTCGAAACCTTCTTAAAAATGGACTTAATAGCCTAAACCCACACAAATACAAGACCTAGCCCAAGATCAAGCCTAAGTCCGTTTTGACCCAACAACCTAATTTTGGGTCAGGGTTAAAGAGGCGTTGCCTCTTCACTAGCCACTTGCACCAGAATTAAATGCAGAGGTGACAATAGTGAGTAAGTGGAGTGGATCCCACACCTTATAGACTTGAACATATTGCAAGAAAATGAGACTTTGGAGAGAGGGGAGGGCTAAAAAGAGTGTAATGATGAGAGTTAAAAAGGGAAGGTCTTGTCAAGGCATAGGGGGAGGCTTAAAAAAGGTATGAAAAGAGAAAAAAGGAGGTTAGCAAGTTTTAGTTAGTTTCAGGAAAAGGAGCTCTGAAAGAGAAGAAAGGGTTATTCTTGAGAAGGAAAGGAGAAAAAGTGAGTTGGAAAGTCCATTCTAGGAAGGAAGAAAGGGAAACTCTTGCATTCAAGTGGAGCTTGAGATCAAGACCAATCTCTAAGTGCCAATTGCTTTGAAGAAAACAAATCATAAAATAGTAATAGTCTTTATTTCTTTTAAATCTTGAGTTGTAGATTTGTATAAGTTTCTTGTTTATTTACCTACTTGTTTCTTACAATCACCACTTGTTCCATGTGATTTTTATGGTATGGTAATCTAAATTACTAAGTATAGTCACAAATCCTTAGTTATTTACATGTGATGTTGCTTTACTTGAGAGTTAAAAGATTCAAAATTTTATATTTTATTTGTTAGTCGGGCAATGGCTCTTCAAAGAGGTGCCGCCCTTTTGGCTTGAGGCGATGTGGAATCGCCTCTATTCATAGCAGTGACACCTCATTGATGAGGCATTCACTACATCAATAGGATCATGAGTATTTTTTTCTTATTCATTTCATGCAGTTTTATACTTTTATGTATTTTCATGTTTATTTAATTTAGTTGCTTTCTTATGCAATCAATCGCCTGTCCTCCTTAATCAAAGTCATCCTATGTTTATTGTTCTTATTTAGGTTTATTTGATTTAAGAATTAACTTTATGGCTTCCTTTTATAGGATTTATAAATGTTTGTGAAGATTAATGTCTTATTATTTTTAGGGATCTTGAGACAATTTTGATCATCAAGTTTTAATCCTTTTAACTCGCTTGTGAATTTATTTATTTTATTGGTTTATTTACAGTTTATTATATCCTTCTTTGCATGTAAAAGAGTTGTAATCTATTCTCCTCCCTCCTTTCTTTGTTAGAAATTTTATCTGTATTTTTGTGAGTGAATGTTTGTTTATATGACAAATGTTATGAGTTATATTAAAATTCACGAATTTGAATTAATGTGAAAATTTTGACTAAAATATAGAATTGGAAATCGTTTGAAGGCAATTATAATTTTCATGTTATTAAAGAAATAATTGAATAATTAAAGGTAATAAAATACAAAATACAAGTAGAGGCCAATCGCAAGGTTGGGTGGGCATTCCAAAAGCCCATACCCAATTTTTGAACATGTTATTTGAAGATGGCTTATAGGAACCTTTATGGGATCCAGTTGTTGTACAATGTGTCCCGAGTGTCATTCAGGTGGTGACTCCTTTAATTTGGGCTCCAAGCCTATTTTGTATTTCCTAGTAGGCCTCGAGCTCATAAAGTCCCGTGGTCGCCAAACACTTGGGCACATGCTAAACCCCGCCACCTATAGCGGCGACTCCATTGGGAAATAGAGAAACTGATTCCAATGTCTTATATTTTATCATTTTTAATTATTCTTTTATTCCTTTTGTATCTTTGTGCATTTATAACACATTTTCACATAACGAGCACTTAGTCCCTAATAAATCGATAATATTCATTGCTTAGCTACCTGTGTTTCACTTAAATCTAGTGGTGGAGTATTTGATTATTATCACTTGCAGCATGTACTTATCCACATTGTACACACACTTGAGTGGGGAGATGCAATAGATATATATAGTTGTGGGAGCCATAGCTTACCACCTAAAAATCAGTGCAGGTAATGACTTAGTAATTTTTGTCAAATTTTTTTTAAATGCATGTGTTTGATGCCATATGGTAATACTTGAAATAAGGCCCAAGCCCATTTCAAATGGGCCTTTTATGCCCATTATCAACCGTTGCCAATAGGTTATACTAAGATAGGCTTTTAATGCCCATTAAGGCCCATTAAAATAGACTTTGCAATTATTTAAAGGTACTACTACTTATTTGTTCCATCTTGAAAGTTGCCTTGTATATATTAGTTCTATTATCCCCTATTGATAATTCAAATTTAGACAAAAAATCCTAAGATAAGAAACTCGCAATTGAACATGTGTATGGGAGAAATAAGGATAGAGGTTATCATTTAAGAGCTTTTTGTTTATTTCCTTATTATATGTAATTAGAGTGTGTTTATTTTTTGTCTTTAAATAATCAAATAATATAATAAAATGAAATTGCATACACGTCATGCATAATTCTAACATGTGGTCTTATAGTTATAGATCCTTTAGCTCTTACAGATGGATTTGATCTAATTCTAGCTGTTTAGTCAGAAATTTAAAAATGGCAATGGCAAGTGATTTTAATCCTGAAGCTTTTAAAGCACGGTTGAAAGAAGAATTATTTGTTGAAACTTGATCAATGATGAAAGAGATAATGGGGGAAGTAACCAAATTGCTCAAAGAAAAATAGCTGACACAACGAGCTAACCTAGTTGATCTTGATGATGAGATTCTTATGAAAAAGAAGGAAGATGATGATGTAACAGTGTTGGTTGATATGGTAAGCCAAAAGTGTTAGTATAAATGTGCCCTAGTGCCATTCTTGAAATGTATAATGACATTGTAAATTATTCTTATGGCAATAAAATATTTATTTAAATAAAGTGTTTATTTATTTGAGTATTTATCCTTTAGCATTATGTTAAATAAATTTATTATCAAGAGTTGATAATATGATTTATAAATTTATCTAGTACATATGCTATAAATTGTTCATAGTCGTATAATTAATATTTGGGTAATATTGTTTAGACTATCATCTCTGTCTATTTTCCTTGATTAGTGTGTGATACTAATAGTAGGAGGTAGTGAGTCTCATGCTACTTGATATGAGATATCAGAATAGACATGTGGATACTCATATAATGTCATGGATGATGTCAATTTTATACTTGCAAGGCAAGTAATGTGATGTCATGGATGATGTTATGGACAATGTCATGGACGATGTCATGGATGATGTAAATTCTATACTTACATGACATGTAATGTGATGTCATGGATGATGTCAATTTTATACTTGCATGGCTAGTAATGTGATGTCATGGATGATGTCAATTCTATACTTGCATGGCAAGTTACACATATGATGTAAGCGATGACATCATCAGGATTTCTTTTCTTTACATATAAATAGATAACTTAAGAAATGTTCTTAAGGTTAGAAAAATTGAGAATTTTGTGTAGAGACACAAAACCAAAGCAAACAACATATACTAAAAAACTATAGTATTCTTGTTAGGAGATTAAGTTAGTGCATGTTTACAAAGGGTCATTGAGATAGAGTACTTACATCCAACCAAATCAAAGCAAGAAGGTAATTAGTGAATCTCTAGTGTTTCAAGCTAGAGGTCTCACATTTGGGAGACTTGAAAAGTTGATTCAAGAGTTGAATCAAAGGAACCAACCTTTTAATAGATTAATTGTGGTCTACATCAAGCAGTTGGGAAATTATAAGTATTCTGCAATTTAGATTTCCTAAGTTTTAATATTTATACATGTTAATGTATATTAGCTATGTGTTAAATTGCAAATTGGATCCTTGGGATTGGAATTCTTAATGAGATCAAGGATTATGTTGAGCAAATTTTTAAAAATTTTCCTTACTAAACATTTGATGTCTAAGTAGCATAATTGATTCCTTTAATTGGTATCAGAGCATATTTTTTGCATTTTACACATGCTAAATTAATAATAATATATTTTATTAATATTAATTTATTAAATTTAATATGAGATATTAAATTATTAATAATAATAAATGTTATTATTAATTTATAATTACAAGTGCTGTGATTATAATTAATTGATCCATGTTTTAATTTTGCAAATTAATCATTAAATGTAAGAAGTGATCATGGACTTGGATTACATCCTTATAATTGTAATAATAATTAATTTTATTATTTGATGTATAATTAAATGTTAATTACATAAAACTAGGATGTAATATTCACCTTGGTATGCTAAGGATTGAATGTATATCACAAGAGTTGTGGTAAGAAGATTGAAGTGTTCAAGATGGAGGTCTATGATGATGATGATGTTCAAGGCTATTCTTAAGCCCATGGTGTCAAAGCCCAAGGAGACAAGGCCCATTTTATTATAATAGTTAGAATAGGCTTAAGAAAGGCAAATGATCATTCCTCATTTATGCATCCATTTTGCATGTTCTGTGTATATATGTAATATATATGTTAAAGCATGCTACATACATATATGATATGTATGTGTAAAAATGACATGTAATGTATATATGTGATGTATGCAATGAAAAATGGCTAATGTGAAAATTAAGACAAAAAATTAAAGACCCAAAAATCTTCCAAGCAAATTTAGGTCTAGGCTCTCCATTGGAGCAATAACTTGCATGGTTTTAGGATTATGTGCATAAGCTATGGATACATAGGGGTGTGCATAAGGCCTAAGAGATTCATATAGTGTTATTGTTAAGCGTGAAATGTTGAACACACTATATGCTAAGAATGGCAAATAGGCATACTTGAGGTATGTAGTGTTTGAGTTTATACATTTCTCTAATCCAATGGTATGGACCTAACTAATGCCAAAGGCCAAGAATGACAATGTGTATATGAGACCTGTAACATTAGGAGCTAGATTGATGATATCTCACATGAGATATGATAAGTAAAAGTTTTTCACTTAATAAGAACTAATATTCCAAGAATGGTAATTTATACTTGAGGAATATTAGTGACTCATTAAGAACTTTATCACCCATTAGAAATCCATCCAATAAGGGATTTCCGTTTTCTACTTTAGAAGTTTAGAATTCACCAAGTTAGTGGGAGGCCAGTATAGTTAAAGAACAAATCTAGTGGTATTATTACAATGTCATGGAACTAATCAATCTTGTTATGCTTTTGCAGAAATTTGATAGTATGAGACCCTCAAACCCATTAAGTATCATTCTTGATAATAATATACCTAATTTTATTGATTAGTTATGTAATATAAAAGTTGTTTTGGCCTCTGAATGCATATTATATGTTTTGGATCAAAGTCCTCATAGACCCCTTCCACCCAATGTTAGGAACATTACACTCTTGTAAAATGGAAAGACAATGATATGCAAGCACGCTGCATTGTATGGGCTTCTATAAGTAATGAAATTCATAGGAATATGAGAAGTACACTAATGTAAGGGAAATCCTACTTCACATATAAGAGTTGTTTGGTAAACAAAGTAGGACAACTATATATGAGATATCTAAATGGTTTTTCTGTGCTAAAATAAAGGAAGGTGATGATGTTAGAGCACACCTGAATTCTATGATTCATTCCATTGAGGAACTTGAGATTCTACATTTCATAATGGATGCTCAACTTCAAACATATTTCATCTTACAATCCATTTTGTACTCATTTGGGCAATCTATTGCAAATTTCCATATGAATATGATTGAGTGTACCTTTATGGAACTATTAAACATGCTTGTGACAGCCCAAAAGGCTATTCATAATAAGAAAGGGAAGGATGATGTGGCTTTGGTTGCCTCTTCTAATCGGACTAAGAAGAGTAAGGGCAATAACAATAAGAAAGCTAAAGGAAAAGTTCCTAAAGCTTCGAGAGGTGTGAAAAAGAATAAAGGCAAAGAGAAGGTTAAGAACACCAACAAGGGAAAGTGTTTCTTTTGTGATGGAGAGGGACATTGAAAAAGAAATTGTCTAAAGTTCCTTAAGTATCTTCAGATTAAAGGAAAGGACAAGATTGGAGAAAGTGAGACTTTCTCTAATTTATTTGTTTCTAAATGTTTTAAGAGCTTATATAATGCATGGGTATTGGATACTGGTGCTAGTTCTCATATATGTTCTTCCTTGCAGGATCTAGCAAGTGAAAAAGGTTAGGGTCAAATGAGGTGACTCTTAAGCTTAGAGATAGAGCAAGTGTTATTGTTAAAGCTACAAGAACCACCTCTATTGACTTGTATAACCATGTTTTATTGTTAGATAATGTTTTATATATACCTAATACTTATAAGAACATTATCTCTAGTTCTAGTATGACTAGAAAAGGATATAAGTTTTTATTTAAAAGAGATGTATGCACTATCTATTTTGATATTGAGATAGTTGGCATGGGTTATGTATTACACGGTCTTTATCATATTGATAACAAATCCAATAAAAATCATTATCCAACCAATATAAATGTTATGAATATAATGCTAATTGATAATGCCTCTAATTCAAAATATCTATGGCACTTACGTTTAGGTCACATAGCGGATGATAAAATCACAAAGTTGGAAAGGATGGGAATGTTTAGTAATCTTGAGTAATCTTGAATCTGCATCTAATCTAATTTGTGAGGCTTGTATCTAAGGCAAGATGACCCGATCACCATTTGTTGGACAAATGGAAAGAGCCAAAGAAATTTTGGAAATTATACATAGTGATGTATGTGGACCATTCAACCAAATGGCAAAAGGTGGATTCTACTACTTCATTACCTTTATAGATGATTTATCAAGGTTTGGACACTTGTATTTGATTAAACATAAAAGTTAATCCTTTGAAAAGTTCAAAAAATTCAAAGTCCAAGTAGAGAACTAAATGGGGAAAGTATTAAAATCCTTCGATTGGATCAAGAAGGTGAATACTTAAATACCCAATTCGTGGAGTTCCTTAAGGAACATGACATTATATCATAGCTAACTCCACCTGGAATACCTCAACTCAATGGTCTATCCAAAAGGAGGAATCGAACTCTATTAGATGTGGTTCGATCAATGATGAGTTATACATATTTGCCTACTTTCTTTTGGGGTTTTGCATTGCAAACTGCCATTTACATATTAAACCATGTTCTATCTAAGTATGTTTCTACCATACCATATAAGATATGGCATGGTAAGGCACTAAGTCTCAAGCATATTAAGATTTAGGGATGCCTAGCCTATATCAAAAGGTTAAAAATAGACAAATTAAATTCAAGGTCAATTTAAGCCATATTTATTGGATATCCTAAAGATGATTTGGGATATTATTTGTATCTTCCTATTAAGCAAGTTATTATTGTAAGCTGAGATGCCATATTTCTTGAGAAAGAGTTTCTTTAAAAAGGTGGTAAAAAAAAGGAAGATAACATTAGAAGAAGAGTCTTCTAAAGATGCCAATTGAATTGATCAAATGGATATAAATCAATCTCAAGAGTCCAATCCCATAAAAATATCATCACACTAACTTTTAGAAAGTCAGGTAGGGTATCTTATCCACTAAAGAGATATAGTTTTCTGCATGATATGCAAGAGTTGCATATGCATAAAGAAGACAATCATGATGATGATCCTATAACATTTGAAGAGGCTTTATCAGATAAAGATTCTTCTAAATGGCTTAAAGTAATGAAATCCGAAACAAATTCCATATATACAAACCAAGTCTGGACACTTATTGATCCACCTGAAGGTAACATACCTATAGGTTGTAAATGGATCTTCAAGAGAAAGATTGGTGCAGATGGAAAGGCTGATACCTATAAAGCAAGACATGTAGCAAAAGGGTTTCGTCAAAGGCAAAGGGTCAACTATGAGGAGACCTTCTTGTCGATAGCCATGCTTAAATCCATTCAAATACTTCTTGCCATTGCTGCACACTATACTATAAGATTTGGCAAATGGATGTCAAAACTACTTTTCTTAATAGTTATGTTGAGGAAGAGATTTATATAGAACAACCTAAAGGTTATAAATCTAAGGAAAGTTTCAAAGTGTGCAAGCTTAATAGATCTATTTATGGTCTAATGCAAGCTTCAAGGAGTTGGAATCATTATTTTGATAAAGCCATATGATCATTTCATTTTATAAAAAATAAAGATGAGCCTTGTGTGTACAAAAGGATAGCGGGAGCCAACTTGCTTTCCTAGCATTATATGTGGATGATATTTTATTAATTGGGAATAATGTTGGCATGCTTACAAATGTGAAACTATGGCTATGTAAATCCTTCTCCATGAAAGACTTACGGGAAGCTGCCTATATTTTTGGCATTCAACTTACAGGAAGCTACCTATATTTTTGGCATTTGAGTCTATAGAGATAGATCGAAAAGAATGATAGGTTTATGCCAAAGTCTTTACTTGGAAAAAGTGTTGAAGAGGTTCAACGTGCTTGATTCCAAGATAGGATTGTTACCATTTAGGCATGGTGTCTATTTATCCAAGGGTATGTCACCTAATACACCCGAGGAAATTGAGTAAATGGCTAAAGTTCTTTATGCTTTGGCTATAGGAATCTTAATGTATACTATGTTGTGTACAAGCCTTGATATTGCCTATGTTGTTAGTATGACTAGTAGGTTTCAATCCAATCCAGGTTTAGAACATTGGATAGCTATTAAGGCAATCTTTAAGTACTTGAGAAGGACTAAAGATTTGGTCTTAACTTATGGAGGAGGTGATCTACAAATAGATGGTTTCACAGATTTTGATTTTCAATCAGATATCGATGATAGAAAGTCTATCTCTTGGTTTATTTGTACCTATAATGGTGGTGTAATGAGCTAAAAGAGTTCCAAGCAAGGTGTCACTGCTAATTCCACTATAGAAGCTGAGTATATAGCTGCATTAGATGTTGCTAAATAAGCTGTTTGGATTAAGAAGTTCATTATTGAACTAGAAGTTGTTCCTTCCAATGAGTCCCCAATTCCTCTTTATTGTGACAATAATAGAGCCATTGCTTTAGTAAATGAATCGAGGTCTCATAAAAAATCCAAACACATAGAAAGGCGCTTCTATATTATCAGAGAAATTATTGGAAAAGGAGACATCATTGTGCAAAAGGTAGCTTCAGCTGATAATGTGGCCGATCCACTAACCAAGGCGCTCACTTAGTTATAGTTAGATAGTCATCTTGAGAAGATGGGTCTTAAATATTGTAGTGAATGACTCTAGTTCTAATGGGAGATTGTTAGAATAGATGTGCCCTAGTGCCATTCTTGAAATGTATAATGACACTATAAATTATCTCCATGACAATAAAATATTTATTTAAATAAAGTGTTTGTTTATTTGAGTATTTACCCCTTAGCATTATGTTAAATAAATTTATTATCAAGAGTTGATAATATGAGTTATAAATTTATTTATTACATATGCTATAAATTGTTTGTAGTTGTATAATTAATATTTGGGTAATTTTGATTAAACTATCACCTTTGTCTATTTTCCTTTATTAGTATATGATACTAATAGTGGGAGGTAGTAAGTCTCATGCTAATTAATATGAGATATCAAAATAGACATGTGGATACTCATGTGATATCATGGATGATGTCAATTTTATACTTGCATGGTAAGTAATGTGATGTCATGGATGATGTAATGGATGATGTCAATTCTATACTTGCATGGCAAGTAATATCATGTCATGGATGATGTCAATTTTATACTTACATAGCAAGTAATGTGATGTCATGGATGATGTTAATTCCATACTTATATGGAAACTTGTACATGTGATGTAAATAATGACATCATTAGGATTTCTTTTCTCTATATATAAATAGATAACTTAAGAAATGTTCTTGAGGTTAAAAAATTGAGAATTTTATGTAGAGACACAAAACCAAAGCAAACAACATATACTCAAAAACTCTAGTATTCTTGTAAGGAGTTTAAGTTAGTGCAAATATACAAAGGGAAATTGAGAGAGGCTACTTGCATTTAACCAAATCAAAGTAAGAAGGTGATTAGTGAATCTCTGGTGTTTCAAGCTAGACGTCTCATATTTAGGAGACTTAAAGAGTTGATTTAAGAGTTGAATCAAGGGAGCCAACCATATAATAGATTAATTGTGGTATACATCAGATACTTAGGAAATTATAAGTATTCCATAATTTAGATTTCCTTAGTTTTTGTATTTATACTTGTTGATGTATATTATCTATGTGTTAAATTGCAAATTGGATATTTAGGATTGGAATTCTTGATGAGATCAAGGATTATATTGAGCAAATTTTTAAAAATTTTCCCTACTCAACATTTGATGTTTAAGTAGCATAATCAATTCCTTCAGAAAGAATGTGAACTTATTTAGAACTATGGAATAAAAAATTTCAAAGGTTATGCCATAAGTCTAAATGCTAATGAAGGAGAAGGGAATTGATGCTCTAATGGATTATACCAACCTTGATTTAGATGAGGATGATGACCCTCTTCCTCAAAAATTCAAGTTCCTTAACATGAAAAAGTATTATGGGACTAATGACCCATTCCTATATTTGAAATAGTATATGACTTACATGAAGGCGACTGAACTAACTAAGGCCCAAATAGTCAAGTAGTTTCCTAAGTCATCAGAAGGTGCCCTGATCCGATAGTACTACAATTTAGAATCACATATGCAGAATGATTAAAAAGAACTATGTACTATATTTGTGAAATAGTATAGTCTGAATGCTAAGATGGAGGTGTCTTTGAGGGATTTACAGAACACCAAATAGAAATTTAATGAGACCTTTGCTGACTATCTGACTAGATGGAGAGGGAAGCTAGCACAAATGAGACACATGCCTACTGAGTCTGACTAGTTAATGATAGTAATAGAAGGTTTTATTCCATTGCTCTCCAAGATACTAAAAGATCTGGGGATCCAAAATTTGAAGAACTGTATAGGTTTGGGGTCTAGAAAGAATCTAACTTAGCACAAGAAAAGAAATTCTTTAATGGAAAATTTGGGGGCAAAGAAACAAGTAGATCAAGTAGCAATGTACAAATTAATGCCATTAGACAACCTTGCAGATTCTCCAACCTAGGTAGGCCTCTCTTGAAAGTCTTAGAAAAGTTTATGGAAAAGAACGTTCTATGACCTTTACTTCCTAAACAACCTTTACCAAATGCCAACCCAAAACTCTACTATAAGTATCATTAAGCCATTAGACATGATACTAACAATTGCACCCAACTGAGACATGAAATCTAAGACTTAATTTATGCAAGCAAAATCATCGACCTTGAAACCTGAAAACAAACACATAAAATAACCCTTTACCTAACTACCAAAATGTCCCATCGCTAAATGCACCCATCCTTATGATTAAAACCTACTTAACTAAAGAAAAAGTCTTTTATTCCTTTGTTGGTGACACTTCTGAGCCACCAAAACCTTAACCAAAAGACTTGAATTTGAGTAAACAACCCATGGAGCTTACTATGGATGTCAAGGACATCTAGAGTTCTGATGATGAAGATGGAGGACAGGTTAATCTATGGGAAAATGATGAGGACAAAAAGGATTAGCCATTAAGGAAGGTTGAAAAGAAAGAAGAGGAAACCAAACCTGTCGAGTTTGAAGAAACAAAAGAGGGTTCAAAAGAATATGTAAAAAAGGATGAGAAAACTATTGCTAATGTTTGGGAATTGCTTATGCATTCCAGAGACCATATGGAAGAACTAGTTTTGGCTTTGGATCATAAGAATATTTCTATAAGATGCACCCCTGAACAAATGGTTAACTCCTTAATAGAAACTCCTCAAGGGGCTATTGTAATTTTTGACGATGATCTACCATTAGAAGGAAGGGACCATCACAAGATCTTGTTCATTAAGGTCGAGGTAAAAGGAAAATTGGCTTACTGTGTGATGGTGGATAATGGTTTTGCCATTAATGTATGCCCATTTATTTTTTGATGATGATCTATCATTAAAAGGAAGGGACCATCATAAGGCCTTATTTATTAAGGCCGAGGTAAAAGGAAAATTGACTTACTGTGTTATAGTGGATAATGGTTTTGCCATTAATGTATGCCCATTAAAGATTTTACAAAAGTTAGGATTGACTATGGCTAACTAGAAACCCGCTGATGTGGTTATTAAGGTCTATAATGATACAAAGAGGCTTGTTGTGGGGACTTTTCGAGCATTGGTTAAATTGGGCCCATTGAGACTTGGCTAACTTACATGTGTTAGACATTTTATTGCGGAGGTCATGGTACCATCCTTTGGGCGGTGTGCCATCCACTATTCATAAAAAAATAAGTTTTAGTACGAGGGCAAAGTTGTTACCATCTCAGCGAAAATCAAGGCTGTTGTGGCTGCTCTGAAACTAGCTCCTAAGGAGATCCCTATAAGCTCAAGTTTTAAAGTTTTTATGATTTATGAGGATGAGTTGGATGAAAAGGTTATAAATTTGATGAGGAGCATGGAGTTCATGCTTAGTATAAAAGCTAGGAAAGAATCAGAGTGGACCACCTGAGATTGTGGAACAAAAAGTTCTTATTTTTAAGTATAGGGTTGGATACTCTAAGGTGAAGATTTTGAGGATGAAAGTGAAGTTGTTGAAATCAAGAAGCAAGGATTATGGGATGTATTTGCTAGAGTGGGCACTAGTTATCCATACATGGGGACTCTTGAACCTCTTCTTATGGTTGGGGAAGTGATTCCTGGATTTGAGATTTTTACTTAGTATATGAATGATGTAGAGAAAGCCACTACTTAGGTAATTCCTGTAGAAGAGCTAGTATTACCTGAAGAGTTTTGAAAAGGACATTGTTGCTCTGGAGTTGAAAGACTCTACTGATAAGGAAAAGGAACTAGATTTTAAGACCTATGTCGTGAACTCTATAATGGATATTTCTATGATGATTTTAATGTCACTCTAACTACTTTATTCAAAACTAACGACTTGTTCTTTTTCAAAGTGGATGTAATAAAGTTTGATTTTGTTTATTTGTGTAAGGTGTTTTCTAGTAGTTATTCTATTTATGATGATAATTTCATACATATTTTTGACATTAGTTTTGTGCAAATTGAATTATTTAATTTAGACATAAATGATAATCCTAAAATTATATTGATTACTTTTGATTTAACTCCTGATGAGAGAGAAAAATGAAAGAAATTTTAAAAAGAAGATAAAAAGTATTTGCTTGGGGCTATGAGGATATGCCTAGACTTGATAAGGAGATTGTAGAATTATAAGATCCCTATATGCTCTCACATTATACTAGTAAGGTAGAAGAAGAGAAAGTTAAGATCAGAATGGGCTCTCTTAATCAAGGAAGAAGTTAAAAAGTAGCTGGAAGCAAAGTTCCAAGAGATATTAGAGGACACCTAATGGCTAGAAAATATAGTTCTAGTCCCCAAAAAAGATGGAAGGGTCAGGATTTGTGTGGATTACAGAGATTTGAACAAAGCTTGTCCAAAGATGACTTTCCCTTGCCACATATTGAGACATTGGTCAATAGTGCGGCTTCCAATTCAATGTACTCCTTCAAAGATGGTTTCTCAGGATATAATATGATTATAATGGCAGTAATTGATAAGCTAAAAATGTCTTTCACCATAAATGGGGCATTTACTATTATTTAGGTATGCAGTTTGGGCTGAAGAATGTAGGCTATATATCAAAGGATGGCTACCACCTTGCTACATGACATGATCTATAAGGAGATTGAGATATATGTGGATGATATGACAGTGAAATCTCCAACCAGAGAAGGGCACTTTGAAGCTCTATACAAGTTTCTAGCAAGGGTAAAAAAGTACAATTTTAAATTAAACTTAAAGATGTGCATTTTTATGGTGACATATGGAAAATTGGTAGGACACATTGTTAGTTAGAAGGGGATAGAGGTGGATCCATATAAAGTTAAAGCAATTAGAGAGATGCTCACACTGAAAAATGAAAAAGAAATTAGAGGGTTCATTAGGTAGTTATAGTACATAAGTAGATTGATAACCAAGCTAATCACCATTTATGAACCAATTTTTAAACTTTTGAGGAAGAATCAGCCAATAATCTGGGATGATAAGTGTTAGTAGGCTTTCAAAGCTATTAAGAATTATTTAATGAATCCTTTAGTCTTACAACTGTCAAAGTTAGGTAAACCCTTAATTCTTTATCTAACTATTGAGAGAGATGTCATAGGTGCAAGGTTAGCCCAAGAAGGAAAAGGGAAAGTTGAGCACACAATGTATTACCTGAGTAAGAAACTCATGTAGTATGAAGCTAATTATAGTCTAGTAGAAAAGACATGTTTGGCAGTAATTTGGGCAACTAAAAAGCTTTGGCATTATTTCTAATCTTACATGGTACAAGCAGTTTCTAAACATGTCCCCCTTAGATATCTTATAGACTACATCACTTACAGAAAAATTAGCCAGATGGCTAGTCCTGCTCATTGAATTTAACATAGATTATGTGGTGAAGAAGGTAGTGAAAGGAAGAGCAATAGCAGACTTCTTGGCCTAGAATATGGTAGATGATAAACAAGAGTGGGAGCTAGAGTTTTTAAATGAACATTTAGGGGCAATAGAGGTCCAAGGTTGGTGTACTTTGATGGAGTGATTAATAACAAAGAGGCTGGCATTGATGTAATTTTGGTCATGTTGAAAGGAGAGATGACCATGATGGCGAAAAGGTTAGAGTTTGAAGTGATCAATAATCAAGTAGAATATGAAGCTTGCATCTTTGGGTTGGAAGCACTCTAGAACATGGAGGTAGAGGAGGCCACAATATACAGGGATTCTATAGTGGTGATAAAATAGATCTCTAATAAATTAGAAGTCAAAAAAGACAAACTGAAATTGTATTAAGATTATTCGGCTACTATTCTTTTGGCTTTCACTCAATGTAGATTTGTACACTTTCCACGAGAAGAAAACTAGATAACAGATGCTTTGGCTACTTTGGCTTCAATATGGGAAGGAGGGATGTAAACAGAAGTCAAGCCTCTAATTCTTATGAACCCCTTATTATGAAGAGATAAGGGTAATGCCAATCGATCCTATAAAGAAGCCTTGGTTTCATGATCTACGATATTTGGAAACAAGATAATTTCTTGAAGATGTAGATAACAAAAAAAGAATGTCTTTGATGATGTTATCTCGATAGTTCATCAACCATAACGGGATGTTGTATAAGAGAATGCCTACTGGTATACATTTAAGATGTGTGGATAAAGATAAGGCCTAAAAGGTCATGGAAGCAATTCATGAAGGTATATGTGGGCTGTATATGAATGGAATAGTTTTGGCAAAGAAAGTAGCTCAATAAGGGTATTTTTAGCTAACCATGGAAGCTGACTATATGAAATTTGTAAAGAAGTGTCATAATTATCAAGTGTATGGAGATATGAGCCACCTACCTTCAATATAACTTAAAGGGTTAGCTTTTTCATGGCCGTTCGTAGTCTTGGGGATTGATATTATCATAGAAATAATGCCAAGGGCATCTAACGGGCATCATTACATTATGGTAGCAATTGATTATTTATCTAAGTGGGTTAAAGCAGAATCATTCAGGATTATTGGGGAAAAAAATGGCGAGGTTTATAGAGAATAACATAATTTGTAGATATGGGTTGCCACATCATATTATCACTGATAATGTTATTCAGTTCAGAGAAAAAATGACTACTTTATTAAAGGATTATGAAATTGAGCATCATAGATAGTCTCCGTATAGACCGTAAGTGAATAGGGCAATAAAGGTAACAAATAAGAATATGAAGAAGATTTTTTCCAAGATGTTAGAGAATTATAAGGATTAGGCCAACTATCTACAATTCGCATTATGGGGATATAGAACCACTACCAAAGCATCAATAGGAGCCACTTTGTACTCATTAGTGTATGGGTGTGAAGTTGTATTATGAATGGAGGTCAAGATTTAATCATTAATGGTTCTTTTAGAATCCAAAATCCCTAAGTATCAGTGGGTAAAGAGTCAATTGCCATATCTGACGGTGTTGGATGAGAAAAGGATAAAAGTTATATATCACTCTCAATTGTATCAGAAAAGGATAGCTCAAGCTTATAATAAGAAGATTAAACCAGGAAAGATTATGGAGGGGGATTTGGTACTGAAACTCTCTAAGCCAATCATAACTGACCCTCGAGGAAAGTTCAAGCCCAATTGGGAAGGACTATATCTAGTGAAGACATTATTCTCTAAGGGCGCTGCTGTTAGTGACATGCACTAGGTCAATCATTTATGATTATGTATTGACTTTCTTATTTTATTAATAAAGAGGTATTTCATTATCATTTGATTTTATGATAATTATATGAATGGTTAATTCTTAATAAGGCCATCAAGTATGTGACTTGATAGTAAAGCCCTTAAATTAAAATAAGAGTTCTATTCTAATTATCCCTAGCCATTTATTTATTATATATAAATATTAAAGTATTAAGGCTAGTATGAAGTTGACTGATGGTTATGTTTTACTAATCATGAATATGAGATATTAAGTCAACTCATAGGTACATGATAAGAGATCATGTACTGGATTGACCCACTATGAAAATACTACATAGATTATTGTCATAAGTATCTCTCATCACATTAATTTTATTTTGGTCCTTTGACCTTGTAATCATCATGGATTTCTACATAGCTATTTTATGCTTTGACACATTCTAACATTGTCTTTAACTGGATGATTAAATAGGATGTTGTTGGATATGAAATTAGTTATGTGAGTGATTCAGAAGGAATTTATCCCTCATTAATATAAGAAAGATATCTATGGGCCCCTTGATGAGATAGACTGAAGGAAAATACGTGGTCATGCTGAAATGAATTGATAAAGAGTTATCATTTTCAGTCTACTTAGAATCAAGTCATAATATTGAACTATATAGGATGACATTCTATGCCTTATGTTTAATTAGGATATTAAGTAATAAAGGGACAATAAAATTCACTGTAATTAGGTTATGTCGAATTATTAACTTCACATGACTTGGGTAGCCATAATGTCTTGCTACAGGCCACTTATGACTTGTAAGCCTAAATAGAGATTTAGGCCTACTACCAATGTTATGTGAACCTATAGAGTCACACACTTAGAACAAGCTCAAAATGAAGTTGGGTTTATTAAGCCCAAAATAAACTCTGTGGAAATAAATAATTAAAGTGTTTTATTTATTTATTTATTTATTTATTTATTTAAGATAAATGTTATTTTAAATAAATAAATAAGATATTATTTCTAATTTATTTTTAAACAAAATCAGAATATAATAAATGGAAGTTACCAAAAGGTCATTGGTAGGTAAAACCCTAATTTAGAGTTTATAAATATGTTATATTCTCTAGGGTTTAATATACTTGTTTTTCCCTACCTCTAAAAATGGTTTTCTCTCTTCCTAGAAAACAAACATAGAGTTTTTCTTTTGTTCTTGATTTGTCAGACAATCAAGAAGGTTACTAGCATATACTCCAATTCGTTTTGTGAAGGGTTGTTCGTGTGGATACCTATAGAGGATGCATCCTTTTGGAGATGTCTAGATCCGAACAACCAAAGCAAAAGGCTCGAGGTAAGGTGTCACCCGTGTGAACCTCCTCTCATCCTTCCAGAAAATCTTGCCTCTTCTACATCTTGGTAAGATTCTTGAAACCCTAGATTTAATCAAGTAGTCGAATTACATGGATCCAGGTTTGGGAATGTGATAAATTTTTAATTTTTCCACTGCATTTGTATCACGAAACCCAACAGTTACTGTTCTATCTAATATAGAAGGAAATAAGTTTAGGGAGCCCATCAATTTAGACAAACTTAAGAAATATTATTTGTTAAGTCTAGCTAGGGAGAAAACTTCAAAAAGAGGTTGTCTAAGTAAAAGTTAGAGATAAATAAATAAAAAGGGTCTTGTTGGATTGAAAACCTTAAAAGAGGCAGTATAGGCAAAATTAAGGACATGTAAAAGGAGAGAGAGAGAAAAAATAGTTAGTTGGAAAACTTGTAAGGGCAAGCCATCTAACGATAGGAGTTATATCAAAAGAAAAATGTATAATCATATTGTGCTTAAATTAAATGAAAGTGGATTGCCCAAATTACTGTTAAACATTACACTAAAGGTCTATTATAAACAGGTTAGTTATAAAAGGAAACCCTAATCAACATAAAAGACAAAATTATGATTAAACTCCAAAAACTAATTTTGCTTTCTTTTATTTTGTTAAACACTTAGAGTACGCGATATTTGTAACTCTCTTGTTCTTTTATTCCTCATAAACTCATATTTTTATATTTATTACAATTGAATCCATGCCTTGTATTGATCATTAGTGGATTAATCTCTATCATAGTTAATGTGCCTTTGAATGATTCTGCGAGGCCAGGTTGTAACCAAATTATCCAGGAAATTTTGAGAGAGGGGTCTTGGTTTGAACTTGTACATTAATCCTATAATTAGCTATTTATGTCCATATTGTTGGAAAAAATGTGCAAGATTATAGAAAGTGGCAAAGTTAAGGCCAGCTATAGGGACACAATGGATGTATGATCGAATGGTCAAATGTTGCAGCTTCCACCATGGACACATCCATCGAATTATGGTATCGAGAAAGGTTGACAATCAGCTATGAACATCTTTTGGTATGGGGTGGAGCTTTCTAGTGTGGTAATGCTTTACCTTATAATAAGCAACATCTTTGGGAGGTTCAAGTAACCTCAACTTTTCATTAAGCCATACCTGAAAAGAATGAATTAGAAAATGACAAAAAAGTAGGAAATAAAGAAGAGAGAGGAGAAATCTGACCTCTAGTAGTAACGGACTCCCAAAAAATCACCTAGCTTCTAGAAAATTATTTAGCCTAATGATGGTTTCTACTAAAATAAAGGGAAAAGGATTGAGCCCAACTTCCACTTGATCCAGAATGTGGAGGACTTTTGGATCACAATTTCCAAAAGGAGAAACGAAAAAGAATTGAGCTTACAGGCAAAGGTAGACCTCCTTCTTGTCTATAGTCACAATAAGTTCAAGAAAGGATCCTATTAGAACTTTAAAAACTAAAGATATGGCAAAGGGAAGACTGAGGGGAAAGGTTAAACAACCTAGTAATCTAATATTGGATAAAGCATAAATCTAGGGTTCAAACCTCAGGGATTGCAATTTGATAGGTAGAATCCATGTGACAACACAAGATAGCTTCGAATTCCTCCAACAAGGGGCATATCTCCAGTATGTTGAATTAAAAAATATGTTTACTTGGATCTTAGAATTAAATACAACATGGAGAAAGGGAAAATTGATCATTTTTTCATGAAGAGATCTAAAAATTGATAGGTGGAAGGGCTTCAGCTTACCCATAAGTTACTATCCAAGCCTTTTAAGATTGTTTGTAGTTGTTTGAAGCTTCTCTCAGTCATGTTTAGGGGTTCTGGAACTATTAGGAAAGAGAAAGTGGAGAGTTTTGGTGCATATATATGTAAATGTAGTTGCTTTTATGAGGAGAAATAACGATTAAAAAGGGGGATCGATAGCAAATTTAGTGAGGCATTTTCCTCTTTAATCATGCAACCCCTCATTATGAAGAGCCGCTTGGAAATCACCTCTTCACAAAGAGTCAACACTTTAGTGAAGAGGCGATCACTTTTATGATAGTTAGGGGCATATTTTGGTTGGGTTATTTAGTATTAAATTTTCCTATTTCGTTTCATTAATGGAAATTTTTTTTATGATTGAACAATAAATTTATGCGATATTGTGTTTGAGTGATCAAAGTTTCTCACTGAGATAAGCTAAAATGTTTAAACATCCAACCATATTTAGACATAAGTATAAAAAAAATTAGAGAAATTAGTCAAAATCAAAAGTAAAGAATAATAAAAATGAGAAGTCTAGATCCTAATCTAAGAAGCCTCTATCTCAGTGGCTTCTATATCATCTTTGTCATCACCCCCATCAGTACCATCATAATCACTATCATTAGCAGCCTTTTTATCTTTTTCTTCATCTTCCACATCCTCAATTTGGAGAGCAATAACTTAGCATTAGAGGGCTATAATCCTAGCCTAAATGACTATATCATGATCCTATTCAGACTTGATCTAAGGTAAGTACTCATATAAGCATGCATATATATAAAACTAGGAGAGATCATTACCTTACACTATTGGGTGACACGCATTAGATGGTCTCACTAAACCTTAATCAGACAATACATGTACACTCTTTGAAGGGATTTGTATAATTTATTATTAGTTATTACAAACAACTTGTTGAGATTAATTATGAAGGCAGGAAAAGGAAAAAGCTCATATGTACAACGTCAGGAGTGTATGCTAGTGTTAAACTCTCATCCAATGTCAGGAACTTATGAGATAAGTCCCTTGGGGCACCCAATAGTGGGCTAGCAAGTCAGCCATATGAGTCATATAACTAGTGACCATTCATGAGCTAGAATTAAGAGGAGCTCTACAAGGTAGAGTACCCTCTCCACTGTTAGAACAAGGATGTTGGAGTGGTCTCTCATGTGCGAGAGGCTTGGCTCTATGAGTGGGAGTTATGTCTACCATCTATGTATGGAAAAGGCTAAGTCAATATGCATTTTGAAAGAGAAAAAAGGAAGGGTGAAGTCAAAAGAGTACCTGAGCACAAGTAGTAACTGAAAGAGGCATCAATTGTAGCAAGCTGGCTCAAATGATGTTCGAGTAGCGACTCTTGCTCCTCACAGTATGGGCCTTGGTAAGGTCTCCTATAATCATTCTAGTTAACTCATCATGCTTCAGTAGGTGTATCCAAAACATGCTAGCAGGAGGTGATGTAGGGATGTGCCTAGCATGGGCATTGTAATCCCAGTTGAGGACCTTCTCACTAAGGTATCATACTCGGTAGCTAGTCCATGAAGGAGCACCCTTCGTAAGGATCATAGTCTCAAATGAGTCATCTTAGGTAGCCACTGTCTTGAGGATCCCATAAATCCTTGCACAGCTATAAAGGAAAAGGGCATGTAAGTAACATATATTTTATAACTATATGACTCAAATGATAGTGTTTTGTCTTTTCTTAGTACCTTATCATAGGTTAGAGAGTTCAACCACTCCCAATGAATGTGCACACAAACCAAATGTCTTTTCCATGAGTGACTGGTACCCCACCTAGCCAAGGCTAGGAAACAGATGTCACTAACATAGGTTATCCCTCGGATCAACTCTAGCTCTAAAGCATAGACTTGTAAAGGAGAATTGTTAGTAAATATTCAAGATAAGTGGCAAATAGAGTCCAAAAATAAAAAAGAGGGAATACTCACCAAGATGGCATGCTAGAAACCACAAAATTGTTTGGCTCTTTGTACTACTTTGTCCATGCTCCTATATAGGTAAGCTAGTGCACAATTGCCCTAATTGTAAGAAGACACTAGATCCAAGTCCTAACAAGCCATCAAAAATATCATATCAATGGAGCTGGTGATGTCAGTAAAGTGGGTAGCACCCAGTAGGTAAACTAAGAATGCCCTTATTACCTGGTCGATTTGTCGGGCAGTTGTAGCAACCTCAACCCTGGCTTAAGTGTAGTGACTTCGAATTGAGTCAATCTTGATGTCGAGGAGTCACTTAATGTAAGCTACTTGATCCCCTGCGATCGATCTGATGGTAGCACTAGGCTTACATCAAATGGGACAATGTCACCAGCATAGGCAGCCCCAGTAATGGCAACAAAGGAGACATGGTCTAGTGTCAGCTCAATAAAAGGAAGATGGAATGTATGAGTGGCCTCAAACTACCTCTCCATCAGTGCATGGAGCAGCTAGTAATCAGTGTGACCTTAAGCATCCGGGAGTGATAGGATGAAGTCCTTAAAACTTGTATCCTGAATACGATCCTTAATATCATCTATAAGCTAGTTATACCAAACCTAAGCCCCACTGAAGTTCGTAACACCTTTTAATGTGTGGGCAACATGCTAGAAATCAACACAAAAGTCAAAATTTATATAAATTTCTTAAAATTAAAAGGCAGAAAATGCTAAATCCTGTCAAAAAGGTGACACCTCATTAAATTTCATGAAAATGACCACTTTTCTGATGAAGAGGTGATGCCTCTATTTAATATGGCACCACCTTATCAATGAGGCGGTCGCCTCTTCATGCTAAAGAACACAAATCAGTTTTTAATTTTTTTTAATTTTCTCAATTTAATCTACTACATTCCTATTTACAGTCATAAACACATGTGTACTAATTATAACTCAATCCCATTTGACAGGCAAAATATCAAGAATCGAATACTAACATCTCCAAAAGCTAAGACATAGATATGGGTGCCCAAGTTCACTATGAGTGGAATCTCATATTAGATAGAGAACACAAGGGTTAGTAGTGGCTCTATAGGGGGTGTCACTAGATCCCACTATTGCTGATTAGGAGTTGAGGTGACAACTATGGTTGAAAGAGGAAGACGTGGGGAGGAAGAAAAAAGAGAAAGAGAAAAAAAATGAAAAAAAGGGGTTTTTAAAAAAAAGAGAGGAGAAAAGAAGAAGAAACTGGGGAAAATCTTTTTAAGAGGAAGCAAAAGAAAAAAAGGTTTTTTAAGAGAAGAAAGAGAGAAATCTTTTTCATTAAAAAAGATTTAATGGCTAGATTAAATAAGAAGAAAAATGACCTCTCGGATTGTACCCCGAGATTGACAGTTCAAATTTTGAGAAGTTAATTCTTAGGCTTACGCCCTGAGACAAGTAAACCCTCAAAGATAAAGGTTCATATCCTTTAAAAATTTTGTTATATATATTGTGTTGATTTTGAGAAAATCAAGTTTGTTGATTTAAGTATCAATGTTCACCTTTCGGGTTACACAATGAGGTTGACGGTGTATAAGATAAGGTTTTTTTATTAATGTATTAGAATGAAAAATTTGACCTCTTGATTTTGAACACCGAGGCTGACAATGTGAATTTTAAGGGAATTGCCTCTTAGGTTTGTATACTCAAGGCAGACAGCGTGAGCTTCCTAACTATTTTAGAAAAATTCAACCTCTCAACTTTGAACACTGAGACTTATGGGGAAAATTTTGAGGGAGTTGCTCTTCAGTTTTGTATATATGAGGTTGATGGCATAAGCTTTCTAACTATTGTAGAAAAATTTCCTCTCAGTGTTGAACACCAAGGCTGATGGCATAAATTTTAAAAGAAACTACCTCTCAGATTTGTATACCTAAGGTTAACAACACAAATTTCAAAGAATCCAATTCTAGAGTGAAACTCAAAAATCAAGTATATGCTTTTATTATTTATTACTATTTTGTTGTGCATGTTGATTTTTTAAAAAATTTTGATCACATGATTTGGTTTATCAAAAAAATTAAGGGGGCAAATTATAGACACCCTGGTTTGGTCGACTCGTAATAGAGGGAAAATTATAGATGCTTAGTTTGATCATCATGTGATGGAAGCCCAATGATGAGGAAAACATAAAAAATGAATGCAAGAGGTTAGAAACCTTCTTAAAAATGGGCCTAATAGCCCAAACCCATACAAATACAAGACCTAGACCAAGACTAAGCCCAAGCTTGATTTTGGCTAATAACCCAATTTTTGGTCAATGTCAAAGAGGTGACACCTCTATGGCACCTTCTTTAGTGAGGCGATGCCTCTTCACCAGCCACTTGCACTAGCATTAAATGCAGAGGTGAAAATGGTGAAGAAGTTGGGTGGATCCCACATCTTATAGACCTTAACATATCACATGAAAAGGAGACTTTTGAGAGAGGGGAGGCCTAAAAAGTGTGTAATAATGAGAGATAAAAAGGGACAGTCTTATCAAGGCATGAGGGGGAGGCTTAAAAAGAGGTATGGAGAGAGAAAAAGGAGGTTAGCAAGTTTTAGGAAAGGGAGCTCTAAAAGAGAAGAATGGGTTGTTCTTGAGAAGGAAGGGAGAAAAATGAGTTTTAAAGTCCATTCTAGGAAGGAAGAAGGAGAAACTCTTGCATTTAAGTGGAGCTTGAAATCAAAACCAATCTCTAAAGGCTAATAATCATTTTGAAGAAAAAAAAATCACAAAATAGTAATAGTCTTCATTTCTTTTAAATCCTGAGTTGTAGATTTGTATAAGTTTCTTGTTTATTTACTTGCTTGTTTCTTAGATTCACCACTTGTTCCATATGATATTTATAGTATGCCATCTAAATCACTATGTATAGCTACAAATCCTTGGTTATTTGCATGTGATGTTGCTTTACTTAAGAGTTAAGAGATTTGAAAGTTGATGTTTTGTCTGTTAATCGAGCGATACCTCTTCAAAGAGACATTGTCCCTTTGGCTCGAGGCAATATGGAATCACCTTTATTCACAGATGCGATGACTCATTAATGAGATGTTTGCCACATCAATAGGATCATTAGTATTTTTTCTTATTCATTTCATGTGGTTATATACTCTTATCTATTTTCATGTTTCCTTAATTTGGTTGCTTTCTTATGCAATCAATCGCCTATCCTCCCTGGTCAAAGTGATCCTGTGTTTATTATTCTTATATAGGATAATTTAATTTATGAATTAACTTTATGGCTTCCTTTTGTAGGGTTTATACATGTTTATGGAGATTAATGTCTTGTTCATTTTAGGAATCTTAAGATGATATAGATCATTAAGTTTTAATCCTTTTAACTCACTTATGAATTTATTTATTTTATTGGTTTATTTTTGGTTTATTATACCCTTTCTTGCATGTAAAAGAGCTGCAATATATTCTCTTCTCTCCTTTCTTTGCATGAAATTTAATCTTTATTTTATGAATGAATGCTTGTTTATATGAAAAATGTTATGAGTTATATTAAAATGCATTAATTTAAATTAATGTGAAAATTTGGACTAAAATATAAAATTGAAAATCATTTGAAGGCAATTATAATTTGCATGTTAATAAAGAAATAATTGAATAATTAAAGGTAATAAAATACAAAACACAAATAGAGGCTAATTGCAAGGTTAGGTGGGCCTTCCAAAAGTCCATTGTAGGTAGTGGGGTTTAGTATACACCCAAGTGTTTAGTGACCACAACATTGTGTGAGCTCAAAGCCCACTAGAAAATAAAAAATAAGCTCAAGGCTAATATCAGAGATGGAGTCACTACCCAGATGAAAGTCAGGACATGCTACACAACAACTGGATTTCATGGACATTCCTAGAAGTCGTCATCAGAGAACGGGTTCAGAAACTAGGTATGGGCTTTTGGAATGCCACCCAACTTTGTGGTTGGCCTTTGTTTGTATTTTATATTTTATTACCTTTAATTATTTGATTATATCTTCATTAACATGCAAATTATAATTTCCTTCATACAATTGTCAAATTTTAAGTCCAAATTCTCACTTTAATCAATTTTATGCGTCATAAGCCCTAACATTCATCATAAATAATCACCAAATAGTACATTCAAATAAAATGGGGGAAGGGATTAAGGATTACAGTACTTAGCATGGAAATAATTAAAATAAATAAAAAATAAACCAAAAGTAAACATAAGCAAATCTAAGCATAAACATTAATGAAGCTAAAAAGAAGCATAAACTAAAATTAGGTGATCAAAATCATCCAATGTTCCTATAATAGGCAAAATATCATTTCCCAAAATATAGAAAATCATAAAAAAAAATTCATTAAGTTCATTTATGAGTGAAATAGTAACAAATGGAAACAATAAACACATGATAATCTTAATTGAACAAGGTTAACCAATAATTACAAGAAATGACCAAATAGAGGGAATGAAAGAGTATGTATGACCATAAACTACATAAAATAAGCAAGTAAATCATAAATGAGCTATATGAATCTCTGTCTGAGTGGGCGATCACCTTATTTCAAAGAGGCAATGCCTCTTTAAAGTGGCATCACCTTATCAGTAGGCTAAAGGACCTTAAAATAATGATAATCTTCAACCTCAAGTAAACAATATCTTATGCAAATAACCAAATCTTTCAAATATATTTAATTCCTTAATAGATTATGCTAAGAACATGACATAAAATAAGCAATGAACATAAGAAATAAGTGAATAAGCAAGTAAACAATAGATTATGCGAATTTATGACTCTAATATTGAAGAGGAATGAAGATCATTACTAGTATATGAGCTTATATTTCAAAATAGCTAGCCTGATTGTTTTGATTTAGAGCTTTCATTTGAATGCAAGAAATCACCTTTCTCTTTCTTGAAAAATGGATGCTCAAGCTTGCTCTTCCTCTCTTTTACCCCCTCAAGAATGTTTTTCCTCCTTGTTTTTCAAAGCTTGTTGGATTTAGTGATCTCTCTTTGTTCCCAAAAATTGCTACCAATTGCCAACCCCCTCTCCCTCCTTTCTCTATCCATTTTATACCCCCTAAGCTTAATTACTACCCCTACCCATTTCATCATTATCATTATGTAAACGGCGAGGTTTAGCACGCACCTAAAATTTTAGCAACTATGACATTATTTAAGCTTAGGGCTCTAAAGAACACACTAACCACTATCATGAAGACATGGCATGGAGATGAGAAGTCACCACCAAAGGTAATAACTAGGACAAATAAAAAATGGTGATACTTAATTCCCTAAAAGAAAGCCACCACCACAACTAGGAGATTCTAGATATGAAATACCAAATTCTTTCAGTCTTTTGTTCATTTAGAATTACTTTATGAATTACTATATTACCCTCTATTTACATGAAATTTCATATAAATCCTTATTAAAACAATAAAATCTAGGCAAACTAGTCATGAAAAATACATGTAAATGATGCACTTAATTAAATTCATAATTCCTAAGTTTGTTTAATCTACATTAATTTTAATTAAATGAGCTAAATCTACATGTTTTAAGTTCCAAGTGGGCCTAAAGACTAATAGGCCTAATTCCTATTCAATTTTAATTAAATGAACCTAAGTCTATTTACTTTAATTCTAAAAAAGAGCCTAAATCTACAAATTATGAAGTTTTTAAATTAGTGAGCCTAGTTTTACATATTTTATTTCTAAAGTGATATTAAATATACAAATTATGGAAAATGATTAAATTAAATGGGCTAAGTCTAAATTAATTAAATTAGGTGGGTTTATGTCTAAATTAACAAAATGGGCCTAAGTTATCTCTACCCTAAGTCTAATTAATTATGGACCTAAAGATGCATTTTTATTAATTAAACCTATAAAAAAAACCTAAATTTATTTAAATGGGTCAGAGTCTAACATGGGCTTAGGGCCCAAAACACAAAAAAAATAAACAAGCCCAAAAAAAATAAAAAAAAATACCAAAACAAACAAATAAAAGATTAAACAATCAATCAAACTTATTCTAAAAACCCTTTTAATAAAATTAACTTTAAACAACAAATTAATAAATAAAATAATTAACAAGCAATCCTAATTTTATCCACTTACATCTAATTCAATTTTATTTAAGAACCCTAATTATCTCTATAGCCATTAATTTTAATGAATTACCTAATGAAAACCTTAATTTTACTAACCAATTAATTAAAATAAAATACACAATTACACACACATGATTTCATCATTCCTATTATTCGAGCCATTACAATGAGCTATTGAAAATAATAAGAAAAGAAAAAATTAATACAATCCCAAAAATAAGAAAAACAAAATCAAAATAAAAAAATAATAAACAACTAAATAAAAAAAATCTAAAAATTATATTTAGCTACAAAGTTTAATCCATGGCATTCCATGGACCTTCATGGATTTTGTTCACCTAGTAAAATCATCATGTAATCCCCTCCATAATCACCAACACAAAAGAATAAACAATGATTAGTGAATAAAATAACAATAAAATTTTAATAAAATCAAAATAATAAAATAAAATAAAAATAAAAGAAGGAAGGAAAGAAGATGATGATTATGGATGTAGTATGAGTTTCCCCTTAGACTAGTAACAATCACCGTTACTTATTAAATAAATCTTCAAAAAGAATTATTATCTTTTTCTCAAAGGTCTATTGCTCCTTACTTCAAAAAAAAATCACAGAGAATATTTTTGTATTGCCTAGGGACAAAATAAGAAACCTCTAGTACAAAAAAAAGGTTCAAAACTAAAAGAGAAAGCCATTCAAAAAAGGTTTTTTTTGCCAAAGAAAAACGTCTCCTCATGAAAGTCTCCATCCTCTCTTTATGAGAGCTCAAACTGAGCTTTTATAGGAAAAAACTCTAGCTAACAATGTATCCTATTATGACTTGCCTTTCTTGGAGTTTTGATTTTAAAAGGACTTTAATTTCTTGAAAATTTAGATAAATACTATTTTACATATCAAATTTCAAGAAATCAAATTTTATTTGCTAAAATAAAATAAAATGAAAAAATCAAATAGAACATGCATAATTATGATTAGAATTGTGTAATTCTGATTGGAATTACAAAATTTTAATATCTTTTTTTTAACTTTTAATTACAAAGGACCCCTAAAAATTTAAACTTTTCAATTAGGCCTTGAAAAAAACATTACAATTAAGTCCTTAAAAAACCAATCAAAACCCCTTTTGGAAATGCATTCAAAATTTTGAGTTCTAACTTCAAGTATTGAAGACCTCTTTATAATATTTTCATCATGGGAGTCCTCTGTTGCATCCACACTTCATCATCCCAAAATTGGGTGTTTATAATTGTCCCCCTTTGTTGCTGTTTGCTTGACAAATTGCGGTAAAGCAAATAAAAACACAATTTCTTAGGAATAAAAGTTTAGATACTTACTTTTGTTGCTTGAGACTTTTGCCTACAAGCAATTATCGATTCATGATGAATGCTTATGTTGTCGTACAACACTAGGCATAAACCTAAAACATAAGAGGAAACACTATACTCAGATGTATAGCATTGATTTGAAAGGATACATCACACTTAGTCGTATGATGTTGACTATAGTTAGTTGTATAGTACTAACTAAAAGGATACATCATACTCGATCATATGATGCTGACTATACTCAGTCGTATAGTACAAATTGAGAAAGTACATTATACTTAGTCATACAATGTTAACTATACTCAGATGTGTAGAACAAGTTAAAAGGGACACATCACACTTGATTGTTAATGTTAACTATGCTTGGTCATATAGTCTAGATTGAAAGGATACATCATACTCAGTTGTATGATGTTGACTATTCTTGAACGTATAGTGCAAATAGAAGGAATACATTGCACTTAATCATATAATGTTGACTATACTCAATCGTATAGTCTGAATTTAATGGATACATTATACTTAGTCATATGATGTTGACTATACTTAGTTGTATAGTGGTAATTGAAGAGGTGCCTTGTACTTGCTCATACAATGTCGACTATACTCGATCGTAAAGTCTAGATTGAAAGAGGTACATTGTACTTGATCGTACAATGTCAACTATACTCAATCATATGGTCTGGATTAAAAGGACACATCATACTCGGTTGTACAATGTCGATTATACTTGGTTGTATAGTCTGGATTGAAAGAGGTACATTGTACTCGATTATATAATGTCGACTATACTCGGTCATATAGTCTGGATTGAAAGGACACATTGTACTCGGTTATACAGTGTTGACTATACAAGGTTATATAGTTTAGATTGAAAGAGGTACATTATACTCAGTCATACAATGTCAACTATACTTAGCTGTATAATCTGGATTGAAAGGACACATTATATTCGGTTATGCAGTGTTAATTATACTTGATCGTATAGTCTAAATTAAAAGAGGTACATTGTACTTGGTCATACAATATTGACTATACTCAGTCGTATAAACTAGATTGAAAGAGGTACATTGTAGTCGGTCATACAATGTTGACTATACTCAGTTGTATAGTCTAGATTGAAAGGACACATTATACTCAGTCGTACAATGTTGACTATACTCTATCATATAGTCTAGATTAAAAGGATACAATGTACTCAATTGTACAATGTTGACTATACTCGATCATATAGTCTAGATTAAAAGGATACACTGTACTCGGTCATACAATGTCGACTATACTTGGTCATGTAGTCTAGATTGAAAGAGGTGCATTATACTCAATCATACAATGTCGACTATACTCGATCGTATAGTCTGGATTGAAAGGACACATTGTACTCAGTCGTACATTATCAACTATACTCATTTATATATTTTGGATTGAATACACTACACTCAGTCATTTAGGATTGATTTCTTTTATGCTGACAAATTAATAATTCAATGAATGATCAAATCATGTAGCTTTGCAATTTTAGGACTAAATTGTAAGAAAAGTATTGGATTTGAATGCAAACAAAGTTAAGGGACTAAATGGATGTTTTCCATTTTAATATAAACTTTACATTTTGCCAATGCATTTCTTCATTTCCCATCCCTTTCATTCTTTTTTTTTCTTTTCATTTCTCCTGATTTTGAAATCTTATTTCTTTAACTATTCTTTCATCTTATCTCCAATTTGGAATCCGTTTAATCCTATGGCTCACCCAGGACACAAACTATGTGGAAGTAGCTCTAGGCAATCAAATTTGGTCACATCTTAACTACATTTTCCTCAAAACCATCTAGGGCTCAATGAAGGGGAAGAGGTGCTCCCTTTGACTTGCTTGCACCTCTATCATTTATTGGAGATGAGGTAAATTTTTCTTCTGTCTTTGATTCTACAAAAAGATATATTCCTATCAATATATAAATTAACAAATTCATGCATGAAATTATAGAATTTCTACTATACAAAATTGAATGAAATTGCATGCAATTGTTAATTTAGAGATAAATTTTTGTAAAATTGGTATTTGCATTATTAGAAAAAACTGACAAAATTACAATCAGATTTCTAGATTTTCGATTAGAAATTTGAAATTTGGATAAGAATTCTAGATTTTCAATTAGAAATCAGAAATTTGAGCAGAATTCTAGATTTTCAATTAGAAATCAGAAATTTGATCAGAATTCTAGATTTTCGATTAGAAATCCAGTCTTCCAATCCTTTTTTTATGATAAAAATAAAAATTAAGAGTTTATAAAGAAAGTAATCCTGTTGTTTTTTAAATTTTGTTCAGAAACCACTGAAGTTCTTAGGTTGCTTTCACTTGGCTCAGGAACTCTTTTATGATTTTTTTGGAGGTAGTACAACATATTTGGGCATCTAGCTCCCCGTGCTTCATTGTCGCACTATCGACTACTCGAGGTAGATAAGAACATTACTCACTTTTTGCTCTTATCGAGAGGTGGATGGATACTACTCACATCTTCCACATGAGTGGATGAGCTGACTATTTCCCCTATGAGCTTCTCTGGTATTACTGTGATCACCTTTGGGGGTGCCCCAATTCCCTTTGATATTTATTACTGCACTCTTCTAGAGGATGCTAGGAGTCGCTATGTTCACAACTTGCTCAGGTTCATTCCGACATTGAAGAATCAAAAGAATGTGCTTTTTTATTCTCTTATTTAGGCTTTCAGGAGTACCCACCACTACACCTCGTCAAATCCTTTAGAAGGTGAGATGCTTCTTATTAATACTGCTAGGCACTACCCTCTTCTATGAGACTAGTCATAAGGTTAGCATTGATCTTCTTGGTCCCCTTCAAGATCTTGCTAGAGTCGCTACTTTTGATTGGGGATCTATAACTCTTACTTATCTCTACAATAGACTAAATACTATCTATAGAGGTGCCATGATGATGTGTGGCTTTTGGCATGTCCTGCATGTATTTCTTTTATGTGTCTTTTACCTCTTTTAATTTTGCTCTTTTACAACCTCCTTTTCATTTAAACTATTTCTCCTTTTTTAGATAATAGGCATTGAGATCAGGGTGATCCGAGGCTTCAGTGCTATTAGCTTTGATAGGGATCTTCCTCTAATGCAAAGATGGGGTTCTTCTCACTTAGCTAGCATCAAGCATGACTTATAGACTTATCAAGATCAGTTAAACTCCTTAGAGTGGGACCTGGTAAGACAAATTTAATTTTTAGTATTTAATCAATCGTGAAAGTTAAATAAAATTTATCTAAATGAATTTGTAGGTTAGGTCATATTGGTTAGTCGGTGCTGAGGACATCTAATGATACAAATTCATGACTACAGTTGTAAGGCTTAAGACTATAAGGATTTTGCTTCCTGGTTATGGTTGCCACATGTGGTATCTTAGTGAACGTGTTTATCAATAGCATATAGGACCTTCCAAGAGACATGTTCCTTATTCTATTCCCTCTTTGATGTTAAGGAGCTACAATATGACTGGTCTTAAGCTTAAAGCAACTTTTGAAGGATATAATGCTTTGACTTTGCTCGAGCATTCTCATTACTATCAATAGTATATTTGGGAGAATGTCCTAGAGTAAGTTCCTATAGACCCAACTAAAGTATGGTTTTTGTCATTGTTCCTCACTATCACCATTTTACTTTGTCTCTTTCATCACTACAGATGACATTTTTTTTATACAGATTGAAGAAGCTATTAATATTACTATAGAGGAGGAGACTAAGGGTGATGCTGAGAGGATTGAGTAGGAGGTTGAGCATACTCAGCAAAATGGAGCTGCTCGAGGTGATTCTTCCTCAAGTACTATTCTAGGTGATGTTCTCCCAATTGATAGGTCTATGTACTACTAGGCTCCTTTGGTGTAGACCCCTGTTGAGTACCACATGTATTTTGATATAGCTTATATTCCTAGCTTTTCTCCTCCTGATGCTTCACATGTAAGCACATTTTGCATTTCCAATCCTGCACAAACTGACACTTGTTTCTGAATTAGTACATGCTATTTTACAGATCCCTCAAACATAGGTAGAGTATTTATATGGACTTGTCTCATCCTAGAGATTATTTACTATGCAAATCATAGATAGTTTGAGGGTTAGTATTTACAATAAGTATGCAAATGTATGCATGTTATGTATGTTATGCATGATTCTAACTATTCTTGATGAAACAGGGTTATGCTAGGGATTTGGAGAAAGGGAATGAGAGGCTTTATAGACAGCTTGCTGGTATTGGCTTTGGTGATCATGATGCTAGGACTTTTATGCCCCCAGATCAAAGCGACAATCCAACTAGAGGAGAGTCCTTGGCTAGACACTGGAACTCATGATGACTTATCTTTTTATCTCTAGGGCTTGCATGACTATACTTTGAATGTTTCAGAATTATTTCACCTCTTATGAATGGATTATGGACTTTCTATTTTAGATCAAACTATGAAGTCTTTTTTATTCTCAAGGAATCTGGAAAATCCAATCAGAATTATAAATTTCCAATCAAATTTCTAGAATTTCGATCAGAATTCAGATTTTTTATCAGATTTCTAGAATTTTGATTAAAAATTCAGCTCCTATTCTTCGCTCTTTTTCATCCTCATTCTTGAGCTGACTTTTATCCTAAAAACATAAATTCCTAATCCCATCCATATTAGCCTTTGTGTCTATATAAGGAGCTTGCTAAAAGGATTATCTCTTATCCCTTTTTTATTGGCTTTCCTCATGACACAAGCCACCCTTAATTTAATGAAGAAATTCCTCAAAGGCCTTGGTGGAGATTATTAGAATAGAATGCTACCCTTTCATGTGAAATCCTTAAAGTCCCTTCAACATCCAAAAATAGACCCCAATTTTCTTTATGCTACTGCCACCTTCTGGGATGACAAGGACCATGTATTTAGATTTAATGGACAAGAAATATATCAATTAATTAAAGAGTTTGTTAATATTCTTGGTTGTTCTTTAGACTCAACTACTATGATTGCTCTTTCTGATCTTAAGATGTAGTTCCCCAATAGACTAATGACATTCTTTAATATGCCCCCATGTGACATTTACATGTACGCATATAAATCTTAGTCTATCAATTTTTCTTCTCTAATTACTTCTTATGAGACTATAGGCAAGAATAATGCCACCTGGATTAGGACTGTCTCTTTCTGCTTGTGTCCTTAATTCCTATTAGTGGCTTCTTATGGAGATGCTGACATAAGGATTATTAGTATCCTAGAATAAGTGGAAGCTGGAGCTAACACTGTGCTTATCATACTTGCTGAAACTATCATTGGATTAATTAATTTCAAGATTCAGAATCAATTCTCAAGCAGTTTACTTCTCCTTCAGGCATGTAGCCTTTTTTTTTATAGATTTTGCTATAGCGGAGATTAAGTTTACTTAATTCCCCCAGCAATGCTTGATTTATCAACCTCATTATTTACAGTTTCACCTATTGAAGATGAAGGACAAGTGCACTATAGATCAATGGATTGATTGGATGAAAGGAATTGCTAATACTGAGATTACATGGGTCTGTCCTTCGTGGAAATTTGTAATCATCAACCTGTATGACCATTGCATTCTTATTCCTGGGTTGCACTTTTCAACCTTTATTTCCTTTTCATGCCTTTATCGTCAATGTAGTTAATCATAAATAATTATGGTTATTATACTTAACTTTGAGGGCTTCCCTCTGAGACAAGATTTCTTGGACAAAGTGAAGAACCTATGGCCTCATAGAGCACTAAAGCGAAACATGCACTTGGATGCTGATATGACTACTGATGACAATTACAAGGCTTAGGTTACCATGCAAGCTACAGGACCACCAGGATTTGCTAAGTACAAGAGGACTCTAGTATTGTTATATGAATCACAAAAGAAGAAAAAATAAAAAATAGTGATCTTATAAGTCTTGTTTTTAGACTTCTCATATTTTGTTTTTTTCTTCAACTCTTTATGCTTTATAATAAAGATAGAATATGCAATATCCAACAAAATTCCATTTCAGTTTCATTCATTGATTAGGGACAAAATGAGTTCATTATTACATCACATGACATAACTCCTATTATTAGTTAGTCCTTTCGAATTTTCTCACTGAATATTTTTCTCACACTTTTATTTTGCTAAATTTTGCCTAACTAGCCCTTTATGAGTTCTATAATCAACGGGATCACCTCTTTTATTTTATCCCTTAATTTTTGCCTACATGCCCTTTATGGGTTTTCTGAATATCGGGAATGTCCTAATTTTTGCTTGACTAGCCGTTTCAGGTTTTCTAGCCAACATACCCCTTTTTTTTAAAGGCAGTATTTCTTGAGGTGATCCAAGTTGATTAGTTTAGTGAACTCATTCCCTTCAAGATCTGATATCTTTACAGCTCCCTTGGGTAGCATTGTCTTGACTAAATACAATCCTTAATTTGGTTTGAATTTTCCTCTTGGATCAAACACCATTACCTTTAACTGCTTTTGCACCATATCGCTAGCCTTTATCTTTCTAGGTTAACTTTCTTCTTAAAGGCTCTCAGTATCCTTTTTTGATAAATCTAAGTGTGAAATAAAGCATCCATCCTTTTCTCATTTAGAGATATAAGGTGGTTATATCTCTTTTGCATCCATTCACTCTCAGGGATTTTTGTTTCCATAACAACCCTCAAAGATTTGATTTCTGTCTCTATAGGTAAAACTGCTTCACAACCATATACTAATGAGAATGGTGTATGTCCTGTAGTAGTGCGCATTATAGTTCTATATCCCCATAAGGAAAAAGGAAGATATTCATACCAATCTTTATGCATTTTCACCATCTTAGATAGTATTCTCTTTATATTCTTATTAGCCACTTTAACTGCTCCATTAGCCTAAGGTTGATAAGGTAAGGATTTATGATGCTCAATCCTATATCTCTGCAATAACTCATCTGTCTCTGCTTGAAATTGAACACCATTATTTATCACAACACGATGTAGGAGCTTATATCTACAAATGAGATTCTTCTCAATGAATCTTGCCATTTATCTAGCCTTCAAGGTACCTAAGGATTCTGCTTCTATCAATTTGGAGAAATAGTCAATCACCACCACTAAATATTTATGCCCGTTTGAGGTAGTTGGTCTTATCTCCCCTATTATATCCATCCCCCATACTATAAAAGGCCATGGAGATATTAAACTATTTAGCACTATAAGGGGAAGATGGTTGAGGTTTCCATGTATCTAGCATTGATGGCATTATCTCACTATCTAGATATAGTCTCTTTCCATGCTCATCCAATAGTACCCTTGTCGAATTATTTTCTTCACCAGAATCATCCCATTCATATAAGATCCACAAACCCCTACATGAATCTCTCTCATCATCTATTATGCTTCATCCTTCTTAAGACATCTTAGTTGTATTCCATTCAGCATTTTTCTATATAATACCCTATCATGACATGCATAATGACATGCAAGAACACAAAGAGCATATTTTTCTTTTAAATTCATTTTGTTTAGGTACTTCCTTTCCTTAATGAATCTCTGGATGTCATAAAACCATGGCTTTTCTTCTAACCCTATTTGAATGCTACCAAAGGTTTCATCATCGACCTTATTAGTTTATCCCATATTAAAGAAAGCATTTCCAAGGCATCTACCATTTTATTCTCATCTCTTAGTAAATGCATGAAGAGACATTTAGTAAAATTCCTCATTAACTTCTTTAAATAAAAGATGTAAGGTTTCAACCTCTCTTTTTTCACTTCCTACTCCACATTAGCCTAACTAATGACTAATAGGGAATCTCCATAAACCAATAGGTCTTTAATGCCAATTGTTAGTTCTGCTTCTACCTTATAAATACATGCCTCGTACTCGACCATGTCGTTTGTAACTTTAAAGTCCAATTTCGTAGCCATTGGGATGGTTTCTCCCCCTGGTGTAACAAGAATCACTCCTAATTGTACTCCTTTATTATTCATAGCCCCATTAAAATAAAGCTTCCATTCGTGTCTTCCTATTACTGCTAAGTTCTCATCTGGAAACTCTAAAGTCCACTACTCATTTCCTTCTACTAATTTTATGCTAGGAATTTTGCTATTGCTCTTCCTTTAATGACCTTGGTAGTGATGTACTCACTATAAAACTCAGTCAAAAGTACCAACCATTAAGACATCTTCCCAGTTAAAGCTGGTGCTTAAAACATGTACTTTAAAGGATCTATCTTTAAAATAACTTGTACCTTTTAAGACTAGAAATAATGTCCTAACTTCTTTATAGCACATATCATAATTAAACATATCTTCTCCACAAGATCATATTTCTCTTCTTATGGTAGGAACTTTTTACTAAGATAGTATACTGCATACTCCACCCCTTCTGGTCCTTGCATTAGCATTGCCCCCATTTCCTTTTCCTCTAAAGCCAAATATAAGATTAAGGGTTTACCTTATCTTAGTGGTCTTAACACAGGTGAATTAGTAAGGTATTGTTTAATCTTATCGAAAGCTTTTTGGTATTCTTCATTTCATTCCACTAGCTAATTCTTCCTTAAGAGCTTAAGAATTGGATTATAAACCATGGTGAGTTTAGTAATAAACTTGTTAATGTACTGTAGATTTCTAATAAATCCCCATACTTCCTTCTCTTTTATTGGTGATGGCATCTCCTGAATGGCTTTAATCTTATCTAGATTAACTTCGATTCCCCTATTGCTAACTATGTGCCCCAATAATTTTCCAGAAGTGACCCTAAAGATACTTTTTTTTGGATTAAGCCTTAGATTTTATCTTTCTATTCTTGTTAAAAACTTATCTAAAGCCTTAAAATTCTCTTCCCTTATTTTTGACTTAACCATCATATAATCGATGTGCACTTCTACTTTTTTGTGCATCATATCATAGAATAGAGCAGTTGCTGCTCTTTGATAGGTTGCTCCTGTATTCTTCAATCGAATGGCATCACTTTGTAGCAATATGTCCCTCATTTTGTGATAAAAGTGGTATTGATCTTTTCCATGACTGCCATCATTATCTGATTATAACTTAAGAACCCATCCATGAAAGAGTACATTACACTAGATGTTGTGTTATCAACAATCCCATCAATATAGGGTAAAGGAAAGTCATCCTTCATGCATGCTTTATTCAGATCTCTAAAGTCTGTACACATTTAAACTTTTCCATCTTTCGTAGGAACAGGTACCATGTTTGCCAACCATTGAGTATATTCTACCACATCTAGAAAGTTGGCTTGGATTTGCTTAGCAATTTCTTCCCTTAGCTTTTCTAACCACTCTGGCCTTAACCTACAAATTTTTTTCTTAACAAGTTTAGCCTCTAGATATATTGAAATATGATGCTCTAGAATTTCTCTATCTAGACCTGGCATGTCCTCATAGGACCAAGCAAATACTACTTTTCTTTTTATTAATATTCTCTTTAATTTTTCCCTCTTTTAAGGAGTTAAATTACGTGATATAGAAATGTGCTTTGGTTTTTCATTAATTCCCATGTTTAATGAATCTAATTGAATATAATTAATGTCAAACATGCATAAACGATCATTATTAAAATGCACAAGACTAATAGAATCAACATCGCACAAGTAAGCAAAACCAGAGTTCATATCATTGATCATAGAAAAAATAGAGTTTTCATCCTCAAATAGACCGAATGTTATTACATCAGTTTCTTCATAAAAACATCATTAAAACTATTATTAATAATGCTAGCTAAATCCTATGGTAGTTCTTCGTTAGGTGGCAAACAAAGTAGCTCTTCAATAGCCTTAATCCTTATCTTCTTAATAACTTTCTTCATCACCTTGTCTTTGTTTTCCTACACCAGACTTTCAACTATCTACTTCTTAAAGATCTTAAACCCAGGAATATTCATACCAACTACTTGGATAGGCTCTTTTCACCAAGGTAGATTTTCTCTTTTCTTTCTTTAACAAAGCTATCCTTCAGTGGTCCTATATTTTTTAAGAAGTTGTTCTCATCGAAAAACCTTCTTCTAGTTCCTATACTATGAAGCCCAACTCTTGTATAACCTAATTCTCTAGTATCATTTTGGCCTTTGAAATCTGGGAGCTCTAAGCTTCCTTGCTCATTCTTTCCCAATCCTTGTCCGGGCCGATAATTCATCTTCTTGATCATGCTTATAACCCTTGGATCCATCTCAATTCCATTAGAAATCATAGCTATTTGGAAACTAGGAGGGGTAACTACCTGCTTTTAACTATATATAACTGCAAATGCAGTTTTGTCCATACTAGTATTTAAGGTCATAACCTCCTTATCCAATAGGAATTTCACTTTTTGATGCACTGTTGAAGGCACTCCACCCAAAATGTGATACCCAGGTCTACCCAAAAGCAAGACATATGTGACAAGGATATCCAACATAGTGAATTCCACCATTGCTTTTATAGGTTTGATCTTAATAGGTGCCATAAATGTTCCCTCTACATTCTTTATGCTATCATTATAAGCTCTTATTACAAGGTGAGATTTTACTAAATCCTCCACCTTCACTCCTAGATTAGGCAGGATTTGTAGCGGGTAAACATTAATTACAAACCCATCATCCATAATCATATAATTGGTCCTTTTTTGTCATACTTCAACTAGAATGAACAAGGCTTTATTATGATTCCTCCCTTCCACAGGTAAATTGTTGTTAGAAAAGGTAATAACACCATGATTCTTCTTAGTAACCTTAGCCATCATTGTGTCAAGGGTCACAGTAGTCTCAATGTTCATCTTTGCTAGAGCTTTGACCAAAGCTTTTATGTGGCTACTTGAGTGCATCAAGAGCTCCCAAATGCTCATATTTGATTTTGCCTTCCTAAGCTATTCAAGGATCAAGTCATCATCATGTTCATCTGAGTCTTCTCTTTCAGTAATTTCTTCTCTCTTTGAAGTTTTCTCCATCAATTTATAACCCTTACCACTTCTAATAACATGACTGACTTCTGGATTATCAACCCATACATTGTAGCCTTTTGTGCCTTCTTCATCAAAATTATACCAAATGTCAATAACTCTAATAGTCTGATCCTTCTTTCCATATTTCCACACCTCACCCATGTAGTTTTCTTTTCTTATTTGGCATCTTCTCATTATCAAATTCTTCACCCCATCCTGTAGGCATGATGGACTCAATGGATATATCGAAAGAAGGTGGTTTGGAAAAAACACCTTATAATCAAACTTGTTTGACAGTTGTCCCAATAAGCCTTCTACTCGTTCCTCATCTTTAGGCGTATTAGGAGATTTCTCATTAATTTTAAGGTCTAGGTCCTCAAACCAGTTTAGCACTTCCTCCTCACTTACTCCTGAATTGATCATCATGGTGGTTAGGGTGGTATATTTTGATAATTTAGGAAAGGGTTATTTTTGGTGTTTGGGTTTTAATTTGATTTCTCAGGGTCTATGATTTTTCTTAAGTTTATGAGGTTTTGAATATCATATTTAAGGCACATGTAAGAGTTAGTGGAGTGGCTAGCAATTTGGTGAAATGTTTAGTTACTGTTTGGGTCAAAGCTAGGGAGATTTAGGTTTGGTGGTCTAGAGGGGGTTAAGGGTTTAAGGAGGCCTTTTTAGATCAAATGGTCTAGAATTTTAGATAAGGGTTGGTTAAAATTCGAGAATCTCCTGGGTTATTGAATAGCATGGACTCCCATAACTCGACTAGTATTTCCTTACTGTGTGCCCCCAGCTGGGTAGTTTCTTGCTCTAGTGCTTTTAGCAATCTTCTTTTTCTCATTTTCAATCTCCTTAGCTTGTAACCCATTATCATAAAGGTCTACAAATGTCTTAGGGTTTATCATTTGTAACCTCTCAACTAGATTAGGTGACACATTTCAAATAATCGTCCTAACTTGATCCTTTTCAACCAGCTTATTCTTCATCAATCCTGCCTTATTTATGAATTTAGTCAGAACATATGAAAATGACTCATTAGGTTTCTGCTTGGTCAATTCTAAATCCCTGATGGACACTTAAAGCCTAGTATTATAGTTATATTGCTTTAGAAAAGTGGTACACAATTCCCTCCAATCCGCTCGGATAGACTTCTCCAACCCGTGATACCAATTAATAGTCATACCCTCCAAAGATAGTACAAACAACTTGGTAACTATAGACAAAGGAGCCTTAATGGTGCTAATAGTAGTTATGTATTGACTAAGGTGGATCCTTATCTCCAGGACCATCAAACTTCTGTAGTTATGACATCTTGAACTTATCAAGTAGCTGTAAGTACCCAAATTTAGGATGCAATTGTGCACAATTGCGACATAAGCCCCTATGATGAAATTTTTTCAAAAATTGAACTTGGTTGTTGATTTTCTAGACTTTAGGGACTAAATTGCAACATTTTTTAGGATTTGATTGCAAATAAGTCATTTTTTCAAGGGTCTTTTGGTAATTAAAAGTTAAAAATAAAGAGTCAGCATTTAATGCCGATCGGTATAAGTGTAATACAGACCGGCATTACACAATGTCGACACGTTAAAATACTATTTTTTTTATTTTTTCGCATATTTTTATTGATTTTTCAGTGTTTTGATTGGTTGAAAATTCAAATTTTGTCTTTAGAATTATCTGATAAGGTTGTTTAAATGCATAAGGTTTTTAAAATCAAAGAAAAACAAACACTATCTGATCAGATAGGTCTGTTCCTCTTTTAGAGGAAGTTCAATACACGCAGACTTTGCATTTAAAAGCAGAGTCTGCATGCATGCGTAAGAGGGAGGCTTAGTTGGGGGGACTTCTTTTTTCTTTTGGTTTTCAAAAGGATTTTTTACAGGAAGAGACTGAGAGAAAGAAGACAAAATAAGAAAAAAAAGAGAGACTGCAAGCATAAAACCCTAATTTTTGATACTGACATTTCCAAAGGCAATAGTCCAGAATCAATAATATCTTAATTTTAATGATGATAATCCAATCTGAGGGGCTAAAAAAGGGGCATTTTCACAACATCTCCAGTGTTATTTTTTCTATTTCTTTTATTGCTCTTTTTTTATTTTCTATTTATGATTTTTCTTTTATTTATGTTATTATTTTGATTATTTGATTTCATTGCTAATTTGCTTTTTTTTTGTTTTAATGTCCATATGTGGATTGAGGAGAAGGATACCGCTTGTGTTTAATTGAACAGAAGATCCATGGAATGCCATGGATGAACCTGTACTATTTTAATAATAGTTCTTAGGATTTTAATTTTTATTCTTCATTTTTGGTATCATGTGTAGTTTATTTTTAATTCATGGGTGTATAATTATTAATTTTAATTTTGTACGTAGTTTATAATAGCCCCAGTAATGGGAATAGTGAAAGATTTAAATATTCTACACTTTAAAATTAATTAGTAATTAGGTTCAATTGGGTAAAAATTAATTTAAATTAATGGTGGTTTTAGTTAATTAGGGTTTGTATGCAATTAAATTAGGATTATTAGAAATCATTTGTGAATGTGTGTTTGATTTGATTTTGTTATGTTTTTTGGGTTTTTTTTATGTTTTTATGTTTTTTTGGGGCCCCAAGCCTACATTTAGGTCTAACCCACTAAATAAATAGGTTTAAAAATGGTTTAGGACTTTAAATAATTAAAATCAATTTAGGCCCATTAGGTTAATTAGATTTTAGGCCCACTTAGTTAATTAAAAATTTTTTAGACTTAGCTCAGCCCATTTAATTGCATTTCTTTTAAAATAAATAGACCTAAGCCCATATTTCATTTAAAATAAAATCATATTAAGACTTAAGCCCACTAATTTAATTTCTTCTTTAAAATTGAATAGACTTAAGCCCATATCTTAGAAAGACTAAAAAATAGATTTAGGCTCATTAATTAATAAAATGTAGGCCGACTTTTAGTCCATTTCACTTGTAAATAAAATGTAGATTTAGCTAACTTTTTTAATAAAATTAACACGATCTTAAGTGCATTTTTTACTTGTAATTTTACTTACTCGTTGCCTTTTTAGGTAGATGGATGTTAATTAGGGTTTAATAAAATTACATGTAATTAGAGGATGAAATAATTACTTATAAAATTATTCTAAATGAACACGAGACTAAGAGAAGTTAGTATTTCGTATCCAGAATCTCCTGGTTGTGGTGCTAATTTTCTATTAGAGAATTGAGTACCACCAATTAAATTGTCCCAGTTATTACCTTGGGTGGCGACTCCTCATCTCCATGCCATGTCTTTGTGACAGTGGTTAGTGTGTTCTCTAAGGCCCTAAGCCTAAAGAATGTCATGATTGCTAAAATCTTGGACACGCGCTAAACCCTGCGATCTACTGCAGCTTATCCTCCTCAAATTGCATCACATCATCAAAGTCAAATGAGTCTCTAATGCCTTGTACTCTTATTAGTTCCTCTATTTTGGACATCTTCTGAGTCAATGCCTTTATCTGCTTGGATTCCAGTTCTTGAACTTGCTCAAGTGATTATCTTTTTGCCTTTTCAACCATGTAACTCTTAACATCCTCTAATTTCATTTCCATGACAATTATATTCCTAGCAGCATTATCATTGTTAGAGGGTGGTGCACCCACAATAGATGGATTGGTCACAATAGGAGGTGTAGCAATAGTAGGTGGTGGCATTAATCCAGGCAAAGATTGTCTTAGTCTAATTTCTTCCATCATTGCTCTCATGTCATCCATCAATGCTCCTTTAACATCCTCTAGAGTCTAATTTCCTCCCTCTTATTGTTCCATTTCTTTTGCTTGTTTAGCCTATGCATAGGGGTGTGTAAGAACTGATCGAACCAAATTGACCAAACTAATTTAAGTAATCAGTTCAATTGGTAAGTGCATCTTCGATTTAGTTCTTACCTTATTAAAATATGTTTTTTGATTTTTGGTTCAGTTTATGGGTTTTACTAACTAAAAACCAAAACTAATATATATATATATATATATATATATATATATATTACTAAATCTAATCGATGTCATTTTTCCTAAACCCTACCTATATAAACATCCTAAAACTAACCCTAATCCTCATTTCCTAACTCAACACACTCACCTACCACCTCCTTTCTTCTTCTCTCTCGAACCTTCCTTCCTAATCTTTACTCCATAACCCTAAACGCCTCCTGCCTCGTTCTATTTTCTTATATTACACCTTCTCTGAATTCAATGTAGTTATCATCTTCTTTTATTTCTCTAGATCATAGTGAATCCAGTGACAAAAACCTTATCTACTTGCTTTGTTTCTTCGAGTTTTCTATTGATTTCTTTTACTTTTTGCACTTTTAGACTCTAATACTTTGAGATCTTATGCTTCTTTATTGATATAATCATTTATGCGATGAGATCTAAAATGGTAAAGTATGTTAACTTCTTTTCTTTTGTGGGTTAATCATATGTTTATTTTTTAACATATATTTTTTATTTAAAATAGTTTGTTTATGATGTATTTTGAGTTAGATGTCACTGAGATTGTGTATATCTAAAATTTTTGAATATCTACAAACATTATTTGATTTGATTTAAAGAAAAAACTATGGTTTTTTTAAAAAAAATGATCATATGTGGAATTTTAATACATGCGAGTTAATTTTTTTCAAAATCTATGTTTGATTTGTTATGATTTTTAAGTTAAATGGAGTTTTTACACATAGATCTAAATTGTTAACGAAAAAATGCTATATTTTTTGCATGTCATATTACTTCGATTTAAAAAAATATTTGTTTTATTTTTTATACTTTTGTTAGTTTCATTTAAATGTTATATGAATTATGTTAATTTTTTGAGTTAAAAAGATTATGTAAACCTAGATCTAACTTATTAGTGAAAAAATAATATATTTTTTTGAATGGAACTCTGATTGAAAAAAGAAAATGTTATTTTTAATACTTTTGCTACTTTCATTTATTTGTTATATGATTAAGTATATGGTTCATTTTTGTTTCTTTATTTCTTTTAGTTTTGATTTTAAATGTTATATGATTTATGTTATTTTCTTGAGTTAAAAATATTATATAAACCTAGATCTAACTTATTAGTGAAAAAATAATTTATTTTTTTGAATGGAACTCCGATTGAAAAAAGAAAATGTTATTTTTAATACTTTTGTTACTTTCATTTATTTGTTATATGAGTAAGTATATGGGTCATTTATGTTTGTTTATTTCTTTCAGTTTTTATTTTAAATGTTATATGATTTATGTTAAAAACATTATGTAAACCTAGATCTAACTTATTAGTGAACAAATAATATATTTTTTTAATGGAACATCGATTGAAAAAATAAAATGTTTTTTTAATACTTTTGTTACTTTCATTTATTTATTATGATTGAGTAGATGGTTCATTTCTGTTTGTTTATTTCTTTTAGTTTTGATGCTTCTAAAAGGGTGGAAGCAATTTGCTTCATTGTTGAATCATTAATGATATGTAAAATATTTTGAGTGCAAAATTTAAAAAGGGTGGAAGCACTGAAGCAGTCCATTTCTTGGATTTTGTCACTGTGTTTGTGATTCACTGTGATTCTTGATTCTTAAACTCTGTGGGGCTGCTAAATTCAATTACAAAAAAAATAAAGGTAGCAACTATAGATACTCTTAATATTTTTAAGTTTTTTTATTAAATTATTTTAATTGTGTAACTAATTGGTTCATTTATCTTTTAAATATTTTGTAAGATGGAACGTGACAGTGGCAGTAATCCTGCCACTAGTGTCTCTGAGACTATCTTTAAAGCAATTTGGGGTTGGAAGCAAATCAATGTATAGCTCAAACATAATTTGAGATACAGAATTCATCTACGAAGATCTTTTTAGTTTTGTTTTAATAGTTTCATTTTTTATTTTTATAATTGCTACTAATAATTTTCTTTTTTTTTTTACAAAGCTACCTGAACCCACAACCATTGGCACTTCCACTACAATCTAATTACATTAATCTAACAATGCTCAGTAAAATTTATTGACACTTTGAATTAACTTAATTATTTTTCTATGATCTGCCTGATTGCTTTATTGCATGACTGCCATAATAAGTTAGATCATTTGGTTGCTTGTTGCTTGGCTGCCTGCTTGTCCCTACTTTCTACTATTGATTGTGTTGTACTGTTGATGCCTGTACATACTTGGTCACCAACCTGATGTGCCTCTATCTATTTATTGAGGTACTTGTGTTATTGCTCAACCTGATGTGCTGTCTTTATCTTGAGGTGCCTGTGTTATTACACAACCTTATATGCCTTTATTTGTTTCTTGAGGTGCCTGTGTTATTGATTATTGTGCCTCTGTGCAATTTTTTTAAGGCAATGATGATGCTTCCACCCTCACATGATTTGATATACTAGTGTGCTTACTTAAGTTTCCTTAGTGGCTTAGTTTTTATTAGCCATTAGAAATGTAGCTACATACTTGGTTTGACTGATACATGCTTATTCTGAGCCTCACTTCAATTTCTGCATTTTATTTATTATTTTCAATTTTGTGCCTTATTTCAAATTTATTTATTTTTATTTGTCTTGTAGTTTGCAACATGAGAGCCAATCTAAAAGTGGAAAAACATAAGTGGAGCTTCAACATAATGCCTTTGCATGCTTTTTTTTTTTTTTTGTATATTGCATGGCAAATGAATTTTTTACTATACTATCTGCAATTCTGCATGGTTTTTTTTTTTTATATAACATACTTCTTTTATATAATTGTATAGCTATAGTATAAGGCCAAGGTTATTTTTTTTGTAAATCACATATTTAGGCCTTTAATGGTCGGTTGGCCAAAATTAGTTAATTTTTTGTATTTGTATTATAGTTGTAGGGTTTAAAATTAGTGAATTATATAGTGTTAAATATTGTAATTAATGAATTTTTAGTATTTACTTTTATATATTAGCGTTGGGCTTTTAATTATTAAGCTTAGTCCATTAAAGCCCAAATTAATTTAAACTGACCAACCGAACAAAAAAAAATTGAATATTTTCGGCAACAGACCGAGGAGGTTTTCATGCTCCATTTGATTTAGTTCAGTTTGTAAAATATTTCTCTTTATAACCAATCAGTTTTAAACCTTTTATAACTGAACCAAACTGAGCCGACCGTTGCTCAACCTTACCTATGTAGCTTCTAAGTAAAGTGGATTGATGGGATCCTTTCCAGTCTGCTAAGGAACTCTTTTGCAATTGATTGTAGGCTTGAATCAGTTCTTACTAGTCTGCCACCTTTTTGACTCTAAACATAAGAAGATCTGGATGAATTTATGATGGCTGAAAAATAAAGTGTTAGTATAATGCATGTATGCATGATGTATGTGTCATGCAACAAGTAGCAAGTCAAACAAGTCAAGTGTATATACATCCTTCCAACCTTATTCCTCTCACACACGTATTCAATGGTGAGTCTCTTTTCATAGGATTTTTTATCTTGGCCTTAATATCAATAGGGGATATCAAGAACCGACGTGTATGCCAAATCTTTTAAAGTAGTAAAAGCATAGAAATAACATTTCTAAGTATAAAAGATTAGCCCAATCTTTATTAGCCCAAATAGGCTTCTAAAGTATGGGATTGGGCTTTTATAGATAGAAATACCTTATGGCAACATTCTCAAGCAACTTGGGTAATCCTAAGGGAAGTCACTATGCCATTATATGAGCTAAGTCCAATGAAAAGGGTCAAGGTTCCCTTAGTAAGATGCCCTATTTTAAGACTTGAGTTACAGGCCAAGGTCAGAGGGGCCTAGCATCCTTTACAAACTTGAGAGAAGACTACCCCCCCTTTAGGACTTAGGTTACAAACTCTAGTTAGGTGAGCCAGTAATCTCTCTTTAATCGAGTTAAGGCTAAGAGTGATGGTTAGCTAATTTATAACCCCATGAAGCTAGTCGAATCATGGAACCATAAACCAACGTCATTAGTTAATAAGGACATATAGAATGAATGTAAGAATAAAATGATAATTAATAAAATAATTCTAAATAACATAAGTAGAATCAATATCTCTTATCCCTAATGGAGTCACTACTGTAGAAGGCAGGGTTTAGCACACGCTTAAGATTTTAGCAACCGTGACACTATTTAAGCTCAGGGCTCTAGAGAACACACCAACTACTATCATGAAGACATGACGTGGAGATGAGGAGTTACCACCTAGGGTAATAACTAGGACAAATAAAAAATGGTGGTACTCGATTCCCTAAAAGAAAGCCAGCACCACAACAAGCAGATTCTAGATATAGAATACCAACTTCTTTTAGTATTGTGTTCATTTAGAATTACTTTATGAATTACTATCTTACCCTCTATTTACATGTAATTTCATATAAACTCTTATTAAAACAATCAACTCCAAGCAAACTAGTCATGAAAAATACATGTAAACGATGTACTCATTTAAATTCATTATCCCTAAGTTAGTTTAATCTATATTAATTTTAATTAAATGAGCTAAATCTACATGTTTTAATTTACAAGTATGCCTAAAGACTAATGGGCCTAATTTCTATTCAATTTTTATTAAATGAACCTAAGTCTATTTATTTTAATTTTAAAAATGAGCTTAAATCTACAAATTATGAAGTGTTTAAATTAGTGAGCCTAGTTTTACATATTTTATTTCTAAAGTGATCTTAAATCTATAAATTATGAAAAATGCTTAAATTAAATGGGCTAAGTCTAAATTAAGTAAATTAGGTGGCCTATGTCTAAATTAACTAAATGGGTCTAAGTTATTTCTACCCTAAGTCTAATTAATTATGGGCCTAAAGATCCATTTTTATTAATTAAACCTATAAAAAAAACCTAAATTTATTTAAATGGGTTAGAGCCTAATATGAGCTTAGGGCCCAAGACACAAAAAAAGTAAACAAGCCCAAAAAAATATAAAAAAAATACCAAAACAAACAAATAAAAGATTAAACAATCAATTAAACTTATTCCAAAAACCTTAACTTTAAACAACAAATTAATAAGTAAAATAATTAACAAGCAATCCTAATTCGATCTATTTAAATCTAATTCAATTTTATTTAAGAACCCTAATTATCTCTATAACCATTAATTTTAATGAATTACCTAATTAAAACCCTAATTTTACTAACTATTTAATTAAAATAAAACACACAATCACATACATATGATTTCATTATTTCTACTATTGGGGCTATTACAATGAGCTATTGAAAATAATAAGAAAAGAAAAAATTAATACAATCTCAAAAATAATAAAAACAAAAGAAAATAAAAATAATAATAATAAACAACTAAATAAAAAAAATCTAGAAAATATATTTAGCTACAAAGTTTAATCCATGGCATTTCAAGAACTTTCATGAATTTTGTTCACCTAGTAAGAAAATCATATAACCCCCTCCACAATCACCAACACAAAAGAATAAACAATGATTAGTGAATAAATAACAATAAAATTTAATAAAACCAAAATAATAAAATAAAACAAAAATAAAAGAATGAAGGAAAGAAGATGATGATTATAGATATAGTATAGTTGCCCCTTATACTAGTAACAATCACTATTGCTTGTTAAATAGATCTTAAAAAAACTTGTTATTTTCTTCTTAAAGGTATATTGCTCTTTGCTTAAAAACACGAATAAATCACAGAGAATATTTTTGTACTACCTAGGGACAAAAGAAGAAACCTTTAATACAAAAAAAAAAAAAAAGAAAGGTTCAAAACCAAAAGAGAAAGTCATTCAAAAGAGGTTTTTTTTTTAGCCAAAGAGAAAGGTCTCCTTAGGAAAGTCTCCATCCTCCCCTATGAGAGCTCAAGCTGAGCTTTTATAGGAAGAAACCCTAGCTAACAACGTATCCTACTATGACTTGCCTTTCTCAGAGTTTTAATTTTAAATCAATTTTAATTTCCTAAAAATTCAGACAATTACTATATGACCAATAAAAATTCGGGAAAAAAAATTATTTACTGAAATAAAATAAAATAATCAAATGGAACATGCATAATTCTGACTGGAATTCTGTAATTCTAATTAGAATTATAGAATTTCTATCTCTTTTCTTTAACTTTTAATTACAAAGATCCCTAAAAAAATTTAGACTTTTCAATTAGGTCTTGAAAAAACATTAAAATTAAGTCCTTAAAAAACCAATTAAAACCCCTTTTGAAAATGCATTCAGACTTTTGAGGTTTTAAAATTTAAGTATTAAAGGCCTATTTATAACATTTTCATCATCGGAGTCCTCTATCGTATCCACACTTCATCATCCTAAAATTAGATGTTTACACATTACCTTTTTAGCCTATAAATTTCCTCCAAAATTAACTATTCCTGTTGTAATTGCATAGCAAGAATAGATGGGGCCCACCCACCTACTGTCCTTGAAGAATCCCGTTTAATACAGCAACGAGTGGCCTGGTAAATAGGCAATCGCCTCTTCACCCAGTTGCTTTAGAGGTGACTACCTTTTTGGTTTCTAGGCCTGGGCCTTTTAGGCTAAAGAACTTAGGTTTACGAGCTTAAGTTCTTTAGGATATGGGCTTATCGTGGATTCCTAAAGGGAGTTTGGGTTAGTTAATGGGTTTAGGCCAATGCTTAAGAAAGTTTCAGGCTTCCCTTGTATTCAAAAAATCAAGTTACTTCATCATTAGGCTTCATTGTGGGCCGATCAAACCAAGCAACCATAATTCGCCCCCCGATCACAAGCTGATCGAACCAGGTGACTATAGTTTACCTCCTAATTTTTTTTGAAAAAACCAAATGCATGCAATGACAATTTTTCAAAAAAATAACATGCCCAATAAAAGTGAAGGATGTACTTGACCCTAAGGTTCACTCAAGAGGTGAATTCTTCAATTTAAAATGTGATCATATTCCTCAAGTTTTCTTGGCCCGATTAGCCACTCATTAAGAATTCTAATTTCTTTAAACTAGGAAGTCACTCATTAATACTTGGAGTGGTGATTCTTGGGAACTCAATCAAGCCTAATACACCACTCATATGAAATAGGAAACTCATGCCATCATCCTTGGGCATACAAAATTGAGAGGTAATCCCTTTAAACATTTGCACTATCAGCCTCGATGTTCTACAAAAATTGAGAGGTTGAATTTTTCCTCCATCAAACTTTGAGAAATTCATGTTGTTAGCCTCGGTGTTCTATAAAAATTGAGAGGTTAAATCCCTTAAAAATTTGCATCGTCATCCTTAGTATTCTATAAAAATCAAGAGGTTAAATTTTTTCTTTTAACAATTTTCAATTCTTCATCATCAAACTATTTATTTTAACTTCTTAAAAGAAACCCCTTTTTCTTTTCTTTCAAAACTCTCCTTTCCTTTCTTTTTTTTTTCTTTTTTTCTCTCTTTTTCTTTCTCCCTTTTATAAGAGGACTTCTTCTTCTTCTCCTCTCATCCTCCTTATATAAAACCCTTTTCTCTTTTTCTCCTCCTCTCTTCTTTTTTTTTTCTTTTTCCTTTTCTTTTCTTTTTCCTCTTTCCTTTTTTCCTTCTTTTTCCAACACTCTATAATAAGATCCCGTTACTCCCTTAATAGAACCTCTACGGACTCTTGAATTGAAGATTGAGGACAACATTTCACTCATGGTGAACTTGGTTATCCATTTATGTGCCTTGGCTTCTAGACAGGAAATCATTCTCTTTTCCTACAAATTATCATTGGGTAATGAGTAATAAGCATGTATGCATCATTATGGACAATAATATAATTAATTAGATTGAAAATATTATAAGAATTGAAAACTAATCTCATGTTCTTCGACATAAAGAGTCAATGCCTCTTCGATGAGGTGATTACCTTATTGATCAAGCATAGCTTGATCAAATAAAGGTGTCACCTATTTAACGAAAAAGCAATATTCTTTGGTATTGTTATTGAGGTGTCACCTCTATAAAGAGGTGTCACCTTTATGAAGAGGTGTCACCTCTTAAACATAGTTTTGCATTTCTAGTCCTAGTCTTTAAATCAATTTTTTCAAAAACATTTCATAAGTTCTAACTTCCTTATTTATTTTTAGCATGATGTGCACACTTTCAAGGGTGTCGAGAACTTTAATGGGGCTCGAGTCTGGTATAATGAGCTCACTGATGATATTAAGGATCGCATCTAAGACACAGGCTTTAAGGACTTCATCTTCTCACTTTTTGATGCCTAGGTTTGCATTGATTACTAGCTGCTGCATGCTCTAATAGAGAGGTGGTTCAAGACCACACACACTTTTCATCTTCCTTTTAGTGAGGTCATAGTGGATTCAATTTCCTTTGTTGCCATCACTAGGATAGCGTGTGTTGGTAATAATGTCCCATTTGACACGAGCCTCCATCAAATGACCATAGATTGCATAGTTAACATTGAGTGACTTTTTAGCATGGTTCCAAACATGAAAGGAGGCCCATACAATCAATATCGACTCCATTCAAAGTCATTACACTGATGCTAGGGTTGAGGTTACTACCATCGATCGAGAGATTTACCAAATTATAAGGGCATTCTTTGTCTACTTACTAGGGACCACCTTATTTGCTGACACCGCTAGCTCAATCGATATGATATTTTTGATGCCACTTTAGGAGTTGGACCAAGTATCCTCCAATAACTAGGGTAGTTTTGCTTTGGCTTACCTATATAAAAGCATGGATGAGGTAGTCCGAGGGGCCCAATGACTATGCAAATTTTGGCATATTGTCTTGGTGAGTGCTTTTATTTTCCTCCTTTGCTTTATTTACTTATTATTTCAATTTACTGATAAATTTCTACTACAAGTTTGGGCCTAGGAACTTGAGTTGATTAGAGGTATAGTTCATGTTAACGATGTCTACTTCTTGGCTTTGGCTCAATAAGGTACTAGTCGGGCGTGGAAGAGGCATATGGTCAGCGTGTATGTTCATCGGGAGAGGTTGAACTCCCTTACCCATGGTGAGGTATCTACTAAGCATAAAGTTATTCTTAGTATAATACAAATATTATTAAGGTTATTACTTATCTATTTTATGTTTCTATAGTTGCCTCATAATTTATGGGATTCTATAGACAGGTGGCTCCCAGACATGACTCACTTAAGACCTCTATCATTACATTAAGCATTGCTTCATGGATCTAGCTACCAAGTTTTGGATCTCAACAAGACGATCCTCAATTAGGACCGCGATGCTTGAGCTAGGCCCATCTAGCCTCTCATCCTGCAGGCATGTTCTGGAAGAACCTCCTAAAGGGTGATAAGCTTGCTACAGTGGTCACAAGTGATGCTACTAAGAACCATACTATGATGAGCTAGAGCTAGTATTTGGACATTGTCTGATCTAATCTATTGCAGCATGTGCCCTTTATAGCCACTTCCTTAGCTTAAGTACTTATTTGACTTCTTCTTTTCTCCTCTATTCTTTTAGATTATGTATTGAATTAGTCTTCTATTCATAGATGGCAGCCACAGGTTTTACACATAGAGCCATATCTCCTATACATAAGAGGCCCCTTCAACATCCTTGCATTGATAGTGGAGAGGGCACTTTGGCTGGTGCACCACCCTATAAAGCCCCTTCCACTTCTGCCTCGTAGATGGTTACTAGCTGCTTGACCTATATACTTGACTTACTGACTCACTGTTAGTGCCCCCAGGGGACTTATCTCATGAGTTCTTGATATTGGATGATAGTCTGACACTGGCACACACTCTTAATGCTACACATGTAAGTTCCTTCCCTTTTCCTATTTTTATAATCAAACTTGACAAAACATTAGTAGTAACTGATCATTGATCACATAGATTCCTTAGATCAGGGAGTGTATAAGTATCACTTGATTGAGGCTCAACAAGACCATCTGAAGACTGTCACCCAGTGGTGGAAGGTACTGTGTGTGTCTATTTCTATATGTATGCATGTTTGTATGAGTACTCACCTTAGGTTATGTACATACATGATTATGATGAGGATCACAGTCAGGCTAGGATCATAGCCCTATAGTGTTAAGTTGCTACCCTCTAGATCAAAAAGCAGAATTATGAAGAAGATAAAGAGGGTAGTGATTATGAGGGTGGTGATGGCAAAGATGATGCTAAGGCTACTGAGTCTAAGGCCACTTAGACTAGGGTTCATATTTTTTTGTTGTATTATTCTTTAATTTTGATATTGAATAGTTTCTTTAATTTCATTTTGGATATTCATATTCCCATTTGAGTGGATGTTTAAACATTCTAATTTATTTTAGTAAAGAATTAACTCTGATTATTCTTGGTATAATGTTTCACAAAATTCATTCAATCACAATATCTTCCATTAATGAATCAAAATAGGGAGAATTGAACTGAATAATACAACTAAATTGTACCCCCTAGACTATCATAGAGGTAATCGCCTCTATACTAGGGCATCATCTCTTTGTGAAGAGGTGATAAGGTGATACCTCTTCATAATAAGGCAATGCCTCATCATAGAGGTGAGCGCCTTACCATTTTTTTTATCGATCCACCTTTTAAAAATCCCATCTCTTTTATAAAACAACTTTATTCCCTCACACCTTTACCAAAACTCTCTATTTTCTCTCTCTTAATGGCTTTAAAACCCTAAAATATGACTAAAAGAAGCCTCAAGCAACTATAATTGGTTCTAAAAAGATTAGATGGTGAATCATGGACAAGACTAGAGCCCTTCCACTTATCAGCTTTCATATCTCTTCATATAAGGAAGATCAACTTCCCTTTCCTTTATGTTGTAGCTCAATTTAGGGACCCATGTAAGCATGTTTTCCATTTTAACACTTTAGAGATATGCCCCCTCCCTAAAAAATTCAAAGCTATTTTGGGTTGTTAATTAGACTCTGTCTATTAACTTATGATCCCTTAGATTGGAACTCCAGACTTACACTCTATTCAGTATCAGATGGCACAGATGTTCAATCTGCCACTTTAGTCTTCATTTCACTATATTTTTAGCCCTAAAATCCTATTAAAGTCCTTCCTTAAAATTGTCATGGGCATAGACAAAAAAGAAGTCTATTGGCCTTAGGTGATGGCCTTTTGCCTATACACATAATTCTTAATGGTTTCCTTTTATGGTAACTGCGATTCAAAATCTTCCATATACTAGATCCCCCATGAGATATCACATATTACAAGGAAAAACATTATTGGACCAGACGGCTTAATTCTATTCTAGTAGATGTCCGTGGTTGGTTATTGACATTCCCTAATACAATGGTTCATTAGATGTGTCCATGGTAGAGGCTTCAACATGTGACCATATGAACTTACATGTACTGCATCCTAATAACGGGTCTCCAGTTTGCTACCTTTTACAATCCAACTCACCTTTACAGGCAATATGGGTAGAAACATATGATTATAGAACCTATACATGAATTTTGAGGAACATTAACTATGATGGAGACTTATCTACTGATGATTAATACAAGGCATGGATTTGGTTGCAACGAATAGAAAAAGATGAATTCATAAAAGACTGGAGAATAAGAGAGATGTAGATGTTGAGTGTGCAAGGTACAAAGCAAAATAAAAGAAGACAAAATTAGTTTATAGGATTGAATCTTTACTTCACCCCTTTTGTTAAATGGAGTTTCCTTTTTAGTTAAATAGTTTGTAATAGACACTTAATTCAATGTTTAACAGTAATTAAAGTAATCTATTTCATTCAATTTGAGAATAATATGAATATACATTTCATTTCTGACATATCTCATGTTGTTAGTTGGCTTGCCTTTACAAGTTTTTCAACTAACTATTTTTCCCCTCCTTCTCCTTTTACATGTCCTTAATTTTTATCTAAACTACCTCTTTCAAGGTTTTCAATCCAGTAGGACTTTATTTTTATTTTTTCATTTTTGGTCTTTAATTTTTGTCTAAACAGCCTTTTTAAGGTTTTCTCCCTAGCAAGACTTTTACATAAAGTACTTATTGAGTTTGTTTAAGTTGATGGGCTCTTTGAACTCATTCCCTTCCAAGTTAGAAAAAATAATAGCACCTTTGGAAAATAACTTTTTCACCATATAAGGACCTTCCTAATTTGGTTTGAACTTTCCTTATGGGTCAATCATAATTAGCATCAAAGCTTATGGACTAAATTGCCCTCTTTTGATCTTTCCTAGTTTGATTTTCTTATTGTAAGTCCAAGTTATTCTTTTCTAATATAGTTAAGAGTAATATATAGCTTTCATCCTTTTCTCATCAAACAGCATCAACCGCGTCAATCGACTCTTTACCCACTGGTTAAGGATTTTGGATTCCAAGAGAACCTTTAATGACTAAATCTCAATCTCTATTGGCAATACAGCTTTACACCTATACACTAAAGAATACAGAGTGACCCCTATCAATATCCTTACAGTAGTCCTATCCCTATAATGTAAATTACAGATAATCTACCTAATCCCAATAATTCTCCTCCATCTTAGGATCCTCTTTACATTTTTGTTTGCAGCTTTTACTACCCCATTCACCTGTGGCTTATAGGGAGATGACTTGTAATGCTCGATCTTCTATTCTTTTAACAATGGAGCTGTGTTTGCCCAAAACTAAACCCTATTATCAGAGACTATATGATGAGGTAGACCGTATCTATAAATTATATTCTTCTCAATGAATCTTATTATCTACTTTAAGGCAACAGTAGTATAAGACTCAGCTTTAACCTATTTAGAGAAATAGTCAATTGCCACTGTAATGTATCTATGACCATTTAATGCCTTTGGCCTTATCTCACCTATGTTATCAATTCCCCATATTGCAAATGGCTAAGGAGAAGTCATTCCTTGAAGTTCCATGGATGGAAAATGATTGACATCCTCATAAGCTTGGTAGTTATGACACTTCTTCATGAACTTAACACAATCTATCTCCATAGTAAACCAAAAGTGGCCCTAATGAGTTATCTTTTTCACTAAGACTATCATATTCCTATGTGGCCTGCTTACCCCTTCATGCACTGCGTCTATAAGTTTCTGGGTTTCATCTCTGTCAACACATCTCAGGTGAACCCCAATTGGCATCCTTTTGTATAACATCCTATTATAACTAATGAATTGTCATGACAACATCCTCAATGACATTCTTTCTTTCTTATCAACATCCTTAAGGAATTGTCCCATTTCTAAATATCATTGTAAATCATAAAACTAAGACCTCTTACCATTATCATCTGACATTACCCTCACCTCCTCATAACAAGGGTTTCGGGACTTCACTAAAATTAAGGGCTTAACTTCTGTTTGTTTCTCATTTTCCTATATAGAAGCCAATATAACTAATGCATCAGCTAGTTTCTTTTTATCTTAAGGTAGATAAACAAACTTTCATTGGGTGAAAGATAATAAAATAGTAGCTAAATAATCCCAATATAGACACAACTTATCTTCTTTTACTTCCCATTCTTTAAAAGCTTGCTTTATAACTAATATAGAGTCTCCATACAGGGTGGCATCTTTTACCCCTACACTATGCAATGCTTCTAAACCAAAGATACAAGCCTCATATTTAGCTTGATTATTTGTCACCTCAAACTCTAATCTTTTTGCCATTGGGATCACTTTCCTTCTAATGTGATTAGAATTTCACCAATGCCTGCCCCTTTATTGTTGACAACTCTATCAAAACCCATCTCTAGATTTCTATTACTTATAGGTGTTCATTTGGAAACTCCAACTCCCATTCATATTAGTCATTCACTAGATTATGAGCTAAAAAGTTTACTACTGTTCTTCCTTTCACTACTTTCTTTGCTATGTAGTCTATATCGAATTCGGTGAGCATAACTAACCATCTAGCTAATTTTCCTATTCATAAGGGAGTTTGTTGAAGGTATCTAAGAGGGTCATGTTTAGAGACTGCTTGTACTCTGTAAGACTAGAAGTAGTGTCGAAGCTTTTTCATCGCCCAAATCATGACTAAACTTTTTTTCTCTATGAGATTGTAATTGGCTTCACACTATAAGAGCTTTTTACTCAATTAATACACTACATGCTAAACCTTTCCTTCACTTTCTTGAGCTAACATTGCACCTATTGCATCCTTCTCAATTGCCAGATAAAGAATTAAGGGTTTACCCAGTTTTGGTGACTGTAAGACTAAAGGATTCATTAAATAATTCTTAATATTTTTAAAAGCTTATTAACATTTATCATCCCATATTATTGACTGATTCTTCCTTAAAAGCTTAAAAATTGGCTCATAAATGGTAGTCAACTTAGTTATGAATCTAATGATATACTGTAACTGCCTAATGAATCCTCTGACTTCTTTCTCAGTTTTTGGTATAAACATGTCCTTCATAGCTTTAACCTTGTTCGGGTCCACCATTATTCGCTTCTAGCTAAGAATATGTTGCTAACAATATTTCTTAGCAATGTCCCAGATGCTACACCAAAAATACACTTCTTTAGGTTCAATCTTAGATTATACTTTTCAACTCTCGCTAGAAACTTGTCGAAGGCTTCGAAATGCCCTTCTTTGGTAAGAGATTTTATCATTATATCATCCATATATACCTCTATCTCTATGTAGATCATGTCGTGCAGTAAGGTTATAGCCATTCTCTGATAAGTAGCCCCTACAATTCTTCAGTCCAAATGGTATGACCATGTAACAGTAGATACCCCAATTAATGATGAAAGATGTTTTTGGCTTGTCAATTACTACCATCATTATTTGGTTGTATCCTAAAAAACCATTCATAAAGGAGTACATTGCACTGGAAGCTGTACTATTGAATAGTTATTTATTTGTGGCAATGGAAAGTCATTTTTTAGGTAATCTTTATTCAAATCTTTGTAGTCAACACACATTTTAACCCTTCCATCTTTCTTAGGAACTGGTACTATATTTACCAACCATTAGGTATCCTCTACCACTTCTAAGAACTTTGCCTTTAACTACTTTTTAACTTCTTCTTTAACCAAAAGAGCCTATTTTAGCCTTAACCTTCTCTTCTTCTGCTTTATTAGTGATATGTTAAGATCTGCAGGGATCCTGTGTTCTAAGATCTCTCTATCGATTCTAGGCATGTCCTCATAGCCCCAAGCAAATACTTTTTATCTTCTTTTCAATGTTTCTTTCATTTTTGCTCTCTCATCATGAGTTAAATCAAAAGCAAGTAGTATATTTTTAGGATTATCATTTTTTGTTAGATTAAATGATTTAGTTCATAAATAATTAATGTTAAACATATGCATGAAATGATCATCACGAATAGAATAACCATTAGGAAACATATGACATAAATAAGCAAAGTCAGACTTCATTGCATCAATTTTTGAGAAAAATATATCATCAACTTTAAATAATTTTACAATAGAAACATTAAAATCATCATAAAAGAGGTTAGTAATGGAATTCAATATGAAGGTTTCGAGATCTAGCTCCTCTTCTTGACCATCAGCAGCTTTGGCCTCCTTAGTAGCCACGTCCTCTTCTAATTCTGAGCAAACTAGTTCTTCAACCATGTCCTCTTAAGTAGTGGTCCCTTAATCCCATTCATATAATTAGTAAAGATTTCAAACCCGAGGACTATCTTTCCAACTAGCATTAATGGTTCTAGTGTTCCCTTGTACGGATAACAAGTTCATTCTTTAGTAAAAACATCCCATAATCCCTGCTTATCAATTTTGACTAGGACTTCCTTTTTATCTTCAGAATTCTCAGTCTTATAATACCCTAATTATGTACTTTAAAATGGGGACTTTTTGCTCTATAAACTTAAGTGTTCCATTCTGATCTCTTCCTAAACCTAAGCTAAGCATAAATTTCATGCTCTTCATCATGTTCATGACCTTCTCATCTAACTCATCTTCGTACAAAACACAAACCTTAAAACTTAGGCTAATAGGAATCTCCTTAGGAGTGAGCTTCAAGGCAACAATAGTAGCTTCAGTTTCTGCTAAAATTATAACCACCTTTCTTTCATATAGAAACTTAATCTTTTAGTGCACAATGGATGACACACCTCCCAAGGGGTGGAACCAAGGCCTTCTTAATAAGATAGAAAAGGTGACCGAAATGTCGATCACATGCAGATTTACCCAGTCTTGATAGGACCAATCTTTACCAAAGCTCGAAATGTCCCCTCCACATGTCACTTTGTATCATCATATGCTTTGATAATCACATTAGAAGATTTGAGGTCATCAACAATCAATCCTAGCTTAGGCAAAATTTTGAGAGGGCATACATTTATAGTGAAGTCATTGTCCACCATCACATAACAAGTTAATTTGCTTTTTACTTCTACCTTAACAAATAAGGCCTTATAATGATCCCATCCTTCTAGAGGCAAATCATCATCAGTAAACATAATAACACCCTTAGGAGTTTCTATTAGGGAGCTTACCATTTGCTCTGGAGTACAGTCCTTAGGAACCTTTTTCTGATCCAAAGCTTAAACTAAAGCTTCCCTATGCATTTTAGAGTTCATTAACAGCTCCCATATGCTTGCCATAACTTTTTCATCCTTCTTAAACTCCCCCTTCGATCGCTCTTCTTTTGCTTTCTCACTCCTAGCTTCTTTCTCTGCCTCAGTCGCTGAATAGGCCTCATCTTTTCCTTTTCCTTTTTTAGCAATCTCCTTGACTGCTTAAATCTCTCTCTCCTCATCGCTATCCTATATATCTACTTATACCAGTCCCCTCTCATCATTAGAGCTCCAAATATCCAAAACCTTAATTGACAGTCCAACAGGTTCAATAGGTTATGGGTCAGTTTGAGGTGTGTTTTGTGTAATAGGGCTAGGTTATGATGAATTTGGTTTAAGATTATACTCCAGTGGATTAGGTTTGGCATCCATAAAAGAGTTCATAACTTGCTCTTTTGTGAAGCCTATGTTGATCATAAGGACATGTGTGTTTGGTAGTGGAACATTTATATAATTGGGTAAAGAGTTATTTTGGGTATTTGGTTTTCTAGTCTCAAGGTTGGTAATCTTACCCGAATCGATCAAGTCTTGAATTTCATTTATTAATTGGGCATAATTGTTAGTCTCATGGCCAATTACTTAGTGAAATTTATAATAAAGTTTTGGTTTGGCATTCGGTAAAGGATGTTTAGGAGGTAAAGGTTACAAGAGGCTCTTCTTCATTACCTTTTCTAAGACTTTTGAAAGTGGTCTACCCAAATCAGAAAACCTTCATAATTGTCTGATGACATTGATCTGTATTTTACTACTTGATCCACTAGCTTCTTTGCCCTTAGATCATCCACTGAAGGACCTTTTTTCCTAAGTTAAGTCAAACTTTTTTTGAACCCTAAATCTATATAGTTCTTCAAAATTCTTAATTCTGAGGTCGTTTAGTTTTTTTGGATAGCAAGGGAACACAACCTTTAATTACTATCATTAGTTGATTGGATTCAGCAAGGCGATGTCTCATTTGTGCCAACTTCCCTCTCTACCTAGTTAAGTAGTCGGCAAAGGATTCATTGAACAGCTATTTAGTATTTTGTAAGTCTCTCAAAGATACTTCCATTTGGGCATTCAAACCATACTTATTCATAAATGTTGCACATAATTCTTTCCAACCATTTTGCATACATGGTTCCAAAGTATAATACTATAAAATGGGAGCTCTTTCCAAAGACATAAGGAACTGCTTGATTTTTTAGGCCTTAATCAGTCCAATCCACTTCATATAAGTCACATATTTCTTTAAGTGTAAGTGGGGATCAGTACTCCCAAACTACTTCTTCATATTAGGGAATTTAAACTTTTGGGGCAGGGGATTATCATCCTCATCTAGATCGAGGCCAGTATAATCTAATGGAGTGTCAATTCCCTCTTCCTTCATTGGCATTTGAACTTGTGACATGGCCTTGGAAAAGTTCTTAGCCCAATCAATTTGTTCTACAGTTCTAGATAGATCCACATTTTTTTGGCTTACTAGATCAACTAACACTATCACATCATCATCTTCCTTCTCTTTCATAAGAATCTCATCATCAAGATTAAATAGGTTAGCTAGCTACGTTGGGTGTTTTTCCTTAAGTAGCTTGGTTATTTCTCTTATTATGTCCTTCATCATTAATCAATTTTTAGTAAATAGCTCTTCTTTCAACTATGCCTTAAAAGCCTTAGGATCAAAACCACCCACCATTTCTATTTTTGAATTTCTGACTAAGTGACTAGAATTAGATCAAATCCACATAGAAGAACTTAAAGGATCTATAACTACAAGGCCACATGTTAGAATTATGCATGACATGTATGCATGATATGCAGATTCATTTTATTTAATATTTTTTAAAAAAAGAAGGGAAACATATATAGCAAAAGAACAAAACATAATTATAGAATGATCATCTCCACCTTTATTTCTCCCACACATATGTTCAATGGTGAGTTTTTTTTCCTAGGATTTTTGGCTTGGGTTCTAATTATCAACAAGGGATAATAAAAATGATGTATATAAGACAACTCTCTCAAAATGGAACGAACAAGTAGTAATCCCTTTGAATAAATCCAAAGTCCATTTTCAATGGGTCAAGATTTAATATTAAAGGCCCATCTTGACATGGTCCATTTACAAAGGGCTTGGGTTTTATTCTACGGATTACTGTATGGCATAAAAATACGTGCATTTAGGAATAAACCCTAAAGGAAATTACTGAGTCATTACACAGGCTGAGTCTTGGGTGATAGGCTACGACTCCTACATAGATATAACTCCATTACGTCTCCCCACTCAAAAGGACGTGTGACATGGATAAGTACATGTCATGATTGATAATAATTAGATACTTTACCACCATGTTTGAGTAAAACACAAGCAGCAAAGCAATGACCATCATTAACTATTTAGGGACTGAGTGCTCATTGTGTGAAAATGTGTAGTGAATACAAAAGATGAAAAAATAAAAGAATAATTAAAAATGATAAAATATAAAACATTGGAATCAGTTTCTCAATCCCTAATGGAGTCGCCATTGTAGGCAGCAGGGTTTAGAGTGCACCCAAATGTTTAGCAACCATGGCATTGTGTGAACTCAAGGCTCACTAGGAAATACAAAATAAGCTCAAGTCTTAGATCGAATATGGAGTCACCACCCGAATGAAAGCTGAGACACATTGCATGAAAACTAGATTTCATAAAGATTTCTAGAAGTCATCATCAAAGAACAGGTTCAAAAACTGGGTATGGACTTTTAGAATGCCCACTCAACCTTACGATTGGCCTCCTTTTGTATTTTATATTTTATTACCTTTAATTATTCGATTATTTCTTCATTAACATGAAAATTGTAATTTTTATAAACAATTATTGAATTTTAAGTCCAAATTGCACATTAATCAATTTTATGCATCATAAGTCCTAACATTCATCTTAAATAACCATAAAATAATACATTTGAATAAAATGGGGGAAGAGATTAAGGATTACGGTACTTGACATGGAAATGAGTAAATTAAACAGAAAATAAACCAAAAGTAAACATAAGTGAATCTAAGCATAAACATGAACGAAGCTAAAAAGAAGCATAAACTAAAATTAGGTGATCAAGATCATCCAATGTTCCTATAATAGGCAAAATATTAGTTCCTAAAATATATAAAATCCTACAAAAAAGTCACAAAGTTAATTTATGAGTGAAATAGTAACAAATGGAAACAATAAACACGTGATCATCTTAACTAAATAAGGTAAATAAATAATTTCAGGAAATGACCAAATCGAGGGAATTAAAGAGTATGTATGACTATAAACTATGTAAAATAAGCAAGTAAATCATAGATGAGCTACATGAAGCTCTCTGTCTAAGTGACGATTGCCTCTTTAATGAGGCGATCACCTTATTTCAAAGAGGTGATGCCAAATCAGCAAGCTAAAGGACCTTAAAACAATGACAATCTTCAACCTCAAGTAAACAATATCTCATACAAATAACTAAATCTTGTAACTATATTTAATACCTTAATAGATCATGTTAAGAATATGACATAAAATATCCAATGAACACAAGAAATAAGTGAACAAGCAAGTAAACAATAGATTATATGAATTTATAACTCTAATATTGAAGAGGAGTGAAAATAATTACTAATATATGAACTTATGATTCAAAATAGCTAGCCTTTAGAGATTGTTTTAATCTAGAGCTTTCATTTGAATGCAAAGAAATCACTTTCCTCTTTCTTGAAAAATGGATGTTCAACCTTACTCTTCCACTCTTTCACCCCCCCCCCCAATAATGTTTTTCCTCTTTGCTTTTCTGTCACGACCCAAAACAGGGGCCATGACCAGCGCTAGGGAACGGGAATTCTTTCGAATCCAGAACTCATAGCAAGCCTTAAAATAAATAAAAACATGCAATAATCATAATAACATAAATAAAATATTTTCTGCGGTGGAAATAAAATCATAAATATTAAAATAATAATCCACCAAATGAAATTAAATCGAACAACTCATCTCATATATATAAATATTCGTTTAATACAAATCCAGTTCAAATACTTGAAATACATAACTCACACAACTATAACACATAAACCCAACAACTGTATACAACTCTGTAATGTCTCGATTATAAAATAAAACTCAGATAAGCAATAGCCAAGGCGAAAGAAATCCAGCATATGGGTCTGCTACTGAGGTCTGAAGATGATGACTCTCCTGAAAAATAGTCAACGGAGGGGAGTCAGATCTTACTAAGTGAATTGTTATAATATATATACATGCATACTAAATGACAATGCACACAGTCAATAGTATATATAATAAATAAATTAATAAATAAATAAATATATATATATATATATATATATATATATACAAGCAAATACACACAGATGCAGCAAAATCATTTTTATATATTTACTGAAAATCACTGTTTATGAAGGATCAAATAGAACCCTAGAAAATTGCAACCTCAAATAGTGTTAGACAACACTCTAGCCATACAGGCTCAATTATTCCAAATAAGTTCACTTATTCCATTTGGACAGTAGACTGGCCTCGAGATACTAAGTCAACCGAGCTCCAACAGTCTGACTGTCAGTGTGATTGGCCTCGAGACACTAAGTCAACCGAGCTCCAGCAATCACACTCCCAAATCATATCACACATCAGATCAAATCAATCCAATCAATATCCATAAATAGGTTAGTAATATAGCCTAAATGCTATTGGCGTACCGGTACGTACTCGGTCCTAGTGTTGCCCCATAGGTAGCACGTTCTATTGATATCCTTCATTTAAATATAAAATATACATTCATAAAATCAATGATGCATGATATTAAATAAAATAGCAACATAAACCATATATATACTAGAAATATACCAAAAGTAAACCTAAGTAATACTTAAATCATTTATGCATATTTTATCAAAATAAACCATACATTTCTAAAACATGCACCCTAAAACACTGTTATATATATATATATATATATATATAATAACAACTCATTGTTATTGCGCTCGTCGAGATGGGTCCAACAGGCCTGGTCCACTGGGCCTAAGTCTCGGCATAACTAAACAAACAAATGGCAACAAAAAACAGAACAAATCTAATGAAAATTTCTAGAAACTTGATCTAGAATACTAGACACAGAATTAGAATCAGAGTTCGACTAGACATCACGTTTTACGAGAATTCTACTGAAAATCCTACATAACCTCCCCTGTAAAATTGACATCTCTCTACTCAAAGAGTAGAGCCGGTCCTGCAAAGAAAACAAACTTCGAAATAAACACTGAACACAACCACAATCCCCCGGTCGGACTCCAAACTACAATTTACCGACCGAAGTCCACAATTCACAAAACAATTACAAAATACAAAAAATGCCCTTTAATACTAAAAATACATTTTATCAATCCAAATTACATAATTAACCCTAAAACATGTTAAAAATCGATAAAAACTCATTTATTTAGAAAAATCATATATTATATATATAATTTGAAAATAATTTACAAAAAATAGTTTTAATTAGTTAAAAATACTAAATAATTTTTAGAAATCATTTTTATACCTTAAAAAACTATTAAAACCAATTTAATTACATTTTTAACCAATTTAGTATCAAATTACCAAAATACCCCTATTTTTATAAATTCACTAAAATTAATCAAAAATTCACCAAAAATAGTATAATTATTAAATTAATTTTCTCAACGTATAATTCAATAATATCAATAAATATACTCAATTAACCAACTAATTTTAATTAAACACATAATTAACCTAATTTTCCAAAATTACATAAACTAAATAAATTCAAAATAATTATATAAAAATCATAAAAATTAAAAATAAATTTATAAAATGCATTTCAAAACCTATAATTACTATAAAACACAATTTCATAATTTAATTAATTAATTTTCAAAAATTAGAAAATAATAATAAAATAATAAAAAATTTACAAAAATCAAAATAAATTCCAAAAATTTCAAAAAATTCACAAAGCAAGATTAAGCTATAAGGATTAATGTTTGTGAAGGGAGTTTGCTTGAATCAATCAAATTGAAGCTTAAAAAAATCAAGAACCCTAATAGATCGAAATTGAAAAATCAAAACCTAAGGAAATCTAGACCATTTTAAGTGAAAAAAAGCTTGGAATCACACTCACCGAAGCTCAAGGAGAAGATAGAGACCTGTGGTGTCAAAAATGGTGGCCGGAATCACGTTGATCGGAGCTAGGGTCAATTTTTGGCTTCTCGGGTTGTTGCAGCATTCACCGGTGCCGGAGAGGGTGGAAGGAGAGGCTGAGCAGCTGGAGGAAGGTGGTGGATGTCCGGCAAGCACTTTGAATGGCGGTAACAGAGTCGCGCAGTAAGGGGAAGGGAAGGGGACGTAAAGGGTGAGGGCATTGGTTATAAATTTGACAAACTATATATATATATATATATATATATATATATATATATATAACTTTAACATTTTAATATTATAATACTATAATATTATACTCAAATTAATCTCACACCACATGTTAAAAACACACACACACACACACATATATATATATATATATACATATATATCACATGTTAATTAAAAATAAAACTAAACTATATATAATATACATAACTAAAATTAATAAACCCTAAATGTTAAATATATATATATATGCAAAATATAATCATGCATGATAACATGCAATTTAATAAAACAACTAACGTAAATAAATAAATAATTATTTAGGTCTTATTTTCCCAAAAATATAATTCTCAGAAAATTTTTTATGTAAATATCTTAAAATGACTTAATAAATAACAAACTCATGAAAATAATCATAAATATATATAAAAATTATTAACACTGCATATCCCGATGTAGTTTAAAATTATTTAAAAACTCGGGATATTACGTTTTCGTAACTTTTTAGACTTGGTGATCACTCCTTGTTCCTAAAAATTGCTACCAATTACCAACCCCCTCTCCGTCATTTATCTTTCCTTTTCATACCCCCTAAGTTTAATCACTGCCTTTACTCTTTTCATTATTACCATTATCTTTTTAGCCTATAAATTTTCTCCAAAATCAACTATTCTTATTGTAATTGTAGTGCAAGAATAGGTGGGGGCCCACCCACTTGTTGTCTTTGAAGAATCTTGTTTAATATAGTAACAAATGGCCTGGTGAAGGGGTAATGCCTCTTCACCCAGCTACCATAGAGGCGACCGCATCTTTGGCTTCCGAGCCTAAGCCTTTTGGGCTAAAGAGATTGGGTTTATGGGCTTAAGTTCTTTAGGATATAGGCATATTTTGTCCTAAAGGGACTTTGGGTTAGTTAATGGGTTTAGGCCCATTTTCAAGAAAGTTTTGTGCTTCCCTTGCATTCAAAAAATCAAGCAGCTTTATCATCGAGCTTCATTGTGGGCTGATTAAACCAAGCAACCACAGTTCTCCCCCCTATTACTGGCTTATTAAACCGGGTGTTTACACTCATATTTAGGTTATGAACTCGTTTTTTTGAAAAAGACTTCTAGAAACCTTCGTAGGATCCAGTTGTTGTATAATATGTCCCGAGTTTTATCTATATTTCTCTAATTTGGGCTTTAAGCCTATTTTATATTTCGTAGTAGACCTTGAACTCATTCATTATCATGGTCACCAAAATACTGGGGGGGGGGGGGGGGGGGGGGGCGCGTTGTTGTATAGTGTGTCCCGAGTTTTATCTATATGGCAACTCCTTCTCTAATTTGGGCTTTAAACCTATTTTATATTTTCTAATAGACCTTGAACTCATTCATTATCATGGTCACCAAAATACTTTGAGGGGGGGGGGGGGGGTGGGGGGGGCGCTGAACCCTACTACCTACGATAACATTTGTCATAATTTTAGCACTGAAATGTAAAAATAAAATTTAATTTTAAGAGTTGACTAATGGAGACTCACAAACAGAATTAATAGAAAACCTTTTTAAAATGTATAAAAATTTATTGTAATTTTTTTTGTAGGATTTAATTGAAAAAATGATATAATTTATAAGACTAATAATAATGTTATCCCCTAATAAATAAAATAAAGAAACTAATGAACTGAAATAGTATAAATTCTTTGAACTAAAGGAATCCTTAATCTTTTTATGCCTGTGAACTAAATATTTGCCTAATTCCAAAGCTTGAATTTTGTGTTATATGGAGCTATTCATGGGTCAGAACAATTTAGAGAATACAACTTTTTTGGACCCCGATCTAAAAGTTGGTGAATTCAAAATAATTTTCTAGATTTGACTCTAAAAATTTAAATTTTTATCCTTAATTGTTTGGATAAATTGGAGCAACTTGGAGTGGAGATTCAAAGCAGAATCAAAATTTAAAAATTTAAACTAATTTTTAATTTATATATTTAAAATTAATATTTAACAAATTTATAATAATAAAGAAATTTATATATTTTATATTATATTTAATTATAGTATTTTTTTTATAATTTTTTTAAGTTTTATTTTAATATTTCTGTTGTAATAATTTTATAATTTGAACATATAAAATAAAACGCTTATAAATTTTATTATACAAATTTTATTTGTAAATTAAATTTTATTTTATAATTTAATTATATATTAAAAATTAACTATAAAAAAATTGAATTGATGAGTGTATTTATTTTATTTTAAACAATTAATTAGTATTTAAAATGTCAATATTATATGCTAAGTTAACATTTAATAGTATATTATCTAAAATAAATTATATAGATATAATTTATTATTAAAATATACTAAATTTTATTTATAACATATAATTGTAGATTTCTAATCTTATCACACATTACTTATTTAGTTTTATATTATACATCAAATAATAATAATAATACATTATCAGTTTCAGTTTTAATTTTTTGATTTTGAATAATTCAAAATGGTTCTAAGAACTCATGACTGCTAAATCTACTCCAATAAAATTTGTTGGGATAGTTCAATTAGGAGAAAATCAAATAGTCAATGAAAATTTTTAGTTACAGAGATTTTCAATTCAATTTTTAGGATGATTTGGCTTCTTCAGGATTTGTGGACAGCCCTATTGTTATGTATGGACTTAGCTAAATTCCGTACTTATCTGCTTACACTTCACATGGCCTTAACTACATTTATATTTTACATGAGGTAGGAGCATTGATCTAATTTAATCAGTCTTTAGTAATCTCTAGACTGACTGTTAGTATTCTAAGTTATTGTGACACTCATTCAGTGACTGCATTCAGTTTCAATAGTTTTTATTTTATCTTTGTTTCTACTATCATCTCACTTCAATTGGTCTGTTTTACTTTTCTCTAACTTTTGTTGTTGTTAATTTTAATTTTAGTTGTCGTGAGATGTTTTGAGAAGCAACGTATGGTTAGAAAAAACCCTTAATTTAAATCTTAATAGTTTAAAATATTTGCTTGTTTCCTTTGATAGGAACAATAAATAATGTACAATTTTCGTATGAATGAATGAACGAAAGAACTTCTATCATTGGAAAAAGAAAATACTTATAGTTACACCCCATATATCTTATTGTTCTAGTGTTATGAAAATGTGCAAGAAATATAGCAAGAAGGGCCACAAGAATATAGCAAAGAATTTTTTTTTTTTTTTTTTAAATTTCCAGCTACTTTTTGCTTTCTAGAGAAGAAAATTGTGGGTTTGCAATTCTGGAATGTCCCTTACATATCTTTTGCACTTGAATAGAGATTCTTTTAGAGTTGTGATAGTAAATTACTAATGATTCCAACTGTGGAACAAAAATGGAAAAGAGATGGGAAAGGACAATAAAAAGAAAGAGGAGAAAAATTAATAATAATAATAATAATAATAATAATAGAATTGAGATTCCTAAGTTTTGTTTTTTCTCAAAATTCAAAAAGAAATTTTCTATATATCTCATGTATGAGTTATTTGCACTAATGGTATTGAAAATTTCTAATTTTTTAGTTGATTTTTATTTTCTAATGATAAAATTTTAAAATTTATAGTTTTTACGTGAAAATTTAAGTTTTTAACGTTTATTTCAATTTTTAAATAAAATGAAATATTCATAATTTAAATTAATATTCATTTCAATAAAAATCATTTAAAATTTATTATATATTATTAACTCGTGAATTAGCTCAAATAGTAATATAATACACTGTTATTTTAATATAAAATATATAGTATATATTTTTTAGCATATAATAAATATAAATTTTTATTTTTATTATAAAATATTCCATTAAAATTAAAATTTAACTTTTAAATAAAATAAAATATTTAATTTAAATTAATATTCAATTCAATAAAAATCATTTTAAATTTATTATATAATGCTAACTTGTATATCGGCTCGAATAGTAATATAATGCACTACTATATTATATTTCATATCAAAACAGAAATGTATTAAACTAGTGTTTGAACCGATTTACGAGTTAATAACATATAATAAATTTTAAATAATTTTTATTAAATTGAATATTAATTTAAATTATAAACATTTCATTTTATTTAATATTAAAAATATAAAATTTCACATAAAAATTATAAATTTTAAAATTTTATCATCAAAAAATAAAAATCAATTAAATAAATAGAAATCAATTAAAATATAAAAAATTTTCATTTATTATACCCAACTTTTAACATTAGTTTCATTATTAACATGTCATATTTATAAATACCATGTCAATACCATATAGCACCGCGTTTCACCGTATTAAATGTTATATAACATGTTATGTGCTTATCTTTAGCAAGAAACAGAATTTAAACGTGATAATAAAACAAAATGTTAAAATAGTATTATATTTTAACAATTGAACACTTTTGTAATATTTTGTTGAAGTGTTGGATACCATCCTCTCAGATAACCTCCGACCCTAGTCATGGCAAAAGCTAAGGTTTTTTTTGCAGCTTTTGCTGCTTTCTTTAACTGTGTTTAGTAGGGTTGAGAAACACCATCATCCTCGTCACCAACTGCACAAAGTCAATAACAACATCAGGTTTTCCATCAACACCAACACCTGCTTATCTACTATCATCAGGACCCCTGACCAGCACCATGAATGGAGCTATGCATCAGTCTTTCAAGTCCAGGGCTTGAAGCTACCCATTCCCTTTCTTCCACCAGCTCACTTGCAATCACTTTCATGGTGGAGCCCCACCCCAAAATCTCAAGCTCAGGTTCGACTGTTGAAAATCGATTTCGTGGTTAAGTTTTCCAAGCGAAGGAATCATGTTCTGAGATTATACAAGAATCAACCCAACTGCGACGATGCACAGGAAAGTATAGAAGTTCCATTGTCCAGTGAAGAGGTACCATCTTCGGCAGTGCTTTCAAGCTTCATTGGAAAGCTGTCTCTTTCTAAAGCGCGTACACTTCCAATGCCGCCAATTGCGTGTCCAGACAACAGTGATCTGAGTAGTGATAACCTGCTGACTTTTGTCAGTCTGCCCGCTGCTACTAGTCGGCGGTTTCAGACAGGTGATGATGCTAGCAAAGTTCCTGCTTTGGACAAGCTAGTTGGGCTGAAGACGAAGGTAAGCAGGCATTGGGCCATGAAGATTAAGAAGCCCAAGCCTGTGTAGAGCCTTCTCCGGACAATTTCAGCCCGACGACGGCCCAAGTCAGTCTCATATTTCCACTGCTGATAACCCTTCTAAGTCAGGCCTATTAGCTATTGTCCCTGTTGCAGAAAACTTTGAAGATGCTAGGCTAACAATGGAATCTCCATTGGGCAGTATTTCAGCTGAATAGGCCAAATCTGGAGGCGCTAGCATGGGAGCTGAACCCGGAAATAGGAAGATCGAGAAATCTCGTATGAAGGAGGACTCTTCCTCTATTAATGCCAACTAATCCTTATGTTGTTTTGTTTTTTGCTTTGGCTTGCTTTAAGTTAGTCATATTTCTTTACTTCTACAGGTAGGTTTCATGTTAGTAGAAGTAAAATGGTGACTAGCTTTGTTTGCTGGTGTTGGCTGCTTTGTATTGTCTCTCTTTGCTATTAATAAATCTTACTTTGGTAAAAATAATAACAAGAATAAGGCGTTGGCTATATTTTTCTTCTGTTTGATTCTTTTGTTTTTCATTTCTTTGATGAGTTTGAAAGCTATGGTGCCAAGTTGTTGCCCTTGATGATGAAAGTTCCTCAAAGTCTCTACTTAACATCAGAATCCTGACACTGTTCCTATTCATTTGATTCCTTATGTTTCAATTTATTAATTTGTTTCTTTCTTGTTCAGAATTTTTTTTTTATCATTTTTCAAATCCTATTTCCAACTCTCTGAAATTGTCAAAGAATTATAATAATACCTGAATCAAATTAATTTAATTTCAGTTTGATTTCAACTATAGCATTAAGTTGTATTAATAGATTTTAGTAACCGAAATAAAATTTTATTTCGGTTACCAAAATTTAATAAAAGTGATGAAAAGTTTTGACTATTTTTAGTAAATCTTGACTTTCAATTTTATGTATAAAATTTTATGTCGGTTGCTAAAATCTGTTAATTTAAGTGACGAAAAGTTTTGACTATTTTAAGTAAATCTTGACTTTCAATTTTATGTATAAAAAAATGTCCTGAGAAAATTCATTCTGCTCCAACTCTAAATATTCAAAAGTTTGGATTAGGTGCAGTTGGAAAACAATTCTGACCTCAAAAATTGGGACCAAAATTTGATATTAGAAATTGAGTTGCTAATAAGAGTGCACGCCATTTACATTTTTTGAAGTTAAGGATCAAATGATAACGGTTGGAATCAGCAAATGGGAAGTATTTTTGCTGAATGTTATATTTTCGATTTAAATTTAAATATATACTATCACATTAAAAATAGATAAATTATTTTGATCAAATTAAATTAATTAAAATTTTATAAGCTATGAAATCTGTGATTAAAATAAAAAAAAAAACAGTTAAAGTACGATTATTGATGCTCCCCACTAGGCCAACGTAGATAATAATAGGGAATCTTAACCATTCCAAACCCTGTATATATAGCTAATTAAAATAGAATGAGAGTATCAAGCAAAAGATCCAATAATTGTGTTTCCATTTTAGTGTTGAGTTAGAAATGCTCAAAGACTTCTAATGGAGTTGAAGCATCTAAAATAATAATAATGGTAATAGTGCCATGTACATCTTTAAAGATCAGAAAATCTTTGGAAGTAGATTTTTGTTAATTATTGATTCTCGATGGCTATTGCAGTGTCTTGTCAAGTTTAGATTGTGGCTATGGGTATTTGAATTGAATTATTAGACTGTGAGGCAGAGAGTAAGCTTCTTTAATATTCTGACGAAAAAAAAAACCGTAAGCTTATTTTCCGGTGTAATGATATGATGAATAACGTTCTTAGAGCCCACATAGGATATAATTGTTTTTATTTAAACCATGTTTTATTAATTATTAATTTTTTTTTCATTAAATTAATTATTATTATTTTTTTCATTTTTATTATTTTAATAGGTTCAAACTGAATTAATCAACCTCAGACTCTAAATATCGATAATTTAAATAAGAAAATATTGTTTAAAAAATAATTTCAGATAAATTTAGGAAAAATTCTTTTGTACATTAAGAGGAAAATTACTCTTAAGGATAAAAAAAATCACCCCTATAAATGATAGGGAATCAAAGAAATCAAAATAAAAAGGTAATTTAAATAGGCAATCTACCACAAAATAATCTTAGTAAAATGCAGAGAGTATTAAAGCAAGTCAAAATGGAATATACATACAAATAAAATAGGGATTAATTACCATGGCATTCTTGAGGTTGGACTAACTAGATTCTTTTGTTTTCAATAATGAATTTAAACATTTTTGAGATATTGCTACGTCAAATTATTATATTTTTATCATTTAATTTATTATTAAATTGACCAATTTTAAAAAATAAAAGTTCTATTTGATCTCTAAATTTATAATATAATTTTAAGTTCATTATTTTTTTTATTAAATGAATATAGATTTGTAATTTATTATGTTTCTATTGTAATAATAATTATAATATCTAAATAATTTTTATTTTTAATATAAAAATAAATTTAAAACATATTTATTTAGAATTACCACTACTTCAATATGACTGTGTAATCAATACTATACTAATTAGTATTTTATCATATTGAAATAGATTTAATTATCAAATTTCATTAAAATTATTTTAGTGTGTGAATATACACACATTATTTATAAGTTCTTCAAGAATTACAATTATCAAATCTCATTTAAAAATTTATTTTAGCATGGCAAGCCTCATTTAAGGTGCATTGTCAATAATAAAAATTGAATTAATATTAGTGTGGTAAATCTTAATTAATGGATACCAATTATATAAATTGCATCGATATGATGTCAATTATAAAATTAAGTATATGCTAGTTTGATATCTTATATTTAGTATATATTGATTATATAAATCATATTAGTACAACAGCAAATAGTTTAATTGAGGTAATATAATGTTGATTACATATTCCTATTGGAGTATTGTTAATTCTAAATCAATGTGGTTTAAATTTATTTTGATGTTAAAAATAAAAATGTATTATTATAATAAACATACAATAAGTTAAAAGATCTATATTAATTTAATAAAAAATTGGATGAATTTAAAGTTATATTATAAGTTTAGGGAATTTTTAGTTTTTTAACAATTAGTCTATTTAATGGTAAATTAAACAGTAAGAATGTAATAATTTAACAGCACTTCTTAGAAATGTTATAATGATTGTTGAAAACATAGAGATCCATTAGCATAATAGGTCAAATCTTCGAAATGCTATAATAATTAATCCACAAAATAATCATCTTCAGCGAATGCAAATTTTATTTATTTATTTTTTAAAAAAAGTAGCCCAATGGCTAAAACTTATGGCATAATATGGAAGAATCAGAGGAAATTGAGATTCAAACTCTGTTCTTGCCAAATATTTTGACCCATAATATGATGTTTTATTTAGTTGGATAATCAATTAATCAAGTTTGGAAGCTGACTGAATGAGAAGTGTACTTGAAAGAAAATACATATCTGTCTTTGTATAGTTTTACTTTTTAAATTTTTTAAAAAATCAGGAAAAGATTTCAGCAAAAGAAGGGTGGCGTACAAATTTATGTTTCAGCCTCTATTTTATACCATACAAAATTATATAATCAAAACAAAAGTCATTATGTAAAATCATACCACTAAATTTCAACATGCATTACAGTATTAAGTGGATCATCCACTAAATTTGAGATTAAATGACAAAAAAAAGGAAAAAAAATAAAATTTACAAATAATAAAAATGAAAATGATACTAAATGTGATTACAAAAGACAGAAGTCGTTGTGTATACCAGTAAATTTGAACATTCATTAGGGTATTAAATTTGATCATCCACTGAATTTGAGATTAAATGATAAGAAAGAGGAATAAATAAAATTTGTAAATAATAAAATTGAAAGTGACACAAAATAAAATATACTAAAACCAAAATATCATTATTGAGACAATGAAAAACTTTAAAATGAAAACTAAAATGATGAAATAATTGTATGAATAGATTTTTTTCTTTTGTAAATTTTGATGCTAGGTAACTTGGAAATTAAGTCATCACTTCGAGCCTGTTAAAGTGTCATTTCGTGGAACTCTATTAATGCATAGTTTAGAGTTCAATTTTATAAATATTCATATAGATTTTTGTTTTACTATTTTTTTAATCATAATTATTTTTTTTTCTTTCAATTGCGATCGGATAAAGTATTTAAAATTTTGACATACTTTATTTTAAATTGAGAAAAGGTATTCAAATATTTAGAGTAAACCGAATATTGAATATACTAGCCGTATAATTCCCTTCAAAATATTAATAATTAAAGAATTCAACCTTTAATTACCTTTTGTTTGGATTAAAACAAGGCTTAAAGTAATATAAGTGATGAAAAGGTGATTAGCTATTATGCATATTGTAGGCAGTGGGGTTTAGCGCACGTTCAAGTGTTTGGCGATCACGGTATGAGCTTGAGACCCACTAAAAAATACGATATAAGTCATGGGCCTATTTGGAGATGGAGTCGCCACCTGGATAAAAGCCTGAATACACTGTATAGCAACTGGATCCCACAAAGGCTCCCAGAAGCCGTCATCAGAGATCGGGTTTGGAAACTAAGTATGAGCGTTTGAATGCTCACCCAACCTTACGATTGGCCTCCGTTTGTATTTTTCGTTTTATTACCATTTAATTATTTAATTATTTCTTCATTTACATTCAAAATTGCACTTGCCTTCATTTACTTTCCAAATTTTATAATTAAGTCTAAGTTTTCACATTAGTCCAGTTTCATGTTTTTGAGTCCCAACATTCAACAAAAATAAAATAAAATAAAAAATAATTTACAATTATACAAGAAAAATCGAATGGGGGAAGGGGATTAAGAATTACAATGCTTTTTAGATCAAATAAAAGAATAATATACAGAAAATAAACTAAATATAAACAAAAAATAAACCGATAAAATAACATAAATGCGGTAATATAAAAGGGATAACTAGCAAAGGTGACTACTCAATGATGAAAATCATCAAGTAATTCCTGCAAATAACACGTGGTTAGTCCTTCTTTTAAAAAAAAAATGAAATCACATATAACGATATTTACAAAGAGTCTCTAAAAAGGGGTTCTTACATTATGAACTAAAGAAAGCATCAAACAAATAAGATTGAACATCATCATGCAATGATACAAACATGTTTAAGGTCAAAAGGGGGCATACCAAAGTGGACATCACAACAAACGTTAATAAAAATAAAATAGAAAGCAGGCTGAACTTGTCAATGTGGCGATCGCCTCATTGATAAGGCGACGCCTCATCAATAGGGATCCCTACATCTCTGAGTCAAAAAGCATAAAACACACATATAGAAGGAAGACTTCCTAGAGGCCTGTCAATAGGGTGATTGCCTCATTGACAAGAGTCGACACCTCTATGAAGAGACGTCGCCTGATCAACAAGCCGGTTCTAACTCTCAAATGTTTAGACTTCTACTTTAAGTAACGATACATGCATATACATACTCTAAAATCATCAAACCACAACTACATGCAAAGGTATTCAAAGATCACATCAATAAAATGAGATTTTGAAGCAAGATAAACTACAAATATACTCAAAATATACCAATGACTTAGTCACTCACAAGCAAGAACACATATAATAAAGAACATGCTAGGTTTGAGTGCAAGTTTTCTATCAAAATGAGAGGCCCTCAGAGATGTCTTTGATGATGAACCTTAATAGGGTTTGATCTCTACTTTTGACATAAACTTCTTCCTTCTTCTCTTGAAAAATGAAAAGTACATATATATGCCATATAAACCCTCATGGCGTGAAATAAAAGTGATGATGACACCTTTTGCTTCCAAAAACTTGACAAATAAAGCAATGAAATTTCCAACGTTCGGTTACAGTTTATAAAAGAGCAGGTTGGCCAGTCTTTGTAACTTAACAATAAAGCAATTTCAATTTGTGGAACATTAAATAACCACATAGTCCTTAAATCATAATAAATTAGAAAAAAAGTCTAAAGTATAAGCAAATAGAGTTTAATAATGTCTTAGTTGCTTCCTGTGTATATTAACTCATAAATTGAAACATATGACAGTACCAGACCTGTTAATCCCAGGGGCCTCACATACCAAAGTATCATGTGATTGTCTATGCTTCCAGTTACAAGTCTGCTTACAATATTTTTAAAAATAAACAATTAGTTAGATTGATTGTAAATCACATATAGAGTAAATTCATCATTGAAATTTAATATTATATTAATTTTTTCTCATAAAATAATGATGATATTAGTTAGAAGGCTATACAAGTGTAAAAAAAAAAAGTGAAACACATATAACTTAAAAGCCAAAAAAAAATTATAAGCATTGATTTGCCCACAGGAATCAAAATTGCACTTATTCCTTTTTTATTTTTATGTTGTTGTTGAAGTTGTGATTTTTTATTTTAAGGTGTATGTTTATGAGTAGGCAGAATAATGGGTTAATAACATGAGTGGTACTATGAAGGAAGAGCAAATAACCGAAATTGAACCAGAAACTTAGCTTCGTAAGTTAGTATATAGACATTTTTTTTACCTCTACTATTGCTTTTTATTCTTTTGTGGGTGTATCTTGTGTTTTTATAAGCTATTTGTAAGATTGTTTAGCTTGTTTTTTTTTTAAGGCTAGGGCTTAGAGTGAAAGTAATTTTTCAATTGAGAGTCAGAAACTTAAGCGATCTGGTTGAAAGAAAGTTACAAATTAAATTGCGAGCTGGAAAAAGAAAAGTTGCCAAAAGTATTAAGAAACATGGTAGCAGTGATAATGATGGTTTGAATAACGGAAAGAACTAATAAAAAATTTGATTTTGATAGTTTTTGAAGGCTAGGGCTTGGAGTGAAATTAATTTGTCAATTTAGAGTTGGAAACTTAAGTGATCTAGTTGAAAGAAAGTTAGAAACCAAATTGCAAGCTGGAAAAAGAAAAGTTGCCAAAAGTATTAAGAAACATAGTTACAATGACAATGGTGGTTTGACTAACACATAACGCTAACAAAAAATTTGATTTTGATAGTTTTTGAAGGCTAAGGCTTGTAGTGAAAGTAATTTGTCAATTGAGAGTTGGAAACTTAAGCAATTTGGCTAAAAGAAAGTTACAAATCAAATTACAAGCTAGAAAAAGAAAAGTTGCCAAAAGTATTAAGAAACATAGTGGCAGTGACAATGGTGGTTTGACAAACGAATAAGACTAACAAAAATTTGATTTTGATAGTTTTTGAAGGCTAAGGCTTGGAGTGAAAGTAATTTGTCAATTGAGAGATGGAAACTTAAGCAATTTGGTTGAAAGAAAGTTACAAACTAAATTGCAAGCTGGAAAAAGAAAAGTTGCCAAAAGTATTAAGAAACATAGTGGCAGTGATAATGGTGGTTTGATTAACAGATAGAACTAATAAACAATTTAATTTTGATAGTTTTTGAAGGCTTGGGCTTGAAGTGAAAGTAATTTGTCAATTGAGAGCTGGAAACTTAAGTGATTTTGTTGAAAGAAAGTTACAAACTAAATTGCAAGTTGGAAAAAGAAAAGTTGCCAAAAGTATTGAGAAACATGGTGGCACTGACAATGGTGGTTTGACTAATGGATAGGACCAACAAAAAAAATTTAATTTTGATAGTTTTTTAAGGCTAGGGCTTGGAGTGAAAGTAATTTGTCAATTGAGAGCTAGAAACTTAAGCGATTTGGTTAAAAGAAAGTTACAAACTAAATTGTAAGTTGAAAAAAAAAAAAAGTTGCCAAAAGTATTGAGAGACATGGTGGCAGTGACAATGGAGGTTTGATTAACAGATAGGACTAACAAAAAATTTGATTTTGATAGTTGACTAATAAAAATTTCTTTGACTAACAAATAAGACTAATGGAAATCTTTTTTAAAAACTTATAGAACTTTATTAGAAAAAAAAATTCTCATAGGACTTAATTGAAAAATAATGTAATTTATAAGACTAATAGTGTTGTTATATATATATATATATATATAATTACGTAATGGACCCTCCTTAGTGAATGTCTAGGCTAATTGAATTCACAAGAGGAAAGGGTCCTATATTAATATTAATATTTTTTTCAACCTCTTACCTTTTTCGTATGTGGTAATAAGTCTAATAATATACACACTGTTGGTGTTAATTTGCATATAGTTTTAGGATTCATTTAAGCATGCATTCACTTATCTTAGGTTGCATTTTGGTTAATGTAGCTATAAAAATATATATGTTTATACTTTCTTTTGTTTTTCTTAGGAAAATAGATTATGGAGGTGAATGGTGGCCAAATGAGCATAAAAGGAGCAAAAACAAAGTAAGGGAGCTGAGCTGAGTTTCTATTATAATATCGGCTTGACTGCATGATCATAGGTATTGTAGTTATTGTAGCTACAGTGTTTACACTACAGTTTCCACAATCACTATAGTGTCGTGCTACAGTAATTTTTTTGCAGTAACACTGCCACAATAACTTTGCTATAGTAACTTCTATATTTTTTTGGCTACTTTGTGACTTGTCATACACTATTTTAATGGGGATCCAAGGGTCATTTGAGAAGACTATAAAAGAGGGATGAAAAACCTAATTTAGGGGGTTAGAAACCACATTCTAAAGATCAAAATCAAGGCCCAAAAGGGGATTCTCTCCTTCCACAATCAAAGACCAAATACATCTAAAGAGAAGAAAATAAGCTTGGAGAGGAGGCCATCATTAAAGATTTTTAAAGCTCCTTAATAACTTTTCTCTTCCATTCTTTGTTTTTTATAGAATTTTTTTATTTACTTGGGTTGTATTGTGGATGAATGATGGATATTGAAGTCATGTTTGGCTAGTTATCTTTATATTGTTAGGATTTTGAGACCCATTTGATTTAAGTTAATTTGATAGATCTTATTTTCTCTATATTGCATATTGTGTTTATTATTCTTATTCAATGTTGTATTGTGGCCAAATACATCTTTAGTTTAGATCTATGCATTGACAGATGGTGGATCTAACAGACCCATAAATACAAGTTATATTAGTTAAATGACTTGAGAAAGCTTAACTTTATCTAATTCTCTTATGGGTTTTGCTTAATGCCTTATATGCTTAATGTTGACTTATTTTTATGGTGATGATAGTGTTAAGCCATAACTTTGAGTTTTAATTGATTCATATGTATATTGAGTTAAGTATTACCTGAGAGAGAGTGCTCAATGATCTTTGGAAAACCTGAGATATACAATTAGTTTAAGTAAATCTACCATTTAACTTGATGATGATGTGCTTCTTAATCTTCTAACAACATTATTCTTATAATTGGTTTCCCTCCTCCATCATATAGCTTAGTTATTATTTCATTTGCTAGTCATATTAGTTTCTTATTTTACTTGTCAATATTTGCTTGTTATTTTAGTTTATTCATTATGTTATTCAAGTTTAATTCAAATGCTCTAAACTAACTCAACTAGAACTAATAGGTGCTTAGTTCTTAATTCTCATGGGAATAATACTCTACTTGCTACTTTATTACTTATTGACCTATGCACTTATGGTGAGTAGTCAACACACACCAGGCATTTGATAAATTATCTAACTGAAAAGGGTTTGATTTAGTTAAAGTTACAGTGATAAGCACAAAGAAGCAGTAAAAAAATGTACCTTTACGAATTATTTCATTAGACAAAGTATTTAAATTGCTACATAAGTTGCTTTCTTTTCCTATTTTTCATTTTTTTTGTTGAAGTTGTGGTGTTTTTTTATTGTGAGGTGTATATTTATGAGTAGGTAGAACAATGGGTTAATAACATGAGTGACACTTTGAAGGATGAGCAAACAACTGAAACTGAACCAAAAGCTCGGCCTTAAAAGTTAGTATATATACATTTTTTTATCTCTATTATTGCTTTTAATTCTTTTAGGGGTGTGTCTTATGTTTTTGTAAGCTATTTGTAAGATTGTTTAGCTCGTTTTGGTTTTTAAAGGCTTGAAGCAAAAGTAATTCGTTAATTAAGAGTTGGAAATTTAAGCAATCCGATTAAAATTACAAACTAAATTATAGGGTAAAAAAAGAAAAGCTACAAAAAGTATTGAAGAATATGGTGGTGATGATGAGGATAATAAATGAAGAGTTAGAAAGTGGAACTAGTGCATTTTCTTAAAAATAGAGGTGGTCCTCCTCCAAGTTTATCTTTACAAGTAAAGAAAAAATTGAAGTATCTTATGGCCTAGTAAAGATTGAATACAATCACATATTATGTTTTAAATTATTTGTTTTCTATAAGCTTAATGCTTGTTATTGAATAGAAACTGTATACTATAACTTCCATAATCTTTATTGCGCAATCTAGTCAAATTGCCTAGTTTAACAAGCTCATTAACTCTACATGATTTTAGGTTTTTTTTTTAAACAAACCTTGAGGATTTGGTATATGGTGCCATCCTCTTTATGTAAATATTCTTTAACTTTCTTTGTCATTGCATTTGTTAAGAGGCTGATATAACATGACATTGTTTGGACCATATAGGAGCTTATTAATCAATGATATATTAATGGGGTGAATTACTTTAATTAGGTGGCATTCTTTTTTTTACATGGCTATTTATTGGTTATGTACAATTTGATATAAATAAAATGGAAAAAAGGTAGGAGGACAAGACTTTAATAGAAAAATAACATTATTGTTATTATTATTATTTTTAACACAATTTAATTTTGTGTAGTTTTGTTTGGCATGTATTATTCTAGAAATTTTTTTAGATGAGAGATTCTATTTTAACTTTTATTGGCTGTCATATGGTTTTATAATAGCTAGGAACTTGTTATGGTTTTTCATTTAAAAAGACATCCCTTAACATTCAAGGATTGACATAGTTTTCTATGTTGGATTCATTACAATTTATCCATATGCGATTTAATAATTTTTAAGCCACATTATCTATGAAAAAATAAGTAAAAATAAACAAAAGCTACAAGTAGGAGTTATTGACAGATTTTTTTTTATCTATTTGTCTTTATTAGACCAGTTGTGAAGAGAAACTATTCTATATACTTACGATGTCTCCTTGCATTTTTCTTTTGTGATAATAGTTGATAGTGACATAGATTAACAAAATATTGAATAGACATTTATAAACTTTCAATACTCTTTAGTAATTTTTTTTAACTTGAATGAGTTATTGATACACAACTCAATTGTACAAAAAGAGTTCAAAAGTTAAAAGTTCTAGTTTAGACATGACAAGATGAAACCTATGTCTTATTGTTGACCTTTGTATGATCAATATTTAATTACCTTTAGTTTTGACTTTAATATTCAATTTTAATATACTAATATGTGTGTTTAAGTGTGCATTTTAGTTAGGTTTAAGTCCATGTTCAACTAGTGAAGTTCTGAAATTAAATTAAAGTCATTTGGGAGTCATAAGACTCCTCACAATCTTAGTCATAATTGTGAGGAGCATCACAAACTAAAAGATAGTCAAATTCATGTCATTTAAAGTGTTAGTGACCCTCGTAATCCCCCTCACACTTGTGAGCATCACCTTCACAATCATAAACATCCTAATCATGATCATGAGCAATTTGGACTTAAGTGAGTGAAGAAGGCAGTGACGCTCATGGGCATGGTAGAGATCGTGACTAGGATTGTGAGCATTTCCTTGATGATGTGATAACCTTTGTAACTGCTACTTTAGAGTTCCAATGACTATAAAAATAAAGGTCATGATCGTGACACCTCCCTTCATAATCACGAGGAGCATTTTTCTGGCAAAAAAGTGAAAGAAACACTAAATAAAGATAGATAAATGTTAAGGATGAAAATCAAAGCTCCAACAGCTATTTTTTGGACCCTCTACTATAAATACAATCTCAAGACATTATTTAAAGAATTAAAAACTTTGAGGAACAAATTTATTATGTAAAATTCATTGAGCCATAATTAGTTCTTTCATAATCTTCTTTTAAATATTCTTCTTTGGTAAATAAATTATTATTAAGTTTGTGTGTACCCTTTTTGTAAGAGTTAAGTGAGTATTGGCAATAGCATTCTTTCATGTACTCATTCTTTAGGGTTGAAGAAGTGGGTAGTGAAGTTCTTTCTCTTTAGGTTGTTATTAATCCTTTGAAAAGTAACTTATTATAAAGGTTTTGAGTTAGCCTTGAAAACTCAATTGAGAATAGGTTAAGTGTGAGCCTAGAAAATACTTGGTGAAAGAATATGAATGAGCTTTGCAAACTTAAGTTGTAAAGGTTTGAGTTGAACCTTGAAAAACTCTTATCATAAATAATCTAAATCACTAGATAAGTATGGTGTTAAAAATCTTAACTTGAGAATAAATTAGGTAGAGATGTAAAATTAATTATAATATGAACTTCTTAAATTATTATTTCTTTTTACTTAATCAATTTTTTTTTATTTTGTAAATCTTTTTTAATATTTTCTAAATCTCATTTAGCCCTATTCACCCCCTCTAGGAAGTTTTCATATGTTTTCCTAATTTGTTGTTTTAGTCATAAGATATTCATATATAGAGCATGGTGTTGATTTTAGGTTGTAAAATAAAAGCCTAGTAGAGGATTCAAGCAGCATTAAAATAAGACAACTGTTGACATCTTTAAAATATTATGGTTTTCTGTTGTGTGTTTTTAAATGTATTTCTAACACATGCAAATTAAGAGTAGAATAATTTATGAACTAGAATAACTATAAAGTACATTGAATGAATAAAATAGGGGAATGAATAGTCATTTGATCTTATGATTGTGAAAGCAAATCTTAGCTAATACTAAGTAGGTCATGGAAGTTCTTGATAAGTTAGGTGATCATGGGAGTTTTATATAGGTGTGGATTGCATGACGAATTAATTAATCTCATTCTAAATGTTGGCTTTTCGATATAACTACAAATGGAGCCACATGAGTTTAGGAATTGAGTCATTGGTTTTACTTGCAATCTGGGAGTACATTTTGCAATGTATGTATAAATTTAGGGAGCCTTTCATGCATGTACATTGCGTATGATAGAGGTATAAAATTATATGCAAAAAGGTTATGGTTGTGGAGGTTAATAATAACTGTGGTTATATTAACTCTATCCAATGTTGTATTAACTTGTGATTGGGTGGTTTCAATCCTGAATGCCTATAAAGTAGGCAACCAATGTTTAGATAGTTTGGCTGATGCAAATCTCAACTTCCATTTAGGCTTCTATGTGCATGAGTCTCCTCCTAAGTATTTCCTAGTTTAAGGTGGGTGGTTAGTATATAGCACCACATGTTACCAAGCCTAGGCTTCTTTGTTGTTTGGTACCACCAGACCAAACAATTTCAAATTCTAACTACTAATGTATATTGCCTGTTACCTAAATTAGGCCTAGGCAGGACTACATTAAAATGGCATTTAGGCCGTGTTTAAACTAGGTTTATTGGGCTTGTATTTGAAAACACTCTATCATTTTCTTAGCTTTCGTCCAATCTACATATATTAAAATATACATATCATATTGTTTTTGTAAAAATATTATTAATCATATAAAGTTGCATCCTTGCCAAAATATTATCCTTTATATTCATAAAGGGCATAATTGCCATAAGAATATAGTAAGTCTCACTTGTACTAATTTAATGGTAATATGTTCATTGGATAACTTTTTTTTTTAATTTACAGGAGGAGAATGTAAGAATCACACCTTTAATTTATTGATACCTCAAGAAAATTTATATCACTAGATTATTCAACATTCGACTTAAATAGGATAACATTATTAATATTATATTAATGAAATTGATACAAGATAAAAGAACTTCAGATTGCATAGAAATTATAAACCCCCTAAAATAAATAAAACCTTAAAATTGCTTATTGCAAAAGAAAAATGATTCAAAGAAGAAGACAGTTCTAAGACCTTTAAAAACAAATATATCAATATTTATTTATTAGTGGATAATAATTAATATTAAATTGATTAGTGGGCCCTTATCAGTGAAGGTCTAGGCTAATTGAATTCTCGAGAGGAAAGTGTCCTATTTTTTTCTCTAAGCTAAACCCTTTAGCCTATTGCCTTTTTTGGATGTGGTAATAAGAATAACGTTATTGCACACTAGGCATTTGATAAATTTTCTAGCTAAAAAAGGTTTGATTCAGTTAAAGTAGCAATAATGAGCATAGAGAAGTAGCAAAAAATTATACCTCTGCAAATTGTTACATTAGGTAACTCATTTAAATTAGTACATAAGCTACTTTCTTTTCCCTCTTTTTTCATTTTGTTGTTGAAGTTGTGGTTTTTTATTTTAAGGTGTATGTTTGTGAGCAGACAGAACAATGGGTAAATAACATCAGTGACAATATGAAAGATGAGCAAACAACTGAAACTAAACTAGTAGCTCGACCTCATAAGTTAGTATATAGACAATTTTTTTTATCTCTACTATTGCTTTTTATTCTTTTATAGGTTTGTCTTGTGTTTATGTAGACTATTTGTAGGTTTTTTTAACTTGTTTTTATTTTTGAAGGTTAGGGCTTGGAGCGAAAGTAATATGTCAATTGAGAGTTGGAAATTTAAACAATTCAATTAAAAGAAAGTTGCATGCTAAATTACAAATTGAAAAAACTAAAGCTACCAAAAATATTGAGGAACATGGTGGCAATGACAATAGTGGTGATGATAAGGACAATGATGAAGAATTAGAAAGTAGCATTAGTGCATTTGTTAGGGAGAGAGGTGTTCCTCATCTAAGTTCATCTTTACAAGTAAAGAATAAAGTGAAGTAGCTTATAACCTAACAAATATTGAATGTAATCATGTATTATGCTCTAAATTATTTATTTTTGTAAGCTTGATACTTGTTATTCAATAGAAACTGTATACTATGACTTATACCATCTCTACTGTGCAATCTAATCAAGTTGCCTACTTTGACAAGCTCATTAACTCTACATGCTTTTAGGTTTTTTTTAAACCTTAAGGATCCAGTATAGGGTGTCATCCACTTTAAGCATATATTTTGTAACTTACTTTATCATTACAAATGTTAAAAGGCTGATTTATTAGCCCAAATATCCTAGTAAAAAGGAATGTCAAACCTTCATTATAATGAAAGTCAGAATCTACTTATAAGTTATAACATGACAATGTTTCACCATATAGGAGCTTATTAATTAATGTTGTATTGATGAGGTTACTTTTATTAGGTAGGATGCCTTTTTTTACATGTCTATTTATTGGTTATGAAAAATTTAATAAGAAAATAATGGACAATTGTGGGAGGACAAAACTTTAATAGGAAAAAAATGTCGTTATTATTATTAGTTTTTAACAATCTAGTTTTGCCTAATTTTGTTTGGCATGTATTATTCTTGAAATTTTATTAGATGAGAGATCCTATTTTTTTTGTTGGTTGTCATATTGTTTTAGAATAGCTAGCAGCTTGTAGTTACTATGGTTTGTCATTTGAAAATATAGCCCTTAGCATTCCAAGGTTGACATAGTATTCTTTGTTGACTTCATCATGATTTTTCCATATGCAATCTAATAATTTTTTAAGCCACATTATTTATAAAAACATAAGGAAAAGAAAAATAAACATAAACTATAAGTAGGAATTCTTCACTGGTTATTTTTTTGTCTATTTGTCTTTATCCAATCAGTTGTGAAAAGAAACTATTCTATATAATTATGGTGTCTCCTTGCATTTTTCTCTTGTGACAATAGATGATAGTGGCATAGATGACCAAAATATTGAATGGATATTTATAAACTTTCTACACTCTTTAGTAGTTTTTTTAACTTGAATAGTTACTAATGCACAACTCAGTTGTAGAAAAAGAGTTTAAAAATTAGAAGTTCTAGCTATTAATCAATGTTGTATTGATAAGGTAAAGTACTTTTATTGGGTAGGATGCCTTTTTTTTTACTTGGATGTTTATTAGTTCTATATAATTTAATACGAAGATAATGAAAAAAATGTGGGAGGACAAAACTTTAATAAAAAAAACAATGTTGTTGTTATTATTGTAAGTTTTTAACAATCTAGTTTTGTTTAGTATGTATTATTCTTGAAATTTTTTTAGACGAGAGATCCTATTTAAAAAAAATTTAGTTGTCATATGGTTTTATAATAATTAGCAACTTGTTCTTACTATGTTTTGTCATTTAAAAACATAGTTTTCTTTGTTAGCATTATCATAATTTGTCTGTATGTGATTTAATAATTGTTTAAGTCACATTATCTATGAAAACATAAGGAAAAGAAAAACAAACAAAATTTACAAGTAAGAATTATTCATTGGTTATTTTTTGTATATTTGTCTTTATCCGATCAGTTGTGAAAAGAAAAATTACAGTATCTCCTTGCATTTTTCTCTTGTGACAATAGTTGATAATGGCATGGATGACCAAAATATTGAATGGATATTTATAAACTTTTTACACTATTTAGTAATTTTTTTACTTAAATGAGTTACTGATGCATAACTCAATTATACAAAAAGAGTTCAAAAATTAAAAGTTCTATACTACAGTCTAGGCATAACAAGAGAAGACTTTATGTCCTATTTTGTTATTTTTTTGTTTTAGTAAAAAGACATTCATTTGCAAAGCATGTTATTGATTTTAGGTTGCAAAACAAAAGCCTATTAAAGGACTCAAGGAACACCAAAATATGAGGATTGTTGACATCTCTAAAATATTACTATTTTATGCTAAGTTTTTAGATGTATATCTAACACATGTAAATTTAAAGAAGAATAATTTATGAACTAGAATAACTAGCAAGTATGTTTAATGAATAAAAGAAGGGAGAGAGCCTGATGAGCTCTTTATTTGATATTATGATTACGAATGCAAATCTTGGCCAATGCTAAGTAGGTTATGGACATTCTTGATAAGTTAGATGATCGTGAATTTTATACAGGTGTGGACTGCATGAAAAATTAATTGATCTCCTTCTAAATGTTGGCTTTTCAAAATAACTATAGATGGAGCCACATGAGTTTAGGAATTGGATCATTGCTTTTACTTGTAATTTAGGAGTATATTTTTCATGCATGTACATTGCTTGTGATATGGGTGCAAAATCGTATGCAACAAGGTTGTGGTTATGGAGGTTAATAGCAACTATAGTTATGTTTCCCTATCCAATATTTTAATAACTCATGATTAGGTGATTTTAGTCTTACATGCCTACAGAGAAGGCAACCAATGTGTAAATAGTTTGGCTGATGCAAATCTTAACTTTCCTTTAGGCTTCCATGTGCATAAGTCTCCTTCCATGTATTTGCTAGTTTAAGGTGGGTGGTCAGTCTAAAGCACCACATATTACTAAGCTTAGGCTTCCATGTTGTTTGGTACCACCAAACCTAACATTTCCAAATTCTAACTACTAATGTATATTACTCGTCACCTAAATTAGGCTTAGGCATCACCAAATCAAAATAGCATTTAGGTTGTGTTTTATCTAGGTTTGTTGGGCTTGCATTTGAAAACACTTTTTTGTTTACTTAGCTTTCACCTAATCTGCATATATTAAAATATGCATATTATATTTTCTTGTAAAATTATTATCAATCATATAAAATTGCATCCTTACCAAAATTTTAACTTTTATATTCATAGAAGGAATAATTATTATATACATATAGTAAGCCTCACTTGTACTAATTTGATGGTAATATTTACATTGGATAACTTTTTTTTTTAATTAAAGGAAGAAAAGGTAAGAATCGAACCTTTGATTTATTGATACCTCAAGAAGATCTATATCACTAAACTATTCAACCTTCAACTTAAATAGGATAGCATTATTAATATCATTTTAATGAAATTGATACAACCTCAATGTTTCAATAAGAAATTATATTAAAGCAAAAATATATATTTATTTACTTATTTATGAAAAATAATAAATTGGGCTAATGGCTAAGATGAAACTTGATAATTTATGCTTGAATCCATTTTTTTTATTAATAGAAGGTCATATAATTTTAAAACTAATGGACTATAGAAGAGGTAGTCCTTTCCTTTTGTGAAAATAATTTTACAAATCGAAAGTAATAGGATTCAAAATTTACACCCATAATATGATTAAAGAAAAATATGGCAGATGAATGCCTCATCAACACATGATTTTGGTGGTTTGTTTCATTGTTAAAAGGCTAAAATAATTGGATTTGTGTGTTTAATTGGCATGCATTTCTCATATAAACTTAATTTAGGTCGAGATTATGGATGAATGTGAAGTCAATAAATAGTGATTAGGGTGCATTCACAAATAGATTATCCCATTTTTTGGATGTTTGTACCCCAAAATCTTGCATTACGGTTTACTAAAGAAAAAAAATTACTCCATTGCATTTACGTCTAAGCTCTATAATTGATAAAGATTGAGATTTATAAGTTATATAATATTAAAAATAAATTTTTATTTTATATAGTACTTAATTTTTTTAGATAAAATTTTTATTTTTCACATAACATAATATAAAATAAATATTTACATGTATTGTTGTTAAAAAAAATTGTAAATAGATACTCTATTTGTAATTTGTTTTGGTGAAAGATAGTATTCATATTTAAAGGACACAACATAATTATTTTATGCAGAACTGTAAACTATGCAAAATATTTATAAAATAAAATATTTATGCTAAACACTTACACCAACGTTCAAGTTGTTAGATAAGCACATTAGTAAATAACAACCTAAATAGTGCTTTTCATGTACACGAACATTTCAATTCAATATTTTTTAATAGGAAGGTCATGTGATGTAAGATTCAAATTCTGCATCTTAAAATGTTCATGAAGAGGAGTTAATACTTGACTACAAACTTACTCCATTAGTAAGTTTAAACTTTTTCTCTCCTTCCTTTCCCTACAACTGAATTTTCTTTTATATTTTTTGACAATTTTTTGTCAAAAATTACTCAAATATTTTTAATTTAATAAATTATATATATTGGAGTATACATTTCGAATGTTGAATATTTTCAAAACTCTCAGAGTCCAATACACTAATTGGTTGATTCCCCTATTATTTAACTGAATTGTATCGCTCTTCCAATTCTGATTTAGTTCTCTTTAAAGAATTTAACAATGTTGATGATTTCTCATATCTCTTTTCCTTTTTCAACACTACCCTAATATTTTAACTTCTTTTTCATTTCTTAGTTCTCCAACTTCTTCCTCATAATCTTTTTCATTTTGCCTTTTTAGACTACCATTTTGATGATTATTGGTTAGTGGCTTGAGAAATTGTAAAGGAAGCATAGGTGGATGAATGGAGTCATGGTGGCTGGAATTGAGCTAAATAAAGAATGAATCATTAGTGATTTGGGCATGGTGAGAAGATGAAAATCGCATTGTATTCAAAGCAAACCCTAGAGGTAAGAATGATGATTCCATTAAATAACAATTAACATACTAAATAGAATTTGATAACATATAAAATAATGATAAGAAGGTAATAATAGTAAAGAAACATTACAAGGAAAAAGATAAAAGAACAAAAGATTTCATCTAAATTACAAACCCCCCAAGTAAATAAAACCCTAAAATGGATTATTGCAGAAGAAAAAAGATCTGAAGAAGAAGACGGTTCTGAGACTTTCATTTTTATAAAAATATATTTTGATATTTATTTATTAATGGATAAAAATTAATATTAAATTTCTTGATGGGCCCTTAATTATAAAGGTTTAAGCTCATTGAAATCTCAAAAGGAAAATGTCTTACTTTTTTCTCTATACTAAACCATTTGGCCTCTTGCCTTCTTCTGAAGTGGCAATAAGAATAATATTATTGCACACTAGGCATTTAATAAAATTTTCTATTTAAAAAAGGTTTGATTCAGTTAAAGTAGTAGTAAAGAGCACAGAGAAGCAACAAAAAAATGTACCTTTGTAAATTGTTACATTAGACAAGGCATTTAAATTGGTACATAAGTTGCTTTCTTTTTCCTCTATTTTCATATTATTGTTGAAGTTGTGTTTTTTTTTTTGAGGTGTATGTGTGTGAGTAGGCAGAATAGTGGGTTGATAACATGAGTGAAACTATGAAGGATGAGCAAACAACCAAAACTGAACTAGTAGTTTGGCCTTATAAGTTAGTATAAAGACCTTTTTTTTATCTTTTTTATTCTTTTTATTCTTTTATGGGTGTGTCTTATGTTTTTGTAAGTTATTTGTAAGATTGTTTAGCCTATTTTGTTTTCTAAAGGCTAAGGCTTAAAGGGAAAGTAATATGTTAATTAAGAGTTAGAAACTTAAGTACTCTAATTAAAAGAACTAAATTATAGGCTGAAAAATGAAAAGGTGCCAAAAGTATTGAGGCACATGGTGTCAATGACAATAGTGGTGATGATGAGGATAGTGATGAAGAATTAGAAACCAAAACTAGTGCATTTGTTAAGAGGAGAGGCGGTCCTCCTCCAAATTCATCTTTTTAAGTAGAGAAGAAATTGAAGTAGCTTATAGCTTAATAAAGATTGAATGTAATCACATATTGTGTTCTAAATTATTTATTTTCTGTAAACTTGATGTTTTTTTTTATTTAATAGAAACTATATACTATGACTTCCAACATGTCTACTATGCAATCTAGTAAAGTTGCCTAGTTTGGCAAGCTCATTAACTTTGTAAGATTTCAAGGTTTTTTTAAACCTTGAGGATCTAGTATATGGTGCCATCCACTTTAAGCATATATTCAGTAACTTTCTTTAGTATTGCATATGTTAAGAAAATGATATATTAGCCCATATATCCTATTTAAATTATAATAATTAAAGTCTAACACTACTTATAAGTTATAACATGACATTGTTTCGACCATATAGGAGCTTATTAATTGATTACGTATAGATGGGATAAAGTACTTCAATTAAGTAGGATGCTTTTTTCTACATAGTTGTTTATTAGTTCAGTATAATTTGATTGGAAGATAATGGAAAAAGGTGGGAGCACAAAACTTTAACAGAAAAAAGAATGCCATTGTTATTGTTATCAATTTTTAACATAATCTAGTTTTAACCCTTTTGTTTGGCATGTGTTATTCTTGAAATTTTTTTAGATGAGATATCCTTTTTTAACTTTTGTTGGTTGTCATATGGTTTTAGAATAGCTAGCAACTTGTTGTTACTATGATTTGTCATTTGAAAACACAACCTTCAACATTCAAGGGTTGACATATTTTTTTTTGTTCACTTCATCATTATTTATCCATATATGATTTAATAATTATTGGAACCACATTATCTATGAAAAAATAAGGAAAAGAAAAATAAACACAATCTATAAGAATGAATTATTCACTGGTTGTTTTCCATCTATTTGTCTCTAATCGACTAATTGTGAAAAGAAATAATTCTATATATTTAAGGTGTCCCCTTGCATTTTTCTCTTATGACAATAGTTGATAGTAGCATAAATGACCAAAATATTGAATGGATATTTATAAAATTTATGCACACTTTAGTAATTTTTTTTACTTGAATGAGTTATTGATGCCTAACTTAAATATACATAAAGAGTTCAAAAGTTAAAAGTTCTAGTTTAGATATAGCGAGAGGAGACTTATGTGATACTTTCTTATTTTATTATTATAGTCAGAAGACATTCATCTGCAGAGCATATTGTTGATTTTAGGTTGTAAAACAAAAGCCTATAAAAGGATTCAAGCAATACTAAAATAGGAGGACTGTTGACATCTCTAAAATATTATGGTTTTCTGCTTAGATTATATCTCTAACACATGCAAATTGAAAGTAGAATAATTCATGAACTAGAATAACTGGTAAGAATGTTAAATGAATAAAAGAGGGGAGAGATCTTGATGAATGCTTTGTTTGATCTCGTGATAACGAATGCAAATCATGGATAATGCTAAATAAGTCATAGAAGTTCTTTATAATTAGGTGATCATGGGAGTTTTATGTAGGTGCATATTGCATGATGAATTAATTAATCTCAATATAAATGATGGCTTTTCGAAATAACTAAAGATAAAGCCATATGAGTTAAGGAATCAAGTCATTAGTTTTAATTGTAATCTGGGAGTATATTATGCAATGTATGTAGAAATGTGGGGAGCCTCTCTTGCAATTGTAATAAGGGTATCATATGCTACAAAGTTGTGGTCATGGAGGTTAATAGCAATTATGGTTTTATTTGCCCTATCCAATGTTTTATTAACTCATGATTAGGTGATTTTAGTCCTACCTGCCTACAAAGAAGGCAACTAATGTGTAGACAGTTTGGCTGATACAAATCTCAACTTCCATTTAGGCTTCCATGTGTATGAGTCTCCTCCTAAGTATTGTTGGTTTAAGGTGGGCGGTCAGTCTAGAGCAACACATATTACTAAGCCTAGGCTTCCATGTTGTATGGTACCACCAGATCAAATGATTCTAAATTCCAACTACTAATATATATCACCCATCACCTAAATTAGGCCTAGGTAGGACTAGATTAAAATGGCATTTAGGTCGTGTTCAAGCTAGGTTTGTTGGTCTGGCATTTGAAAACACTATATCATTTGCTCAAATTTCACGCGTTTTGAGCTTTCTCCCATTCTGCGTATATTAAAATATACATATTATATATTTTTGTAAAAATATTATTAATCATATAAAATTTTATCCTTGCCAGAATTTTAACCTTTATATTTATAGAGGGCTTAATTCCCATAAGAATATAGTAAGTCTTACTTGTATTAATTTAATGGTAATATTTACATTGGATAACTTTTTTTTTAATTAGAGGAACATAGGGTAAGAATCAAACTTTTAATCTATTGATACCTTAAGAAGATTTATATCACTAAACTATTCAATCTTTGACTTAAATAGGATAGCAATATTAGTATTATATTAATGAGACTGGTACAAGATAAAAGAACATTAGATTGCACAGAAATTACAACCCCCACCACCCCCTCCCCCTAAAAAAAAAACAAAACAAAACAAAACAAAACCCTAAAATTGATTATTTCATGAGAAATATAATATACAGAAGAAGACAATTCTAAGAACTTTATTTTTCTAAAAAGATATATCAATTTTTATTTATTGGGGATAATAATTAATATTAAATTGATTAGTAGGCCCTCATAGGTGAGGGTCCAGGCTAATTGAATTCTTAAGAGGAAAGTGTCTTATTTTTTTCTCTACACTAAACCCTTCGACATCTTGCCTTTTTTGGACATGGCAATAAGAATAATATTATTTCACACCATAAATTTGATAAATTGTCTAGTTGAAAGAGGTTTGATTCAGTTAAAGTAGTAGTAATAAGCACAGAGAAGCAATAAAAAAATACCATTGCAAATTATTACATTGGACAAGGCATTTAAATTTTTACATAAGTTGCTTTCATTACACTCTTTTTTTTATTTTGTTGTAGAAGTGGCAATTTTTTTTTATTTTGAGATGTATATTTGTGAACAGGTAGAATAATGTGTTAATAACATGAGTGACATCGTGAAGGATGAGCAAATAACTGAAACTGAACTAGTAGCTCAACCTCATAAGTTAGTATATAGACTTTTTTTTTTAATATCTATTATTGGTTTTTATTCGTTTTTGGGTGTGTCTTGTGTTTTTGTAAGCTATTTGTAAGTTTGTTTAGCCTATTTTGATTTTTTAAGGCTAAGACTCGAAGCAAAAGTAATTCATCAATTGAGAGGTAGAAACTTAAGTAATTTGATTAAAAGAAAGTTACATGTTAAATTGCAAATAGAAAAAAAGCTACCAAAATAATTAAAGAACATGTTGGCAATGACAATGAGTGGTGATGATGAGGATAGTGATGAAGAGTTAGAAAACAAAACTAGTGCATTTATTAAGAAGAAAGGTGGTCCTCCTCGAAGTTCATCTTTACAAGTAAAAAAGAAACTAAAGTAGCTTATAGATTAATAAACATTGAATGTAATTATATATTGTATTCTAAATTGTTTGTTTTGTGTAAGCTTAATGCTTGTTGTTTTATAAAAACTGTATACTATAACTTCCACCATCTCTACTGTGCAATATAGTTAAGTTTCCTAGTTTGACAAGCTCATTAACTCTATATGCTTTTAGGTTTGTTTTTAAAACCTTAAGGAATTGGTATATGGTGTCATCTACTTTAAGTATAAATTCAATAACTTTCTTTGTCATTGCAAATGTTAAGAGGTTGATATATTAGCCCACATATCTTATTTAAAAGGAATCTCAAACCATAATTATAATGAAAGTTAGAAACTGCTTATAAGTTATGACATGACATTATTAGCATAAGCATAGGGATCGTGGCAAGTAATAAAGTGATAAGTATAGTATCGTTCCTATGAGGAAAGGGTACTAAGTACTAACTTTCAATCGATTTTCCCTAACTAGCACAAATTGAATTGTAAGAATTAAATTAAATAAATTAAAATAAACTATGTACTCTAATTAATCTAATTAAATCAATGGGGATAAACTAGAGCTTGGGTTTGTTTCACTAGTTAGGACTTTAATTACGAAATTAAATTCAACTATTTCATTGATCACAATTAAGAGTAAACTAATTTAAATTACCTAAAGTCTCTTTCAAGATCATTTAAGCTTGCAAAAACTAATTACCATCTATTTTCATTGTCAAGTCAATTAATTAGGGCTCACTAATTTCCTTAACAATTTATTAATCCTTGAAGGATTCGTCTATTTTTGTGATCGAGGTTCCTAAGTCTTATGAGTCATAAGCTAGTAAATTACTCAACTTTCATTGTTGGCAATCTACCCATAAATATGCAAACAATTGGGCCCTTAATTGAATACAAAACATGAAGAACAACTCATAAAATTGACTTAAAATTAAATCATTAATAAATAAATAAAAATCTCAACAAGTCTAACTAGCTACTCCAAAAACCAAACTCTAAAATAAAGTTTAGCCAAAAATGACTTTATAAAAGAATTACAAATATAAAATAAATAAAAATAGAATGAAGAATAATAATAGATTAAACTCGTTTAAGTCAAACCTTTATTACCCATCTTAAGCTATTATTTGTAATTTTTTGTGTACAATCCCCTTTCACAAACTCCTAATATTCCCCTTATATAGGCATTACATGATAGAGCCCCAATTCCTTGTGAATTTCTTAATCCAAATCCATAAAGGAAACTTTTTATATTCGGCATGGCCAATGACACAGTCATACTTTAAACTATGCTTCAATTCGCCACTTTTTCTAATTTCTCATAGAAAGGCATACAGTCGGGACATGGCCATCCTTTAAGCCTTGTCGATATTTCTTCAATTTTTCAAGCAAGACAAAATGTCACATGGCTTGTAGCGTGGCCATATTGCAGGGTATGCTTCTAACTCCTTTAAGTCCAGTGAGTGACATGGGCTGCGACATGCCTATGTCACGACCATGCTCGATTTTTTCCTTTAAGTTCTAAGAAATCCTTTATTAAATTACCTAAAAAAGAGGAATAATAATTAATACAAAAAACACTCCTAATCAAACTAAAATTAAAAAAAAAATACTAAAAATCCTAATTAAAACTCTAAACTAAAAATATTTCCTAATTAAACTAATATTCCTAAAATATAATTATTATTAACCCAAAACTAACATAAAACACATTAAAATTCAACTTAAAATATATGTGTAAATTACATTCATCAAAAACCACTTATAAGTTATGACATGACATTGTTTTAACCATATAAGAGCTTATTAATTAATGTTATATTGATGGGGTGAAGTATTTTGATTAGGAAGCATGCCTTTTTCTACATGGCTATTTATTGGTTCTGTACAATTTGATAAGAAGATAATGGAAAAAGGTAAGAGGATAAAACTTTAGTAGGAAAAAACAACATTGTTGTTATTATTATCAATTTTTAATAGTCTAGTTTGGTCTAAATCTATTTTCCATGTTTTATTCTTAAAATTTTATTAGACGAAATATCCTATTCAACTTTTTTGGTTTTTATATGGTTTTAGAATAGCTAGCAATTTTTTGTTATTATGGTTTGTTAGTTGAAAACATAACCCTTAACATTCTAGGGTTGACATAGTTTTCTTTGTTGGCTTCATCACGATTTGTCCATATGCAATTTAATAATTGTTTAAGCCATATTATCTATGAAAACATAAGGAAAAAAAAACAAACAAATGCTATAAGTAGGAATTATTCATTGGTTATTTTCAGTTTACTACTGATCAAATATGAAAATAAACTATTCTATATACTTACAATTTCTCTTTGCATTTTTCTCTTATGACAATAGTTGATCGTGGCATAGATGACCAAAATGTTGAATGGATATTTATAAACTTTCTACACTCTTTAGTATTTTTAACTTTAATGATGTAATTGCCCTAAAGGGAGGTGGGGTTAATAGGGCTTTTGAATTGTTAAAAGAAAATTAAAAGGAGATTAGGAGGAAGGAAGAATAAACACATAAATTTAAGGAGTTCGATTCACAAATAAATCTACATCTCTACCTAACTTATCCCTAAGTTAGGATTTTCAATTCCCACACCAATCTTATCAACCAAGATTGTGATTATAAAAGTTTTAAGGATAAACTCTTTGAGTAGGCTTAGCTCTAACCACAATCCCAAGTGTTTTAATGGTTAAACACTTAAACTAATTCCTCTAGAAATAAACCTCACTTCCCTTCTAATCTATCCTAAGAATTAAATGAAGTAGAAGTCTTATTTCCAAAACACAACCAACTCTCACAAGAGTTAATTAAACACAAAGAAAGTAAATGAAAAGAGTAATGAATGCTTAAGAGAGAAATTTAATGTTTAAAGTGTGTAACTTTCAATTGAAACTCTAGAGCATGTTTATATAGCTTAAGAATAAAAAACATGACTATTAGAACCATTAATTTCTTCACCAAGCTCTCTTCTTCAATAATAAAAGCCTAGTAAAGGATTCAAGCAGCACTAAGATAGGAGGATTATTGACATCTTTAAAATACTACTATTTTCTGTTGAGTTTTAAAATGTATATCTAACATATTCAAATTAAATTTTGAATAATTCATGAACTAATAATTGGCAAATACATTGAATGAATAATTGAGGGGAGAGAGCTTAATGAGTGATTTATTTGATCTTGTGATTGTGAATGCAAATCCTGGCTAATGTTAAATAGGTCATGGAAGTTCTTGATAATTAGGTGATCATGGGAGTTTTATAAAGGTGCAAACTGCATGACGTATTAATTGATCTCCATCTAAATGTCAACTTTTCAAAATAACTATATATAAAGCCACATGGTTTTGGGAATTAGGTAATTGGTTTTACTTATGATTTGGGAGTATATTTTGCAATATATACAATAATTTGGGGAGACTTTCATGCATGTGCATTGCCTATGATATGGGTGCAAAGTCATATACAATAAGGTTGTGGTCATAGAGGTTAATTGCAATTGTTGATATATTTGCCCTATCCAATATTTTATTAACTCATGATTGGGTGATTTAAGTCATGCATGCCTACAGAGAAGGCAACCAATGTGCAGACATTTTGGCTTATGCAAATATTAACTTCACTTTAGCTTTCTATGTGCATGAGTCTCCTTTGATGTATTTATTGGTTTAAGGTGGGTGATTAGTCTAGAGCACCATATATTACCAAGCTAGGCTTCCATGTTATTTGGTACGACTAGACCAAACAATTCCAAATTCTAACTACTAAAGTATATTTCCCATCAACCTAAATTAGGCCTAGGTAGCACCATATAAAAATGGCATTTAGGTTGTGTTCAAGCTAGGTTCATTGAGCTTGCATTTTAAAACACTCTATCATTTTCTTAAATTTCACCCAATCTATATACAATAAAATATACATATTATATATTTTTATAAAAATATTATTAATCATATAAAATTGCATCCTTACCAAAATTTTAACCTTTACATTCATAGAGGGCAAAATTCCTATAGATATATTATAAGTCTCGCTTGTACTAATTTAATGGTAATATTTACATTAGATAACTTTTAAAAAAAATTAGAGAAAGAGAATGTAAGAATTGAACTTTTAATCTATTGATACCTTAAGAGGATTTATATCACTAAACTATTCAACTTTCAACTTAAATTGGAAAGTATTATTAATATCATATTAATAAGATTGATACAAGCTCAATGTTTCAATAAGAAATTAGGTTAAAGGAAAAAAATATTATTTATTTATTTATTAAAAATAAATAAATTGGGCTAATGGTTAAGATGGAACTGATAATTTATGCTTGAATCTGATTTTTTATTAATAGAATGTCATATAATTTTAAAACTGATGGATTGTATATGAGGTAGTCCATTTATTTTTAAATCAAGTGAAAATAATTTCATAAATCAAAAATAATAGGATTTGAACTTTACACCTCATAATATACATAAAGAACAATAAGGCAAACGAATGCCTCATCAACATATGATCTTGGTGGTTTGTTTCATTGTCAAAAGGCTAAAACAACTGGACTTCTGTGTTCAATTAGCATACATTTCTCATATAAACTTAATTTAGGCCGTGATTATAGATGGAAACGAAGTCATTAGTTAGCAACTATTGGTGCATTCATAGATGTATAATCCCTTTTTTTGGATTTTTATAGGCACAGTACATCACCAGCCTATTGAACTTGGCAATTTTCATCATTTTCACCACTATACTTACACTTTTTTCATTTAAACCATTCAACTTACCTATTTCATTATTTTTAAACCCCTCTATGCTGATGTGTCATAAAATGTGAACTCGGATGCGAAGGAGCGCATTAGAACAGGGAAAAGACTATTTATAACAACTATTTTTGTTTTTTCTTCCTCTTTAATGAAGTAGTTCTTCTTATTGTTCTTCTTCTTCATTTTCTTCTTCTTTCCCTACTGATATTTTCTTAATTTTGATGAGATAAAATATTTTCCTCTCCCCATATTATCTTCCTTTTGATAAAATCCATCAATTTCATTAATTTCCTTTTTTTTAGGGCAAGTTTTACATGGCATCACATAGGTAAATGGCATCACAGAGTAGTGTTTCAATTCAAAATGAATTTGTAATGCCAATGTGTTATTGCAATGAAATAGATTTGTTAAAAATGTCTATGACTAATGCAAATCCTGGGAGAAGGTTTATTGGATGTCCTCGATATAGTAAGTGTTGTGATTTTACTGTTAGATAATAGGGTTTTGAAATTGAAATTGAAAGAAATCCCTATTTTTTATAGGTAGGAAGGCAGCATCAATGTGGTTACTTTCAGTGGTATGATCCACCTATTCTAGATCACTTGAAGCGTGTAATGTCATGGTTAATGACTAAAGCTAAAGAGGCTAAATTTGAAAGGGATTAAGCAAGAGCTAGATCTAATAAATTGAAGTGGTTGGTCATTATGTTAAGTATAATTGTATGTTTCTTATTATGTGTAATAGGTTTAGTATTTAGCTACAAATATCTTAGTTTAGATAATTAGCTTCCATTATAATTTGGATTAGTTCATCGATGTTAAAATGATTATTGTTGTTGGAGATGTAATGCAGTTTTTTCAATGAAAAGATGTAATGGAATATGCAAATTATGTTGGTATAAACTTGGCAAATTTTGTTTTATAGACTTGCAGAACTTAAAAGTTACAGAACTTTTAGAACTGCAAACTTCAGTTATATACAAACTACAATACCAAATAGCAATTCAAAATATTGAAATACCATAATGAGATGCATTAAACTAGTAATCATTGTACAATATTCGGCCTAAACATCTTCATGTATACAAAGCTTAACGAACTATAACTAACTTAAAAACAATTGAGTTGAACATAAGTTGAAGTTCAAAGTACTAAAAAAAATCATTATATATCAGTTCCAAAATACATAAATACTAAACTAAGCATAAAAAGTTTTAGTTGTTGCATCATTGATGTAGTTTGGCTTTTCCTTTGTTGTCACCAAGTGTTGGTTGACTCATAATACATCCTTATAAAATATTTTATCTTGTTGTAATAGAATTTTGACTTAATCCTAAACCTTATGAAGTTTCATAAACAAATCTTGTTCTTATTTAAATGTCTATTCTTTGCTGAAGTTGCCTAGATGTGATTATTGTCTTTCCTTTGAACTTGAGGCTATGTGGATGAAATCTAACATCACTAGTTGATTCCCTCAACCATTTTAATGTTTCTATAGTTAATTGATTTACTAGTTTTAAATCCAACCTATAAAATGACAATTCCAGCACACAATTTAACATCACTTTATGCTTTACTAATAATAACTCACAAGTTAACATCACTACTGCATTTTTATTTTCACATCACTTAATTTTTCAATTGTTATCCTAGTGTTAAGGTTAGTGTATACACCATAACCTCCAAATTTCCTTTTTTTCATTAATGTTTACATTTTTTAGCCTACCCTTTTACTTTCAGCATTAGCACTAGCATTACTCTTGCCCTTACTCCTCCCTTGAACAACACTTGAATTTACTTCCATTAGTTTTGCTTCCCATGGTGAACTATATACAAAGGACATAACATGAGAAAATTTTCACAATATTTGCAATCATATTTAGTACCACAAGGACAAGTAACAAACCTGTGATTGATGTTCAACATGTGCAATAATATTAATATCTGCAGCAGTATTAATAATTGGAGTAGTTGCCATAATTTCACCTCTTTAATTAACAAATTTGGCACAGGTAATATTAATGACCAAGTTAGAAAATAGAATAGAAAAAAATAAAATATTTAGTAATTAAATTTGATTTTTAATCACTTATTTCTATTGACATCCCTTTTTATTATGACCTTATTATTTACACAAGCTACAAGTCATCTTTATTCCTCATCTTGGAAATTTGGTAAGTTTTTGTAGTTCATCTCGTGGCTTCCTTATATTTCTCTTTAGTTTTCATGGCATAGCCTTCCATGGTGATAGTTTAATTAGAGGATGTTCTCTTGGCTACCATATTCTGATTCTAGGTACAGGCTAAATGAAATGTAAATAGGTCTTTGGGTATGTTCCTTTATTAAACCATTTAGATATGTAGTCCATTAGCTCCAAATTTCTATGTTGTAATGCACAAATGGCATGTGCACAGGGGATGCCCTTCCATTGCCATAATCTACAGCTGCAAGTTCATTTCCTTACATCCATTGTGTGACCATATGCCCCCTTTTAAACCTCAAATTCAGCATCTCCATTCCATATAATATCACACTCTATTGAATGATCTTTATTCTTTTCATACATAGTCATTGTGGTAGGTGCAATGTCATATATCCATGTGCTTGTAATATCTCTTATCACTTGAATTCTTTGCATTACTTTAGTTTTAATCTCATTTAACATGGTGATAATTGACTTATGCTTAGGTACTAAAATCCATGCATTAAAAGTCTCACACATGTTGTTCTCAACAACATCACATTTAGTCTCAATCATTTGATAAACCCTCACCTAATTTTCTTTATTATAATATAATGCATCCTCAACAATACCTTTTCCTAACTTATTCAATTTCTTCAAATTATCCTTTAATTCCACCTTAAAACTACTCCTAGCACATATCCAAAATCTTTTTCTTCTTTTTTTACCTTTTTATTTTTTGCCCAATTGGCCTAAATGTGCCTAGCACACATTCTATGTTCCACATTAGGCAATTCTTCCACAATAGCAGGCACCAAACCCTGTGATAAAATATAAGTTAGTTAAACACAATTATTTAAGCATTTATAATTAAGTTACAAACTAAAAGTGACTAACCTTTTACATATCAGTCTTTAAAACAAAACCTGATCCTATGCCTATTTGAAGATAATTATTCTAAGGAACCACTTTCATGTTTCCTTACACTTAACATGCACAACTGCTTAAGCCGTTGGATACATCTGTCTATTGGCATCTTTAGCAATAGCAGAAATAAGCTGCCACCTATAGATGCCCTTTAAAAAGCAACCATCCAGGCCTATTATTTGTCTACATCCCTTAATAAAACCTTGTTTTATAGTATTTGGGCATATATAGAACCTATCAAAGATGACCTTTCCTGGTTGGCTTATGTTAGCCTTCATAAAACATGTGCTACCTGGGTTTGAAGCCAAGACTTCATTTACATAATATTGCAGTTTATTATTTTCCTCAGTGTAATCACCCATGAACTAAGACATGACTCGAAACTTAGCCTTATTACAAGTTCTTGTCCCTACTTTCACTTTCAATTCCTTTCTATAAAGCTCTTATAGCTACCACAACTTAATGAATGACTGTGAGATTATTCTCTCTTTGTAATAGCTTACAAGGAATTTTGAAGTACACAATCTATTTTTATTTTATCTCTAACATATTGCAGAGAATGTATGTCTTCAATGTGAAATCCTTTGTATTCCCATCAATGCTTACACTTATAAACCATTTACATCCATTTTCCTTACATTTAGCCCTCACTTGACCAGCTTCATTTGGTTTTAATCTTAATTGTACACCCCTTAAAATAACATATTTTGCAATTGCATGCTTGAACTGTGTGGCATTCTAAAAAACAATCCTAATTTCCCATGATAGAATGTGACTGTTAAGATCATATTGAACCCTTACACATTCTCTCCTCTCAGAAACTTCATCACCATAACATTGTTCAACATCACTCCTTGCACTGCTTGAATCATCCCTATCAAAATATTGCTCATCTTTAATGACTGTGCTTGTATACCTATTCTATTATCTACTTACATTTTTAAACCCAACATCAGCCCCAACTTCCCCTAGTTCTATATGGTCTGTCTTTTTACCACTCTACCTAGTTGGCTTTGTCTGCCTATATTTTCTCAACTCATTTCTTGCAACAATATCTTCCTTATTTAAATTACTTCCTTCATCTTCAACATTTTCAATAACCTCTTCTCTAGGAAACTCACCATCAATGTTACTCTCTTCTCCACAACTACCATTATCTTCAATCTCATATTCATCGATAGAATCAGCTCCACCTTTAATATCAAAATCTGCTCCAACTTCCCATAGTTTATCAATAGGATCTGCTCTAGCTTTATCAATAAGATTTACTCTAGTTTGAGCATTATCATATCTTGGCATCTTAAAAACCTGATCTTTTATTATCTTCCCTAATCTTTGTGAGTTATACTGGTTTTCTTAGGTGCAAATGGTATTGTAATATTCTTCTTACCACCACTACTTGCTGTCGTAATTTTTTTTAACTTTTTTGCTCACTTGTCACTTATGGGACCATATTTTCACCACTTCCACTTTTTACACCTTCTATATAAACTTGAACTATTGCAAGATCATGAGTTAACTACTTCAACACATCTATTAAATCTTTATCATCCTTCATATCTCTTAAACCCTTACTTAGAGATAGTCCTGGAATCTTGTAATATAATTTAAACTCACTATAGCCTAATTGTAGACGACGGGGTTTAGCGCACGCCTAAGATCTTAGCAACCACAACACTGTTTGAGTTCAGGGCTCTAGAGAACACATTAACCACTATCATAAAGACATGGAATAGAGATGAGGAGTCGCCACCCAAGGTAATAACTAGGACAAATCGAAAATGGTGGTACTCAATTCTCTAAAAGAAAGCCAGCACCACAACCAGGAGATTCTAGATATGAAATACTAACTTCTTTCAGTCTTGTGTTCTTTTAGAATTGCTTTATGAATTACTATCTTACTCCCTATTTACATGCAATTTCATATAAACCCTTATTAAAACAATCAACTTTGGGCAAACTAGTCATGAAATATACAAGTAAACAATGCATTCATTTAAATCACAATCCATAGGTTAGCCTAATCTACATTGATTTTAATTAAATGGGCTAAATTGAAATTTTTTAATTTACAGAGGAGTCTAAAGACTAATAGGCCTAATTCCTATGTAATTTTAATTAAGTGAACCTAAGTTTATTTATTTTAATTCTAAAAATGGGCCTAATTATACAAATTATGAAGTATTTCAATTAATGGGCCTAATTCTACATGTTTTATTTCTAGAATGATCTTAAATCTACAAATTATGAAAAGGCTTAAATTAAATAGGCTATGTCTAAATTAATTAAATTAAATTAGGTAGGCCTATATCTAATTAACTAAATGGGCCTAAGTTATCTCTACCCTAAATCTAATTAATTATGGGCCTAAAATACATCTTAATTAATTAAACCTAAAAACCTAAATTTAAATGGGTTAAAGCCTAATGTGGGTCTAGGCCCCAAAACACATAAACAAAAGCAAATAAGCCCAAAAACAATAAAAAAAAAAATCAAAACAAACAAGTAAAATATCAAACAATTAATTTAACTTTTCTAAAAACCTTAATTTAATTAAAGTGACCATAAACAAATAAAAAAAAAACAATTAATAGGCAACCCTAATTCTATCCACTTGAATCTAATTCAATTTTAATTAAACAACCTAATGATTTCTATAGCCATTAATTTTAATTAATTTCTGAATGAAAATCCTAATTTTACTAACCAATTACTTAAAATAAAACACATAAGCACATGCACCAAATTTAATTATTCCCACTATTGGGGCTATTACAATAAACTATTGAGAATAATAAAAAAGAAGAATTAATAAAATCCCAAAAATAAATAAAAATAAGACAATTAAATAAAAAAAACTAGAAACTACATTTAGCTATAAGGTTCCATCCATGACATTCCATAGACCTTTATGGATTTGGTTCTCTGAGTATGATCATAATGTAATCTCCTCCATAATAACCATCACAAAATTATAAAATAATGATTAGCGAATAAAATTATAATAAAAAATAAATTAAATTGAAATTCAATAAAATCTAAAATAATAAAAAAAGAAGAATAAAAGAAAGTAGAGAGAAGATAATGCTTTATGGATGCTGAACAAATTGCTCCTCATATTAGTAAGATCACCGTTGTTTTTTAATAGACCTTCAAAATTTGTTATTCTTCTTCTCAAAAATCTCCTATGAATAAATCACAAAGAATTTATGTACTGTTTAAAGAAAAGTCTAGAGATCCTTAAGAAGAAGAGAGCCAAAATTGCAGAAAAGAATGCTAAGGATTGAGAATTTTCTCCCTCCTCTTGCTTCAGGAGCTTAAGCTCTCCTTTTATAAGAAAAAAAAACCTACTAAAGAGTTCCAATTTTAAAAGAACTTTATTTCCTAAAAATTTAGATAAATCTCAAAAATAAATTTAAGAGAATTTCGTAACCAATCAAAACTCAGAAAAAATATTTTTTATTTTCTATAAAAATACAAAAAAAAAAGATGGAAAACACGTAATTTCGACCGAAATTGCGTAATTCCGAGCAAAATTATGTAATTCCAATAAGAATTATAGAATTTTGTCGGAATTCTATAATTTTGATTTTTTAACTTTTAATTACTAAAAGACCCCTGAAAGAATTAAAATTTTCAATTAGGTTTTAAAAAGTATTACAATTAAGTCTTTAAAAAACTAATGAAACTCTTTCTAAAAATGTATTCAAACTTTTGAGGTTTCAAACTTCAAGTGTTGAAGACCTACTTATAACATTTTCATCAATGGATTCCTTTATCGCATCTATATTTTATTATCCCAAAATTGGATGTTTACACTAATTTTTCTACATCATCAACCAAGTCTAAATATTCTATCCTATCTACATCCAACCCATGTCTAGATAGAAATTCTCCACCTAAGTACATAGCCCTTCCATAGTGAGAAACCGACCTCCATAATTATAAAATATTGACAATTTCTCCATTCTATAAATTTAGTTAATGAAAATATATATTAAAACAAAAACATAATAGATAAATATCCACATTTTCACCCAATAAGCACACACAAACATTTTAATATAAGATTGTATATTTTAATGTTCGAACAACTACTTACTAAAGAATAGCAAAAGTGAAATTCCTTAACTTCATGCAACAAATAAAGACATACAAACCATATGGAATATTGTTTACTTTGAGAAAAATTTATGTCTGTACAAAAAAAAAAATCCTAACTAAACTAGCAAATAAACAAAAATACCAAATTAAGTAACACTGAAGATTCAACAAATTTAGATGGCAAAGATTATCTTATATTTTTTCTTTTATCAGTCACTTATTTTATGCATCACTTGAAAACCTTTAACACATAACTCTTAGGATCAATTGTATGCTTTGCCCCTTTCCCTTTTACATTGTAATTTTCAATGCACCAATTGTTGCAGTGGATTTCAATGTGCTTAATGCCTTTCCCCAACTAAATCGATTGAAAGGTAGAGTTTCATATTTGATTTCATTATTGTTTCAACATTTTTCATAAAGATTGAATTTTGTTTCAATTTGTATAATTAGGGTTCTAAATTGTGGGTAAGAGAGAGGCACGATTTCCAATTTTTTCCCACTTATTTTTTTTTCATACGTCTCATCCTACATGGCACACTGTCAAATCGCTTGAAAAACACACGCTTCATCTATTCGCTTACTATTCGGTAAGGGGTTTAAAAATAATGAATTAGTCAAGTTGAGTGGTTTAAATGGAAAATGTGTAAGTATAGTAGCCAAAATGACAAAAACTGCCAAGTTCAGAGGGTTAGTTATGCATTATGCCTTTTTTTTTTTTTGAAAAATGATTCATCCATTCATTAAAAATTAAGAATACATCTTAAGAGAAATATAATAAAAAAAAGGTACAATTAAAGTACCAAAATAAAATCTTACTATTGTAAAATTTTGTTGTCATTATTCTTCAATTGCATTAATTTATGTAGTATGGAAATATAAATGGAAAATTGGGAAAATGAAAAAACGGATACTGCAAAATGACATTTTGTAAAAATTTAGGAAACGTGAACATGAGAGAAATATGTAAATATTAAAAGTATATAAGTATATAAATAAATATTAAAAATATATGAATATATATAGATATAAATTTTGTATATAAATATTGAATAATTTTATTTATTCTATTAATTAATAGTATAATTATAGAAATTATTTTGTTTATTTAAGAAAAATATAAAATTATTTTTAATTTGTCTCCTTTCTTATTTAGAAAAAGACTAAACAAATATATTTTTCAAGTTAAAAACGTGTTTTCAAGTAGGAAGTATGTTTTCTAATTTTTCATATTTGTATAAATGTCCCACAATATTTTTGAGGAGCTTATAAAGTTTACGATACAGAAACGTTTCCGAAACATTGAAACATTTACTGGGAGAAGCTTTCATTCATTATAGACATTGATAGAACTCTTTTAATACCTTAAGAAATTGATTTATGAAGATATTTTCCTCGTGGGACAAGAACATTAAGGTGAAAAATTATTTGTTTGATCCCTAGATGAATTTTGTATTAATCTCTATAAAAAGAGAATTTTGACTCTAGAAAAAAAGGTTCGACATCATCATTAAAAGGTCCAACGATGGAATTGAAGAGTTTATAAAAGATTTAAGCTTAATAACTTTTGTTTTCTTCTTCCTCTTTTTTATGAATTGTATCATGTTTGAATTCTTTATAGTGCCAGAACAATATATTATGAGTCACTAAATTATTTAATGTTTTAGTTTTTGTAGCTAGATTAGCACTTGTTGGAATTTCTCATTTCTATTATATAAAACAGTTCAGTAATGATATTTTTTATTATTTTTTTGCCAGAAGTATTTTTGTGATTATTTCTGCATATAAATACAGTAAGATGTAATTCTTTCTATTTACTAAATAACGAACATTTTCTAAATCATCAAATTGTTAATATAAAATTTGCTATAGCTGATTAATTATTATTTTCTTAAGAATTGCAAAAAATCTAGCTATGCCTTATGGAAAGTTGACTCGAATACAAAAATTACAAAAATTAAGTAGAAAGTCCAAACAAACTTGACAATTAAACCATAGCTAACAAAAACAAAAGAGAAAGAAAAAAAAAAACGTTACGATTGGCGATTGCCATGCCATATAGTCCAGCCTCGTTGCACTGTTGTTGCTGTTGCGAATGGAAGAGACAGACCAATCACACGAGCAGTAAGGTCCACTCAGCTGACTTTATTGATTAAAATAAGCACGCGCATACATAATACGAGCTGCAACATTCCAACCCGTAAAATGATAAATTTTTAATATAATTACTATATTACCCTTAACATTAATTAAATTTATTTTTTAAAAAATTTTTAAATTTAAAAAGGTTTTAAATTTTTTAATAATTAATTAAAATAATAAAATTTAAAACTTAAAATAAACTTAATCAACTTATTATACCATAATTTAAATAACTATAACTTATATAACTAATTTATTTTTATATTTTTTATGTAATTATAAAAAATATTATAGTAAAATATCGCTACTTAGATAGCACTTTTCATATCATGAGTAGTCACATTTATCATTTTCCTTAAAATATTTATGATAGTTTTAATGCCAACTCCCTTCTATTATATGAGAGTCCCCTCCCTTGTTATATACATTGTAATGGCTAACCAATGCTCATCCTGGTTATATAGATGGCCATTATATATATATATATATATTGGTTTTTTTTTTTTTCCAATCTTGATTATATATATATTTTTTTAAAAATCATAAACTAAAATCGATTGAACTATATTATTTTTAATAGGTATAAAATTGTAATTTAAATTACATTTTAAGGAGAAACTTTTAAAAATTTCAATGAAGATATTCATAATATTTGTTTAGTAATTTTTTAATTTAACACAAATTTAATGGATCACAATTTTGTGGGCCAAATAACAAATCATAATTTTTTTTTTCATTACAAAATACTTATCAAATGAGATTTTACACATTTCTCACTCTTATTTAAATGTACAAAAGCATAAAGGAATAAAATTCGATTTGTCCCTCGAACTTTTTGAGAAAGTTTAATTTGAGCCAAAATAACTTTTTTTTACAATTTAGCCCAAAATTTGCACTTAATGTATCATTTAAACTCATTTTCTAATAGCTCATGGAGCATGTAACATACATTATGATTAAACACTAAAAAGAAATTAAAAATGGCTCAAAAATAGAAATTAACATTAAGAATAATTCACAAAAATTGCATAAAACAATCAACATGAAATAAAATTTAGCTGGGCATGGATCAAGACTGTTGGCCGTCTTAATGTTTGTTGCAGTGTTTTAAATAGATTCAAAATCATAAAGAATAAATCAACTGCAGTTAAAGATAAAAAGAGAGCAAGGCATGGTAAAAAAAATTAAATTGAATAGCTCATTAAGAAATTAAATGAGTGAAACATACCTGTAGTTGAAGAGCATAAAGGATGAAGTTTCGTACTATATTAAACTCTCCATTCAAGAGGAAAGCTATTCCCGAAGGAATGAAATAATGAATAAAAACCTTATCATAGTTCATAATACTAGTATTAGATGGAACATTTACAGCAATTGTCCCAATAGGATTACCATAATAATAAACAATGGAAGCATGAAGCAGATCCTATGCTTTCAAGACAATTAGTTCCTTTGTAGCTGTGTCTACATTGCCATTCAATGGTACACCTGCCTTTTTATATTTCAAAATTTTGTCTAACTCTATATCTTAAACATTTGATGCTATGAGTTTGGCTTTAAATTGTAAGAATTTAGAGGATTTTGACTTATCAAATATGATAGAGCTCAGAGATATAGCGACTTCTGTGGTGGTTGAGGCTAAGAATCTTAAGAGGTTATGGTTGGGCATACACCTCATCTATTTAAAAATAGGTGATACAAGATACCTCAACATAAGGCACACTTGCTAAATATATATTACATTATTGTAAGCTGTTACAAATGATATATATGAAGAGTAAAATACAACATAAAACTCTATTGTATATATCTAAATTCTATTACCCCCTTTCAATTTAGGCATGGGTAGTGAAAGTGCCTTAGAAGGGGGGTGAATAAGGCTAATGAGGATTTTAGAAAAATAAAAAATAATTTTAAGGAATTGAGCAAGAATTAAAACAGAACATAGTTGGAAGAATAATGACCACAATGATTTAAAGGGTTTGGATTCTCAATAATCCTACATCTCCACCTAACTCATCCCAAAGTTAGGATTTTCTATCTCACACAATCTTATTCACAAGATTGAAATTACATAAGAGTTTAAGGCTTACTCTTTAACCTTGCAATCAAAAGTTTATAGGCTCACTCTTAAACCAAATCCCAAGTGTTTTAATGGCTAAACACTTAAATAAATTTCTTTAGAAATAAATCTCATCCCCTTCTAATCTATCCAAAGAATTAGATGAAGTAGAAATTTTATTTTTAATACACAACCAACTCTTACACGAGTTAATGAAACTAAGAATGAATAAACTAAAATTTTAAAAGCTTTAATGAATGTTGAGATAGAGAATTTGAATAGCAAGTGTCTTAACTTCAATTGAGCTCTAGGAGTAGTTTATATAGATAAATAACTAAAAAATATGAATGTTTGAGGCATTAATTGTGTCTCCAAAGTCTTCTAAACATCTTTAAGTGTTTTTCAAACTTTTGCAATCGAAATGCCACTCATGGTTATGAGGGCAATGTCCTAGCTCATGAGGGTCGATTTAAGGACCGTTGGAGTTTAAAATTTGTTTGTTTTTACCCATTTTAAGTTGTCTAGACTGCCCTCATGAGCTAATCATGACCGTGAGTGGTGTTCATGAGTGGCACTACCCAAAATAGTTAAAACAGCTTAAAATGGGCACCCAAAGGGGATAGCTCGTGACCGGCTTGTGAGGAGACACCTATATGTCCAAAAATTGATTTTTCTTTGCTTGTTTTGCATCAATTAATTTAGGAACTTGCATTGGTTCATGTACTTCATAAAATACATGTTAAATACTCTTTTAAGAAGTATTTTAACATTTCCAAATATTGAGCTTTTATACTTTGTAATCGATTAACTTCCTACACACTTAAATGAAATCATTAGAATTTAAATTGTTTGTCAAAGTCCAAAATTAGGAGTTTAATCATGCAAATGGTCAACAATCTCCCCCTTTTTGGCATTGACAATCAATTTGATAAAATTAAATAAATTTTGTGTGAGTGTCAAATAATTAACATGAATAAATATTTGCTATATAAAATACCTCCCCCTTTCAAAATAAATAGATGCAATATATGAAAATATTTGCTCCCCCTTAATATATGCATAATTTCTATATTATTTATCATGTATCAGAGCATTGAAAAAATGAATTATTATAGCATATATAAGGATTTAAAAAATGTCTCTTTTAAAATATTAAATAATTATAAAAGAGCTGGTTTTAAGAAGAGATATCAATTGAAAGATAATTAAAATTTTCTTCTTTATATAAATATATATTTCTTTATTTCTCCCCTTTTTAGACATGATAAGAAATATAAATTTAATATTTTATTCCCTTTTGTTAAAAATAAAAACAACATAAAATTTAACATGAGGGATAAAAAAAAATATGGTCTAACATGACAAATGAGTTAAAAACAAAAAAACATGTATAGACGGCGGGGTTTAGCATGCATCCAAAATTTTAGCAACTGCAACACTGTTTGAGCTCAGGGCTCTAGAGAACACACTAACCACTGTCACAAAGACATGGTGTGGAGATGAGGAGTCGCCACTCAAGGTAATAACTAGGACAAATAAAAAAGGTTGTACTTGATTCCCTAAAAGAAAGCCAGCACCAAAACCAGGAAATTCTGGATACATAATACTAACTTCTTTCAATCTTGTGTTCTTTTAGAATTACTTTACGAATTACTATATTACCCTCTATTTACGTGCAATTTCATATAAACCCTTATTCTAGCAATTAACTCCAAGGCAAACCAATCATGAAAATACAAGTAAATAATGCATTCATTCAAACATATAATCCCTAAGTTAGTCTAATCTATATGGATTTTAATTAAATGAGCTAAATCTACATTTTTTTTAATAAATGAGTTTAAAGGGCCTAATTCTACATGTTTTAATTCTAAGGTGATCTTAAATCTACAAGTTATGAAAAAAGGCTTTAATTTAATGGGTTAAGTCTAAATTAATTAAATTAAATTAAATGGGTCTATGTCTAATTTACTAAATTGGCCTAAGTTATCTCTAACCTAAAAATCTAATTAATTATGGACCTAAAATGCATTTTAATTAATTAAACCTAAAAAAACCTAAATTTATTTAAGTGGATTAGATTTAATAAGGGCTTAAAGGCCAAAACACATAAAAATAAATAAATAAACCCAAAAACAAATAAAACATATTAAAACACTTAAATAAAAGATCAAACAACTAATTAAACTAATTCCTTTTAAAAAAAACCTAATTTTAATTAACATTCAACTTAAATTAATCTACTTCCACCATTACTTTTAATTAATTACCCAATTGAAACCCTAATTTTACTAACCAATTAATTAAAATAAACAAGCAACCACACACAATTTCACTATTCCCACTATTGGGGCTATTACAATAATTCATAGAAAATAATAATAAAAATAATTAATACACCCCAAAAAACATAAATAAAATAAAATAATAAAAACCCTAAAAACTATGTCTTTACAAGATCTTATCCATGGACTTCTCATGGATTCAATCTCCAAACATGATCATCATGTATTTTCCTCCATAATTACCATAAAAAAAATTATGATTAGTGAATTAATAATAAAATAAAAATAAAAATCAAGAAAATAAAAATAAATAAATAAAATAGAACAATGAGAAGATGATGCTTATGGATGATTTTAATGGAGTGCTCCTCAGATTTTGTAAAATCACCGTTGTTGATAGGTCTTCGAAACTTGTTCTTCAAAAATCCTCTAAAGGTCTTCAATTAATCAATTAAGCAAAAAGAAATTTTTTTTTGTTGAGAATGCAGATGCTTTTTTTCTTTTTTTTTTCTTTTTTCATCGCTTTTTTTCTCTTCCTTCCCTCCCCTTCTTCCAGGAGCCAAAACACCTCATTTTATCATGAAACATCTTTTAAATCCTACGTATAAATTAATTCCTAAAAAACTTCTATTTCCTTAAAAATATTAGATAAATATCAAATAATTTTAAAATAATTTTAGACCAATTAGGACTCAAGAAAAAAATATTTATTTTTTGGAAAATTCATAAACCAGGCGAAAAATGTCTAATTTCGACCGGAATCGTATAATTACGACCGGAATTACATAATTCCGATCGGAATTAGTGTAATTCCAACCTCTTTCTATAATTACAAAAAGGTCCCTGAAAGAATTTAAATTTTATAATTAGGTCCTTAAAAAATGTTGCAATTTAATTTTTGAAAACATTATATCCTTTCTTTGAAAAATACAATCAGACCTCTGAAGTTTTCAAAGTTCAAGTATTAAAGACCTATTCATGACATTTTCATCATTGGAGTCCTTTGTCTCATCCATAACTCATCATCCCGAAATTGGGTGTCTACAACATGATAACATGATTATTTAAATAAATGTTAGGCAATATAAAGGAAATAATTTCAAACATATTTAAATAAATAAAACTAGTAGCACTCATAATGCATGTAGTACTACTTAAATGCATCATGAACATAGTACATATAACACTTATTTAAAACTTAACAAACTTAACTATCACATGATCATGTAGAACTTAGCATATAACAAACATAATTATCCATAACATTTTCTCTCCCTTTGTCAAAGATAAAAAGAAAAGAGAGAGATAATAAACAAGAGATAAACCTAAAGGAAAAAAAAGTCCTAGAGGAAATAAAGGATCAAGAACCAAAATAATGAAATCAAAGATAGACCAAACCTTAAAAAATAAGGATCTTGGCACAAAGAAACAAAGTAAGCAAAAAAAGGCTTTTTGTCACAATTATAAAATCATGATTATTAAAAAGGACAAAACTAGCCACACTTACAATGTTTATGCATTCAAAAAATAAAAAATTAAATTTCAAATGCTTCTCCCCCTTTATCAAAATGCAAAAGGAAATTTTAATAAAATAGAAATTGCATTAATGAAAAGGATAGAGTTATAATGATATTAGAATATCAATTGCAAACACAAGAGAAACATAACATAAACAAGACATAAAATAGTAGCTCATGGCTTATAAACCAAAGAGAAACAAAAAACCAAACATAAAATGACATGAAATAAACATAAACATAAGCTAACAGCTCATATCTTAGAAACAAAAAATATACTGAAAATAAACCAAACAAAAACTGATGAAAAACACACAAAACTCATAAAAATAAATCTAGTCTTATTAAAGAGGTGGAGGAGGATGAGGCCAAGTGCATTGTATGTTGTAATGAGCATACAATTGGTGAAAGGAGAAAGGAATTGATTATGCTACTTAGACATTAAATGCTAAGTAAAGCAAATTTTAAACATTTACACAACATAATCCTTAATCTCATCAAGAATTCCAATCCTTAGGATCCAATTTATAATTCAACATATAACTAATACACAAAGCATCACAAAATACAAAAAATCAACAACTTAGGAATTCTAAGTTTTAAGAACTTACAATCTCCCAAGTTTGGTGGAGACCACAAGTATTTTACTATATTGGTGGGTCCTCCTTTGAATCAACTTCTAGTCTCCCAATTGTGAAACTTCTAGCTTGAAACACTAAGCTTCAATAAATCTCCTCCTTATCTTGATCAATAAGTAGCAAGAGTCCTCTCTTAAATGACCTCTTAAGCTTACACTACCTTGATTCTTACAAGAGCTCTACGTTTTGTATATGTTTTATTTCTTTTTCTTTTCTTGTGAGTCTCCTACATTTTCTCTCTACCAACTTCCTATTAATATCTACTTTTTACTTTTAGATATACTTGGTTAGAGATTAATGTAGAGATTGATGACATCACCCATATGCCACTTGTCAAGATTAATTAACAACTAAATAAGTCATTAAAGTCCAAATAAAGAGGATGTGGAGATTACAACTCTTGTAAATTCTCTACATCACTATTGACCAACACATGTCAATTAATATATATATCCTTTGTTTACTTTCTATTAATATCTCTAGTCTCCCACGTTTTCTCTCTACCAACTTCCTATTAATATATACTTTTAACTTTTAGATATACTTGGTTAGAGATTGATGACATCACCCATATGCCACTTTTCAAGATTAATTAACAACTAAATAAGTCATTAAAGTCCAAATAAAGAGGATGTGGAGATTACAACTCTTGTAAATTCTCTACATCACTATTGACTTGCACAAATATCTCTTGTCTCCCACGTTTTCTCTCTACCAACTTCCTATTAATATCTACTTTTTACTTTCAGATATACTTGGTTAGAGATTAATGTAAAGATTGATGACATCACCCATATGTCACTTGTCAAGATTAATTAACAACTAAATAAGTCACTAAAGTCCAAATAAAGAGGATATGGAGATTACAACTCTTGTAAATTCTCTACATCACTATTGACTTACACATGTCAATTAATATATATATATATATATATATATATATATATATATATATATATATATATATATATATATATATATATATATATATATATATATATAACATAATGGAATTAGGCTTAACCATTGGGCCAACCCTTGATCCAAAAACCATTCCATCAAACAAGTGGACTTAAATAAGGTAAATGGGCTTTGTCTACTACTTGGTTTAATCTTTAGTCCAAAACTCTTTTGGGCCTAGGTCTATAACACTTGGGCCATTAATCCAAGTAAATAAGAAACAACATATATCCATTATTAATTTACTATCTCATATTAATTAAGCATAAATTAATAATTAAACCTTTCATTGAAATTAGATTTCATGGTATGCTAGAATCATTACTTTAAGAAAAAATTCAATTTCATTAATATTAATTAATTGAATAAACTCTTTAATCAATAATTAGATTAATATCAATAGAGATTTGGTAAAACCTTTTAGATGTGACTTATTAGGTTCATGTCTAATTGGAAATGAGAAGATAATATCAACACTTGATATTATTTGAAACTCCTTTCAATTCTAAATGTGAAAATCCTAATTATGTACATTTAGTTCTCACAAGATGTGAGTGACCCTTAGCATCGATATCACAACTGCCCAATTAGATATGAATGTATTCATTAATTCACATGAACCCTTTGGTCAAAATTATTGTGCACTAAAATTCCTTCATTAAAAGATCCCAATATAGCCTAGAGTCAAGGATAAGTCAAACTCTAATAACTATATCATATGACCTCATCTCAAGTTTTATCTCTTGATAAAACACAATAAATACTAGAAACTCTTTTTATCACTAAAACTCTTTTAAACTATTATGTTTTTCCTGGCCAGGACTTATTTATCAAGACAAGACTTAGATATCATAGGATCTTATCCTACTTCACTCTAAATAATGAATCCCATCTTAGTCAAACACTCATCCCTATATTTAATTGACTAGAGCCACCACATGCCATATACTCATGTATGAATAACATAAGTATATAAGCGGTAACAAACCCTAACCACTCAAACATGGATGACCATGTCACCTTAGGTTAAAAGACTATATACATCATTATGACCTAGATTATGATCATTGACAATAAGTGAATATCCATGCGATCACATATCTAATGTCACTATTCAATCCACCCATCACATGAGTATCCATATATCTATTTTGATATCTCATATCAAGTAGCATGAGATTCACTACCTCCCACTATTAGTATTACATACTAATGAAGGAAAATAAATAGAGGTGATAGTGTAATTAATATTACCCAAATACTAATTATATGACTATGAATATGTTATAGCATATGTAATAAATAAGTTTGTAACTCATATTATTAACTCTTGATAATAAATTTATTTAATATAATGCTAAAGGGTAAATACTCAAATAAATAAACACTTGATTTAAATGAATATTGTATTACCATTTGGGATAATTTGCAATGTCATTATACATTACGAGAATGGCCGTAGGGCACATCTATGCTAACAATTTCCCACTAGCACTAGCACCATTCACTATAATATTTAAGACACATCTTCTCAAGATTACAAGATTATGGTCTAACTGTAATTATGTGAGCGCCTTGGTTAGTGGATCAACCACATTGTCGACTAAAGCTACCTTTTGCACAATAATGTCGCTTTTTCCAATAATTTCTTTGATAATATAGAAGCACTTTCTATGTGTTTTAATTTCTGGTGAGACCTCAGTTCCTTTACTAAAATAATGGCTCCATTGTTATCACAATAGAGAGGAATCAGGGACTCAGTGAAAGGAACAACTTCTAGTTCAGTAATGAACTTCTTAATCCAAATAGCTTCTTTAGCTGCATCTGATGCAACTATATACTTGGCTTCTATAATGGAATTAGTAGCGACACCTTACTTAGAACTCTTTCAATTTACTGTACCTCTATTATAGATAAAAATAAACATAGAGATAGACTTTCTATCATCAATATCTTATTGGAAATCAGAATATGTGAATCCATCTATTTATAAATCACCTCCTCTATAAGTTAAAATCAAATCTAGTCCTTCTTAAGTACTTAAAGATTGACTTAACTGCTATCCATTATTCCAAACCTGGATTAGATTGAAACTTACTAGTCATACTAATAGCATAGGCAATATTAGGGCTAGTACATAACATAGCATACATTAAGCTTCTTATAGCAGAAGCATAAGGAACTTTAGCCATTTGCTCCATTTCCTTGGGTGTCTTAGGTGACATACCCTTGGATAAATGAACACCATGCCTAAACGGTAACAATCCTCTCTTAGAATCAAGCATATTAAACCTCTTCAACACCTTTTCCAAGTAAAGATTTTGGGATAAACTTATAATTCTTTTTTATCTATCTTTATAGACTCAAATGCCAAAAATATAGGTAGCCTCCCCTAAGTCTTTCATGGAGAATGTTTTACATAACTATAGTTTCACATTTGTAAGCATGCCAATATCATTTGCAATTAATAAAATATCAACCACATACAATGCTAGGAAAATGAGTTGGCTCCCACTAACCTTTTTGTACACATAAGACTCATCTTCATTCTTGATAAAACCAAATGATCGTATGGCTTCATCAAAATCATGATTCTAACTCCTTAAAGGTTGCTTTAGACCATAAATAGATCTATTAAACTTGCACACTTTGGAACCTTCCTTAGATTCATAACCTTTAGGTTGTTCCATATAAATCTCTTCTTCAACATAATCATTGAGAAAAGTAGTTTTGACATCCATTTGCCAAATTTCATAATCATAGTATGCAGTAATGGAAAAAAGTATATGAATGGATTTAAGTATGGCTACCAGCGAGAAGGTCTCCTTATAGTCGACCCTTTGCCTTTAGCAAAACCCTTTTGCTATAAGCCTTGCTTTATAAGTGTCAACTTTTCCATCTACACCAATCTTTCTCTTGAAGATCCATTCACAACCTATAGGTATAATACCTTTAGGTTGATTAACAAGTGTCCAGACTTAGTTTGCATACATGGAATCCATTTCGAATTTCATTGCTTCAAGCCATTTTGAAGAATCTTTATCTGATAAAGCCTTTTCATGTTGTAGGATCATCATCATGATTGTCTTCTTGATACATATGCAACTCTTGCATATCATACAAAAAATTATATCTTTCCAATGGATGAGATACCGTACCTGACTTTCTAAGAGTTAGTGTGATGACATTTTCAATGGGATACTCTTAGGATTGGTCAATATTCATTTAATCAACTTGATTGGCCTTATTAAAATACTCCTCTTCTAATGTTATCTTCCTTCCTTTACCACCTTCTTGAAGAAACTCTTTCTCAAGAAATATGGCATCTTTGCTTACAATAATAACTTTTTCAATAGAGATAAAAATAATACCCTAAACTATCTTTAGGATTTCTAATAAATCTGCCTTGAATTAACCTTACATCTAATTTTTCTATTTTTAATCTTTTAATATAAGCTAGGCATCCCTAAATCTTAACATGTTTAAGACTTGGCACCTTACCATGCCATATCTCATATGGTGTGGTAGAAATAGACTTATATGGAATGCAATTTAATATATAAATGGTAGTTTGCAATACAAAACCCTAAAAGAAAGTAGGCAAATCTTTATAGCTCATCATTAATCGAACTATATCTAATAGATTTTAATTCCTCCTTTTGGACACACATGGAGTTGAGGTGTTCTGGGTGCAGTTAGTTGTGATATAATGCCATGTTCCTTAAGGAACTCCATAAATTAGTTACTTAAGTATTTACCTCCTCGATTCGATTGAAGGATTTTAATACTTTTTCCCATTTGGTTCTCTAATTGGACCTTGAATTCCTTAAACTTTTCAAAGGATTCATTTTTATGTTTCATCAAATATAAATGTCCAAACCATAATAGATCATCTATAAAGGCAATGAAGTAGTCGAATTCACCTATTGCCATTTGGTTTTTGGCCCACATACATTACTATATATGATTTTTAAAATTTCTTTAGCTCTTTCCATTTGTCATGTAAATAGTGATAAGGTCATCTTTCCTTGAATACAAGCCTCATAAGTCGGATTAGATACGGATTAGATACGGATTCAAGATTACTCAAGATTCCCATTCATCTAACTTTTTGATTTTGTCATCTGCAATATGAACTAATTACAAGTGCCTTAGATATTTTAGATTAGAGGCATCATTAATTAGCATTGTATTCACAACATTCAAATTGGTTGGATAATGATTGTTATTAGATTTACTATCAACACCGTGCAATACAAAACCCATGCCAACTATCTTATTATCAAAATAGATAGTACATACATCTCTTTCAAATAAAAATTTATAATCATTTCTAGTTAAACGAGAAATAGAGATTATGTTTTTATAAGTATTAGGTACATATAAAACATTGATCAATAACAAAACATGATTATATAAGTCAATAGAGGTGGTTCCCATAGCATTAGCAGCAACACTTACTCCATCTCCAATCTTTAAAGTCACCTCATTTGACTCCAACTGTCTTTCACTTGCTAGATCTTGCAAGAAAGAACATATGTGAGAAATAGCACCAGTATCCAATACCTAGGCCTTAGATGAGCTCTTGGAACATTTAGAAATAAATAAATTAGAGAAAGTCTCACCTTCTCCAATCTTGTCCTTTCTTTTAGTCTTGGAAGACTCAAGGAAATTTGGATAATTTCTTTTCCAATGTCCTTCTCTATCACAAAAGAAACACTTTCCTTTGTTTGCATTCTCAACTTTCTCTTTGCATTTATTCTTTCTTACTCCTCCCTTAGCTTTAGGAACTCTTTCCTTTGCTTTCTTACTTTTGTTGGCCTTACTCTTCTTAGTCTTACTAGAAGAGGCAACCAAAGCTACATCCTTCCTCTTTTCATTATGAACAACCTTTTGGGCCATCATAAGCATGTTTAGCAATTTTGTAAAAGTACACTCAATTTTATTCATGTGAAAATTCACAATAGATTGCCCAAATGAGTCTGAAAGGGATTGTAAGATCAAATATGTTTAAAGTTGAGCATCCATCGTGAAATCTAAAAACTCAAGTTCCTCAATAAAACAAATCATAGAATTCATGTGTGCTCCAACATCATCACCTTCCTTCATTTTAGCATAGAAAAGCCACTTGGATATCTTAAATCTAGTGATCCTACTTTGTTCACCAAATAACTCTTACAAGTAAAGTAGGATTTCCTTTACATTAGTGTACTTTTCATGTTGCCTATGAATTTCATTGCTCATAAAAGCCCACATAATGCAACATGCTTGCATATCATCATCTTTCCATTTCTCAAAAGTGTCACACTCCTCTTAGGAAACATTAGGTGGAAGGGGGTCCGAGAGGACTTTGTTCTAAAACATATATATATGTTCAAAAGATAATATAACTTTTAGATTATGCAACCAATCAATAAGATTAGGCATGATGAGTATATTGTTATCTAGAATGATGTTTAACAGGTTTAAGGATCTCATATTATCAAATTACTGCAAAAGTATAATAAGATTGATTAGTCCCATGATATTGTAATAATTCCATTAGATTTGGTCTTTAACTATAATTATCTCCTACTAACTTGGTGAATTCTACACTTTCAAAGTAGAAAACAAAAATCCCTTGTTGGATGAATTTCTAGTGGGTGATGAAGTTCTTAATGAGTTATTAATATCCCTTAGGTACACATTCCCATTCTTGGAATATGAGTCATATGAGATATCATCAATCTGGCTCCTAATGTTACAGGCCTTAGGTACACATTGTCATTCTTGGCCTTTGGCATTAGTTAAGTCCATACCATTAGATAAGTGAAATGTATATACTTGAATACTACATACCTCAGGTATGCCTACTTGCCATTATTGTCATGTAGTATATCTATACACCCACAATATCTCATGATTTATAATAACACCACATGAATCTCATGGATTTTATATACATCCCTATGTATCCATAGCCGATGCACATAGTCTAAAACCATGCAAGTTATTGCTCCAATGGAAAGTCTAGATCTAAATTTAGTTTGGAAGATTTTTAGGTCTTTATTTAGGGTCTCACTTTGCATAGTAGCCAGTTTACATTGCATCTATCACATGTATACTTAACATGGTATATCTACACATATCACATATGCATATTTATCATTGCATCCATTTATACATATCACATATGCTCATTGTATGTTTTAACATATATATCACATATATATATATATTGAACATGCAATATGAATGCACAAATATAGAATGATCATTGGTCTTTTACAAACCTATTCTAACTCTTAGAATAAATTACATTGTTGAAAAGATTCCTAGAGGGGGGGGGGGTTGAATAGGACTATCAAAATAAAAATGAGAAATTAAAAGAATTCTTTGCAAGAATTAAATAAAAATTGAGAAGGAAGGATGAAGAACACAAAGATTTAAGGAGTTCGAATTTAACAACAATCCTACATCTCCACCTAACTTATCCCCAAGTTAGGATTTTTAATCACCCATAATCTTCTTAAAAGGATTGAGATTATACAAGATTTTTATGGCTCACTCTTATAACCTTACAACATGAGTTTTTAAGGCTCACTCAAAAAAAACCAAAACCCAAATGTTTCAATGGACAACACTTAAACCAATTCCTTTAGAAATAAATCTCAATTCCCTTATAATCTAACCCAAGATTTAAGATGAAGAGAAATTCTATTTCTAACACACACCCAACTCTCACAAGAGTTATACAAATAAAGAATTATTTAAGAGAATTTGAGAGTTCAATGAAAGCTTAAGAAATAATGAATGATAAATAAGTTTCTTAACTTCCATTCAGATCTAGAGGTATTTATACTAAAAAATATAGCTTTTTGAGGTGCAAATGATGTGTCCAACATCTATATTTTGAATCATTGAGAGTGATGCTATCAGATAACTATTCATGGATTGAAACCGTGATTAGATCCTCAAGACATTTAAATTTTCCAACACTTTCTTCATATAAGTTGTATATATTTGAATTATATTTCCAAATCAATCTGAATTTCCTAAATTGGACTTCTTTACCATAATATATGTCCAAAATACTAAGCGTTATGCAATTTATAATGCAAACTATGGTCAGACAGCTATATCCAAATTGAAGCCGTGATTTGATCCTAAATAAATTTTAATTTGCCCATACTTTCTTCATTACATTTGTATATATTTTAATTATATTTCCATATCATTTTGAATCACCTAAATTTGACTTCTGTAGCTCAATAAATGTCCAAATTACTAAGAGTTGTGCAATTTAAAATGCAGAATATTGTTAAACAGCTATACACAAGTTAAAGCTGTGATCTGCTCCTGAAGAAATTTTAATTTGCCTATATTTTCTTCATGAAAGTTGTAAATATTTTACTTATATTTTCACATCATTTTTAATAACCTTAATTGGACTTCTGTAACTCAAGATATGTCCAAAATACTAAGAGATGTGCAGTCTAAGATGGCAGACATATATGTGGATTTCAACTCAAAATTTTCATAACCAAATGAACTTGGATTTTGACAAATAAGCCCAATTCAGAAACATCAATATGTCTACTTCAAATATTAAGAAGCTCATTTTCTCATTTAAGAGCTCTAAAGATGTCAAAAGCCTTTTTGAATCTTAGAGGTTTAATTTGCCTGAAAAGTCACTATTTATCCAAAAGTGTATATGCTTGGTATATGTTTGGTATATAATTCCCTACACACTTAATTGAAATTATTAGTATAAAAATTATTTGTCAAAATCCAAAATTTAGAGTTTGATCATGCAAATGGTCAACAATTGTCTCCATCTTGATGGATCTCCCACTTGAACTCTTCAAGCTTGATTTTACAACTCTTGTGATGTACAATGATTCCTTGGCATTTCAAGGTGAATATTCCATCCTAGTTCTATATAATTAACACTTAATTACATAACTAATAATAAAACCAATAACTATTACAAACTTAGGATGTAATAAAAAGACTGTGATCATTCCATGCATGTATAACAAGCATAAAACATAAAAAAAATTGCAATTGTTGCATGTTAAGGTTGATTTGCCAAGCATACAACCATGACTTGAATGTTGCCGACTCATGATAGAAAAGAAGGGTGCCAACTCACCATAGTTTTGCTAAGTCATGACAATGAGGCATTGTGCCAACTCACCACCATCGTGCCAACTCGTGACAACAACTAGTGGTGTTGAGTCTAGCCCCCACATCCCAACTTTACACTATTTAGTTTTAACACTTCTAACTTACACTAAAATATAATTACAACACTTGCAATTATGATTCAATTAGCATGTGAAAAGTGTAAAAAGGGGCTCTGATATCATTGAAAGGAATCGATTGTGCTACTTAGACATCAAATGCTAAGTAAAGCAAATTTCAAAAATTTACAAAACATAACCCTTGATCTCATCAAGAATTCCAATTCCTAGGATCCAATTTATAATTCAATACATATCTAATAAATAAAGCATTACAAAATACAAGTAATCAATAACTTAGGAATTCTAAGTTTCAAGAAAACTTATAATCTCCTAAGTTTGGTGTATACCACAAGTATTCTACTATATTAGTGTGTCCTCCTCTGATTCAACTCTTGAATCAACTTTTAGTCTCCCAAGTGTGAGACCTCTAGCTTGAAACACCAAGCTTTAATAAATCTCCTTCTTGTCTTGATCAATAAGTAGCAAGAGTCCTCTCTTAAATGACCTCTTAAGCTTACACTACCTTAATTCTTATAAGAGCTCTACGTTTTGTATATGTTTTGTTTCTTTTTCTTTTCTTATGAGTCTCCAATGTTTTCTCTCTACCAACTTCCCATTAATATCTACTTTTTACTTTTAGATATACTTAGTTAGAGATTTAGGACATCACCCATATGCCACTTGTCATGATTAATTAATAACTAAATAAGTCACTAAAGTTCAAATAAAGAGGATGTAGAAATTACAACTTTTGTAAATTCTTTACATCACTATTGATATATATATATATATATTTGATTTAACAAAATCAAACATATCTCTTAATGGAATTAGGCTTAACCATTAGGCCAACTTTTAACCCAAAAACCATTCCATCAAACAAATGGACTTAAATAAGGTAAATGGGCTTTGTCTAGTACTTGGTTTAATCTTTGGTCTAAAAATCTTTTGGGCCTAGGTCCATAACACTTGGGCCATTAATCTAATTAAATAATAAATAATATATGTCCATTATTAATTTAATATCTCAATTAATATCTCATATTAATTAAGTATAAATTAATAATTAAACCTTTCATTGAAATTATATTTCATGATATGCTAGAATCATTGCTTTAAGCAAAAATCCAATTTCATTAATCTTAATTAATTGATTAAACTCTTTAATTAATAATTAGACTAATATTAGTAGAGATTTGGTAAAACCTTTTAGGTGTCACTTACTAGGTTCACGTCTAATTAGGAATGAGAAGATAATATCAACACTTGATATTATTTGAAACTCCTTTCAAGTCTAAATATGAAAATCCCAATTATTCATATTTAGTTCTCATAAGATGTAAGTGATTCGTAGCATTAATATCACAACTTCCTAATTAGATATGAATGTATTCATTAATTCACACGAACCCTTTGGTCATAATTACTGTGCACTAAAATCCCTTCTTTAAAAAATCCCAATATAACCTAAAGTCAAGGATAAGTCAAACCCTAATAGCTATATCATATGACCTCATCTCAAGTTTTATCTCTTGATAAAACATAATAAATACTAGAAACTTTTTCTAGAACTAAAACTCTTTCATACTGTTATGTTTGTATTGGCCAAGAACTCATTCATCAAGAAAATACTTAAACAGTATAGGAACTTATCTCAGTTCACTTTGGGTAATGAATCTTATCTTGGTCAAACACTCTTCCCTACATTTAATTAACTAGAGCCACCACATGCCATATACCCATGTGTGAGTAACACAAGTATGTAAGCGGTAACAAACTCTAACCACTCAAACGTAGATCATTGTATCACCTCAAGTCAAAGGACTATATGCACCATTATGACCTAGATTATGATCGGTGAAAATAAGTGATTATCCATGCAATCATATATCTAGCGTCACTATTCTATCCACCCGTCACATGAGTATTTGCATGTCTATTTTGATATCTTATTTCAAGTAGCATGAGATTCACTATCTCCCACTATTAGTATCACATACTAATCAAGGAAAATAGATAAAGGTGATAGTCTAATTAATATTGACCAAATACTATTATACAACTATGAACATGTTATAGCATATATACTAAATAAGTTTGTAACTCATATTATCAACTCTTGATAATAAATTTATTTAACATAATGTTAAAGGGTAAATACTCAAATAAACAAAGACTTTATTTAAATGAATATTATATTACCATTTGGGATAATTTACAATGTCATTATACATTACTAGAATGGCACTAGGGTACATCTATGCTAACAAAAGGCCCCTAAAGTTTAAAAATGTTTCAAACAAGTCCTTAAATCATGACAAATAGGTCCCTTTGCATTAAATTAACTCCAAAACATATCAAATCACAACCAAATTAAATGCTATATAATTATGATCATAAATCAACATAATCAAGCATTTAAATGGGAAAAATAAATTTTTAATTCCAAATAATTATTTTTGAAATAATTAATTTTAATAAAAATTAAAAATAAATCATGCAAATGGGAAATACAATAAATGAAGTCATGTATATCAAATATATTTTCTTATTTAAATAATCAATAAATTCAATAATTAATTATAAAATTCAATAATTAATCCAAAAATAATTTTTCTTAAAATATAATCATGAACAAAAGTATCAAAAATGAAAAATAAATCAAAATTATAACTAAATGAAAAAAAAATATTTTTTCGTGAATTTTATGAAGTGGTATCAAATACAAAAAATAAACAGAATTTAAAAAAATAAGTTAAAAGCGTGATTGCACATGAAATTTATGAAAATTATGAATTTTAATGAAGAGGTCCAACCATCAAGACAAGCTTAAACCATCTATCATACCAAACTCATATTTAATAAAATTTAATCTTTCTTCATAAAGAGGCTTGGTAAAGATGTCTACTAATTGATTATTTGATTAACAAATTCAAGAAAAATATCACCATTTTCAATATGATCATACAATAAATGATGTTTAATATCAATATGCTTAGTTTTAGAATGTTGAATGAGATTCTTACTAAGTTTTATAGCACTTATATTGTCACATTTAATTAGAATGTGATCAATTCAATGCCATAGTCCTTAAGTTGTTATTTTTTCCATAACACTTGTGGGCAACAACAACTAGCCGTTACATATTCTACTTTAGCGGTGGATAAGATAACTAAAACTTATTTCTTGCTAAACCAATAAACTAAGTAATTTCCTAAAATTTGACAAGTTTTGGAAGTGCTTTTTTATCTAGTAACTACTGGCAAAGTCTGCATTTGAATAACTAATCAAGTCAAAGGAAGAGAGCTCCTAGGATACTAAAGTCCTAAATGCATTGTACCACAAAGATATTTGAAAATTCTTTTGATTGCATTCGAATGAGACTCCCTAGGACTATATTGAAACCTGGCACACAAGCATGTAGCAAATATAATATCTGATCTACTAGCAGTTAAATAAAGAAGGGATCTAATCATACCTCTAAAACACTTTTCATTAAAAAATTTACCATTCTCATCTTTGTTAAGTTAGGTGGTGGTGCTCATAAGATTCTTGCTTGACTTAGCTCCATCCATTCCAAACTTCTTGAGAATGTCCCTTGTATATTTGGTTTGATTATTGAAAATCTCATCTTTGTATTTGTTGATTTGAAGTCCAAGGAAGAATTTGAGCTTACCCATCATACTCATCTCAAATTCTCCTTACATTAACTTAGAAAATTCTCATACAAGTAATGGTTAGTAGCACCAAAAATAATATCATCAATATATATTTGCACAATAAGTAAATCATACTTAGATTTATTTATGAAAAGAGTTGTGTCAACTTTTCCTTTAAAGAAACCTTTCTTTAATAGAAAGTTACTCAATCTTTCATGCCAAGCTCTTAGAGCTTGTTTTAATCCATATAATGCTTTTGAAAGTTTAAACACATGATTAGGAAAATCAAAACTATCAAGACCCAGAGATTGTTCAACATACACCTCCTCTTTAATAAAACCATTTAAAAATGCACTTTTAACATCCATTTGATAAAGTTTGAAATCCATGAATGATGCAAATGCAAGTAGCATTCTAATAGCTTCTAACCTTGCAATAGGGGCAAAGGTTTCATCATAATTAATGCCTTCCTCTTGATTATAACCTTTAGCTACTAGTCTAGCTTTATTCTTAATTATGACACCTTATTCATTCACCTTATTTCTAAACACCCATTTGATGCTTATAATAAGATGATGTTTAGGTTTAAGAACTAAGGTCCAAACCTTATTTCTCTTAAATTGATTTAACTTTTCCTACATAACAAAGACCCAGAATTCATCACTTAATGCATCATCAACATTTTTAGGTTTAATTTAAGAAATGAAGGGTAGATTAACAATAGATTTAAGTTTAGATCTAGTAGTTACCCTTTTTACAGTGTCACCTATTATGAGGTTTTGAGGATGAGCTATCTTGAATTGTCAATCCTTTGGAAGATCATTCTTTAAAGTAGATTGAGGTATCTCCTCATCATCCTTCTTTATAGGATCTTCTAGCTCCAAAGGTTTTCTAGCATTTTCTTCTTGAGTGTTTACATCCACATGCTCATCTACATAATCATTAATACTACAAACATCCATTCTAGGATAAAGTGAGTTTGATTCATTAAATACAATATACATTGACTCTTAAATTACAAGAGTTCTTTTATTAAAGACTTTATATGCTTTACTAGAGGTGGCATAGCCTAGGAAAATTCCTTCATTGGCTTTAGAGTCAAATTTCCTAAGATTATCCTTGGCGTTTAATATAAAGCACTTGTATCCAAATACTCTTAGACATGAGATTTTAGGTTTTGTATTGTTTCAGAGCTCATAAGAAGTTGTATTTAAAATTGGTCTTTTGAAAACTCTATTTGAAATATAACAAGACGTGTTAACGACTTTTGCCCAAAAGTATAGAGGTAAATTATACTCATGAAGCATTGTTCTAGCCATTTCCACTAGAGTTCTATTTTTCCTTTCAACTACCCCATTTTGTTAAGGAGTTCTAGGAGATGAAAACATATGTGAAATACCATTTTTATTATAAAAGGTTTTGAAAAATTCATTTTTAAATTTGGTTCCATAATCACTTCTAATTGATGAAATATAAAATCTTTTTTCTTTTTAAACTCTTATTGAACATTTTTCAAAAGCTTTAAATGCATAATTCTTATGAGCAAGAAAACACACCTAAGTGTATCTAAAGTAATCATCAACCAATACATAAGCATAGTGCATACCACCAAGACTAGTAACTCTAATTGGTCTAAACAAATCCATATGTATAAGTTTAAGTGGCCTAGAGGTTGACACTACGCTTTTTACCTTAAATGAAGACTTGAATTGTTTTTCCTTTTGACAAACATCATAAGGTTTATCCTTGGAGAATTCAAGCTTGGGTAAACCAATCATAAGTTCATGTTTACAAATATCATTCAATAGCTTAAAATTCATATGTCCTAGCCTTTTATGCCATGTTTATGTATCACGAGAAATAGAAATTCAGAATTTTATATCTTTATTATCAATTTTATTCAAATTAATAATATAAACATTGTCTATTCTTTTACTACTAAAAATTACTTTATCTTCATCAAGATGACTAACAAAGCAATTTCTAGGATAAAAAGTCACTTTATTTCCCATGTCATATAATTGACTTATACTAAGTAAATTATACTTAAGACCTTCAATAAGCAATACATAATGTATATATAAGGATTGAAGATTACTGATTTCTCCAATGCCTACAATTCTTCCTTTGGCACTATTTCCAACTATGACATGTAATCCATCCTTAGCATTAAGCATGTTGAATTGCTCCCTATCTCTTGTCATGTGTCTAAACATCCACTATCAAGATGCCATTTATGCTTTGCTTTTATGGACTTCAAGCACACCTACACAACATAATTTAAACGTTCTTTTAAATCTAAACCTTAATAGGTCTAGGTTTATTAGTTTCAAAATAATCTGAAGGTAGCAATTGTAAATGTATTTTTCATTAGAAGTGTACATTGCTAGAGTGACCTTTGGTCATGTAATAAAAAATTCAACATTGGCAAATTTATTTCAAATGGTAGGATATGATTTCCTAATATATGAAGCATACCTTTTATATTGTGATTGTGTGTGCCTCTTAAAATTATTTGAGTTATAGTGTAAGACATACATTAATAATGGCAATGTGTATTTTGATAGGTTTATGCAACATGTTTAGGAGTGTTGTGTCTAGTGTACATATAAGCATGTTTGGGTTATGGTCTTCTAACAAATGTCTTTCCTTTTTCAACCAATGGAGGTTGAGTCTTATAAGACTTTCCTTTGTTATTTGACACATGAGACTTTTTAGTATTAAAAGCTTAAGTCTCATTTGGTTTGAAGATAGGAGTGAAATTATATGAGGCTTTAATAAAATTAATGGGTGATAATGATGATGATAGAGGTATTCTATTTTTATATCCAATTCTATGGGTATCTCTATAAAATTTTTGAGAATCAAGAAGACTATGTAAAGTTTCTTTTCCTCTCTTGAATTTAGTAATAGAATTCTTTAATTCTAAGACCTCCTTATAAAGCTTATGATTTTCATCACTTGCTTTCTTGAGTTAATCTTCCAAGGAATTAGAAGATTTTACATCACTAACAAGTTTTCATTTGATTCAATAAGTTTAGCAAAATTATTTTTTAATCTATCAACTTCCTTAGTTAAGCTAGATAGCTTATGCTTGTAAAGCTTCTTTTTAGAAAGCAAGCTTTTGCATTTAACTACTAATTTGCTCACAATAGAGCTCTCATCATCATCACAATCATCAAAGGAAGAATAAGAAATAGATGGTACCTCATTTTAATTTTTAAGAGCCATGAAGCAAAGGTTGGTCATTTCTTGTTGTTCCTCTTCCTTTTCGAATTTGGAGGAGTCAGCCCAAGTAGCTTTGAAGGCCTTCCTTTTCTCCTTTGATCCTTTGTTCTTAAATTTATGTTTAGGGCACTCATTTTGGATGTAACCCTATTTCTTGCATTCATAGCAATTAAATTCTTTAGTTTTCTTCTTACCTTCCCCTTCATACTTCTTGTTAAAGTCTCTTGTTCTTGATAAATTTTTCTTTCTTAAAAACTTCTTAAGTTCCAAATGAGCATGGCAATATCACAATCTTCATCACTAAAATCTTTAATATTTTCATCTTCACTTTCTTCTTGTGAAACCTTAAAGGCTATGCTCTTTTTCTTCTCTTCCTTCTCTTCTTGCTATTCACCTCTTTGCTTAATTATGAGCTCATGCGTCAAGAGCTTGCCAATAAGCACATCGAAGAGGTTTTGATCTTTTTTAATTGAAGTGACTCAAGATTCCCAATCCTTTTTAGGTAGGATTCTTAGAATCTTCTTATTCACCTCTTACTTGGAGAAATGTTTTTCAAGTTTCTTAAGGGTTATGAGGAGAGCATTAAGATGGTTTGTCATCTTCGTACTTAATTCTTGAGGCTTCATTTTAAAGAGTTCATATTCATATATATATAAAGTTGAACCTTTTTGCTTCTTACTTGTACATTACCTTCATAATAGTTCTCTAAAGTCTCCTATATTTCCTTGGCTAAAATGCAATGTTAAAGCTTGCCTCCTTCTTCTCTTGTTATATAAGAGAGTGAAGTGATCATAGCTTTCTTATTTTTGTAGTTTTCTTCCTTTTGATCATTGCTCTAATCACTTTTTAAAAGAGTAGTTTGCACACCATCATTCATAGTTTTTGGTGGTTGCCAACCTTTAACGACAACTTTCTAAAGTCTAATGGAATCATAATTTAGATATAGCTCCGTTTTTAACTTCTAATAAGGATAATCACTACTATTAAAGAATGTTCTAATTGAAGAAACATTTTAAAGTTCACTCCACATGATCTTGTATTTTAGCAATTAAGTTCCTAAAATCCAAGCTCTGATACTAATTGAAAGTGCCTTAGAGGGGGATGAATAAGGCTAATGATGATTTTAGAAAAATAAAAATGATTTTAAGGAATTGAGTAAGAATTAAAAGAGAATAAAGTAGGAAGAACAATGAACACAATGATTTAAGAAGTTCAGATTCTCAACAATCCTACGTCTCTACCTAACTTGTCCCTAAGTTAGGATTTTCAATCTCACATAATCTACTCATAAGATTGAGATTAAATATGAGTTTGAAGCTCACTCTTAAATAAATTCCCAAGTGTTTTAATGGCTAAACACTTAAACAAATTTCTTTAGAAATAAATCTCACTCCCCTTCTAATCTATCCATAAACTTAGATGAAGTAAAAATTCTATTTCTAATACATAACTAACTCTCACAAGAGTTAATGAAACTAAGAATGAAAAAATTGAAAGTTTGAGAGCTTTGAAGAATGTTAAGATAAAGAATTTGAATAAGCAAGTGTCTTAACTTCAATTAATCTTTAAAAGTAGTTTATATAGACAAACAACTTAAAAATATAGTTGTTTGAGGCATTGATTGTGTCTCTAAAGTCTTCCACACATCCTTGAGTGTTTTTTAAACTTTTACAGTTAAAAGGCCGCTCATGGTCATGAGGGCAGTGTCATGGCTTGTGAGGATTGATTTAAGGACCGTTGGAGTTTGAAATTTGCTTATTTTTGCCCATTTTGAGCTATCTAGATTGCCCTCACAAGCTGCTCACAACCATGAGTGATGCCCATTAGTGACACTATCCAGAAGAGCATAAACAGCTTAAAATGGGCACCCAAAAAGGATAGCTTATGACTAACTCATGAGATGCTCATAAGGAGACACATGTAAGTCCAAAAATTAATTTTTCTTTGCTTTTTTTGCATCAATTAATATAGGCACTTGCATTGGTTCATGTACTTCATAAAATACATGTTAAATACTCTTTTAAGAAGTATTTTAACATTTCCAAATATTGAGCTCTTATACTTTGTAATCGATTAACTTTATACATACTTAAATAAAATCATTAGAATTTAAATTGTTTATTAAAGTCCAAAATTAGGAGTTTGATCATGCAAATGGTCAATAGGTAGCTGTAATACCCTATATTTTATTTAAATAAAGTAATTTCCAAACTGTGTTACTAGTAATTACTTTTAAATTATATTATACAATTGTTAATTATTTTGCTATTTAATTGAGATATATTTATGTTAATATTATTTTAGGGTTATTAATTTATGAAAGAATTATATGTGAGTATTATTTATTTATTGTTTAAAATTTGCATTGTATATTATTATTATTATTATTATTATTATTATTATTATTATTATTATTATTATTATTATTATTATTATTATTATTATTATTATTTTAACTACATTAACTTTATGGTTATTTTATATGTTACTATGTACATGCATATATACATATTTATATATACATACACATATATAATTAGGGTTTAATTATTATTATTTTATGTGTGTGCATTAATTAATTAATTTATTTTTGTGTATATGTATGTATATATGTATGTAGTATACTTGTGTGTGCGAATATATGTATATGTATAATGTGTATATGTATGGTGGAGAATTTAGGTATAATATTATAATATAAGGTTTTAATATAATGTTTTAATATATATATATATATATATATATATATATATATATATAAGGGGAAAAAAGAGCACTTACCTCCTGTACCGAAACCTTCAAACCCAGCAGCACCTCCCTACTTCTTCTCGTCACCATCTCTGCCTCTCCTCTCACTGTGTAACCTCCATCTGCAGCCATCACCGAGCTGTTGTTGCTGTTGTTGTTGTTCTTCTTCTTTTTCTTCTTCTTCTTCTTCTTTGTCTCGCTAGGCAGCATCCCTTCTCCCTCGCGCGACAGCCTGTCTCGGTCCGCCTGCCCAGCTTCGCCCCTCCGCCAGATCGCTGCCTTCCTGCCTCACCTAAGCTATTTCCTTGGTCTGCATTTTGGTGACAGCAAGCTCTTCCTCCCCTTCCCACTTATTCAGCTAGATAGTGAGTAGCACTCACTTGATCCCTTCTTTCTTCCCTTGATTTTTGAATGTTCTTAGTATATCCTAGGTTAGTTAGGGTTGTTTAGTGTTTAATGAGGTTGGTTTTCATTTTTGGAAATTTTTGGTGAATTATTTTATTTTTCCATAATTTTATATGATATTTATTTGGTTTTATTTGATGTTTATTTAGGTTTAGTTAGTAATTAGGGTAGTTGTTGTTAATTATTTTTGGGTGTATTAATTTTATTAAAATTTTTAGGAATTATTGTGAATTTGGTAAAATTTTTGAATATTTTAGTAATATTTTGTTTATGTCTGAAATTATTTGTAAAAATTATAAAATTTTGATAATTGAGGTTATTATTAAATGTTATTAATTTTAGAACTTAAATTATAGTTTTTGTGATTTTTAAACTATTTTTATAAATATTTTTAAGTTTATGTCAAATGTGAATTATTAGGTTAAATTATATTTTTAAAGGAAATTAGTAGTTATTTATATGTTTTAATTATGTTAAGATATTTAATGTAGAGAAAATGATTTTTTTTAGATATTTGAATAATTTTCAAGGAATTTTTTGGTATTAATGGTGTATTATATAAGTTGTATACAATAAGGGTAGAAACATAATTTCTTGTTAAATATTGTTAAATAATAAATTTCAATTGGTTTTAATAATAATCAAGGAAATTAAAAAGGGTTTTACAAATTATCTACTAATTTAGACCAATTAACACTAATTTCTCAAAATTAACTTTAATAATATATATTAGGTATTATTTTGAATATTATGTGTAATTTTTTTTGAATAAAAATGTAATTTTTGCGCTAATTATAGTTAAACATATATTTTAGTTAGTTTTATTAATATTTAAGAGGTTTAGAGGATTTTTATAAATTAATTGATATTTTTAATTAAGTTATGATAATTATGAATTATATATGCATATTTTATGAATAACGTACATTATTGGAGATTATGAGATTTTATATATTTATGTCTAATTAAATTTGATTAAGTGTCATGTTACATTTTAAATATGATTTTAATGTTTGTTTATGAAAGTAAAATTCTCATGAATTTATTAGTTAGAATTAAGTTGTGAACTCGGTTGAGCTAATACTATGTTGGAGAGCCGACCCGAGTGTAGACTATCTGTGAATATTAGAAGTGCGTTTTCTATGCAAATTTGGCTCTACCTCTGGTAGAGAGATGTCCGTTTTACAGAGGAGACTCTATCAAAATTTTGGTAGATTTTCTCGTAAAACGTGATATTCGTAATAATTTCTACCGTTAGTTAGGTTTTATCCTGTCTATCGAGTATTATCTAGTCTTCCTCGAGTCAGCCTGAAATTTCATTGTTTCATTATTTTATTGATTTTTTATTTTTATTTCATAATCATGTTTTAAAATCGATCTGTTAATTTCTTTTCTAGAGCATATCGGAGCAGAAGTCATGAGACTGAGGCAGACGCGCGGTCGTCAGCCTTCTCATTCATTTTGTAAGTTGATAATATGATCTGTGCATGTGCTTTATTTAAAGATGCATGCGCTCATATTTTTATGTTAATCTTATATGATTTATTTAATTTAATGCTGCTATTTAAGGTTTAAAATGCATTTTATTTATTTAAAAATCAATTTTAAGAAATTTTGGTAGAACGGGCTACCTGGTGAGCTTCACCAGGACCGTGTGCACATGGTAGAGATTGAGAGGTGGATCCAAATTATATATGATTGATGAATGTTGAACTGGGACAGGTGCCTCGGTGGAAGCCTATGCTCTCGGGGACCGCTAGTGATTGTAAGGTTAATAATGGACTAGGATGGGTGCCTCGATTAATGCCCTAGCTCTCAGGGACCGGCGGTGCCATATATTTGGATTAAGTGAATGACTGCGACTTGGTGCCTCCGTTGATGCCTTTGCTCTCGGGGATCAGCAGTCTAGCTGGAATAAGTGGGCCCGGTTGGCCAATTAGAACTATGGGTTTAAGGTTCTACCGAGATTTTCAAAAGCTATATCTATATATTATAAATTATTTTTACTATCACTATATGATTTTAAAAAAAAAAGGTTTTCAAACTGTACAACTCTTATTATTGACTTACTCAGTGAGGTTTGATTCCCCTCAATTTATTTTTTTTCCAGGAACTTGGGAGTTCGACCTTAGACTGCCTTCATGCCAGATTTCTTCATCACCGGCCGTTTTATGTAGGTCATTGTAAGTTGTACTGTTGTAATGCTCTAGGAAGCTGCAATAGTAACTGTACTACGAATTGTATGACTTAAGTATATTTGGGTATTTTATTTATATGCACCACGTATATGTATAATGATTTAAGTTTGATTTATAATATGTGACACTGGAAATATTTTTATTTATGTATTCAATCATGTTTTAATTTTAGAAAAATCAGTTTGATAATGTGCTCTATTTTAAAATAAAGTTTTAAATTTTGAGGTTTTATTTTTCTTTTCTTTTAGGCTTACTACGGGTTTCGGGGGGCCTTATGCCTTCCCATTCCCTAGTGTCGGTCATGTGCCCTCGGGTTCGGGTCATGACAGTAGTAATGCCCAGATTTTTGCTTAATGAACAAAAGGAACCATATAAGAGACTCTTTATAAAAATATCAGCAAGTTGATGCTAATTGAAAATATAACAAACAAGATTATCTCCCCATTGGACCTATTCATGCACAAAGTGTAAGTCCACCTCCAAGTGTTTAGTTCGTGCATGGTTGATGGGATTGGTTGCAAGATATATTGCTGAGACATTATCATAATATACTTTTATCGACAATCTTAGATTGATTTATAATCCAATAAAATGGACTATATCCAAGATATCTCTATAACCACAACTGTTAAAGCTCGATACTTGGATTTAACACTACTCCGAGAAACTGTATGATGTTTCTTTGCTAACTAAGAAATTAACATGTTCCCAAAAATAAACAATATCCCGTCATAGAGCACCTTGTGTCAGGGCAATTATCCCAATCCACATCATTGTATGCAACTATATTATCCAAGGATGATTGACCAAGTTTGTGCAAGAAATTGGTGAAGTGAGTAAACTAAGCCCGTGGTGCTAGTGTCGATTTCAATCCATACAGGGCACAATTGAGTTTACAAATATAATCTGGACATGTTAAACTCTCATAACCTTAAGGTTAGTGCATGTAAATTATTTCTGCTAAAGTGTTATGAAGAAAAAGCATTCTTCACATCAAGTTGGTGAACATCCTATCTATTACTAACTTCCATTATTAGGACCATTCGAAATATTGTTGGTTTGACAAAAAGACTAAAAGTCTCATTATAATCTATGTCAGCCCTTTGAACAAAACCCTATACAACTAATCGAGCTTTATATCTATCTATAGACCCATCAACATTTTGCTTCACCTTATAAACCCATTTGCATCTAATCACATTTGTTATTGATGGTGGCGGTACTAGAGTCCATGTGTTATTAGAATGTTTCTAACATTGGTGTTTAATGGCAGACTTGAAAGTTTTAGGTTTAGAGAAAGGTGGCTTCAGTTTATTAATGGTTGAGGTCAATAAAAAGGATTAGATCTATTTAGGTTTTTGAGTTCTATTTTTTATGTGTGTTATTATGGGCTGAATATTGGTGATTTGGGGAGCTAAAGAAGAGTCACATAATTGATCACATGAATTGGATATAGGTGAATCAGTTCAGTTAGTAGAGAATGCGGATGATTATTGAGAGTAAGTGAATGTTACAGGACTTTATGGAGAGTGATTAGTTGAAGATAAAGGATAAGATACGGATATAGAATGTGTAAGAATAGAAGTGGTGGAAGATGGGGAATGTGAAATAGATAATGGTGATGGTTAGGATAAGATGGAGATTTAAAGTGGAGATGAAACATCCAAATCTGTAGGATTAGAAAAATAACCAAAACTTATCTTTGAAATGGACTCTGTTGGATTAGTAGGAATAGGTACATGAGAAGGAAACTCATCTTCAATAAATGTGACATGTCTGGATATGTACACTTGCCCATTATTTAGATCATAACACTGATAGCCTTTCATATTGATCCCATAACCAACAAAAATACATCTTCTTACTCATAAAGCTAGTTTATATGGAATAGGATTTATTATATGAGCATAACACAAACACCTATAAACGTGAATGCTTGCAATATTTGCTCTTTACAAAATAAACCTCAGAAGGAACATTAAATCCAATATAAACATGGGGAATTCGATTTAAAACATAAACAACATAACATAAAGCTTTGACCCAAAATTGATGAGACAATTTTGCTTGAATTAGCATTGCTCACACCATATTTAATAAAGTTCTATACATACACTCAACCATTCCATTTTGTTAGGGAGTTTAAGGGCATGAAACTCATGATATAATTCCACTTTCTTGAAACAATATCTAAAATTTGGCATTCATAAACTCACCACCCCCATCACACTGGAATTATTTTATAGTCATGGAAATCTAATTTTCAACTTCCTTTTTAAAATGGACAAATTTATCATACATTTCACTTTTATTTCGCATAGGATAAAGCCAATAAAACTTAGAATAGCCATCCAAAAACAACACATAGTAGTGATACCTATAAAAAGAAAGCATAAGAGACTACCAAACATTTGAATGAAAAATAAAAAGTGGCGAAGTAGCACCATTATTTAAATCAACAAAAGAAAGTTTAATATGCTTGCTAAGTTGACAAGCATTACAATTAAAATCAAAAGTTCGTGAAGAAAAAGAGTTAAATTATCACGAAGAAAATTTAACAGAACAGCAGACCCTAGGTGTCCTAGTCGCCTATGCCATAACATGGAAGAAACCTTGGTTGTAAGAAAAGCTTGAGGTGACAGAGTATGACTGGAATTTGGAGACAACGAATAAAGAGAATCATGACTACTGTAACGATGGAGAATAATTTGTATTGTTGGTTCCTTCACAGGTAAACCAAAAGAGTTAAAATTGATATCACATTTATTATCACTTGTAAAATGATGAATGGAAATAAGATTTCGAGTGATAGAAGGAACAATAAGGACATTGTTAAGTATAAATTTTAATTGAGAGCCTGAAATTGTTTTTTATCCAATGTGTATAATAGGAAGTTAATAACCATTCCTAATCTTAACAGTGTAAAAACTAGTGTATGGAGAAAATGAATTTAAATTACTTGTGAAATAGGTCATATGATGAGTTGCACCGGTGTCAGTAAGCCATGATGAATTTGAAGAATTTGGTTATTGGAGGTGTATGTCAGCATATGCCTATCCTCCACAAGGCATTGAAGCATCATTGGGATAAGAAAAGAATGAATGGTAAGGATAATTCTTTGCCAAATGATAAAATCCATCACATAATTGGCACTGCATAGGAGCTTCACCCAATATGGAGTTGGCCAAAAAAGAATGTGAGGAGCTATAAAAGACTTAGGAGGTAATAGTCCATGGTTGTCATGGGAAAAAATTAGTTTGACCACGAGAATAAGTTCCAAAGTTACCACATCCTCTTGAAGAAAATGGAGATCAGTAGTTGCTGCTATAATTATTATGTCATCCCTCATAAGAGTTATTTCTCTACCCCTTGTCTTCCACCTTGTGAAGAATTATCACGCTATCCACCACGATTAGCAAAACCTTTGCCTCTTGATACAAGAAAGGCTTGTGATTGATTAATAGAATTATTACTTTAAGTTTCCTGGATTCGATTTTCATGAGTTAATAAAAAAGAACATAGTTCAAGGAAGGTTGGAAGAGGTTATCATTCAGAAATAATTGTAACCATATCAGAATATTCAAAAGGGAGACCAACAACTATTTAAAGAATAATATCACTTTCATCAATAGCATGACCAATAGAAGTGAGAGAATTTGAGATAGACTTTACATGATTTAAGTAATCCATTATTAAATGATTGTCTTTTAATGCTTGATTAAAACTGAGTTTCAGTTGAAGGTATTTGGCATTAACATGATCATGGAAGAGAGTTTCAATCGGACACCATGTCTTATAAGTAGTTAAAGATGCACCAGGTTGTAACACTTGTTTAAGAATGCCAAAAGATATTATGGCATAAAGCTAAGAGAGAATAACATAATCAACTTGTTTCCATAGAAGGTATGCTAGATTAGCTTAAACAACTCTATTAGAATCTATGAGTGTTGAGGGAGGATAGGATGAAGATCCATTAATATGATTATAAACTTGAAGACAATGAATAATGTTGATAAATAAGGTCTTCCAAATAAGATGGTTTGAAAAATCAAGAATTTTTGGAATATGATTTTTAATGTTGTTAACATTAAAAACAGAGGAAGAAAGCAACAAAGAATTTTTATTATTTGTTATGGTCATGAAGGAAGAAGATGAAGAAGAAATAAAACAAAAAGAGGAAGAAAAAAAAGAGGAGGAGGAGGAGGACTGAGAAGTCATAGTTTGTTGTAAAATTTTTTTACTATTACTCTGATAGCATGAAAATAGGTGATTCAAGATACCTCAACATAAGGCACAACCACTAAATATATATATATTACATTATAATAGGCTGTTATAAAGGATATATATGAAGAGTACAATACAATATAAAATTTTGTTGTACATATCTATATTTTATTGTTGTCTACTGCTTAGCCTATACAAATTGAACAAATAAAAAAAATTCCACCTAAATCATTTGACATCAAAACCAACTTGTTCCTTCAGTTACCAAGATGCATAACACATGCCTTCACCCCTGCTTAGGAACATTGACAAGTGGCCTTGCACATGCCTTCCATAGCTGAGTGTACAGATCCTCTCCATCATCATTACCACTTGAAACCCACATAAACTAAAAATTCTCAGCATCTACCTAAAAAGAAAAATTTTCTAAGAAACAACTAGTAACAAGAAAAAAATTCAAGTCATTTCCACCTCTCCCAGCCACTATCTCCTTGGACAAACTAACATCAGAATACGTGTAATCACTAATATAATGTTGAGCACCGCTTGGTTGACCAGTACTAGTAGAATTAGGGATTTTATCATCTTAAGGAGACGAACTAAGAGAATATCATCGTCCACCTCCTCCTCATTTGTTATAAACATCATCTTTGTCAGACTCAGTGGTCAAATCATTATCAGAACTTGAGTGACTATCATCGTTGTTTGTTCTAGAGACCAGAATGGCCATTGGTGGGAGATGTCTACTTCTAAATTTAAAAGTGAGAGGTAAATCAAATCCGTCGCGATGGTTACAAAGAGTAATGATTGGATAGATTTTTGTGGTTGGCCTTAATGTGGAATGTGAGAGATGAGATAGTTTCTAGTTCTAGAAACATCAAATACAACCAAAACAAAAAGAAGAAAATAAAAAAGAAAATAGGAAAATGAAGTGAAAAATTGAAAATAAAGAAGAGAAAGATGAGTAAATACCTTTCTCATTCTTAGTCAGTTACTTAGGCTTAATTATATTGATAATTCTTTTTTTTTTTTAATTGTGGACCTACCTTCAAATGGATGTATATTACACACTTTATGAGCTATCAAAAACTAGGTTTAAATGACATATTAAGTGCAAGTTTTGGGCTAAATTGTCAAAAAAGACCATTTTAGGTCAAATTAAATTTTTTCAAAAAGTTCAAGGGCCAAATCAAATTTTATTCCTAATATAAATAATCAACGTGTCAAACATAAACTTCTAAATATTACCTTTATACTCTTTTGTTTTCCATTCTCCAAAAACGCCGATTTTAAATAATATAGTATATTTTTTTTTAACATGTATAGTAATAATAATAATAACTGAAAAAATAAAATAAAAGAAAAAGTAGAATATAATTGAAAAATTAAATATTTTTATTTATATTAAATTAAAATAAAAATATATTTTTAATTGAATAAAAGGTAGATGTTTTTCAACTAATACCTTGGCAACTTATGCTTATGCTCTTCCACTGGGTACACATCGATTAAATTCTCCACCTGTTGAAGTGTTGGAATGGCTTGAGCATGATAGAGTGGGCATAGCTTATTCAAGAGCCTATTAGTTTGCTGTTTTTTTCTCTGTTTTGTACCAAAAAGACATAGTTTCTAATAAATGAAGTATAATTAAAGTGTTTTATATAGAATAAAATATATGTATTTTAAAATAAGAATTTTTATAAAGAATAAAATATAACTAAATAGATTAAAAATGGAATATACTACATTAATTTTATTTTTTTAATATTTATTATCATTATTTTTAAATATGATAAGATTTATGTTGAGAACTATTAAATATTATTGGAGTATGTATAATAGTGTTTTAGTAAAAAAATTAAAAATAGTATTTCTAATGGTTTAGAAAAAATGATTGAGTGATTTGATATAAAAAAAAATACATAATTTTTTTAGCAAAAGAAAAAAATACTTATATATAAATACTTTTAGAATTTGAATAGTATTAAAATATGTATATTAGTGTTTTCGTTAAAAAAAATAATAGAAAAACTATAATAAATATTTTATTAATAATAAAAATTAAAATTTTTAATAGTTTGACATATTAGCTTTTAAGAGTGAATATATATATACACTAGTCGTAAATCTACGCTTTGCACAGACTACATGTAATATACATATTTTAAAATAAATAATTAAATAATTATAATAAAATAAAAACTACAAATTAATCAAATATAAAAGTTAGAACTTATTATTTTTGTTAAGAGTACATATAATAATAATAATAATAATAATAATAATAATAATAATAATAATAATAATTATTATTATTATTATTATTATTATTATTATTATTATTATTGAATAAATAAAATAAAATAAATATAGCAAATGGGTGAAAAATTGCATATTTTTTTATTTTTGGGTTATAAAAAGAAAAGTATTTTTATTTGAATATAATAGAATGTTTCGGTTAAAATAAAAGACAATTTTTTTATGAAGAGTAATGTTTTAGATGTAATTAAATTAGAGTATTTTATATTAAATAAAAGATGTGTAATTTAATAAAAAAAATTAAACTTTTTTTATAGAAAAATATTGTAAATTTTAATAATTCAGCACATAAGAACACTTTTGAATTATAAAAAAGAACACTTCTCAATTTTTTTTTAAAAGAACACTTCTCAATCTTTTTGCTTAATAAATTAAAAATAAAATATATCATATTAATTTTATTTTCTTTAATTTTTGTTGCCATCATTTTTAGTTATAATAAGATTATTTTTTTAAAATAATCCTGAATTAAGATTATTTTAATAAGATTATTTTTTTTAGTTATTATAGTATATATAGTAGTGTTTTAGTTGAAAAATAGTACTAAATAAATATTTGAGTGATTTAAGGTAGAAACATATGTAGTATATAAATATTTTAAGAATTTAAGTAGTATTGAGATATATATAATAGTGTTTTAGTTTAAAAATACTACTAAATAAATATATGGTAAATATTTTATTTTTAATAAAAATTAAGATTTTTAATGGTTTGACACATTAAATTTTAGAATAAATATAAGATAGACACTTATTAAATTTTTTGTGCAATGACTTTATTTTATATATATATATATATATATATATATATATATATATATATATATATATATATATATATATATATATAAAGGGTTGTGCATGGGTTCTGGAGAACTTGAACCATCCAAAAAATTTGAACTGAAAATATCCGTTAACCATTTGACTTTCTTCGAACTGAACTATACCAAAAATATTTATTGGAGAGGGTCTAGAGAACATGAGTTCACTAAACCAAAAACCTTATATAATTGTCTCGAACTACACTGAACTAAAAAATTGAAACTAGAACCAATTATATATATATATATATATGTGTGTGTGTGTGTGTGTGTGTTACAAGTAAAATTTAGTACCATTTTAATAATTAATTATATTCAAATAATTTATTTTAGATAATCTATTATTAAACCTTAACGTATAATATTTGAAATTTTAAATCCTAATTAATTAATTATTTGAAATAAAATAAATACATTCATCAACTAAATCTTTTTATAGTTAATTTTTAATATATGTTTAAATCATAAAATAATTTTTTATAGTGAAATTGATAGTCATATTATCTTATATTTTTAAATTATAAAATTATTAAAAATAAAATAAAATATATGAAAATGGATATATATATATATATATATATATATATATATATATATATATATATATATATAGTGTGTGTGTGTCTGAATTTTGATTTCACTTTGAACTATTTTAAAATATTCGTTTGCTCTGAAAATGTAGAGCAATTCAAAGTGAAGATTGAAATTTTTAGATTGGGTCTGGAAAATTTATTTGTAAATTCTTTGACTTTCAAATTTTGTCCAAAAAATTTATATTTTTCAAATTGTTTCGATTTTTGCACAACCCTAATATATATCATATTCTACATTTTTTTAATTAGCTTATAAGATTGTTTAATAAACTTTTAATTACTTTTATTTATAAGTTTATTTTTCAGGTTTTACTTAATGCACGCTAAAAATCATTGATGATAAAATTAGCAAAAAAGAATAGTTGTAGTTAACTCATATATATATATATATATATATATAAAGGAAATTTCACCGGTAAAAGTTTCATTGTAATGAGAGTAACAGAAAAAAAAAAATCTTTATAAGTAGTTTAAGTGATAAAAAATGTAGATATTTGAAGAGTAAGTATTACTTTCTCTTTTATTTTCTCTTTTGTAGTGTTGAAATTTATTTACTTGATTTAGTTATTAAAAAAAATAAAAAAGAAAAACTTGGAAATCTTTTGTTGTAATCATCAAATGGAATCCATAAAAATAAAAATCCAATCCAATTTTATATGTATGTGTAAAATCATATAAAAACAAAAAAAAAATGGAAGGCAAATACCCAGTAATTAAACTAAATTAAATTAATATGAATAATTAATCTCAGTGTAAAAACTAAAAAATGTCATGCCATATACTTAACCCTGCAGCTTGGCAACTTTAGCAGCACATGGATCGTAACGACCAACAAACAATGAGACAAGAACCAACAAATCCCATCAATTTCACATCTTTTGAACATCAAATTCTCAGGGAATGGCATTTATCTGCCACCCAGTGCACGTGCCTATCCCCCTCTCTCGTGCTAACAACACATGGATCCATCTACACCGTCCATCACCATCACTCCTATCCTCCCGAGTTCCCTGGACTCCTGTGCCGCCACTCGTCCGGTCACTCCCCACCGTGAGAAGCTCCACTGGGTTATCATTTCTTGATGTAAAAGGAGGCAAAGGGTATACAAAAAATCCAACCTTTTCTTCCTTCTTCTTTTTTGTCCAAATAGTGAAGTTCATTTAATTTGTCAAGTGTTTGATGATTAATGAGTATACCCATTTATTATTTTGTGGAAAATTGACTCGTAGAATGAGTGGGTTTGTTGATGTTGAGCTAAAAGTGCGTGACTACGAGCTTGATCAATATGGAGTTGTCAATAATGCTGTTTACGCCAGTTATTGTCAACATGGTAATTTCTTTTGCTTTCTTTACCAAATTTATGTGTTAAGTATATGCCAATCAAAGTAGCCTGATGCTACTTCAGTTCGATTTCTATATCATTGCTGGAGACATGATTATTGTTTTTGTTAACTGGATGAATCTTTATTCTTATTAATTTATGTGGTTTAGCTAAATATTCCTGAACTAGTCAACTCTGAATCATATTCATTTCGTTTCGTCTTTTAAATTCATTCATTACATGTCATTGTCTTATGGATTCAAATCATTGTGCTGTTTTCCACTTTCTTTCATGCATCTGATCTCCATGACTTTTTTCATGTTTATGGCTCAGAGGTCTTTTTACTGGTCCCTGTATCCAAGAATAGTTGATGGAGCATAATTGAGCCCTTTTTTTTTTTTTTTTTGACTGAGCGTAGAACTGGAATTTCAAATTATTGAGTTCAGATTAAACCATTTCATGAAGTTATTTTTTGTAGACATAAGAGGAAATTAAGAAACTTATAGATTATTGGATGGTGGCATATGAAGGCAGGGAAAATTTGTCTACTGTAGTCTGTAGCCTATGGGTGATTTGAGGAAAATGATAATAATTTCTCTTTTCTACTTCCTCTATAAATTTTAATTGTATTTGGATGAAACAGAACTGGAATAGAGTAGATAAATTAGCCACTATGCAATTGTTGATGCGCTGCATTGGAAGCACAACTATTGCATTTTTCATTGCCTGGAAAAAGGGCCTACTTGGTTCCAGTCATCTGATATATTGCTGCTTCTTGCATATCTTAATCAGCTCGTCATGAACTTTTGGAGAGGATTGGCGTCAATGCTGATGCTATTGCTCGCACAGGTGATGCATTGGCATTGTCAGAGTTGTCCCTCAAATTTCTTGCACCTCTAAGAGTATGTCATTTGTCTTTATCATTTTTTACTGCTAAACCATATCCATGTATTTACATAATGTATTATAATTTGCTGAAAGATCTTAATTATCTGATGCGATTCCTTGTTGCTGTTTGGTTCTCTTCACCGCAGAACAAGATAGTAGTGCCTGAAATACAAATATTTACTATATTAGCCTGGTCAAGTCTAGTAGAATTTAGAGAAGGGAATTATGTTGAATTTTATTGATCTGGGTGTTCTTGGAGGAAGGAAAGATTTATTCGAGCGAAAGTATATAAAACTGGAAAATCCTGTGGTATTTGCTAGCATTGTGAATTTTATCGTTTTTTCCAACTGTAAAGCATACCACAAGAAGGCTGGCTACTTCTGCAGGGCGTATTTTTAAGTTATGTTTCTGCCTGGAATTTTTCTTTCACGTGCGCGCTGAAAACAATGGTTAAGACACTAACCTTAAGATCGAAACAATGGCCTTTGGTTGATTGAAAAGGGCATGCAGTAACTATTAATGCAGTGCTCTGCAATAGGAGAAATTAACCAATTAAGAAATGGTTTACTATCTCAAAAACTATTTTGTTTCTTATAGACGTTAAAATGTTCTGTTGTTTGTGTGTTTGTGCCAGTAGAGTGGAGACAGGTTTGTTGTAAAGGTGAGGATCTCTGGCTCCTCTGCTGCCCGTATTTATTTTGATCACTTCATCTTCAAGTTGCCAAATGATGAGGTTTGTTACCATCCTTAATGTTTAGTTCAGTGTATGCCTCTACTCTCAGCAGCTCTAATCACATCAATGCTCAGTGACTCTTGCATCTATCTATTACAGCCTATACTGGAAGCAAAAGCAACTGCAGTCTGGCTCGACAAAAATTATCGTCCTGTTCGTATTCCTTCTGGTTTTCGATCTAGATTAGTTCAACTCATCAGACATGAGGAGTCTAATTAGCACTACCATGACAAGAAATTGGAAATTTTGTGCTGAAGTGTTAGTTTGTGTTTGGAAACGAAAAACAAAAAATATTGAATGGGAAAGATGATTTATTCACAAGAGTCCATTTAGAAAGAAGTGTCCACTTGAAAATTGAAATGGAAAATTACAGAATTTGTCTTATTGGTTTTGTTGTGTATGTTCCTATCCTCGATGCTATCAACTGTCCTACGCACGTTGTAAAGAAAAGCATTCTCAAATCTTTCTATTTGCTAAATGTTGTGTAGTTAAAGCTCCTTCATTATCCTTAACGTTTCCAACTGAATGTGAAATTTCTTCTGTTTTATTCGGAATCTACCTACAATTTTTATATCCTTTTCCGAAATGTTAGATTAATTAATTTCTGTGTAATTATAACCAGTGTATATTTATATCTGTAATACGAGATTACAGGATATTCTACCGTTATTTTATTTTTTAAATAAAATGAAGGAGTTTTCCATAAAGTAAACTTATTTTGAAAAATAATCATAGATAATTAAATAAAAATTAATTCTTCTCGAAAAGAATAAAAATTAATTTAATAATTTTTAATTTTATTTGTACACTTAAAATATAATTTTTTAAACGTCATAAATTTTTGGTAATAATAGATCTTCACTTTTATAATAAAATAAACTGTTTTCTTTTCTTTTTCTTGCAATAGCAATAGCTTCAATCAAGACAGATCACATCTTAATCCATCTCACAAGTGGCAATGAAAAGGATCAAGAACAGAAGTTGGGCAGTAACGTGGGAAAATATGTTTCCGCCCAGTAGCAATTTTATGCACGAGCAGACTCTTCTGTCAAGTTCCAACTACCCTCCAAATCTGATTATAAGAAAAAACAAATCTCTACCTGATGTGGTTGATCACCTTGATCTCTCAATCATAATCGCCCTGATGTTATTGATTGCTCACATATAACCTTTATTACCAATCATGTTGTTCTGATTCAAATGCACCACCCTGGTCCTTGCAGCACCTGATCATCATCAGTCAGTGTTTTTGCGCCAACAGAGATGCAAAACGTTACACTTCAAAATTTTCAGTATAAAAAAGAGTTGGCTTCTGTGCAGCCATAACAATCCCAAAGAAAAGAGAAGAAGAAGAAGTGGAAGAGGAAAAGGTGGGGAAGAAGAAAGTGATGATCGCAATAGATGAGAGCGAATACAGCAGATATGCTCTTGAATGGGTTCTTGATTGTTTAAAGGACCCCATAACCCACTCTGAGATTGTCATCTTCACTGTTCAGAACAATTCTAGCGTTGGCTCTGTCTATGCTTCCTCTTTAGGTGCTGCTTGTCAGTATTGCTTCGATTCCCTCTCTTTCAGTTTTTTTCCCCCTTTTTTCCTTCATTTCTTGTACACTTTTTGAGTTGTTTTTGTTGGGGTTATGTATGTTCAGCTGCGAATTTGATTGAACTTATGCAAGAGAATCAAAAGAAGGCTGCATTAGTGCCGTTGCATGGAGCAAAAGGAAGCTTGTGCAGAACATGGGGTAAAAACAAATGGACGCAGTTGCAATCTTCACTTGAAAATGTTACTTTTTTTAAACTTTGCCTTGATGCATACACAGATTGCTGTAGAGACACTGGCAGAGGTTGGAGATCCTAAACAAGCCGTATGCGATGCAGTGGAAAAGCACATCTAATTACTTGTATTAGGCAGTCATAGTCGAGGTGCTATACAGAGGTTGCTTGGTTTCTTTAGATTATTAAAAAAAATGATATCTTGTAATCTTGTCTTGTGATACTGAGTTCCGTTTGTTGTGAACAGAGCTTTTCTTGGAAGTGTCAGCGACCATTACGTTCATAATGCCAACTGCCCTGTTCTTGTTGTAAAGAAGCCAGTTTAACGACTTTGTTACTGCTTCATGTGAAGCATAATGCTAAAATTCAGGCTCTGAAGTGACCAGTAAGTTAGAATTTACAATATCGTGATATGTATGCTTATAAAAAATTGACTAAGATTTATAATCGTTTGATATAATTGAGATCCAGGTCTTGTCAAAAGTTGTGTAATATGTAATTTTTACCAAATATGAAATAAGCGCAATTCCGAGATTCGCTTCTGGTGTACAATTTAGATGCAGCTACAACTCTGCCAGAAACGTGAACCATTGTTACCCTAATGCAGTTGAAGCCATATTTTTACTTTAGACAACTTACACTATACAATCATCCTGAATTGCTGATTTAGTATTTTGCTAATAACAGAAAATATGACAATTACATAAGATATCACTTTCTCTTTCATTTCGTAATACTATACATCACATACAAATTCATATATATACTAAGAAGGTGGGAATAAGTTAGCAGAGAATTATTCTAACTTAACTAGAGGTTTCGAATTCAAACTTTGAATACGTAATTATTTTAAAATTTTTAAGGTATACCTTTAAAGTCTTTTAAAAACATGCTCAGATCGAATATGAATTAGTTAGATTCTATAAGATAGTCGGATTTTATAGGATATCAGATACCAAGTGGCTTACACTATTAAAAAAATACATATATATATATATATATACACACACACGTTCAGGCATCTAATGCAATTCTCAAAATTGTTATCATCAATGCAGCATACGAAGTGGCATCTTGGAGACATCTGATGCAATAATTCTAACAAAGACTATGCGTGTATGCAATATCACAAATAACTCATTCTTAACAATGGCTTGTAAACTCTCATAGGGATCATGCTGTTTACGCCAATCTTCTCAGCATCCATTAATCAGAACAACTTTTTTATTGTATTCAGCTTTGCTCACCCTACAGAACCTCCATAATTTCCTGTAAACGGTCAGATTTCATAATCCTTCCTTGTTAACAACAACAGTAGAAACTTTTGTTCGAAAATGAAAAATAAAAACTTCATAATACCCAAAATATTTGAAGAGAAAATCAATTACATTTTTTTTTTTCGCAAGATCTTTACATACAAGATCAAAATGTAAAAAATTTATCAAAAATATCATTGACAATCCAACCTTTCAAAATTGGTTTTTCAAAATTTTTTTTAAAAAAAAAATAGACCACTTTTTTTTTCCTTTAGTGGTCCCATCTTTCTCAACTTTTTTTATTTTTCTCAACCTTTTTTTACAATTTTTTTATTCAACATTTTGTACTGTTTTAAATTTTTTTCAAAGTCTGTTTTTTTGTCAATGTATTTTTTTCTCAACATTTTTACTGTTTTTTAATTTTTTTTAAAGTTTATCTTTGTTTTTCTCAGCTTTTTTTTCTCAACGTTTTTTTACTGTCTTTATTTTTTTTAACATTTTTTTTCTTCAAATGTCTTTTTTCTCTCTCACTCTTTATCAATTCAATTCAATTCAATTGCAATGTTTTTTTTTTTAAATTTTGAAACTAGCAACTTCAATTAAAATGTATATCCTTTTTTACTCTTTCTATCTCAATTGAATAATTATGAACTAAACATTTCAACTGTTATAACAACAAGTAATAAACAAAATTTTCCCCTTTATATTCTTAGAGAATGTCACGCGACTCAAACCCAGGAGTCATTACCAGCGTTAGGGAACAAGAATTCATAAAAATCTGAAACACGTAACAAACCTAAAAATATAAAACTCATACAAAACATAACAAAAAATATACCTCAAATTTAAAACTTTTTAAATCAAAATAACTTTTATATCATATCACAATAAAATATGTTCGTGCAAATATTAAAATACAAAACTTCAGTCAATAACAACATAAAATACTACAACAAAACATGTTACTATTGCAACGTCTAATTAATACAAGGAGTGATAATTCAAAATTTGCATAAGTTAGCCGGTGAAGAAAGGGTCCGGTGAATATGACTACTACGAGAGGTTTGATGAGAGGATCTTAAAAAATAATTGAGAGGGGTCAGACTTCACTGAGTGGATTATTATTATATATATACATGCAACCTAAGCATACAAACAATCAAACATCAACATAGTATATATATATATATATATATATATATATATGTGTGTGTGTGTGTGTGTGTGTGTGTGTGTGTGTGTGTGTGTGTGTGTGTGTGTGTGTGTGTGTGTGTGTGTGATTATACACACATTTCATACATATGTTCGAAATCACCTTTTACGACAAACAAATAAATGCAGTAAGATTTAGGTGGAGGATCAGAGCAGAATCCTAAAATATTCCTCAACTTTAATCACTGAACCTTACTAGCCAACAGGCTCACTTAAATTCAAAAATATTTCTCTTCTCAAATTTGACAGTGAACTGGCCCCGAGACATTGAGTCAACTTAACTCTCGCAGTCTCACTACCGACATGACTGGCCCCGAGACACTCAGTCAACCAAGCTTCCGTAGATACACCTGTAGACACCCGATTCGGTCGGCCCGTGTTAAGGGACAAATTAGGGGCGCTCGATTTGACTAGCCCATTGTCAAGCCCAATGATGAGAATGTGAAACTTGGACATGAGAATGAAGCCTGAATCTTTAGTGGAAGGTGGACTTGAAAGCCCAAAGCCTGAAAAACCCAAAACTGAGCCCAATTATCAAAATTTGGCCCAAGCCTGCCTGGCCCACAACAGGCCCAAGATAAAGGGGCATCGCCTCAGTGTAATAAGGCGATCGCCTCTTTAGCAACTGTCAATGAGGCGATCGCCTCATTAATGAGGCACCGCCCCTGTGGCAGCCCACTTGCAGCTGCATTTAATGCAGCTATAATCATGACGACCGAGTGGTGCGAGCCCCACTCTTTAGACCTCTTTCTTGCACGAGCAAAAGATTTTTGGGAAAAGAAAAAAGGCTATGAGAGCTCATGATGGGCTAGGAGGCTTAGGGGCATGGGAAAGCTAAGGAATAAAAGAAAAAAGAAAGAGAAGAAAAAAGGAGAGGTTGGTGAGAAATGGAGGGAGGAGCTCTGAAGAAAATAAAAGACGGAGGGAAAAAGAAAAGAAACATCCTCAAGAAAGGGGAGGAAGGTTGAAACAAAGAGGTCCACTTTCTCCATAAGAGAAGAAGGAAGAAACTTATGTCAAAGGTAGATATCACATCCTAGCAAGGATCTCAATCAAAACAACTATGAGGGCCTCTCATTTTAGTATAAAATCTGCACTTAAACTTGACATGTCCATCATTTTGTGTGTTCTTGCCTATGTGTAACTGAACCATTAGTACATTTTAGGTTTATCTCTAGTGTGTCATGCTTGATATCTCATTTTATTAATGGATCTTTGAATACTTTTGCATGTAGTCATAGTATGATGAGTGTAGTGTGTGTATATGCATGTTTGGTTACTTAAAGTAGAAGTCTATACGTCTTAGGAGTCAGAGTTGGCCTAGTGATCAGGCGATGCCTCTTCACAGAGGCGTCGCCTTATCTCAATAAGGCGATCGCCCCATTGACAGGCCTTTAGGGAGTCTATCTTTTGTGTGTGTGTTGCCTTTTTACCCTAGAATTGTAAGAGCCCCTGTTGATGAGGCGACCGCCTCATCAATGAGGTGACCGCCTCATCAATGAGGCGACCGCCTCATTAATGAGGCGACCGCCTCATTGATAGGGTTAACCTACTTCCTGCTTCATTTTTTATTAATATTTGTCATGATGTCCGCTTCGGTATATCCCCTTTTGACCTTAAATATGTCTGTATAATAGCATGAAAGTGATTATCTTGATTATTTGATGGTTTCTTTAGTCCATAATGTGAAAACCCCCTTTTTTATATAGAGTCTCCTTGTAAGTATCGCTACATGTGATTTCATTTTTTTAAAAGAAAGACTAACTATGTGTTATTTGCAGGAATTACTTGATGATTTCCATCATTGAGTAGTCACCTTTGTTAGTTATCCATTTTATATTACCGCATTTATGTTACTTTATCGATTTATTTTAGGTATATGTTTAGTCTATTTTCTGTATATTATTCTTTTATGTAGCCTAAAAAGCATTGTAATCCTTAATCCATTTCCCATTTAATTTTGAATGTATGGTTGTAAATGATTATTTTATTTTATTTACTGTGTTTTTTTGAATGTTGGGATTTAAATGCATAAAATTGGACTAATGTGCAAACTCGGACTTAATTATAAAATCTAACAATTATCTGAAGGCAATTTCATTACGTGTGGTAAATGAGGAAATAATTAAATAATTAAATGGTAATAAAATGCAAAACACAAATGGAGGCCAACCACAAGGTTGGGTGAGCATTCAAACGCTCATACCCAGTTTCTAAACCCAATCTCTGATGACAGCTTCTGGGAACCTCTGTGGGATCCAGTAGTTGTACAGTGTGTCCTGAATTTTATCAGGGTGGCGACTCCATCTCCAAATAGGCCCATGACCTATATCGCATTTCCTAGTGGGCCTCGAGCCCACACAGTGCCGTGGTCGCTAAACACTTGGGTGCACGCTAAACCTCGCCGCCTACAGTGGCGACTCCACTGGGGATAGAGAAACTGATTCCAGTGTTTTACGTTTTATCATCTTTAATTATTTTCTTATTTCTTCCTGCATTTATGCATTCACTACACATTTTGCACATAATGAGCACTTCAATCCCTAATAAACCCCACAATAGTCAGTACTTCACTATCTACGTTTCACTCAAACCTGGTGGTGAAATATTTAATTATTGTCACTCACAACATGTACTAATCCACGTTGTTTGACCCTTGAGTGGGAAGACGTATATGGATGTATATCGTTGTAGGAGCTGAAGCCTTTTTACCCAAGACTCAAGCCCATGTAATGACTTAACAACTATCCTTAGGAATTTTCCCACATGCATGTGTATTATGCCATATAATGGACCCTTAAAATAAATCTTGAGCCCATCAATAAGTAGTCTAATTTAAAATGAGCCCTCGTGTCTAACCAAAGCCCATTATAAATAAGCTAGTCAACAAAGGCCTCTCATGCCTACTCATAACCCATTTCAAATGGGCCTTGACAAGTAAGTTTATGGTGCTAAGGATCTTGGCTCATAGAAAGTGGACTCATGCTTTATTAAGAGGATCCATTACTTGTCTGAATCATTTTGAGAGTTTTCTTGCATACGTCGATTTTATTATCCCCTATTGATAATTAAAACCTAGGCCAAAAATCCTAGGACAAGATACTCGCCATTGAATACGTGTGTAGGAGAAATAAGGGCGAAAGTTTGCACGTTTAAGTTCCATGTTTTGATTTTGTATATCTTTTTGTGTGTGACCTTTTGTTTCTAAATAAAATGAACTTGCATATCATGCATACACGTCATGCATCATTCTAACCAACTGTTTTGCAGCATTATAGATCCTTCAAGCTCAACGAGGTGGGTCTGAGCCAGTTCAAGACGTCTGATCAGAAATTCAGAATTAGGAATGGCAGGAGGGTTTGATCCAGAAGCATTTGGGGCATGGTGGAAAAAGGAAGTAATAACAGAAACTCGGGCTATGATGAGAGAAATGATGGGGGAGATTTTTAAGCTTATCAGAGAGAGTCAGCCAACACAACCACCTAATGCATCGCCAATCGATCCGGTCGATCTTGATGAGGAAATACCGATTAGAGGAAGGGAAAAAGATAATGTGACGGTATTGGCCAATCTGGTGAATCAAAGAAATATCATCCCAGTCGAGGATGTGGGTCAGACCGAGTGGGCTAAGAATATGACCAGAGTGATGAATCAGATGCAGGTGATGATGAAGGAGAAGGGTATGGTCACTCCTCTAGATTATGACTTGAATCTGGAAAAGGGTGATGAATCGCTACCTCGTAAGTTTAAATTCCCGGACATGAAGAAGTATATTGGTGCCGAGGATCCCCATTTTCATTTGAAGCAATATGTAACATACATGAAGGCTACTGAGCTAACTGAGAGCCAAATTGTTAAATAGTTCCCTATTTTATTAGAAGGAGCACCGATTCGTTGGTACTATAATTTGGAACCACATGTTCAGTCGGATTGGAAAGAATTGTGTGCTGCTTTTGTCAAGCAATATGGTCTTAACGTTTAATTAAAGGTTTCCTTTAGAGATCTGCAAAATACTAAATAGAACTTTAACGAGCCTTTTGCTGATTACCTGACTCGTTGTAGTTGTCCTTAATGAGGCATAGGCCTGTTGAGTCCGACCAGTTGGTCCTGGCAATAGAAGGGTGTGTTCCAGCATTGTCTAGGAAATTGAGGGATCTGGGAATCAGGAACTTTAAAGAATTATACAGATTTGAGGTTCAGAAAGAATCAGATTTGGCTCAAGATAATAAGTTCTTCGGAAGAGGATTTGGGGGCAAAGAGGGGGCCAGCTTAAGCAGTAACGTTCAGATTCATGCTATTCGACCACTGAGCAGTAATGTACAAGTCAGTGCAATTAGACAGCCCCAGAGATTTTCTAATCTGGGACGTCCTATGTCTAAAGTCCTCGATAAGCTCATTGAGAAGAACCCGCTATGACCTTTACCTTCACAATAACCCTTGCTTAGAGCCAACCTAAAGCTTTTCTATAAATTTCATTAGACCATCGGGCATGCCATAGATAGCTATGCCCGGTTAAAGCATGAAATCCAAGATTTGATAGACTCAAGCAAAATTACCGACCCAGAAAATAGAAAACCAAACACTCAAACCAACCCATTACCCAATTACCAAAATGTACCACCTCTTAACTCGTTTATTCTGATGGTCAACTCTGGCCTAATAGAAGAATAAGTCCTAAACTCCTTCATTAATGTCTCTCACAATTCCCAACAGGCCAAACCTGAAAACTCGAGAATAAGCAAATAACCTACGAAGTTACAGGTACAAGTCTTGGACATATGGAGTTCTGATGATGAAAGCAAAGAACAAGTTGACCTATGGGACAACGAGGGGTGTGAGCCAAATCAGTCTATGGGAAAGGTCGAAGAAAAGAAAAAAGAAATCGAGGTTACCAAGACTGGGCCCGAAAAGGCAGAATGTGCAGAGAAGGGAAAGGGGGTAGAACAAAGTAGAGAGACCATTGCTAGTGTTTGGGAATTACTCATGCATTCTAGGGATCACAGGGAAGCCTTGGTCCTGGCACTAGACCAAAGAAAGATTTCCATTAATTCCACTCCAGAACAAATGGTCCAGTCACTAATGGAAACTCCCCAAGGAGTGGTAACATTTTCTAATGACGATTTGCCTCTAGAAGAGAGGGATCACCACAAAGCTCTGTTTATCAAAGCTGAGGTAAAAGGGATGATGACCTGTTGTGTGATGGTTGATAATGGTTCTGCCATCAATATGTGTCCATTGAAGATTCTGCCAAAGCTAGGGTTAACGGTAGCCGACTTAAAGCCTTCTAAAGTAGTTATTAAGGCTTATGATGACACCAAAAGATCTGTGGAGGGAACTTTCAGGGCGTTAGTTAAAAAAGGGCCTATAGAAGTCTGGGTTGACCTGTACGTGATTGATATCCCAATGACATTTACCATTTTATTAGGGAGACCATGGTTTCACCCTCTAGGTGGCATTCCATCCACTATTCATCAAAAGGTTAAATTTCCACATGAAGGAAGGGTTGTCACCATCTCAGCTAAAACTAAAGTCGACGTAGCCGCATAGAAGTTAATCCTTAAGGAGATTTCCATTAGCTCCAGTTTTGAAGTCTGTGTGATCTATGAAAGGCATCTAAGAATGATGTGCAATATGGGCATGGGATTAGGGAAAAATCAGAGCGGACCTTCAGGGTTTGTGGGAAATAAAGTACCTATTTTGAAGCATGGGTTAGGGTTCAAAGAGGTTGACTAAGCTGGGTATCTCAGATCGATTTGAAGAAAAGGAGAAGGAAACTGTAGCTAGGAAGAAGACTCTGTGGGAAATCTTTGTAAAGGAAGGCATCGGGCACCCATACAGTGGGACTCTAGAACCTCTCCTAATGGCTGGGGAAGTTATCCCAGGATTCGAGATTTTTGCTGAATTTGTGAACAAAACCAAGGAAGCTGCTATCAAAAAGGCCACTACTAAGGAGTTAGTATTGGCTGAAGAGGAGTCTAAAGAGGATGAAGCTACTTCATAGCAGAAGGGCATTGATGATCAGAACAAAGACCTAAAATTTGAGACTTACATCCTCAATTCTATTATAGATACATGTTACGATGACTTTGATATTTCTCTTGCTTCTCTGTTTGAGACTAACAACCTTTTCTTTTCAAAAGTGAATGCAATGAAATCTGAATTTGCTTATTTGTGTGATGTGTTTCCTAACGGTTATTCTATTTATGATGATCATTTCATGCATATGTTTGACATTAATTCCACGCAAACTGAATCATTTAATTTAGACGCAAACGATAATCCTAAAAATATATTGCTTACTTCTGGTCTAACTCATGGTGAGAGAAAAAAAATGGAAGAAATCTTGAAAAAGAGACAGAAAGTATTTGCTTGGGGTTATGAAGACATGCCCGAAATTGACAAGGAGATCTCAGAACATAGGATCCCCACATACCCCCATATAGCGCCAATAAAGCAGAAGCCAAGGAGGTTAAGGCCAGAATGGGCTCTCTTGGTCAAGGAAGAGGTCAAAAAGCAGCTAAAAGCAAAGTTCCTAGAAGTGGTAAAGGACACTTAGTGGTTAGAAAATATAGTTCTAGTTCCCAAGAAAGATGGAAGGGTTAGAGTGTGTGTGGACTACCGGGATTTGAATAAAGCCTGCCCTAAGGATGACTTCCCGCTACTGTATATCGATACATTAATTGATAGTGCAGCTTCCAATGTAATGTACTCTTTTATGGATGGATTTTTGAGATACAATCAGATCATGATGGTAGTAATGGATAGATTGAAGACATCATTCATCACCGAATGGGGCGTATACTGTTACCAAGTGATGCCCTTTAGGTTGAAGAATGTGAGGGCCACTTATCAGAGGATGGCGACTGCCTTACTGCATGACATGATCCATAAAGAGGTCGAAGTGTATATGGATGATATGATGGTAAAATCTACAACTAGGGGAGGGCATTTTGAAGCACTGGACAAGTTTCTAGCTAAAGCAGAAAAATATAATCTCAGACTGAACCCAAAAAAGTGTGTTTTGGGGTCATATCTGGGAAACTGTTGGGACACATTGTCAGCCAGAAAGGAATAGAGATGGATCCAGATAAGATCATAGTAATTAAGGATATGCCCGCACTAAAGAATGAAAAAGAGGTCTGAGGGTTTCTGGGGTATTTACAATATATTAGCAGATTCATAGCCAAACTAACAGCCATCTGCAACCCTATCTTTAAGCTACTGAAGAAAGACCAACTTGTTGTGTGGAACGAGAAATGTCAACAGGCTTTTAAAACTATTAAGGATTATTTGATGAATCCCCCTGTCTTACAACCACCAAGACTAGGTAAAGTCTTAATCCTATATCTGGCAATTGAAAAGGATGCAATAGGGGCGATGCTAGCACAGGAAGGTGAAAGGAAGACAGAGCATGTTGTATATTACCTGAGTAAAAAGCTTCTACCCTACGAAGCTACTTATAGTTTAGTAGAGAAAACTTGTCTAGTAGTGATTTGGGCAATAAGGAAACTCCGACACTACTTCCAGTGCAAGCAGTTTCCAAACATAATCCCCTCAGGTACCTCCAACAAACCCCGTCTCTTATAGGAAAATTGGCTAGGTGGCTCGTTTTGCTCACAGAATTTGATATAGAGTATATGGCTAAAAAGACAGTAAAAGGAAGAGCAGTAACAGAATTCTTGGTGCAAAGCCCGATGGGGGATACCCAAGAGTGGAAGCTGGAGTTCCCAGATAAGCATTTAGGGGCAATAGAGATATAAGATTGGGAAATGTACTTTAATGGAGCTATTAATAACAAAGGGGTCGGGATAGGAGTAATTTTGGTTACGCCAGAAGGAGAAATGATCCCGATGGCAAAAAGGCTCAAATTTGAAGTAACTAATAACCAAGCAGAATATGAAGCCTGCATCTTTGGCTTAGAAGCATTACGTAGCGTAGGGGCAGAAAATGTCACTGTCTATGGGGATTCCATGCTAATTATAAAATAAGCCACCAAAGAATGAGAGATAAAAGAAGACAGATTACAACTGTACTGGGAATACTTGACCACCATCATGTGCTCCTTTACACAGTGTAAATTTATTTATTTGCCAAGGGAAGGAAACCAGGTAGCTGATGCCCTAGCCACACCGGCCTTCATATGGGAAAGTGAGAAACAACTAAAGGCCAGACCCTTAATTCTCATAAAGTCTTAAGCCCCCTGTTACAAAGAGGTGAGAGTAATGCTAGTTAATGCCACTGAGAAACCTTAGTTCTATGATTTACAAAGGTATCTTGAAACTGGGCAATTTTCAGATGACGCTAATAAAAAAGAAAGGATATCCCTACAAATGTTGTCACGATAATTCATAAGCCACGGTGGAATGTTATACAAAAGAATGCCAATCCGGGTACACCTCAGGTGCGCCGACAAGGATGAAGGTCAGAGGCTTATGGAAGAAATTCATAAAGGGGTGTATGGACCACACATGAATGGGACTATCTTGACAAAGAAAATATCCCACCAGGGGTACTTTTGGCTTACCATGGAAGCAGATTATATTGGATTTGTGAAGAAATGTCACAATTGCCAAACATATAGTGATGTTAGCCACCTACCGTCTATGGAACTTCAAGGAATGACGTCTCCTTGGCCGTTTGCTATATGGGGAATTGACATCATAGGGGAGGTAAGGCCAAAAGCAACTAATGGCCATTGGTATATCATTGTGGCCATCGACTACTTCTCCAAGTGTGTTAAAGCTGAATCTTATGCTACCATGGGGGCGAGGCATATGTCGAGGTTCATAAAAAAGAACATAATCTGCAAGTATGGTGTGCCACACCATGTAATCCAGATAATGGTGTTTAGTTTCGAGCAGAGATGACCACACTACTAAAGGACTATAAGATTGAACACCATAGATCATCTCCATATAGGCCACAAGCAAATGGAGCGATGGAAGCAGCAAATAAGAATGTAAAAAAGATCTTGGCCAAGATGCTAGAAAATAATTGAGATTGGGCTGAATACTTACAGTTCGCATTGTGCGGGTATCGAACTACTATTAGGACTTCGACAGGGGTTACTCCATACTCCTTAGTTTATGGGTGTGAGGCCATTTTGCCCGTAGAGGTCGAGATAAGGTCATTAAGAGTCCTTCTGGAGTCTAAACTCCCCGAGTATCAATGGGTCAAAAGTTGGTTGGCTCAGTTGACATTACTGGATGAAAAGAGGATGAAGGCTATGTATCATTCTCAGCTATATTAGAAAAGAATAGCTCGTGCCTACAATAAGAAGATCAAGCCAGGCAAGATTTGAGAGGGGGATATGGTGTTGAAACTTACAAGATCAGTCATGACCGATCTTCAAGGAAAGTTTAAGCCTAACTGGAAGGGACCGTATCTAGTAAAGAAGCTATTTTCAAAAGGCGCTGCCATTTTGTCTGACATGGAGGGAAACAAGTTCAAAGAACCCATTAACCTAGACAAGCTCAAGAAATACTTTCTGTGAAAAGTCTCGCTAGGGAGAAAACCTCAAAAAGAGGTTGTCTAGGAAAAAATTAGAGACTAAAAAGAAAAAAAAGGTCCTGCTGGACTGAAAACCTCGAAAGAGGCGGTCAAGGCAAAAGTTAAGGACATATAAAAAGGGAAGGAGAGGCACAAAATGGTTAGTTGAAAAACTTGCAAGGGCAAGCCAACTAATAACATGAGATGTACCATAAGTGAAATGTATATACGTTTTATGCTTAAATGAAATGAAATGGATTGCTTTAATTATCATTAAACATTGCATAATGTGCCCATTACAAGCCGTTTAACTAGTATAAAAGGGAAACTACTTCTAATAAAAGGGAAAATGACGACTTCATTCCATGAGCTAGTTTTATTTTCTCTTCTTTTGTTGCCTACCCTGTGAACTTAACATATATAATGCTCTTGTCTTTTTATATTTAATAAATTTGTCTCTTTCTGTCTATTGCAAGTAAACCCACACTTTGTAATGATCATCGGTGGTCTGATCACCGTCGTAGCTTAAGTTTCTTTCAATGACTCTTCGAGGCCAAGTCACCACTAGGTGGTCCAGGAAATTATGAGAAAGCAGCCCTGGCTCGAACTCGTGAACAGTCTCCATAATCAATTGTTTATGACTATATTGGCGACAGAGGCAGGCTGGATTGTAGAAAGTGGCAAAATAGAGACTGGCAGTCAGGACATAATATGTATAAAATTGAAGGGTCACATGCTATAACCCCCACCAGGGACACATCCAGCGAATCAGTGTATCAGGGAATGTTGATAGCCAAACACAAATTTCTGCAGGGATGGGATGTAGTTTCCTTGTTCGATAATGCTTGGCTTGGTAATGCCTAATGTCTTGGGGAGGTTTGATCAAGCCCAGCTTTTTATAAAACCACATCTATGGGATTGCAAGTGTTTTGGTACATGCAGTATTAGCAGTTGGAAGTAGAGGAGGGCCAACGGGAAACTTACCTCTAACAGGAAGGGGCTTTCGGAGAATCGTCTCATCCTTGTGAAGTCATCCAATCCAATGATGGTTTCTGCTAAGGTGAGAGGGAAGGGATTGAGCCTGTCTCCACTTGATCAAGGATGGAGAGGATCTTTGTATCGCAGTGCCCTGAGGGGGAAACCAGCAGTAATTGAGCATATAAATAGAGGGCTAACATGTGGGGCTAGTATGTTTCCCCTTTGTCCATAATCATGATGACTTTGAGGAGGGACTCCAATTTGATTTCTGATCCAGAGATACAGTGGAAGGAAGACCGAGGTGGAAGATTGAACATACGCGCCATTTATTATTGAATGGAGCGAGAATCCAAGTTTTCAAGAGCAGGAATTGCAAGTTGGCAAGTGGAATCTATATGATGGCCAAGAATTTCCTCGAATTCCTCTAGTAGGGGACATATTTTGATTGTGTTGAGATGAAAAACGTGTTTCTAGGGATCTCAAAATTGAACCATGGCATGGAGAAAAAGGTAATTAATTCTCCTAGTATGGAGTGATTTGAAGACCGCGAGATGAAACAGCTCTAACCTGGCCTAAGATTTGTTATCCAAACCTTTCAAAATTGACTGTAAGGACTTTAGACTTTGTTCTGTCATGTTTGTGGCTTTTCAGAGACACTTAGAGGGAGAAACAAAAAGGGAAGGATGAAGGGGATTCAAAAATTAGATCAAACACAGGAATGTGGGTTTTATAGGGGCAAGACCGCCTGTTGCTGAGGTGGTTGCCTCATTAATGAGGCGATCGCCTCATCAATGAGGCACTGCCTCAGCAGCAAGAGGCAATCACCTCTTCACTAGGGTTCGATGAGGTGATCGCCTCATCAGCAGTACAGGCCGATTGCACTTTTTTGAATCACACAATCTAAATAGGTGTCATTGGAATATAGTGGGGCAGTTACACATGCAAACATTGAAATCAACTCACATATAAAGAAATAAGAAAAGCAAACAAGTGGATTTAATCAAGGAAAATGTTGAATTATGTAAGCATTTTGTTCATAAAATCAAAAACCAAAATTTTGCGTTCACTACTCAGACACTATACGAATTTTAACCATGGAACATCAAGCATCCAGTCTAGTATCCTCGAGGTCAGTCTCTCCTCCCGCACCATTGCCACTCCTGTCTTTATCCTCGTCGTCCTTATCAATCTAATGCTCGAGAGTAGCGATCCTCGCCCTGCTGGCCATGTCTCAATCCTATTTAGACAGATCATAAGTTTGCAAGCCATGTGAGCATGCATACATGTATGAAAATAATGAAATTCTTAGCCTTCACTGTTGAGTGATCTCCAACATATAATATCTTTGGGCCTTTATCATGCGATACATATATAAGCCTTGCTCTAAAGGAATCTGCATTATTGAAAGAAAAATATTTAAAACTAACGGTTGGTTTGAGAATCACAATGTAAGCAAGTCAGGAAAAGAACTTACGTGAGTAGCACCACCAGGGGTGCATGTAGGGGTCAGGTCCTTGTCCAAGGCCAAGAACTGGCACGATAACTCTCCAGGAGGAACCCAATATCGAGCTAGAGGATCGGGGACATGGATGAAGCTACCTGGGATAAACTTAGAACCAGGGGCAGTAGTTGGCCTGACTTCCTCATCGATTGTAGAAGTCTCCTCCCTGCTCAGATCCAGTCGACACCTTAAGGGCTCTCTCTCTCGTACTTGGGACCTAATCGGGGCCACGAGCCTAGCAGGAGCAGCCTGAAGACAAAAATAAGAGGAACATGTTGAGAATGCAGTGAATTTGTAAAAAAAAGGGAACCGACAAGGATTTACCTGAGAGGTAGAAGCAGCCTGGAAGGGGACCGTCTGCAGAAGGTGGGTACAAATGAACTCCGTATACCGGCTCTTCACACGAATTGTGTGATCCATAGTTGGTGAGCCTGCAACGGCCTGAATGAGATCATCACCCTCCAGCTCATTAGCCCAAAGCATACTTTCAGGAGGAGACCTGGGGACCCTCCTAGCTCTAACGTCTGCCCTCCAGTTCAAGACCCGCTCCCCCAAGTACCAAGCTCAACACCCAAGGCCATAGAAGAGTACCCTCTTCCGAGATAAAGGCCTGGAGTGAGTCATCTCAATGGTCCAAGTGTCCTCGGACCCCCACAAGTCATTTCGGATCTATAAAAGAAAAAAGAGGGAGATGTCAATATGTAAGTAAATTGAATGCGAGTAATGTACTAATAAATAGGTTTGTGCTTTGTAGCTATTGCATCTTGTGTCAGTGAGTTTAAGTGCTGCTTGTGGATGTGAACTCGGGCAAGGTGCCTCTTCACGACGCGACTGGCGCCCCACCTACCGAGGGCTAGGAAATGGTCTCCTACTCGGGTAATGCCCATAAGCAACTCTAGCTCTAGAGCCCAGACCTAAAAAACAAAATAGGAGAAGTTGAGAAAATTGATGTAAATAATGGGAGTCAGAACAAGACAAAGAAAAAAGGGGTTCGTGACATACTAGAACAATATGCCAAAAGCTGTAAAACCTCCTAGCCCCTCGGACCACCTCGTCCATGCTCCGGTACAAGTATGCCAGGGCACAGCTACCCCAGTCGAATGTGGGAACCTGGTCAAGATCTCGAAGGGTCGGTAGGAACATCAGATCGATGGAGCTGGCGGTGTCAGCAAAGAGGGTGGTACCGAGCAAGTAGAGCAAAAAAGCCCTCACCACCTGGTCAATCTCAAGGGAAAAAACCATCGTTGTGGCCCGATCCCAGGTGTAGAAGCTCCTAATCAAGTCCAATTTAAGGGTATGAGTCCCCTTCATGTCGAGAGTTATCCCCAAAAGTCACTCAATATATGCAGCCTTATCCAGAGACAGCTGATGTAGACTCGCATCAAAGGGCATAAGATCCCCAGCACAGGTAATCCCCGTGATGGAAGCAAATGATACCGGGTCCAGAGTAAGCTCACCGAATGGGAGGTGGAAGGTGTGGGTCATATCAAACCACCTCTCCATCAGGGCATGCAGTGGTTGGTAATCCGTGTGCCCCTACTCGATGGAAGTGAGAGTACGAAGTCCTCGAACCCTGTCTCTTGAATTCGGTCCCTCTGGTCGTCAGTTAAGTCACTGAAGAAGACCCGGGCTCCATAAAAATTCTTGGCACCCTTGAACATTTAAGGGTCATGCTACAAACAATAGATAGAGAAGTGAAATTTATGCATGTTATGCTTTCAGAAAATGAATTCAAAATTAATGGACTATTAGACAGTGTGGTTTGCCCTGTTGATGAAGCCATTGCCTCATCGTAGAGGCAATCGCCTCATCATAGAGGCGATCACCTCATTGAAGAGGCGATCGGCTCTATGAAAGGGCGATAGGTTATCGCCTCTTTGTAGAAGTTGATTGTCTTATTGATGAGGCGATCGCCTCATCAATGAGATGATCGCCTCTACAATGAGGTGATCGCCTCTGCAAGGCGGGACGGGCACAGTTCCCGATTTTTGGCTATCAAAACATGGATTTCTCATTTGGTTAATGAATTAATGTCCTGAGTTGATAATTATGTTTAATTAATCACTGACCCAACGTAATTTTCCAGGAAATTATAGGGTACTAACCTCTCCAGATGCAGATGAGCAAATGTGGGACCTTAGGTCTGCCAAAAGAGGAATCGAGTCTTTGTGGGTCAATCTCAAGCTCCTAGAAGCACTAACAGGAGGTGGGATGTGATCCTACTGAAGGACAGGGGGTGTTCTCTCATCCTCCATTGACTGTAAAGAGGGGGAAGGTGCGAGGAGTACAAGAAGTGTAAGGAGAAAAAAGAGAGGAAAAGAAAAGGTGACAAAAATAGAAGGGAGAAAGGATAAAAGGAAGAAGCTGATTTTATACCAAGCAAAGATGTAGGGTTTTCCCCTAAAAAAATAAAAATGAATGATGATGATGATGATGAAATGAAATGATGGGTGGAAATTAGTGTCGCATGCTAGGGAGGCAGAATTCAGAGTATGGTTTTTTAAAAAGAAGTTTCTAGAGAAAAGGGGTTGTTCGGGTTTGAATCCTCGAAGCTCAAAGAAAGGGCTGTTTAGGTTTGAATCCCCGAAGCTCAAAGGACAGGGGTTGTTTGGGTTTAAATCCCTGAAGCTCAAAGAAAGGGCTGTTCGGGTTTGAATCCCCGAAGCTCAAAGGATAGAGCTGTTCGGGTTTGAATCCTCGAAGCTCAAAGAAAGGGTTATTTGGGTTTGAATCCTTAAAGCTCAAAGAAAGGGTTTTTCGGGTTTGAATCCTCGAAGCTCAAAGGAAGGGCTATTCGGGTTTGAATCCCTGAAACTCAAAAGATCAAGATGACTGTTCGGGTAGTATCCCCAAAGTCAAAAGTGAAGGATAATTGGGCTAGGAAAACCCATAAGTCTATATCCCTAGAGGAGTGATAATCAGACCAGGAAAATATGAAAACCACATCCCTAGTAATGATCGGGCCAGGAAAACCCAAGAATCAAGTTTCAGTGTTGCGAAGATCGGGCCAGGAAAACCCGAAAATTAAGTTTTAGTGTTGCAAAGATCAGGCTAGGAATACCCGAGAATCCAGTTTTAGTGTTATGAAGATCGGGTCAGGAAAACCCGAGAATCAAGTTTCAGTGTTGCGAAGATCGGGCTCGGAAAACCCGAGAATCAAGTTTCAGTGTTGCGAAGATCGGGCCAGGAAAACCTGAGAATTAAGTTTCAGTGTTACGAATATCGGGCCAAGAAAACCCAAGAATTAAGTTTTAGTGTTACGAAGATTGGGCCAGGAAAACCCAAAAATTAAGTTTCAGTGTTGCAAAGATCGGGCCAAGAAAACCTGAGAATCGAATTCCAATGTTGTAAGGGTCGGGCTAGGAAAACCCGAGGTTAACTATTTTCAAATATCTCTATCAAATATTATTGAGTGGCTGATTAGGCCAGGAAAACCTAAAGATCATGGTCACGTTTCAAAATTGAAGGATTCATCTCTCGGGTGAAACCTGAGAGTCAGGTATGTTGCTCATCTTATTGTTGATTTATTATTGTGCACGTGATTTTTTCAAAAAGTGATCATTGCATGCATTTTATTTTTCAAAAAAATTAGGGGGCAAACTGTAGACACCCGATTCGGTCAGCCCGTGTTAAGGGACGAATTAGAGGTGCTCAATTTGACCGGCCCATTGTCAAGCCCAATGATGAGAATGTGAAACTTGGACATGAGAATGAAGCCTGAATCTCTAGTGGAAGGTGGACTTGAAAGCCCAAGCCTGAAAAACCTAAAACCGAGCCCAATTATCAAAATTTGGCTTAAGCCTGCCTGGTCCACAGCAGGCCCGGGCCAAAGGGGCATCGCCTCAGTGTAATGAGGTGATCGTCTCTTTGGCAATTGCTAATGAGGCGGTCGTCTCTTTGGCAGCTGCCAATGAGGCGATCGCCTCATCGATGAGGCGCCGCCCCTATGGCAGTCCACTTGCAGCTGTAATCATGACGGCCAAGTGGTGCGGGCCCTACTCTCCAAACCTCTTTCTTGCATGAGGAAAAGATTTTTTGGGAAAGAAAAAAGGCTATGAGAGCTCATGATGGGCTAGGAGGCTTAGGGGCATAGGAAAGCTAAGAATAAAAGAAAAAAGAGAGAGAAGGAAAAGGGAGAGGTTGGTGAGAAAAGGAGGGAGGAGCTCTAAAGAATAAAAAAAGACGGAGGGAAAAAGAAAAGAAACTTCCTTAAGAAAGGGGAGGAAGGTTAAAGTAAAGAGGTCCACTTTCTCCATAAGAGAAGAAAGAAGAAACTTGTGTCAAAGGTAGATATCACATACTAGTAAGGATCTCAATCAAAATAGCTCTGAGGGCCTCTCATTTTAGTATAAAATCTGCACTTAAACTTGACATGTCCATCATTTTGTGTGTTCTTGCTTATGTGTAACTGAACCATTAGTACATTTTAGGTTTATCTCTAGTGTGTCATGCTTGATATCTCATTTTATTAATGGATCTTTGAATACTTTTGCATGTAGTCATAGTATGATGAGTGTAGACTGTGTATATTCATGTTTGGTTACTTAAAGTAGAAGTCTGTACGTCTTGGGAGTCAGAGCCGGCTTGGTGATTTGGTGATGCCTCTTCACATCAATAAGGCGATTGCCCCGCTGACAGGCCTTTAGGGAGTCTATCTTTTGTGAGTGTGTTGCCTTTTTTTCCTAGAATTGTAAGAGCCCCTATTTATGAGGCGTTACCTCATCAATGAGGCGATCGCCTCATCAATGAGGCGACCGCCTCATTAATAGGTTTAACCTGCTTCGTGCTTCCTTTGTTATTAACGTTTATCATGATGTCCACTTCGGTATGTCCCCTTTTGACCTTAAATATGTCTGTATGATTGCATGATGGTGATTATCTTGATTATTTGATGGTTTCTTTAGTCCATAATGTGAAAACCCCCTTTTTTATATAGAGTCTCCTTGTAAGTATCGCTACATGTGATTTCATTTTTTTTAAAGGAAGGACTAACTGTGTGTTATTTGCAGGAATTACTTGATGATTTCCATCATTGAGTAGTCACCTTTGTTAGTTATCCATTTTATATTACCGCATTTATGTTACTTTATCAGTTTATTTTCGGTATATGTTTAGTCTATTTTCTGTATATTATTCTTTTATTTAGCCTAAAAAGCGTTGTAATCCTTAATCCCTTTCCCATTTAATTTTGAATGTATGGTTGTAAATTATTATTTATTTTATTTACTACATTTTTTTGAATGTTAGGATTTAAATGCATGAAATTGGACTAATGTGCAAATTCGAACTTAATTATAAAATCTGGCAATTATCCAAAGGTAATTTCATTGCGTGTGGTAAATGAGGAAATAATTAAATAATTAAATGGTAATAAAACGCAAAACACAAACAAAGGCCAACCGCAAGGTTGGGTGAGCATTCAAATGCGCATACCCAGTTTCCGAACCCGATCTCTGATGACGATTTCTGGGAACCTCCGTGGGATCCAGTTGTTATACAGTGTGTCCAGGCTTTTATCCAGGTGGCGACTCCATCTCCGAATAGGCCCAAGACCTATATAGTATTTCCTAGTGGGCCTCGAGCCCAAACAGTGCCTTGGTCGTCAAACACTTGGACACGCACTAAACCCCGCCACCTACAACACCACTCTCTAATCACACATCTCAATAATCAATTTAATCATATCTCATATCACTAAAAATTTATAGTCTAGCATCTAGCATACAGTTGCACAACAGTTTTAGCATGACCCACTAAATGGCACGTTGTACTACTATTCTCCAAAACATCATATCAAAAATAAAATAATAAAATCATATTAAATATGAGCAACATCTAAATTACACAAATGAATATTCTCCTTTATATATATGTAAACATAAATATAATAGCAATAGTAATTAACATTTAATGCAACAACATATTAAATTCATATTTATCAAAATATGGATGCCAGTAATAAAAATTCTATATGCAATGCATACATATAATAATAACTCACAGGTGAAGTGTGCTCCTCTATGATGACTCGATTGGCCCTATCCTGTAGGTCTCAATCTCGACACGGCTATAGGAAAAATAATGACTAAATAATTAGGATAAAAATTCTAATATTATATATTTTAGATTTCTAAGGAATGATTCGATCTAAAACACGACTCTAATAAAAGACCCAAAACTTAAAACATACCAATGTCACATTTTACGAGAAATTTATCAAAAATTTAACAGAGTCTCTTTTGTAAAACAGACATCTCTCTATTAAAAGTAAAATCATTCCTACACTAAAACACACTTTAAAATATTTCAAAGTTCAACATCTCAAGTTGGGTTCTCGAACTACAATTCACGCACAACCTAAAACCAACATTACAAAATATACAATAAAATAATATAATTTCTCAAATCATCAAAATATATCATAAAAATATTAAAGAAATTTATTTTCCAAATAAATAATAAAATTCTAGTTATTAAATAATATTTTGCCAATAAAATCTATTAATAGCATAAAATTTTGATTTTTCAAATAAATTAGCATAAATTATAAATAATTATTAAAATCACTTATTATTATCATAAAAATAATAAAATGCTCATTTAGGCTCAAAAATAATAAATAAATTTATTTTTCATATATTTCCCAAAACAACTATTAAATAATTAATAATTGGAAAATAATTATAAAAATTATTTTTACACTTTTATTAATAAAAATAGTCTAAAACATAATAATTATCAATAATTTTAATTAAAATTTAAATAATTACAAATTTCTAACATTTTTCCAAAAACACATATTTATACATAATCTTTAAAAATTCATATTTAAATTTCCATATATAATTTCATAAAACTTTCTTAACAAAGTTTACTTTACATAATTAATAAAATTTATTAAAAATATAAAATTTTCCGGGTCGGAACAATAACCCGAACCCAAAAAATTCAAAAAATAAATAAATATCACAATTAGCAAGATCTCAACCTTAATTACAATTTATCTCAAAGTAGCTATATCTAATTAAATCAAATACAAGCTCAATTAAATAAAATAACTGAAATTAACCTAAAATCAATTAACCAAAATAGAGATTATTACCATAGTTGTCCAGACAAATTAATTCGGGGGAAACGAAGCCCAAGAGGTCATGATTCGATCAAGACTAGTGGCATGTTCAGGGGTTGTCGAAAACATCATCGGTGACCTCTCTTCAATCCGGCAAGGAATAAGAGAAGAAGAAGAGGAAAAAGAAGAAGAAGAAGATGAGTGGTCCAACGTAAAGGCGAGTTGTTGTCAGCATCGTCGAGTGGCGATGATAGCGTGGTAGCTGACCGGCATAGTGATGGTGGCGGTGGTTGATGGTGGTGTCAGGTGGAAGGGAGAAAAGAAAGAAAAAAAAATAAGAAGAAGTGTGTTGCTTTTTTTGTTTCCTTTTACTTTTGTTATATATATATATATAGATATACACACACACACACTCGAATATACAATATAAATTAAAATAATAATTTTACTAAAAATGCTCTTAATAATAAATTTTATTAAAAATACTTATTTAACACTAATTGAATAAAATGATATTTAAAACTCAATAATTTCCCTTTTAAATTAACAAATAAAAATACAGGTTATAACAAAGAATAAGGATTTTAGCTTGTTATTAATTTGATTTGTTTATTAACATGTCTAACAAGTTTTTTGATCTTATTTGTTGTTTATTTTTTTACTGGATGTGTTTTTTTTTTTTTTTGCTAATTGTTCTTAATAATAAAAATAATAATTTTTTATATATTTCATAATTTTTTCTTTTTTTATGTAATTTTTTTTTTGTTTTTAAAGAAAAATCAGCAAACGGAAACAACTAAAAACAACAACTGAAACAACAAAACAACAAAAATCAACAAAATTTTAAAGTTGTTGATTTTATTGATTGTTGTTGATTTTTATATTTTTTGCAATTGTTTTTTCATTATTAATAATAAAATTAAGGCCATAATTAAAATTTTAACTTTTATTAATATTAATGATAAAAAATAATAATTTTTTATATATTTCATAATTTTTTATTATTTTTTTATATTTTTAACAATAATAAAAAAATTACAGTTATTAATGTTTGTTGTTTTTTCAAATTTATTATTATTAATAATAAAAGTAAGGTCATAAATAACATTTTTACTTTTATCAATAACAATAATAAAAATAATAATTTATTTGATATATTTCATAATTTGCTTATTGTTTTTATTGAAAAAAATAATTATTGAATACTTTAGGTAATTTTTAGTTTAATTAGTTTGATTTCTAAATTCTAAATAATTATAAAAAAATGACTATTGAAGACTATGGGTAAGACGACAATTCTTTTAACATTTTTTTTTTGAGACATATACAAAAATATCCTATTTTTAAATGTTGTTAACAACAATATTTCAAATTTTCATTAATTATCAAATCTATCATATTATAATTATAGAAGTGTCTTTTGTATTTTAAAAAATATATTCATATTTTTCTTTTTGGTTTCTTTTTTATTTCTCTACATTTTTCTTTTATTTTTCTTAATTTCTTGATGGTTTCTATTCCTTTCTTTTATTTTTATTGTTTATTTTCTTTTTTTACTCTTTTTATAAATTTTTATTTTATTCTTTTTTCTTATATTTTTCTCTCTTATATATATATTTTTTTATTTTTTTGCTTCCCTTCTTTTTTTATTCTTTTTTATTTTTATTTTCTCTTTCTTTTTTCCATTTCCTCTTTTTTATGAATTTTTATTTTATCTTTTTTTCTTATATTTTTATTTTTTTACTTCCCTTCTTTTTTTATTTTTATTTTTATTTTTTATTTCTCTTTTATTTCTTTGTTTAAAAAAATTATTTTCCTTATTTTTTATTAGTGAAGCATTTGTCAATATATTTTTTGAGATTTTATTTTATAAATTTCTCAAGTGGGTTATAAGAATACACATAATGTGATTGCCAAAATACAAGCTTCTCACATTCAACAAATTTTATATACATAATTGAGTATTCAAGTTCTTAATTGTTATAACCCGATATTTTATAAATTATTAAATTAATTTCTGAAATATGCAATGTTAATAAATATTTTATTCAATTTTTATATTATGATTATTTTGTGTAATTTAATTAAATTCTAGTGTTGGTATTTATTTTATTTTATTATAGTATTAATATTAAATCGAGATTTTAAAAAAATATATTTTTTTTAAAAACCAAAAACGTGCAGCATATCATGTTTCCCTCCCCTCTTCTTCTTTTTCTTTCTTTCTTTCTTTTTCTTTTTCTTTTTCTTTTTTCTTTCCTTTCTCCGCAACTCCATGCACTACCATCTCAGCCAACACACTGGTCAACACCACCACCAGCACTGTCAATTCGGCAACAACTGCAGCAACAGCAAGGAAGACAACACTATGTGAACATTGCACTCCAATCGCCAGTGAGGAAACCAATCAATCTTGGGCATGTTTCGAAGCTCACGTTATAAGCTTCGACAATATGTAGTTAGTTTCAAGTGGATCAACGGTAAGGGCTCCAAAAACTCGATTTTATATTTATATCAATATGTTTAATTTGATTTTTCTTATTGAATTTAATTCTATTTGGAGATGTGGTTGTTAGATAAATTGAATTTTTAGCTGAGATCTACCTAAGTATTATTTTTATTTATTTTTTTGAAATTATTTAAAAATACATATTTTTGAGTTCGGTTACTGTTCACACAGTCCTGGGTCTGAAAATTTTCTTATTTTTATTAAATTCTATATATTATTTAGAGAAAGTTTCATGAAGTTTATTTAAATTACATACCAAATTTTTATCACAAATTTTTTAATGATTATGTAAAAAAATGAATTTTTGGAGAAATTAATATAAATAAATAATTTTTCTGTTTTAACTGAAATTATTGATAATTAATAGGTTTTGGATAGTTTTTGAGTGATAATTGGAATTAAAATAATTTTTATAAATCAATTACTATTTTTAGCTAATTAATGGTCATTTTTGAAAATATATTCGAATAATAATTTTAATTATTATTTTTAAGCTTAAATAAGTTTTTAGGTATTTTTATTATATAATTGAGTATTTTAAATGATAATTGTAATTTGTGCTAATTAATTTTAAAAAAATTGAATAATTGGTTTATTAATATTAGATAATTGTAAATTGGATTTTGTTATTTATTTTGAAAAATTAAACATCTTTTATGCTTTTATTATCTAAATAAATTGATTTTTGGTATTTAATTAAAATTTTATAATTTTGATGATCTATTAATAATAATTATTATTTTTAGAATTATTGTTGGAATTATTTCTCGGTTGGGCAATATTTGCAGTTCGGGGGCCCAACCCGAGATTTAATGATGTGGATTATTTAGAAGTGATTTTTCTATATAGGATCAACTCTATTTTTAGTAGAGAGACGTCCAATTTATAGGGAAAATTCTGTCAATTTTTTTAATAAATTTCTCGTAAAACGTGATAATTAGTACGAGTCTAATTTTAAAATTTTGTCCGAGTCATGTCTAGATCAAGTCATTCTTAAAATTCTAGAATTATTAAATTAGGAATTTATTTCTAATAAGTATTAATATTATTTTTTTTAGCTGCGCCGAGACCGAAGCCTTCAGGACTAGGCCAGTCGGGTCACTCTCGTGGAGCACACTCAACCTGTGAGTTATCATTATATATATGCATTGCACATAAAATAAATATTTTGTGAGCATCCATGATTTAAATAATGTGAATTTAAATATGAATTATTTATTTAAATGCTTATATTTATATTTTGTATATATTTGGTTTATAAACGGTATATTGTTTAATGAATGGATGCTACCATATTTTTAATATTTATAAGTATTATTTGGAGGATAGTTGTAAAACGTGCCACCTAGTGGGCTACACTAGAACTGTTGCGTGACAGTATGGTAGATTTTAGGCAAAGATTTGATTATTTAATTATGAAATTGAATATTAAGATTAATGATTATTGGAAAAGGTGGCTACAGATCCTCAGTTGACCTAGTGTACTCGAGGCCAGTCTACTACCTTGAGTTGGATAAATAAATATTTGGAGTTATGGATAAGCCGGTTGGCTATTGGTTATGTGATTGAGGTTGCGGACTATTTAGGGTTCTGCTTCGATCCTCCACCTAAAAATTTTTCTATATTTATTATTGCATTGAAAAAGTAATTTTTGGCATGTGTATGAAATTCATGTATATTATATTATATAAATATAAATATATTATTATATTGATGCATGAATGCGTGTATTTTATAGTGCATGTATATATATAATAATAATTTACTCAGTGAGGTCTAACCCCCTCAATATATTTTTTTCAAAACATTCTACTTCATTAAACTTTAGTATTAGACCCCTTCACCAGTCTTCTTCAGCCTTGGCTGTTTTATATAATTTTTATATCTAAACTCTTATTTATACTCTAGCAGTTGTAGTAGTAGTATTCAAGCGATGTAGTGTTTAACATTGTTTTTTTTTATGGAGATGTATATTTGAAGGATATTGTATTGTTATATTTTATTATATGATATGAGAATTTCTTTATTATGATTTAAAGTTTTTAATTCCTTGGTATTTTTATATTGTAGTTTTTATGAGTTTCTATTTTTAAGGCTTGCTATGGGTTCCGGATTATAGTAATTCCCATTTCCTAACACCAATCATGACTCCTCGATTTGGGTCATGACAAAGTTGGTATCAGAGCTTAGGTTTAGTGTTGTATGATATAGGTTATTAGACTTGTGTTTTCTTTGAAACTACTGCAGTAAATTAGGTTCGATCATGTTTTTTATAAGTCTTCGTTGCTTTTAGAATTCTACATAACTGTTAGCATGTCTGTTTATTGTTTGTTTATCTGAATCTTGGTTGGTTTTGTCTTTTCAAAATGAGGAGGCAAGCGTGTGTCGCTCCATCGATTATTTGAGGTCGAGGATGATAAGTCCTTTCAGGATAAGGTTTTACCCCCAAAGCCGCCAGTCAGACATAGAGGTAGACCTCAATGAGAGGCAAATCACCATAGGCAGAGAGAGCTATAGGACAAGGAACCTATAGAGCAGGAGTATGAGGAAGTTACTATACCTCTAATAGCACCACAGATGTAGCCTGGTTATCAGCTGGGTATGTCTGACTAAGAGGCAGCCCTATTTTATGCCATAGTTAAACTGGGACTTTAGACCTGTTAAACTTCCTATATGCTATCGAGATGAGGACTCAAACTGCTCACACTAAGTACCAGAGGCTTATGATCGTCAAGCTGTCTATTGAGGGACCAGCTCTAGATTGGCTTGTCGAAGTGATATAGCTGCATATAATGATGATGACCTGGGCACAGTTTAGAGAGAGATTTATGAGGAGATTTTTCCTTGAGCCACTACAAATAAGCTACAAACTCAGATTAACCAACATTACCAAAGAAGATAGATTTATCAAGGAGTATACTAAGAAGTTTCTTAAGCTGGGTTGGTATGTTGAGGATCTTATGAGGGATGCTTACTTTACAGTCACGACATATGTCATCGAATTAGGGTTTGCATTTGCTGGGATGCCTACTTCTAGCCTAACTCTCGAGTATATGATCGAGTTAGCCAAGGAGATAGAGTTGAGATTGGTTAGCAAGGAGCTATGCCAGACTTTTATTAAATAGGAGGCCTACAATCAGGAGGATTCTAAAGCACTCTATACTCAACTTTTCATATTAGGTCTAGTGGTCAGCATAGAGGCTTAGTACAGCAAGGTTAGAGGCAGCAATCGAGATACCATAGTAGTAGGAGACATGGCCGTAATGGAGCTCGCAGGCCAATGAGATTTGGGTCAGGTGCCACTAATAGCAGTAGTGGTCAGAGTTCTGGTTGATCAACAACTAGTGCCTGACAAACTTATGGTAAAGTCCATTAGGGAGCCTAATATATGGCGCCATTAAAATGTTTCTAATGTAGATAGATAGGGAATTTTGCCATATTATGCCCATATTCTAGTTATCAGTAGCAGTTTTCATAGTAGTCTATTGCCAATATAGCTCTAGCTCTTTACCAGCTACCGCTAGCTCCGTATCAAAGTACTTCTCAGATTATTGCCTAACAGGGGTGTGGTAGAGGAGGCAAAGGTAGTGCTAAGGCTTTAGTCAAGCTTCCACCAGCTAGTAAGGAGGCAGAGCACCAGCCTAAGTTTTCACCCTCACTTAACAGGATGCTCAGGCATCTAATGTCGTGGTAGCAAGTATACTTCTAGTATGTTTCTCTGATGCTAAAGTTATGTTTGATTCTGGTGCTACCCACTTATTTATGTCTCTTATTTTTGCTTCTAAGTTTTGCTAGCAAGCTTTGAGGTTGATAGTTCCTTTGTCCATTGCCATACCTCTAAGTGATTTGTTAGACACTGATATTTTTCTTCTCGGGTTTCCTGTGTTAGTAGAAGGCAGAGAACTGCTAGCAGACTTGGTGTTGCTTAATGTGATGGAATTTGATGTGATTCTAAGAATGAATTGGTTATCTCAACACTATGTAGTGGTTGATTAATAGAGTAAAGAGGTTATTTTCAAAATTTTTAGTGATAAAGAATTTAAGTTTGTGGGTGATAAGAGTTCCATACCTCAGAATCTTATCTCCGCTATCACTACTAGGAAGATGTCGAGGAAGGGTTGTAAAGGATATTTAGTAGTGGTTAAAGATACTACAGTGAATAAGACTTCTATTTTAAATGTCCCTGTAGCTTGTGAGTTCATATATATCTTTCTTGATGAGCTATCTGGTTTACCACCTCACAGAGAGATTGAATTCTGTATCGATGTGGCTCTTGACACAGCTCCTATTTTGATGCCACCTTATAGAATGGCTTATGCAAAGTTAAAGGAGCAGTTACAAGATTTGCTGGATAAGGGTTTTATTAGACCCAGTGTTTCACTTTGGGGTGCACCAGTCCTGCTTATAAAGAAAAAAATGGTACACTCAGATAATGCATCGATTACAAAGAGCTGAATAAGGTGACAATTAAGAATAAGTATCCTCTTTTGAGGATAGATGATTTGTTTGATCAACTTTAAGGTGCATAATTCTTCTCTAAGATTGATTTGAGATTAGATTATCATCAGTTACAAATCAAAGAAGCCAATGTTCCTAAAACAACATTCCATACTAGATATGTCCACTACAAGTTTCTGGTGATGTCATTTGGATTGACTAATGCCCCAGCTGCTTTCATAAATCTTATGAACAGGGTTTTCAAACTATATGTGGATCAGTTTATGGTAGTCTTCATTGATGATGTACTAGTGTATTCGAAGAGTATAGAAGAACATGTATATCACCTGAGGATAGTACTATAGACACTGAGAGAACATCAGCTTTATGCTAAATTCTTGAAGTGTGATTTCTGGACTAAGAGTGTAGCATTTCTTGGTCATGTGGTGAATAAAGATGGTATCTAGGTTGATCCATATAAGATTAAAGCATATTATGAGTGGGCCAGACTTACGACAGTCATTGAGATTCAAAGTTTTCTGGATTTGGCTAGGTATTATAAGAGATTCATTCAAGATTTTTTAAGAATTACAGTACCTATGACTCACTTAACTTATAATAATATGAATTTTGAGCAGTCAAATGCTTATGAGAACAGTTTTCAACTGTTAAAGGAGAAGTTAGCCACAACTCTAGTGTTGAATTTACCAAATAGAGAAGACAAGTTCACTATTTATTATGATGCCTCTAAAGTTGGTCTAGGTTGTGTGTTGATGCAGAATGGTAGGGTAGTTGCATATGCTTCCAAGCAGTTGAAGAAGCATAAACAAAATTATCCTACTCATGACCTAAAGATGGCAGCAGTGATCTTTGCTCTCAAGACCTGAAGACACTACTTGTATGGAGTAACATGTGAGATCTTCATAGATCATAAAAGATTGAAGTACATTTTTCAATAGAGGGATTTGAACTTGAGACATAGGAGATGGTTGGAACTCTTAAAGGATTATGATTGTAATATTCTTTATCATCCATGTAAAGTTAATGTGGTAGCAGATACCTTGAGTAGAAAATCCTCAGGTAGTCTTGCTCATATTAGTGTAGAGAGGAGACTTTTCATCCAAAAGTTGCACTAGCTAGTGGATCAGGGGTTAATGATGAAGATGAGCATAAGGAAGATTGTTGGCACAGTTCAGATTCAAAGTAGTACTGAGGGATAGAATTAAGGTAGCTTAAAGTCAAGATCCTGTTTTGGTTGAACTTAAGGAGAATGTGCAAGCAGGAAAATTCACTGATAACACTAGATGATGAAGGTGTTTTATGGATCAGTTGAAGACTATATATGCCTAATGTGGATAATTTGAGAGGAGATGCTAAAAGAAGCATATTTTGAAGCTTATAGTGTACATGCAGGTGCTATAAAGATGTACCATAACATTAAGGATCTGTATTGGTGGGATGGTATGAAAAAGGATGTAGCTAATTTTGTTGGTAAGTGCTTGACTTGTTAACAAGTGAAAGCTGAACATCAGAAGCCTTATGGGAAGCTTCAACCTCTTCTTATTCTTGAGTGGAAATAGGAGAGAGTTACCATGGATTTTGTGGTAGGGTTACCTCATTCAAGGGATGGATATGATTCCATCTGTGTAATTATGGACAGGTTAACCAAATCAGCTCACTTCTTACCAGTTAAAACTACTTTTTCTGAAGCCAAGTTAGCCAAGCTGTATGTTAAGCATATTGTGTGCCTACATGGAGTACCTGTTTCTATCGTATTTGATAGAGGTTCTGTGTTCACCTCTCAATTTTGGCAGAAGTTGCAAGAAGCTATAGACATTAGACTTGACTTTAGTACCGCTTTTCACTCTCAAACAGATGGTCAGATGTGTAATATCCCGAGTTGTTAAATATTTTAATACTGCATCGGGATATGCAGTGTTAATAATTTTGTATATAATTATGATATTTTTATGATTTGATATTTATTTAGAGTTTATTTTAATTATTGTATATTACTTTAAGTGTTTTACGTAAAATTTTTCCGAGAATTCTATTTTCGAGGAAATTTTCACGTAAATTATTTATTATTAATTATATTAAATAGATTTCCGGATTTGCATGAGTTCATATATATTTTTAAAATACTAAATAACGTATGTTTGTGTAATTATTTATTTAATTAGGGTTTAATTAATGTTACCCTAATATTTTATTATTTGTTTATTTGTTTTAATATTATTTAATTATTTTAGGTGTATTAAATTTTTAAAATATTAAATTTTATGTGTGTGGTGTATATTTAATGTGTGTAATTTAATATTATTTTAATATATAGTGTAAATTATATATATATACATATATATAGTTGAAAATCAAAATTTTTGCCAAATTACCGAATTGCCCCTCCCTCTTCCTTCTTCTCTCCCGACGCCTACCCTCACTACGCCTCCCGTTCCACCTCGTTGGACCGCCCTTCGCCGCCACCAATTGCCGCCAACATCCTCCCCCTTCCTTCCTCTTCCTCTCCGACGTGACCAGGCCACCGGAAGCCCGCTGGAACGCCCGGAATTCGCGGTGGTAGCAAGTTGAGCTCTTCACCGTCGACCACGATTTCGGCCACCATTTCGTGCACCGTCGGTCTTCATCGACTCCTTGAGCTCCGGTGGTCCCTATTCTAAGCTCCTTTTGGCCTGAAAATTAGTGGTTGTTGAGGTTTGAGCTAAATCTTCAATTCGGCCATTTTAGGGTTTTTGATTTTTTTGAACTTTGAATTGATTGATTCATGAAAAATTCCTTCACAAATGTTGTTCCCCTTAGCTTAATCTACATGTATGAATTTTTATGGAATTTTTGGAGATTATTTTGATTTTTGGGTATTTTTGAATATTTTAATATTATTTTCTAATTTTCGGAAATTAATTAAATAAATTATGAAATTGTGTTTTATGGTAAATATAGGTGTTAAAATGAATTATAGGAATTTATTTGGAATTTTTATGAATTTCTATGTATTTATTTTGAATTTATTTAGGTTTATGTAATTTTGGAAAATTAGGTTAATTATGTTTTTAATTGAAATTAATTGGTTAATTGAGTTTAGTTATTGATATTATTGATAAATATGTTGAGAAAATTAATTTTGGATAATTATACTATTTTTGGTGAATTTTTGAAGTAATTTTAGTATATTTATATATATAGGGGTATTTTGGTAATTTTACACAAAATTGGCTAAAAATGTAATTTAATTGGTTTTAATAGTTATTTAAGGTATAAAAATGATTTCTATAAATTATTTAGTATTTTTTACTAATAAAAACTATTTTTTGTGAATTATTTTCAATTATATATATAATATATGATTTTTCTAATAAAATGAGTTTTTATCGATTTTTACTGTGTTTTAGGGCTAATTATGTAATTTCTACTTATTAAATGTATTTCTATGATATAAGGGTATTTTTGGTATTTTTATATTATTCTGTGATTGTGGACCCCGATCGGTAAACTGTAGTTTGGAGTCCGACCGAGGGATTGTGATTGTAATTCTGCGTTTATTTTCGAAGTGTGTTTCTTTGCAGGGTCGGCTCTACTATTTGAGTAGAGAGATATCCGTTTTATAGGGGAGGTTCTGCCAAATTTTTGGTAGAATTCTCGTAAAACGTGATGTCCGGTCGAACCCTAATTCTAATTCTGTCTAATATTCTAGATCGAGTTTCTAGGATTTTCTGTTAGAATTATTCTGATTTCTGTCGTTATTGTTTGTTTAGTTACGCCGAGACCGAGGCCTAGTGGACTAGGCCCGTCGGACCTATCTCGAGGAGCGCACTAAGTGTGAGTTACTATTTTATATATATGTGTTCTAGGGTGCATGATTTTATAAATATATGTTTTATTTTGATTAAATATACATAATGGTTTAATTATTACTTAAGTTTATTTTTAGTTTATTTTTGGTTATTTTCTTTATATTTTAAACTATATGCATGTCTTGTTAATGAATTATGCTTAAAATGTTTTTGAAAATATTTCTAGCTTATTTTGTAATCAGATTGGATTTCTTTGACGTATATATATTCGAAATATACATGATTTACTTTTGGTATATTTCTAGTATATATATGGTTATTGTTGCTATTATATTTAAATTCATGCATCATTTATTTTTATGAATGAATGTTTTATATTTCAATGAAGGATATCGATAGAACGTGCTACCTAGTGGGCAGCACTAGGACCGAGTACGTACCGGTACGCTTATAACATTTAGGCTATATTACTAACCATTTACGGATATTGATTGGATATGATTATTGGATGTGTGATATGATGTGGGAGTATGATTGCTGGAGCTCGGTTGACCAAGTGTCTCGGGGCCAATCACACTGACAGTCAGACTGCTGGAGCTCGGTTGACTTAGTGTCTCGGGGCCAGTCTACTGTCCAAATGGATTAAGTGAACATATTTGGAATAAGTGAGCCTGTATGGCTAGAGTGTTATCTAACACTGTTTTGAGGTTGCGATTTTCTAGGGTTCTATTTGATCTTTCATAACCAGTGGTTTTCAGACAAAATATAAAAAAATGATTTTATTGCATTTGTGTGTATTTGCCTGTATATATAATTATATATACTATTGACTGTGCATTGTCATTTAGTATGCATGTATATATATTATAGTAGTTCACTCAATGAGGTATGACTCCCCTCCGTTGACTAATTTTTCAAGAGAGTCATCATCTTCAGACCTCAGTAGCAGGCATGTACGCTGGATTTCTTTCGCCCTGGCTTCTTTATGTAAACTGCTTCTCTGAGTCTTGAGTTTTATTTTATCTAGACACTGCAGTAGTCATTAAATTGTTAAAGAGATGTTGTATTATATTTGAACTGGATTTGTATTAAAAGAGTTTATATATATATGAGATGAGTATTTAATTTAAATCCAGTTGGTGGAAATCTTATTGTGATATTTATGATTTTTATTTCAGCTGCATTATATATTGTTATTACTATTGCATGTTTTATTTTATTTTTAGGCTTGCTACGAGTTCCGGATTCGAAAGAATTCCCGTTCCCTAGCGCCGGTCATGGCCCCTGTTTTGGGTTGTGACAAGATAAGAGGATGATCTAAACACTTAAAGATATATTGAGAGTGTATATGATGGATCTCAGAGGTAGTTGGGATGATCATCTACCATTAATAGAGTTTACTTACAATAACAGCTACCATAACAATATTGAAATGGCATTGTATGAGGTTTTGTATGAAAGGAAGTGTAGATCCCCTTTATGTTAGAATGAAGTAGGAGAGAGATAGCTTACTGGACCAAAGATTATTCAGGATGAAGTTGAGAAAGTTTCTTTGATCATGAGAAGATTAGAATTCGAGGCTAGCAGACAGAAGAGCTATGCAAATCCAAAGCATAAGTGTAATATCCCGTGTTTTTAAATATTTTTATACTGCATCGGGATATGTAGTGTTAATAATTTTTGTATATATATATATATGATATTTCATGAGTTTTTATTTAAATAAAATTGAGTTTTAATTATTTTATATTATTTTAAGCACTTTACGTAAAATTTTCCCGGAACTTGCATTTTTCGGGAAATTGACACGTAAATTATTTATTATTAATTATTTTAAATAGATTTCCGGACTTGCATGAGCTCATATATATTTTTTAAAGTACTAAATAACGCATATATGTGTATTTATTTATTTAAATAGGGTTTAATTAATTACCCTAATATTTATTTTATTTTATTTTATTATTTATTAATTAGTTTTAATATTATTTAATTAATTATTTTTAGTGTATAAATTATTTAATATATTAAATTATATGTGTGTGGTGTATATTTAATGTGTGTGAGTTTATATTATTTTAATATATAGTGTACAAGTATATATATATACATATACATATAATATTTAAACAAAATATAAAGTTTGAGTTATTTACGAGATTGCCATTCTTCCTTCTCCTTCTTCCCCGATCGGTTTCCGCCCTAACCACTTCCTGTCACGCCGTTCCCTTGCCGTCGGTGTGCCTCCTGGTGTGCCACCTCCTTCCTCCAGCTGTTCCGCCACCAGCAAAGCCTATTTCCGGCGTCGGGAAGCTCATTTTGGCCGGAGAAGCCGAAACTTGAGTCATCGTCGTTCATAGCGATTCCGGCCACCATTTTCAATACCGCCGGTCTCTTTCTTCTCCTTGGGCTCCGGTGAGTGTGATTCCAAGCTTTTTTTACTTGAAATGGTCTAGATTTGCCTAGGTTTCAATTTTTGCAATTCGGCCATTTTAGGGTTCTTGATTTTTTTAAACTTTGAAATTGATTCATGAGAAATTCCTTCACAAATGTTTTTCCCCTGAGCTTAATCTACATGTGTGAATTTTTTTAGAATTTTTGGAAATTATTTTGATTTTTGGGTATTTTTGAATATTTTATTATTATTTTCTAATTTTCGAAAATTAATTATTTAAATTATGAAATTGTGTTTTATGGTAATTATAGGTGTTGAAATGAATTATAGAAATTTATTTGGAATTTTTATGAATTTGTATGCATTTATTTTTAATTTAATTAGTTTATGTAATTTTGAGAAAATAGAGTTAATTATGTGTTTAATTGAAATTAATTAGTTAATTGAGTTTATTTATTGATATTATTGATATATATGTTGAGAAAATTAATTTTTAGCATTATATTATTGTTGGTGAATTTTTGGATTAATTTTAGTATATTTATATATATATGGGTATTTTGGTAATTTTACCCTAAATTGGCTAAAAATGTAATTAAATTGGTTTTAATAGTTATTTAAGGTATAAAAATGATTTCTACAAATTATTTAGTATTTTTAATTAATTAAAACTATTTTTCATGAATTATTTTCAATTATATATATAATATACGATTTTTCTAAATAAATGAGTTTTACCGGTTTTTAATGTGTTTTAGGGTTAATTACATAATTTCCACTTATCAAATGTATTTCTATGATATAAGGGTATTTTTAATATTTCTCTATTGTTCTGTGAATTGTGGACCTCGATCGGTAAACTGTAGTTTGGAGTCCGAACGAGGGGTTGTGATTGTGGTTCGATGCCTATTTTTTGAAGTGTGTTTCTTTGCAGGGCCGGCTCTACTCTTTGAGTAGAGAGATGTCCATTTTACAGGGGAGGTTCTACCGGATTTTCGGTAGAATTCTCGTAAAACGTGATGTCCGATCGGATTCTGATTTAATTATGTGTCTAATATTCTAAATCGAGTCTTTAGAACTTCTGTAGATGTATTCTGATATTCTGTGGTCATTTGCTTATTTAGTTGCACCGAGATCGAGGCCTAGTGGACCAGGCCCGTTAGACCCATCTCGAGGAGCGCACTAAGTGTGAGTTACTATTTTATATATATATGCTTTAGGGTGCATGTTTTAGAAATATATGTGTTATTTTGATTAAATATGCATAAATGATCTAATTAGTACATAGGTTTATTTTTGGTTTATTTTGGTATATTTTTGATATATTTTGAATTATATGCATGTATTATTTAACATTTATACTTAAAATATTTTTAAATATATTTCTAGTATATATATGATTGATGTTGCTATTTTATTTAAATTCATGCATCATTTATTTTTATGAATGTATGTTTTATATATTAATGAAGGATATCAATAGAACATGCTACCTAGTGGGCAGCACTAGGACCGAGTATGTGCCGGTACGCTTATAGCATTTAGGCTATATTACTAACCTGTTTGAGGATATTAATTGGATTTGATTTATCTGTTGTGTGAGATATGATTTGGGAGTGTGATTACTGGAGCTCGATTGACCAAGTGTCTCGGGGCCAATCACACTGACAGTTAGACTGCTGGAGCTCGGTTGACTTAGTGTCTCAGGGCCAGTCTACTGTTCAAATAGAATAAGTGAATATAATTGGAATAAGTGAGCCTGTATGGATAGAGTGTTGTTTAACACTGTTTTGAGGTTGCGATTTTCTAGGGTTCTATTTGATCCTTCATAAACTGTGATTTTAAATAAAAATATCTAAAATGATTTTTATTGCATCTGTGTGTAATTGCTTGTATATATTTATTATATATATACTAGTGATTGTGTGCATTGGCATTTAGTATGCATGTATATATATTATAGCAATTCACTCAGTGAGGTCTGACTCCCCTCCGTTGACTATTTTCAGGAGAGTCATCTTCATCAGACCTCAATAGCAGGCTTGTATGCTGGATTTTTTCCGCCCCGGCTTGTCTATGTAAACTGCTCACTTGAGTTTTATTTTATGATCTAAACACTGCAGTAGTCTTAAAATTGTTAATAGATGTTGTATTATATAGACACTGGAGTTGTATTAAAAGAGTTTATTTATATATGAGATGAAGATTTGATTTAATTTCATTTGGTGTAAATATTATTTTGATATTTATGATTTTATTCCGCTGCATAATATGTTACTTAATTGTGTTATTATTATTACTATTGCATATTTTATTTTATTTTAGGCTTGCTACGGGTTCCGGATTCGAAAGAATTCCCATTCCCTAGCGCCGGTTATGGCCCCTGTTTTGGGTCGTGACAACAAGGATATTGAGTTTCAAGTTGGGGATTATGTATTTCTAAAGGTGTGACCGATGAAGGGGTGTGATGAGATTTGGCAAGAAGGAAAAATTAGCATCGAGATATATTGGACCGTTCGAGATTTTAGAGAGAGTTAGCATGGTTGTATATCGGTTGGCTTTGCCTCCGAATCTGTCACAAGTGCATCCAGTGTTCCATATCTCAGTGCTGATGAAGTATATTTCAGACCCTTCACACGTGTGATAGCCCCAGAGTGTGGAAGTGAACAAAGATTTAATGTACGAGGAAGAACCAATAGCGATTGTGGATTCTCAAGCTCATCAGCTACGTTTGAAATGAATCCTGATGATAAAAGCGTTATGGAGGAACAACAACTCGAAAGAGTACACATGGAAGCTGAGATGTGAATAATGTATCCCTATCTTTTTCCTTGATGATTTCTTGTATTTTTATTCTGAAAACTCGAGGACGAATTTTTATAAGGAGGGAAGATTGTTATAACCCAATATTTTATAAATTATTAAATTAATTTCTGAGATATGCAGTGTTAATAAATATTTTATATTATGATTATTTTGTGTAATTTAATTAAATTCTAGTGTTGATATTTATTTTATTTTATTATGGTATTAATATTAAATGATTTAATAAAAATTAAAAAACATGCAGCATGTCATTCTCCTCTCCCCTTTTCTTCTTTTTATTTATTTATTTCTTTTTTCTTTTCCTTTTTCTTTCCTTTCTCTACAACCTCCGTGTGCCACCACCTCAGCCAGCACTCCAGTCAACACCACTAGCAACATTGTCAGTCCAGCAGCAGCAGTAGCACCGGCAGCAAGGAAGACAACACTACATGAATAGTGCAGTCCAGTCGCCGGCGAGGAAACCGATCAAGCTTGGCTTGTTTCGAAACTCATGCTACGAGCTTCAACAATGCATAGTTAGTCTCGAGTGGATCGACAAGTAAGGGCTTCTAAAACTTGATTTTATATTTATGTCAATATGTTTAATTTAATTTTTTTTATTGAATTTAATTTTATTTGGAGATTTGGTAGTTAGATAAATTGATTTTTGAGCTAAGATCTATTTAAGTATTATTTTTATTTATTTTTTTGAAATTATTTAAAAATACATATTTTTGGGTTTGATTACTGTTCATAGTCCCGGATCCAAATTTTTTTTTATTTTTATTAAATTCTATATATTATTTAGAGCAAGTTTCATGAAGGAAGTTTATTCCAATTACATACCAAATTTTTATTACGAATTTTTGAATGCGTATGTAAAAAAAATGAATTTTTGAAGAAATTAATATAAATAAGTAATTTTTATGTTTTAATTGAAATTATTGATAATTAATAGCTTTTGGATAGTTTTTGAGTGATAATTGGCATTAAAATAATTTTTATAAATTAATTACTATTTTTAACTAATTAATGGTCATTTTTGAAAATATATTCGAATAATAATTTTAATTATTATTTTTAAGCTTAAATAATTTTTTAGCTATTTTTGTTATATAATTAAGTATTTTAAATAATAATTCTAATTTATGCTAATTAATTTTGAAAAAATTGAATATTTTGTTTATTAATATTATTTAATTGTAAATTGGATTTGTTATTTATTTTGGAAAATTAAACATATTTTATGCTTTTATTATCTAAATAAATTGATTTTTGGTATTTAATTGAAATTTTATGATTTTGGTGATTTATTAGTAATTATTATTTTTTTTAGAATTATTGTTGGAATTGGTTCTCGATTGGGCAATATTTGCAGTTCAGGGACCCAACCCGAGGTTTGGTGATGTAAATTATTTAGAAGTGATTTTTCTATGGAGGAACGACTCTACTTTTAGTAGAGAGACGTATGTTTTATAGGGGAAACTTGACTAAATTTTTTGGTAAATTTCTCGTAAAATGTGACAACCGATCTGAGTCTAGTTTTAAAATTTTGCCCGAGTCGTATCTAGATCGGATCATTCTTAGAATTCTAGAATTATTAAATTAGGAATTTATTTCTAATAAGTATTATTATTATTTTCATTAGTTACACCGTGACCGATGCCTTTAAGACTGGCCAGTCAGGTCACTCTCATGGAGCGCACTCAACCTGTGAGTTATCATTATATATATGCATTGCATGTAAAATAAATATTTTATGAGCATCCATGATTTAAATAATGTGAATTTAAATATGAATTATTTATTTAAATGCTTATATTTATATGTTGTATATATTTGGTATATAAACGGTGAATTGTTTGATGAATAAATGCTACCATGTTTTTAATTATGCATTTCATTATTTTTAATATTTATAAGTATGATTTGGAGGATTGTTGTAAAACATGCCACTTAATGGGCTATACTAGGACTATTGCATGACAGTATGATAGATTTTAGACTGAGATTTGATTATTTGATTATGAAATTGACTATTGAAATTAATAGTTATTAGAAAGGGTGGTTGCGGATCCTCGATTGACCTAGTGTACTCGAGGCTAGTCATGCCGGTAGTGAGATTGTGGATCCTCGGTTGCCCTAGTATTCTCGGGGCCAATCTACTACCTTGACTTGGATAAATAAATATTTGGAGTTATGGATAAGTCAATTGGCTATTGGTTATGTAATCGAGGTTGCGGACTATTTAGGGTTCTGCTCTTATCCTCCGCTTAAAAATTTTCCTATATTTATTATTGCATTGAAAAAGTGTGTATGAAATGCATGTATATCATATTATATAAATATACATATATTATTATACTGATGCTTGAATGTGTGTATTTTATAGTGTATGTATATATATAATAATAATTCACTCAGTGAGGTCTGACCCCCCGTCAATTTATTTTTTTCAAGACATTCTATTTCGTCAGACCTCAGTAATAGACCCTTTCGTCAATCTTCTTCAGCCCCAGCCTTTTTATGTAATTTTTATATTCAAACTCTTATTTGTACTCTAGCAGTTGTAGTAGTAGTATTTGAGTGATGTAGTGTTTAACATTATTTTTTTTATAGAGATTTGCATTTGAAGGATATTGTATTGTTATATTTTATTATATGATATGAGAATTTCTTTATTATGATTTAAAGTTTTTAATTCCTTGGTATTTTTATATTGCGGTTTCTATGAGTTTCTATTTTTAAGGCTTGCTGTAGGTTCTGGATTATAGTAATTCCCGTTCCATAGTGCTAGTCATGACTCCCTAGTTTGGGTCATGACATTAATGTGTAAAAGATGTGACATTCATTATAATTGAACTAACATGACTATTTCTAAAAAGTGATAATAGAACTTCAGGTAAGAAAAATAAAGTCATAATTTAAATTTCTAATGATTCTAAAAGAGAATTAATGTTATCAATATACTTCAAGCACGAAAAATATAATTTTAACATTTTTAAGATTTTAAGTAGTCTAATATGTTTATAAAATACAAAATAATGCCTTATAACTTCAAATTGAAGAACGAATCCTGAAATAGACCAGAACCTAATTTAATAATGTATCAGTAAATGAAAGATGAAGATAGGTGTAGCTCAGATGGTAGAGTAGTTGCTTAACATGTGAGAGGTACATGAATTGATACCCTACATCTCCATTTTTTTACTAGGTAGCATGTATTTAATTTTGTTGCTTTTTGGTTTACTTTTAGTTTCTGAACTTGTTTTAAAAGTGCATGGAAATGTGGATGTGCTTTTGATGCTTTTAGTTCTGATTTAGGAGATATTGATGGTTGTAAAAAGGGTGCTTATGATTCAGAGTTTGTTAAAATTGGTGGTGGTGGTGATGAGTTAAAGGATTTTGTTGGGGTATGTTTTGTTTTATTTTTTTAAATCTTTTTGGTTTCTAATACTTGTTTTTTTTTTATGAGTGATAAGAAATTTTTTGAGGATATTGGTTTTAATTCCAATATTAAAGATAGTTCTATTAAAGATGGTGATAAAGCGTTGAAGGATTCTAATTTGGTGTGTCCTTTTTTTGTTATATTAGTTTAGTATCTTTTTGTTTTCTAATTTTACTTTTGATGTGTTGTTTTATTTTTAAAGTGAAGAGATTGTATTTAATGATATTGATAATCTTTTTATTGTTTTTAATTTTATTATAAAAGCTGCTTCTTTTTTAGTGGAGATGTATGTTTTTTTGTTATATTACTTTAGTATCTTTTTTTTTTATTTCATTTTAGTATCTAATTTTAATTTTTGATGTGTTGTTTTATTTTTCGGGTGAAGAGACTGTATTTAATGATGTTGATTATCTTTTTATTGTTATTGATTCTGCTATAAAAGTTGTTTGAATAGGTTGTTAAAAAGGATGATTCTATATCTCTTTTTAATCAATATGATGTTTTTGGTGAACAGAATGTTAAGCATGTTACTATGGTATTTTTTTTTATTTCTATTGCTTTTTAGTTTATGTTGGGTTTCCGATATTGTTTTATATAGGCAGATAATAATAATAACAACAACAACAACAACAATATATTTAATAAAAAATAATGAAAAATATAATGAGCTGAATAAAAGTATAAAAGATTATAATATTTTTTTTTAGCTTTTTTATGTGTGATTTATTTCGGTATCATTTTGAATTATGTTGGGTTTATGATGTTGTTTTACATAAGCTGAATAAAAGTGTTAGAAATTGCAATATTTTTTTAGTTTTTTTATGTGTAATTTATTTCTGTAGTATTTTAGTTTATGCTTGGTTTCTGATATTGTTTACTAATAATAATAATAATAATAATAATAATAATAATAATAATAATAATAATAATAATAATAATAACAACAACAACAACAAACCAAAAAACATACAGAGAATAAACAAAAATTATTCACAACTGAATTGAAAAATTATAAAAAAAATGCAAAAACAAGTTAAAACTTGTTTAAGTTCTTAATCACTAAAGTTTTTGTCACTCAGTCAATATTTATACAAACTAATTCACTCCATTCAACATGTCCTTTATCTGAATTCCTACCCAACCTTCTATAATAATAAAAACCACCTTCTATATATGCAAAAATTGGTTAGTCTAGATTTGATACTTGGCAGAACAAGACCCTCTTGAACATCAAGACAAAGCACTAAAAAAATTAAATTTCCGATTACTAACATAATCAAACAAATATTTTTTACAAGGGCCAATTTTGACATTCTACAAATCAATTAGCTTATGCAAAATGCAGTTGTCAGACTTAAGCGGGTACAAAAGTAACATTTGTGCACACTTCCTTTCAACTTTGCACTAAGCTCTGCCTCTTGTCCCCATTACCACAGCTTCAAGCCTTACCCCTTTTGCTTCTTTGCAAATAAAATTACATGCATCTCCTTCCACAATTCGAGCTACGCTCTTCACTTATTTCATACCTATCAACAAAACATGTGATGTGATGTGGGGGATAATAGAATTCTCATATGCATATTTTATCTCTCAATAAATTAAATATGATTATTAGATTCTGATACCATATTTAATCTACTAATATATGTTGATTCAATTGGACAAAAAATTTTATCCTAAGTCAAATAGCAAGATTTCAAGTTCAAGTCTTGAGAAATAGATGCTATAAATGTTCTATGAAAATAAAAACACTAATTGTTCATGAACAACAATTCTACTTTATGACAACAATCAGGTGAAGCCATAGTGCAAAACCAACTTCCAAGCTGTAATAAAGGTAGTCCAAAAGATAAACCCAAGGTAAGATGCCATTTAATTCTAAACATTTTAATTTATAGCATTGTCATTACTTAGATTAGCTCAAAATTTTAGTAGCTAAAAAATCAAGTAATTTATCGAAAACTCAAAAATAATCCAATTCAATACTAGAAGAAAACAACAATAGATGAAAAGCAAGGTGGTACAGTTAATTCACTCACAGTAGCAATCTAGAAGGCCTCCACAACAAGTTTCTCCATAAGACCTTGAGCCATCTCATAAACAACATCATTCTTCATGCCTAAATCAAAACCCATAAAAGAAAAAATAATTAAATCAAACCCAAGTAATAATAATAAAAAAAAGGCATGATCAAATCCACATCAAATTTGTTGGTAATAATTTATTCTCAATAGTTTCATGCACATCAAGTAGAAGAGAATCAACACTTTCAAACCTAATAATAGTAAATCAAATTTGGTGAAAATCCTAGATCTAGATCTAGAGAAAACTTTGAAATGGAAGAGCATATTCAAACCAATTAAACTATATATTTGTCTACATAAGCATTTGTAAATCTGTGAGGTCATCCATTGACAAATCAAGTACAAAATCAAACAAGCAAGAAACATAGCATTCTTCAAAAACCCAATATTAAGAATGGTTAATCATATCAAAATCAAGCAAACATGAAGAAGAGAAAAGATCAAGATAACTTACCAAGAAGGAGAAGATGATTTGGTGCTTGAATAGAGTCGATGGTTGGGAGAATAAGAAGAAAACGAAGAAGATTAAAGAGATTAAGAAGAAAATGGAGAAGAACGATCCTAGGGCAAGTGCGTAATTATTTTTACGCTATAAGACATATGTGTAATTCTAAAACATTTAGAATATTTTTATTTTTTTCTTCTATTTTGAGACATTTATGAAAAAACCATCTTTTTTATTTTTTAACTATTCGATAGACCGAATGGACTTCACCACCACCAGGGACAAAATTTTCTGATCACCTATTTCTCTATATCTTTATACATTACAAGATTCAAATTCGTACTTTACTTAGTTGAATCCAAACTCTTCCAAGTTGAACCAACATTGACAGAAAATCAATCACATTTTAATCTATCTCAAAAGTTCCAATGAAAAGAAGCAGCGTCAGAAGGTGGGCAGTTAGTTGAAATTTCATGCGCTTCCACGTTCCAACTACCGTTCAAATCTCATCATTAAAATTTCAAATCTTTGTATCAGATGTGGCTGGTTTGATTGTCAGTTTAGACAAACAGAAACTTGATCAAATCAATGAACCCACATTTAAGAATTCTTCTCCTTTACGAAGGCTCTAGTGCTTTTGATCACCTACTTATATAACCTGTACTACCCAAAAATGTTGCTCTGATTCAGTGCACCGTCCTGGTATTTACAGCACATCATCAGCATCATTCATGATTTTTGTCCCAACATCCTAAATAAAAAAAAAAAAAAAAACGTTAACTGACCGCTTCTTTTCAATATAAAAAGTTCTCCTTGGTGTAACCATAATCTCAAAGACTGAGCAGCAAAGAATTGGCGATAGAAATGGAAGAGGGAAAGGAAGGGAAGAAGAAAGTGATGGTGGCAATAGATGAAAGTGAATGTAGCCAATATGCTCTTCAATGGGCTCTTGATTGTTTAAAGGACACCATAATCAACTCTGAGCTTGTCATCCTCAATATTCAGGACAGTTCTAACTATGGCTACGTCTATGCATCCCTTTATGGCGCTGCTCGTTAGTATCATTATTTTATTTCCCCTTCTTCACTCCTTTTTTTTTCTTGATTTGTATGCACCAATTTCTTCTCCTTATGCTTGTTACTTTTGTTTGGGTATAATCAGCTGTGAATTTGATTGAAATGATGCAAGAGAATCAAAAGAAGGCTTCATTAGCTCTGTTGCATAGAGCAAAAGAAACTTGTGCAAATTATGGGGTAACATATGTTTATATTTTCATTTTGCTATTTATTTCATAACTTATTGTGATTTTTTTAAAATAAAAGAACAGAAAAAAAGCACCCAGTTGCGATCTCAAATGAAAGAGTTGCTCTTTTTACCTCTGTGTTGCACAGATAGTTGCAGAAATATTGACAGAGTTTGGAGATCCTAAACAAGCAATATGCGACACTGTAGAAAAGCACAACATCCAATTGCTTGTATTAGGCAGTCATAGTAGAGGTGCCATACAGAGGTCAGTCTGTTTTTTTCAGATTATTCAAAAAGAAAGAAGATATCTTATAATTTTGTCCTGTGATGCTAAGTTAAGTTTGCTGCAAACAGGGCTTTTCTTGGGAGTGTCAGCAACTATTGTGTTCATAATGCCAACTGCCCAGTTCTTGTAGTAAAGAAACCACTTTAATGACTTTGTTGCTACAACATGTGAAGCACGATGCAAAATTCTGGTGATTAGGTGATCAGTAAGTTAAATTTTACATCTTGTGCTGTGTATGCTTATCAAGGTGATTCTCTTGGCCTTTCTACTGAAGTACAGATCTTGTCAAAAGTTCTGAAATTTGTAATTTATAAAATATAAAATAGATTGCAGTGATTTGCTTTTGTTATAAAATTGAGATACAGCCTTTGTTCGAAGCACTGGTGTAACGAATGAGAATGCTGCAATAGCATATTCTTGATTACTGTCTGGGGTTCAATAGTTGTGATTATTGTAGCAAGCTGAATTGCTGATTTAGTATTCTGCTAAAAATAAAAAATCCAACAATTACAAGAATATATCATCTGCTTTCATTTAACAATACATTACAGTACAACAAAGTAACATACATTGGACATATGATACAACGAGAAGTCTTATCTATCAATACATTACAATATAACACACACCAAGTAATAGCCAGCTTTGGTCACCCTTCCCCTGGGGGACCGATATGATTTCCTGTAAAGGATCAGATTTCTGCCATTTCTTGTTAACAACATCAGCAGAATGTTGAGCTGTTCATAAACCAAAACAGTTAAATAAAAGTACTTACAGATTATTCATTCTGCCAGGAGATCATATTATACTTTATGAAATGGTCTCCTGCTAGAAGTCGAAAATACATTTTGAGTTGTCTGAAATCCTTTCACATACGAGAGCAGAAGCAAGAACAACAAAATTTAGAAATTATATACGTAGAGAAATCATTTTTTTAAAAACAAAACAAAACAAAACAAAACTGGTTTTAAGGATAAAGCATATAAATATAGTGGATTTACAAATTCTATTTGCTTGTGAAGACTGAATGTTAAACAGGCTATTATTGTGTTAGTACCTGCACCCTATTGTAATTGCAATTCAATGGTAGAGATGTTATGTGGCGGTTAAATCTCTGACATTCATTCACCGATAAATCTTCTAACGAAGGTAGGGCAAGAGAGATTGCGGGATCGGCATAACTCGCAAGTTTCTGCAACCATTGTGGTCACCATAAGGAATTCCTACTTGTAGCAGGTCCACTCTTTCCCAAAACATCATCCAGGATTATAATAATTCTCTCCCTCCCCTTCAACCAAGCTGCTGGCCTACGTGCTCTCACTAATGTGCTTTTACCTTCTAGTAGAAGGGCAAACTCTTCAGCAATTTACGCTTGGATCCTTTTCAAGTTTTGATTTCGAGAAACAATGACCATAACAACTTCATCAAAAGTACCATTAGTTTTTACTTTCTTTCTAACTTGTCTCATTACGTTGTTTTGCCAATGCCCCCCCATGCCATATACCCCCAATGACATGTACTTGTTCATCTTCCAGTGCCACCATTATTTGCTCCATAGCTGATTTTGTAGATTCAAAATAACCTGTTGGCATCATCTCTATTTCTGAAGGAGGAGCTATTTGGGATGTTTGCTGCGCTACACATTCGAACTTTCCATTAGTTTGGAGCTCACGAACAACAGCCATTTTCTCTGCTTCTTTGCTTAGCAAGTATTATGAGCCTAGATTGAAACAGAATAATTCAGAATTACACATTTTCACGTCCAAGCTTTGCATATAAACATGATTCAATCTCATCAATCCTTTTAGCCAGTCTTGGACTCCATAGTTTAACACTTCATCCTTTTTTATTAGCTTCCTCCACAGCCTACTGCACTGAATATTTTGTTTGTTTAAGAGCTGCAATTCATCCTTAAATTTTGTAACATTCTTCTGGTAGCCAAGAACATAACTGTGTGTGTGTGTGTGAAATACACAAAAAGATAAAAAGATAATAATAGTGAAGAAATCAAATCAATAAGAAACAAAAACTACCAACACAAAGATTGATTGTTCTCTAAGTTAAAGCTCAATATAAAGTGTTCCCCATATGAGGGGTTTTGCCCTTTTTATTAAGAAATTCTTTGCTTATCAAAAAAGAAAAAGCGCAATTTAAAGTGTATGTAATTACAATCCTTAACAAATAGTACTATGAGATAAATAATAATTAAGAAATATCATTATCAAGCTAATGCAAATAATAGATATAAGAGCAATTACTAAGGTTTTTCTTTTTTCAAAAGATGAGACTTGTGAGGTTTTTCTTTTTTCAAAAGATGAGACTTGACTTTCTTGAGGGCACTACCTGCTGATGGTGGCAGGTTTTGGCAATGGTGGAGAAGCAATTAGATCAAACAAAGTCAATGCATTGTTGGGGGGCTTATCCTTGCAGTTCTGACTTCTGTATACATAATAAAAGACTAAAGAATCTTGTAGTCCTTATCTTGTTTTACTGTAGAGACTAGACTTGCACAATCTTCAGATATGGCAAATTAGGCACCTTAATTTTTCCTGTCTTGGCTAATTTGACATTTTGTAAATTTTATTCGATTAATTTAGTCTTTTTTAATATAAATTAGCCTTGAAAATTGTACTCACAATCTTATATTTTACATAAGTATGCAAAATTTCTTCAAAAATTTCAAAATTCTCCCTATAACTAAGTCAAGATGAAAATAAATATTTATTTTTGATATTATATACAACACTCAAATTTATTTATATTTTACAAGATTTTAAAAACCAATAATATATTTTACTAATATAAAAATTTAATCATCCATCAATAATTTCTTGAAATATATTTTTTAAATTTCTTTATAAGTTTATGCTTAACTTTCAAATTTTTGTAATTGAAAAATATTAACATATAATTTAACACATGCAGGACTGTAAATGAGTTCGACTATTTGCAAACTATTAGAAGTTCACACTATACAAAACTCTACTCATAAAAGCTCGGTTCTTGAAGGTCGAAAATAAATTTGAATAAGAGCTTGCAAGCTTACTCATAATTTTTATATATTAATGATATAATTTTAGATAAATAATTTTAAATTTTTATTCATAGTAAATTGTTGACCTTATGCATGATCAACATCTTAATTTTAACTTTAACAATTAATTTGATTTACTAATAAAGTTTGCTAAGTGTTGAAGATAAAATGTCTCTTTAAATGAAGTTAAAATTGATCCTAAAAGTTCCACAGAACTTGAGCAAATAATTAGAGCCAAAAGAAAGGCATTCCACATTGTTTCCAAGTCAATTCAAGCATTTGGCTCCATGTCATGAGTATCCCTCATGACATGGAGCCCAAGTCAAGAGCTAAAGGCTTAATGAGTTCAAAAGGGATCAAAGAGCCTAGATTGCTCATGATCCTCCCTCACGATCATGAGCAAATCGTGAGAAGTGATATAGACCGTGATCCAACAATCCCGCTCTTGACTAGGATGCATCTTTCAAGCCCTAGCCAAGCTGGACTTATCACGAGTGGTGCTCAAGCTCATGACCAACTCGTGAGCACATCGGAATCAACAATTACTGAAGGAAGTCCAATGCTTTAATGAGCTTGACAACTCACGATCGTGACCAGCTCTTGAGGCACAACACTTAAGTATCCAACAACTATTTATGATACCACTCCAACCACAATGGTCACATTTTCATGGCTTAAAAACCATGAGCACCTCCTCACGATCGTGAGCAGGTCGATTCCTGCAAAAAGCAGAATTGTATTAATTTCAATTCTATGGAGGTTGAAAACAACTTGAATGCTCCTCAACAACTCTTTTATGATCTCCAACTATAAAATAAGTCCTAGAGCCTCATTTAAGAGTTATACACTTGGTTGTTGAAAATTTTTCCTTAGCATTCATTAAGCATTCAATATCTTCTTCTACTTCCTCTATATTCAACTAATATTTTATGTGTATTTTATATGTTAGAATTAAGCCTCTTCTTCTTTTATTTTCTAGGTTAGAAAAGGAAAGTGATGTCTTATTCTAGTATGAAAGATTTAAGTGTTTTTATATTAAAAACACTTGAGTAATTGGTTAGGATTAAGCCAAAAACTCTTTGTTGTAAGGTTAGAGTTGAGCCTAAAACTAAAATTTATAAAAATTAATCTAAGTAAATAGATTGCGGTGATTAAAAAATCCTAACTTGGGAGAATTAAGTGGAGTCATAGGTTTGTTGATAAATCAAACTCCTTATGTGCTTATGTTTAACCTTTTTATTCTTTAATAATCTCTTTAATTTATGTTAATAACTATTCATTTTCTTAAAGGCCCTATTAACCTCCCTCTAAGGCTATTACAATTGGTATTAGAGTTTGACTTCTTGGTACTTAAGTGCAAGAAAAAAAGATCATGGGGAGTGAATCTTTAAACTTTTCATCTCTACGACCCTTTGTTGATGGTAGCGATTACCCACATTGGAAGTTCGAGATGGAATTGTACTTAGATAATGATCTTATTAGACTTTGGGATGTTGTTCTAAAGGGTTGGGAACCACCTAAAGTCATAATTAATGGTGTAGAAACCATCCTCACAAAAAGTCAATAGTCAAATAATTAAAAAGAAGAGGACTACAAAAATAAAAAGGTCATGACAATCTTGTTTACCTCTATATTTAAAGAAGAAGGAGGCAAAGCTCAACATTGCCGATCCATAAAAAAAGTATAGAAAATTATTTAAAATCACTATAAAGGGAATGTGTAAGTGAAAAGCAAGAAAGTTCAACTTCATATGTATAAATATGAACTTTTCAAGATTAAGCCATAATAATCAATAACAAGGATGAAAAATTGCCTTATTGCTCTTCTAACTACCATTAAGAAACTTGGAAAACACTTTTCTAAGAAAGAAGTTAGCACAAAAATTCTAAGAATCCTACTTAAGAAGGATTAAAAATCTAGAGTTACTTCAATTAAGAAAGCTTATGACCTTTCAACTCTTTCAATTGACATCCTCATTGGAAAGATCCTTACAAATGAGCTCACTTTAAAGTAAAGAGAAGATCAGAAGGATGAAAAAGAAGAGAAGAAAAAGGGGATTTCATTGAAGGCCATTCAAGAAGCAAGGGATGATGAAAACCTAGTTAATTATAGTGAAGATGATAATGAAATAGCCATGATCACTAGAGGATTCAAGAAGCTCTTGAAAAGAAAAAGCTTCTCAAGACAAAGAGACAATAATAAGTATGATGACAAAAAGAATAAGAAGCTTAGTTGTTATGAGTGTGACATACATTAAGAATGAGTACCCAAGATTAAAGTTCAAGAATAAGGGAGAAAAGGATAAGAAGAAGGCCTTTAAAGCTTTATAGGATGACTTCTTTGAATTAAAGAAGGAAGAGGAGCAATAAGAAGTGGCAAACATTTATTTCATGGCTCTTGAAGATAAAAATGAGGTACTATCTACGTCTCACTCCTCTTATGATGATTATGATGATTATGAGAGCTCTGTTATAAACGAACTCATATTTAAGTGTAAAATTTTACTTTCTAAGAAAAAGCTTTATAAGCATGAGCTATCTAATTTGCGTAAGGATTTTGAAAACTTGAAAAATGATTTTTCAAAGCTTGTTGAATCAAATGATAAAATTGCAAATAATTTGAAATTTTCTAGCTCCTTAAAGGATCAATTTGTTGGTGTCAAATTACATATAGATTTAGGACATAATATTGCATACATTTATACATTTTAATTATCATTTAGTATAGTAAAGCATATAGAAATAGATATTTTTTAGTTTTATTTGTTTTTTTATAGGGAAAAGGAGTTAGAAGGTGATTTAGAGGAAAAAAGGAAGAAAAGAGCATAGTAGTAGTAAAGTAGCTTACTATCGTGATAGTGGTTGAATGCACAATTGCCGGAATGCCCAAATGCTAGCGCTAAAGTGATGTCGAGCCTTTCGCGATTGCGTCTTATATATGATTGAGGATTCCTGTCAGCCCATGCCTTTGTCATGAGCGTAAAAGATACGTGATCATGACCCTTTCATGAGAGGCACTTCTGCATAAGCATGGTTTGTGCATGATTATGGGTAACACATTTTTAACACAAAACATGTTGATGTGTACTGACTTAAATAAAAATCTAAAGGAGGTTAAAGGACATGTCCAAGAAAAGGGCTATAAAGGATAAAGGACATGAATTACTTAGGGAGGATGACACATTCTACACACTCACACACAAGGGACACATAATACAAGCTAAGGGAAGAATAAAAAGAAAAAGGAGACAAAGAAGTTAAAAAGAGGAGACCCATTTGAAGATTCAAGATCCTTTAATAACATTTCTTGCTCTCTTTCCAATTCTATTCTCTTGTTTGTATTTTTGAATATTTAATAATGGTTTATTTAGCCATGAGTAGCTAAGTTCTTGAATGTTGTTAAGATTTTGAGACCCATTGGATTTAATTTTAATTTGATATTTATTGTTACTTCTTAAATGCATATTGTGTTTGTTGATTTGATTGAATGTTATATTGTGGCTGGATATAACTTTAATTTAGATCTATGCAATGAGAGTTTATGGATCTAATAGACCTACAAACACATGTTAGATGGATAAAATGTCTTGAGAAAGCTTAATCAAATCTAATTCTCATATGGGTTTTCCTATTGCCTTGCATACTTAATATGGGTTTATATTCATGGTAAAAATAAGAATTAAGCTGTGTCTATGAATCTCATTTGATTGTTACTTATAGATTTGAGTAGCTACTTAAGAAAGAGTACTCAATGTTTATTGAAAAACCTGAGATATGCACTAAGAAGTTGATAAATTACATTAAGTTAACTTAATGAAAATGTGGTGCTTAATCTCCTAACAACATGCCTTTTTCACTTATTATTTTCTTTATTATTTTAATTACCAATAACCTTATTTACAACCTTTAGTTTATTTATCATTTTAGTTATTTATTTGCATTAACCAAACCACTATTGTTAGCTCTAAATATATACAATTAAGATTAATAGGTGTTTAGTAAATCTCTATGGGAAATGATACTCTATTTACTTTTATATTACTTATCGACCTGTGTACTTACGATGAATGAATCAGTCAACACAACTCAAGAAAGCTTATGATGAAAATCTCAAGCTTTCTAGAGAAGTTTTGGATTTGAAGAATTCGATTTTTAAAATGAAACTTTAGATAGTCTTCTTGATTCCTAAAAACTCTATGAAAATACCCATGGATTTGGATATATTAATGGAATGTCTTCCTCATCATCATCTCACATCAAATTTGTTAAAGCTTATTGTGATTCTTCTTCTTCTACCTGTAAACCTTTTGAGACTCAAGCTCTTAAAGCTAAAATGTCTCATGTACTTAATGTCAAGACTAAGACTTCTAAGACTCATCCTTCATTGACACATAGGCCTAAGGCACAAGCCAACAGACCTCAACCTAGATATGCTTACATGTACACTAGAAGAAATTCAACAAAATATGCACCTTAATCTTTTATCCTTCATCATTGTGAATGTATTTCACACATGCATCCTAGAATACAAAAGTAAACTAGAATGCACACACAAAATTCTCATACTTAAATTAGGAAATATGCACAATTCACTAATAAAAGGCATTATCATCCAATTAGAAGGAATAGAGTTGTCAATGTTGAATGTTTTTATTGCATGACCAAAGGTCACATTAGCAATGTATGCTTCTTTAGAAGATTACATTTGCAATTGCATTCTTTAGACTATTTTGAGACTAACTAGCCTAAACTAATAAAGGTTTGGGTTTAAAAGGTTATTTTAATTTATTGCTTATAGGTGTGCCTAAAATCCACAAAGAAAAAAAGCAAGTGGTATCTTGATAGTGGATGCTCAAGGCACATAATGGGTGACAATGAACAATTTATCAAGCTTAAAGCCAATAATGGAGGATGTGTTACCTTTGGAAATAATACAAAAGGAAAGATAATTGGCATTAAAGAAATTGGTAACCTTTAATCTTTATTTATTCATCATGTTCTTTTGGTAGATGGATTTAAATATAATTTGCTGAGTATTAGTCAATTATGTGATATAGGTAATTGTCACGATCCAAAATAGGGGCCATGATCGGCGCTAGGGAACGGGAATTCTTTCGAATCCGAAACCCGTAGCAAGCCTAAAATAAAATAAAACATGCAATAGTAATAATAACAACACATTTAAGCAAAATACTATACAGCGGAATAAAATCATAAATATCAAAATAATATTTCCACCAAATGAAATTAAATCAAATCCTCATCTCATATATATAAATCCTTTAATACAAGTTTTAGTTCAAGTATTTAAAGTACATTTCTCATATAAATACAATACAACAATCTCACAATTGACTATAACTACTGCAGTGTCTAGATCATAAAATAAAACTCAGATAAGCAGTTTACATAGAGAAGCCGAAGCAGAAGAAATCTGGTGTACAGGCCTGCTACTGAGGTCTGATGAATATGACTCTCTTGAAAAATAGTCAACATAGGGGAGTCAGACCTCACTGAGTGAATTACTATAATATATATACATGCATACTAAATGCCATTGCACACAGTCAAAAGTATATATAATATGTATGTATACAAGCAAATACACACAGATACAATAAAAATCATTTTATATATTTTTATTGAAAATCACTGTTTATGAAGGATCAAATAGAATCCTAGAAAATCACAACCTTAAAACAGTGTTAGACAACACTCTAGCCACACAGGCTCACTTATTCCAAATATATTCACTTATTCCATTTGGACGGTAGACTGGCCCTGAGACACTAAGTCAACCGAACTCCAGCAGTTTGACTGTCAGTGTGATTGGCCCCGAGACACTTGGTCAACCGAGCTCCAGCAATCACACTCCCAAATCATTTCTCACACATCAAATAATCAAATCCAATTTATATCCTCAAACAGGTTAGTAATATAGCCTAAATGCTATAAGCATACCGGTACATACTCGGTCCTAGTGCTGCCCACTAGGTAGCACGTTCTATTGATATCCTTAATTAAAATATAAAGCATGCATTCATAAAAATAAATGATGCATGAATTTAAATAAAATAGCAACATCAATCATATATATACTAGAAATATATCAAAAGTAAACCAGGTATATTTCAAATATATATATATATCAAATAAAACCAATTTAATTACAAAATAAATTAAGAATATACCATGGATATACATAAAAATATTTTAAGAATAATTTATTAATAAAACATGCATATAATTTGAAAATATACCAAAATATACCGAATATAAACTAAAAATAAACTTAAATACTAATTGAATTATTTATGCATAATTAATCAAAATAACATACATTTCTAAATCATGCACCCTAAGCATATATATATAAAATAGTAACTCACACTTAGTGCGCTCCTCAAGATGGGTCCGACGGGCCTGGTCCACTAGGCCTCGGTCTCGGCGCAACTAAACAAACAAATAACTACAGGAATCAGAATAAACCTAACAGAAAATCCTAAAAACTCGATCTAGAATATTAGACACATAATTAAATCAGAATCCGACCGGACATCACGTTTTACGAAAATTCTATCAAAAATTCGGCAGAACCTCCCCTGTAAAACGGACATCTCTCAACTCAAAGAGTAGAGCCGGCCCTGCAAAGAAACACACTTCGAAAAATTGAAACAGAATCACAGTCACAACCCCTCGGTCGGACTCCAAACTACAGTTTACCGACCGAGGTCCACAATTCACAGAATAATATAAAAATACCAAAAATACCCTTATATCATAGAAATACATTTGATAAGTGAAAATTACATAATTAACCCTAAAACACAGTAAAAATCGATAAAAACTCATTTTATTAGAAAAATTGTATATTATATATATAATTGAAAACAATTCATGAAAAATAGTTTTAATTAATTAAAAATACTAAATAATTTGTAGAAATCATTTTTATACCTTAAATAACTATTAAAACCAATTTAATTACATTTTAGCCAATTTAGGGTAAAATTACCAAAATACCCCTATATATATATAAATATACTAAAATTAATCCAAAAATTCACCAAAAATAATATAATTTCTAAAAATTAATTTTCTCAACATATATATCAATAATATCAATAAATAAACTCAATTAAATAATTAATTTTAATTAAAAACACAATTAACCCTATTTTCTCAAAATTACATAAACTAATTAAATTCAAAATAAATACATAGAAATTCACAAAAATTCCAAATAAATTTCTATAATCCATTTCAACACCTATAATTACCATAAAACATAATTTCATAATTTAATTAATTAATTTTCAAAAATTAGAAAATAATAATAAAATATTCAAAAATACCCAAAAATCAAAATAATTTCCAAAAATTCTAAAAAAAAATTCACACATGAAGATTAAGCTAAGGGAAACAACATTTGTGAAGGAATTTTTCATGAATTAATCAATTGAAGCTCAAAAAAATTCAAAAACCCTAATAGGCCAAAATTGCAAAATCGAAACCTAGGCAAATCTAGACCATTTTAAGTGAAACAAAGCTTGGAATCACACTCACCGGAGCTCAAGGAGAAGAAAGAGACTGGCGGTGTAAAAAATGGTGATCGGAATCACGTCAATCGACAGTGAAAATGAATTTTGGCTTTCCGACGATTTAGAGCTCCTCCAACGCCGGAAACGGGCTCTGCTGGTGGCGGGGAAGGCTGAGGAAGGAGGAGGCACGCCGGGAGGCACACCGATGGCAAGGGAATGGTGTGACAGACAATGGTTGGCGATGAGAGGTGATCGGGGAAGAAGGAGGAGTAGTCGGGGGCAGAATTGTAATTTGTCAAAAAAATTTTGATTCTAACACTATATTATGTGTATATATATATGTGTATGTATATGTATTATTACACTATATATTATAATAATATAAATTCCACACATATTAATTATACACCACACACATAATTTAATATTTTTAATAATTTATATACTAAAAAAATAATAATTAAATAATATTAAAACTATATAATAAATAATAAGAAAATAATTAGGGTAATTAATTAAACCCTAGTTTAATTTAAATATACACACATATACACTCTATCTAGTACGTTTAAAAATATATATGAGTTCATGCAAATGCAAAAATCTATTTAAAATAATTAATAATAAACAATTTATGTATCAATTTCCCCGGAAATGCAAGTCCCGGGAAAATTTTACGTAAATATTTAAAATAATATAAAAAAATTAAAATTAGCTTTAATTAAATAACAAACTCATAAAACATCAATATTATATACAAAAATTATTAACACTGCATATCCCGATGCAGTATTAAAATATTTAAAAACTCGGGATATTACAATAATAAGGTCACCTTCTATTATAAAAATTGTTTTGTTAGTAATCTTGTTGATTATAAAGTTATTTTTAGTGGTGAAAAATTTAACAATGTATATGTTTTTAATTTAAATGAAGTGGGAAATAAATAATATAAATGTCTTACAGTTATCTCTCATTATGCATAGACTTGGCATAAAAGGTTAAGACATGCTAACTTTGAGCTTCTAGATGATCTTAGTAAAAGTAAACTTGTAAATGGATTACACAAGATCAAGTTTATCAAGGACAAGACTTATGATGCTTGTAAAAAGGGAAAGCAATCTAAGTCTTCCTTTAAGCTCAAAAATAATATGTCTACTTCTAGACCATTAGAATTAATCCATATGTATTTGTTTAGTCCTACTAGAGTTTCAATCTTGGGTGGAATGCATTATACATTTATGCTTATGGATGATTGCTCTAGATTTACTTGGGTGTACTTCCTTGCTCATAACAATAATGCTTTTAAAGCCTTTCAAAAATTTTCTAAAGGAGTTCAAGAAGGAAAAAGGTTTTGCATTTCATCTATTAGAAGTGATCATGGAACCGAATTTAAAAATGAGTTTTTCAAAAATTATTATAACGAAAATAGAATCTTTCATAACTATTCTTCATCTAGAACCCTATAACAAAATGGAGTTATCTAAAGAACATTAGTGAAAATGGCTAGAACAATACTCCATGAGTATAGCTTGCCATTATATTTTTAGCTGAAGCCATGAACGCCACTTGCTATATTGCAAATAGCATTTTTAAAATACATCTTTTAAATAAAACCTCTTATGAGCTATAGAACAATAAAAAAAACCTAAGATTTCATATCTAAAAGTGTTTGGTTGTAAATATTTCATATTAAACACTAAGGATAACCTTGGAAATTTTGATTTTAAAGCCTATGAAGGAATTTTTCTAGGCTAATTCACCACAAGTAAGGCATATATGGAGTTTTTAATAAAAGAACCTTAGTAGTATAAGAGTCTATGCATGTTATTTTTTATGAATGTAACCCACTTAATCCTATAAAGGATTTTGTTAGTGTTGACAATATTGTAGAATTTATAGAGATGAATATTCAAGATGGGAATGCCAAAAAAAAACCATTAAAAATTGATAAGCCTAGTAAGGATGAGGATAAAGAGACTATATAACCCACTTTAAAGGATGAACTTCCAAAAGAATAGCAATTCAGGAAAGCTCACTCAAAAAACCTCATCATTTGTGACACTTCAAAGGGGGTAACTATTAGATCATACTTTAAATCTTTTGTAAACCTAGCCTTTATCTCTCAAATTGAACTTAAAAATGTTAATGATGTTTTTAAGTGATGCATCTTAGGTCATTGCTATGTAAAAAGAACTCAACCAATTTGAGAGAAATAAAGCATGTAATTTAGTTCTTAAATCTAAACATTATCCTATTATAGGCACCAAATAAGTGTTTAGAAATAAGATGAATGAGCAAGGTGTCATAACTAGGAACAAAGTTAAGTTAGTAGCTAAAGGTTATAATAAAGAGGAATGCATTGATTATGATGAAACATTTTTCCCCATTGTAAGGTTGGAAGCTATTAGAATGTTGCTTGCATTTGAATCTTACATGAATTTTAAGCTTTATCAAATGGATGTGAAAAGTGCCTTTTAAAATGGTTTAATACAATATGAGGTATATGTTAAATAACCTCCAAATTTTTAAAACTTCAAACATCCTAATCATCTCTTTAAACTTTCAAAAGCTTTATATGGATTGAAACAAGCTCCTAGAGCTTGGTATGAGAGGTTGAACAACTTCCTTCTAAAGATAAGGTTCTCTAAAAGTAAAGTTAACACAACACTCTTCATGAAGAAATCCATAAGTAATTTATTGATAGTTCAAATTTATCTTGATGATATCATTTTTAGTGCTACTAATAATTTTTTATATGAGAAAATTTCTAAGGTTATGCAAGGTGAATTTGATATGAGCTTAATAAGAGAACTCAAGTTCTTTCTTAGCCTCTAAGTTAAGCAAGGAGAAGATAGGATCTTCATTAATCAAGCAAAGTACACAAGAGACATCTTCAAAAAGTTTAGAATGGATGGAGATAAAGCTAGTAAAACCCCTATGAGCACAACTACCAAACTTTGCAAGGATGAGAGTGGAAAGCCAGTTGATGAAAAGTGCTTTAGAGGTATGATCAGATACCTTTTTTTTTATCTTACTACAAGTAAACTTAATATCATATTTGCTACATGTCTTTTTGCTAGATTTCAACCTTGCCTTAAGGAATCTCATTTAAATGCAATTGAGAGAATATTCAAGTAGCTAATAGAAACTATAAACTTAGGTCTTTAGTATCCTAGGAGTAATTCATTTGAACTCATTAGTTATTCTTATACAAACTTTACTGGTAACTTTTTAGATAGAAAGAGTACCTCCATAACTTTTCAATTTCTCAGACATTGTTTATTTTCTTAATTTAGTACGAAATAAATTTCAGTTGCCTTGCCCATGGCCAAAGCCAAGTATGTAGTAGCTAGTTGTTATTGCTCACAAGTGTTGTGGCAAAAAATAACAACTAAAGGACTTTAATTGAATTAATCACATTCCTATCAAATTTGATAATACAAGTGCAATAAACCTTAATAAAAATCTCATTCAATATTTTAGAACTAAACATATAGATATTAGTATCATTTTTTGTGATATCATTTTCAAAATGGTGATATATCATTTGTATTTATTGACACTAGCAATCAACTTACAGATATATTCACTAAACCTCTTAGTAAAGAGAGATTGAATTACATTAAGCAAGAATTATGGATGCTAGATGGATCTAGTCTTATCTAATACTTATTCTTATTTTTCTCCTTACTCAGTTGAATTAATTTAATTTATGCCTTTATCTCATTCTTAGTGTTCATGTTTATTCTTCTCATTTAAGTTTGCAAATAACTAATTAATCTTTGAAAATATTCAATTGATTTATTATGGCCAAATACTCATTTTCACCCCTGAACTTTATCCTTTTGGTCTATTGCATCCCTCAACTTTTAAATTTACCTATTATACATTGCAAATTTTATTTTGTGCCTATATCACCCATGATTTAGAGCATTAGAGCGCATTTATAAAACATATGTTGACGCGTCAAATATCATGCCAACATAGTGCTCCTTTTTTCCCATAAAGTTTACCATTTTAGTTTATTGCACCCCTTAACTTTTAAAAAATTGCCTATTGCACATCTTAACTTCTATTTTATACCTACATCACCTATGGTCTTACAATAACGATGCGCCTAAAATTGTTTGACTTTAATCACTTATCCATGATGGCATGCATATGTTTAATAGAAAATTGAAATGTTAAATCATGGTTGATATGGGCACAAAATAGAAGTTAAGATGTACAATAGGCAAATTTGAAAGTTGAGGGGTGCAATAGACCAAAAAGGTAAAGTTCATGGGTAAAAAGGAGCATTTGGCCAATTAATTATTAATCTTGCAAATATTAAAAAGTTTATCACTTCTATTTGACCCTTGTATGATCAAAGGAATTTCAAAATAATCCCCTCTTATGATTGAGAATATTCCTTTTGCATATTTTTAATTCTTTCAATTTAGTCCAGAAGGACCTAATTGTCACATTTTTTCAAAAAATTTTGGACTTGATTGAATATGTTTTTTAAAGTTCAGGGACTAATATGAACTTTGCTCACGATCGTTATAGCTTTTAATAAGGATCATGACACTTGTAATGCTCAAAATCTATGTTACTCACGATCCTTGCTCATGACCGTGAGCATTTGTCACGGTGACTCCTCATAAATGTGATAGACTCCTCACAACTATAAGCAATCTCCTAATACCTTTTCATAAACCATCATAACTCCTTTCTCCTCCAACGACTCTGCAATCCTATTCATTGATTTTATTTACATCTAAAGGCTAAAATTAACTTCTTATCTTTATAAATTCCTAATTATTCACACTTTATTCTTCACTTTTCACACAAACATCACAAATTTCCCTTTCTCTCATCTATTCTCCTCTCTATTATTTTCTCTTTAACCTTTACTCCTCCAATGGCTCCCAAAAAGAATATAAGAAGCACAAGGTCCACTTAAAAGCACCTTCCTCTTCTCAAACAATAAGAGCCACTAAAGACCAAATTAAAAAGAATCCTCCTTTTTCTTACACTCCAATTGAAATTTGAAACTGTGCTAATGCTTTTTCAAGGAGATCCATCATCCTCTCTCATTGTATTTCCAAGGTTGCTCTTCAATCACTTGGATGTTATGATCAAGTAAAGGCCCTTCTTAAAAAAATCGGTATGTTTGATTTTGCTTTCAATCCTTTCAAAACCTTTCCTTTTCTTGTGTGTGAGTTTTTCTCTTCTTTTTTCTTTAAACTCACCACATTGATGAGAAAAATCCTTGGTATAGCATGTGATTTAGATTAGGGGGGAAGGAAGAGATTTCTCATAAAACAAGACTTTGAAAATATCTTTGGTTTTCCATCACAAGGCATCCAACAATCCAATACCCTTTTAACTCCTCACTCTCATTGGGTTTCTCATGTCAAACCCAATGTTGATACTTTCATTGCCGATCTCTCTCCTTTTCTTTTTCTTCTAAGGCAATGTGGTACATTCACTGCTTCATTACTTACACCTTCCATGCTAGAGGGCTTAGCAATGAAGCCATTTCTTTAAATGTTTTGTTTCTTCTTCATTATATGTTTATTCCATAAATGTTGAATTGGGTAGATGGTTGTAATGGAGACTTTAACTTATGAATGATAATGTGAATGAAAGTATTTGCATTGGGGGAGTTATATCTAGAATTGCTCAACAGTTTCACCTCACCTATAACATTGAAAACTCTTTACCTTACTCACTTCTTGATGAAACCTTCCTTAAAAATTCAAAATCATTCAAGAAAGTGGGCAACCAAATGATGTGGAAAGATAAGGAAGAAGAAGTTGATGAAGCACTTGCCGAAAATATTGAAGATATTAAGCAAATAGGGAACTTAGGACTTAAAGGAGTTAGCCTTTAAGGAGAGCAAGAATCAACACAAGCTCCACCCCCTTCCATGCCTCAAAGAAAAAAGGCAAGAGGTCTTTCTACCTCTCAAAGTGTGGATGATGAACCCACTTAGGTTGAGAGCTTCTTTGATCATTTATCCATTATTGAATCAAACTTCAACAATTGATTCAATTAAGTGGACACAAGGCTTGATAGGTTTGAGCACCGCATGGACCATGCTGAATATGACATTCACCATCTTTAGCCTATCAAAAAATTCAATGTTATCAGCCTCCTCCTCCTTCTCAAAGCCCTCCATTCGTTGATGCCCAAAAAGGAGGCAATCAAGATGTACATGAGGGCCAATATCCTATTACTTAGTATTTTATGTTTTCTCTTAGTTATTGGCCTTTTTTTTCCCCTTTTGTTCTATTTTTTTCCCTTTTAATGATAGACTACACCTCTCTTTTTATGTATTGTTTTTCTTTATTAATGATATTTTTTTTTATGTTATTGCTTTGTCTATCTTTTCCTTTGATAAAGGGGAGAAGAATAGTGGATTTGATTTTTTGATTTGTGCATTATTATATATTATTGCAGTGATTACAATTTTTAATTGCCTTTAAATGCAATGCTTGACTTTTAATTATCATAGTTGTTACAACACTTGATTTTGCTCTCCATATTTTTAAATGCTATGTTAAGCACAATGTTTTATCAACATTTACCATTTAAATGTTACAAATTGATCATCAAAATTAATTAGCTTAATTATATAACAATTTTATAAAATGTACACATTAAGGGGAGCTACATCATACACATCTACATTGCACATATTCACCAAATATAACATTAAGGGGAGCTACAGACTTTCACTATGATTATGCAAAAACTTTCATCAAATTAGTTGCCAAAGTCAAAAACAGAAAACAAATGTAAAAAATATTATTCCAGTAAAGTCATTTTTTTAATGGTAATTTATTTAAAATTTTTTAAGAATAATTTTAACTTGTATTTTATATTTTTTTAAAAAAATTTTAACTCGTTTAATCTCATGAATATAAAATGTCGTAATAAGTTCGACTCGAGTTTAGTTCGGTTATAATAAAATGAAGTCTGAATTAGTCAAAATTCGGCTCAACTTGACTCATTTACACCCCTAAAAACACATTCATGTCAACAGATATACAATATATACTATTATGATTTAATACAATATACTATTAACTTTGTTAAACTTTTTAGCAATATTTGAATACATAAAGTATTATAATAAATTAAAATTAAAACTAAAATTATAAAACAAAATTAATTCTCCATCATGATTAACTGTGACGACTTTATCATCTAACTAATGGTGAATTTTTGTAAATTTTTTTGTGAACTATCAAAATTACAACAATTACAAGAATATAGATAATTTGCTTTTATTTAATGATATATTACAATACAGTAAAGTAACACACATTGGACATACGATACAACAGGAATTCTTTATCTATCATTACAATACAATATTCCAGATTCCCAGTAACATTCAGCTTTGGTCACCAGATGCTGTTAGACACTGATTAATGTTTAATTTTCTTTTTAATGACATAAAGTAAAAATATTGAACTTATTTTCTCTCTATCCTTTTGATTAGTTTTAAATTTTTATAAATTTTAATGGGAGATATAATGCTAAATCAACATTTTCATAACTAAAAGTGTTAACAATTTAACGTCATAAATCATTATGATTTTTAACTATTTTAAATTTTTGTAAATAATATCAATTGAAGACGTAATTAAGGATGCATTTATTGGGTAAAAAATAAAAATGAGAATCAGAATCGGAATCTAAATGGACAATTTTAATTCCTAGTGTTTGGTTGGTTAAAATTAACATGAAAATGAGAATACGATTCCCCTCATCAATGGGAATCATAATTCTCCTCTTGTTCTTAAAGAATTAAAATTAAATCAATTATAAATTAGTCAAATATTTAAATATTAACATTTATTTTTTAAAATTTATAAATAAAACATATAAATTAATAAAAATATGCATTAAATATTTGAATAAAATTTTTTTATTAAAAATAAAAAAATTTATAATATTTTTATAAATAAATATTTTAAAAATATTTTATAACACGTAATTATAATATTAATTTTTAATATATAAAAATAATTATAATGTTAATTTTTATATATAAAAATAATTACAAAAATATTTTTTCATAAAAAAAATTTAGTTATTAAATTATATTTGATTTTTATTCTCAGTACCATTTTTTAATGAAACCAAATAATTTCTTTAAATTTTTATTCCTTTTTCTCATTTCTTCCTATTTTAGATTACGAACCAAATGCCCTCTAATAAGTGACTAATTTTGTAATTAACATATTGATAAAAATGATTTTGAACTTTAATTATTATTTTCTTTAATGACATAAATTTTAATTTTTGAATTCTCTCTTTGTTTTCATTAGTTTTTACTTTTATAACCAAATTTTTTAAATTAATGATAATAATTGAAATTTTGACTTGTCATTAAGTATACAAGTGAAATATCAACAATGGTGAGTTTTATTTTTATTATAATTTTATTTTAATGATACAAGTAATTATAAATTTAATTAATCTTAATTTTTGCAGCTGGTTTTTATTAGTGGCATCAATTTAAAAATGCAACTGCTAAGACCATTTAATAAATAAGTTAAGTTCAAACTATACAAAGTTTACGTTGTAAAATTTGTAAATAAATTCAAACAAAATGAGCTAAATGTTTTAATATAGTATTAATTAATAATTTGATATTAGAAATATAATATATTGATTTATTTATAATAAATATAAAAATTATTTAAAAAATACTATTAGAATAAAATAAATTTTTTTATTAAATATGTTAACTTATTCAGTAACTTATTTTTAATGTTTTAGTGAATAATTTTAATTTTATAATATATATTTTTAATTTTTTTAAAATTTATTTAAACTCATAAATAATTCATAAACAATAAATAATATCATAAGGTAATAACTAAATTAAGTTTAAACTAAGTAAAGTTAAGCTGATTTGTGAAATGTTATTATCAATTTATAAAATTTATTTTCACTTAATTTAAAAAAAAGAACCATTACTTATTATAATGTGAATTAATACTTAAATTATATGAATTTCAGTTAATATTTATAAAAAAAAAATTTGTTTAATACGGTTTGAAGGTAACAAAGAGGTTGGTAAACCGCAGCTCTCAAATGACAATGAAAGGATCTGTTCAACGGAAGACTTTCTAAATTAGTTTTTAATTATAGAATTACTAACTACATGAATAGTGTTATATGGAGAGGGAAATTTTTTTTATACCATCATCCCTCATTTGATTAGTTTTCCTATATAATGCACAAAAATTTCTTCAAATAAGTGTTTCCGTATTTTGAAAAATGTTTCGCATTTCAGAAATATTCTCGTATCGAAAATTTCAAGAAATTTTTTGGAAACGTTTTGAAACTGTTTTCACAAATATAAAAAATTAGGAAGTACGTTTTCAATTTAAAAAATATATTCCTATAATATTTTCTTAAATAAAAAATGAGAAAAATTAAAACATAATTTTATATTTTTCTTAACTAAAAAAAATTTCTAAAATTATACTATTACTTTATAGAATAGATAAATTTTTTCAAGATTAATATATAAAATTTTTATTTATATATATTCGTATATTTTTAATATTTATTTATATATTTATATACTTTTAATATTTACACATTTTCACTTCCTATATTTTAAAAAATTAAATTTTCCTTTATCCAAATTTACGATTTTCCATTTTCATTTTCTTGTTACATAAGTCTCTCTATATATAGAGCTAACATATAATTTTAACTATAAAAATTTTATTTTTTTAAGTATCATTAACAATACTATTCATGTCACTGAAAGTGTCATTTATCATTATCCTTCTTTAAATTATCAGTGAACTGTCAGCTTCTAGTATGGTTCCTGAAACAATAAATTAGTTACCCTTTATTCTACTAACTTCAGAAACTGAACCAGAGCTTACCCTGCTTCATCTTTGTAGAAAATGGACGGAGCAAAGAAAGAAGGGTCTAATAGCAAGAAGGTGATGGTGCCTGTAGATGAGAGCGAGTCCAGTTACTATGCACTCATGTGGGTACTTGACAATCTCAAAGATCTGTTCACTAACTCTCCACTTCTGATCTTTGCTCCACAGCCTGCTCCCAAGTGTAACTATACATTTGCAGCACATCTTGGATACGCTCAAATGTTCTGTCCACTCTCATCCAGTTAAGTGTCACTGCTCTTTCTTCTTTCTCAGAGTTTGAGGGTTTTGCTGTAAATTTTGTTTTTTAAGATCGACGTACCGCAGAAATATTGACAGGCAGTTTGTTTTTGTTTAATTGCAGAGATGGCTGTCATTAGTAACGCTCAAGAACAAGATAAAAAAGTATCACTTGGTATTTTGGAAAAAGCTAGAAATATATGTATTAGTAGAGGGGTATGACCATATTGTGAATTATTCTATGTCAAATTGTTTAATTCTTTTGTAGTGTATGCACTGTGAAAAGACTTTTACTCTCTTTGTTATCCTATTTCTCCAATCAACAATATTCTCATAATTTGATCTTGTGTCAACAGGTCAAAGTAGATACAATTACAGAAGCTGGGGAGCCAAGAGAACTCATTTGCAATGCTGTTGAAGCGTATAAAATTGATCTTCTTGCGGTGGGTAACAATGAAGATGGAGCTTTAAAAAGGTTAGAAAGCTTATCATTTTGTGGGTTAATTCAGGGATTCGGATGACTAAATCCACTTATGTTGATACAGGGCAATTTTTGGGAGTTTGAGCAACTATTGCTTGAATAATGCTAAGTGCTCTGTTGTTGTCGTGAGAAAACCATAATGAAAGGTTGCACTAACTACCTGTTGGCCCATTCCAAGCATGGAACTTTACGTTACCTTTATTGATATTTTGCCTGTAACTTTGCTTGAGATAGGACTCCTTGTTAGTTGTATGTGTAAAGTGAGAACCGCTTGTAACATTGTGGTACCAAGTTTTCAAGTTATCTTCCTGATATACAATTAAAAAATAACAACATTGGTTACATAAGAAAAAATATATATATATATTTACATCTGGGTCTCCACAACATTCCTTGTTAATATGTTAAATTTTTCCAGGGGCCTGATCGACCTTCTGACCTCCTTAAATGCATCCACTCAAGGTGCGGTTTAGTGCAATTATACCACTCAAGGCCTGCTGAATTTTTTTTTTTCTTGCTTCCACTTTTTACTTCATTAAAATAAATGTTGAAAAAATGTTTTGTAATGTGATCAGTAATATAAATAATGTGTTGCAGACCATGATAAATTATAGAAATAACCTCCATATAATGAGGTATCTGAAAATATGAATAATAAAAGTGTAAATAATTTATTTTTATTTCATCTTTAAGAGCTGTTATATGTGATATTTATTTAGATCTTTAACTATTACATAATAGTTCAGGGATAATGATACATATCGTTATAAACTACATAAATAATATTATCACAAATATTAAAAAATAAAAATTTATGAATTAAAATTTTATGTTTAATTTCATATATAAGAGATTCATCATTTGAAAAGTGATAACATAAAAAAATATTTAACTATACAAAATTTTATTTTTTAATATTTGTTACAATATTATTTAAATAACTCGTAGCCACATAAAACATTATCCATAATAGTTACATGGCATTAACGTCCAACGAGGATTGAATCTTTTCTTGTGCAAGCTTTCCATTAGGTGCTCATTTGACTTTACTGATTCTCAAATAGTGTAATGATGAAAATTCTAATCAAAAGACTCTTTGTGTCAATGACTTAATTGCCAAGACGTGTTTATGCTCGCCAAGACTTCATGTTCATACGCACAACATATTTTATAAGAAATTATATCTGTTTAAGTTAAACAGCAAAATTATCATATCAACCAAATCAAATTAACCAAACTAAACCTACAAATTTACTACAATAACGCCACTTGATTGTGGTGAGATTTAAAAGATCTTGGGGTCATCATGGTACATTAGCAACAGAAGCATTTTGTCACTGCTGTCACATCTCATATGCGACTAATTATGTCACAATATTTATATCATTTTCTTATGTATGCTATAAATTTTATAAAAAGAAAGAGAACATAAAATTCAACTTTCAGTCATTTTATTGGTTGAAGTTTTAGGTGGATTCATTTTTTATTCTTATCATCTTAAATTTATATTATAGTTGGTATATATATAAAAATTTTATTTACAAATTTAAATTTAGTGTGTTGGATATAAAAATTATTTGAAATTTTATTTCATTAAATTCATATTATAAGCAATAATTAAGTTAAATTCTATCCAATTTAATAAAAATTTCAAATAAATTTTAAAATTATGAGACTTAATAAAAAAATTTAAAGTTTTCTTTGATATACATATTTTTATATGTACAAATATAATTAAAAACTATTATATTAATACTTATTTAATTATATAACTATTGATATATAACTTGTGCAATTACTATTTGATACACATAGTTATATATGACTATTGATATATAACTTGTATAGGTAAAAATAATTATTTGTATACATACACATATATAGACTAACAAGAGCTCGTATTTCATTATGATCAAAATATTTTTATTCTTAAATATAATATTCATTTTATTTGAAATGAATTATATAATTTTTATTTAATTTATCAAATATAAAATTCATTTATAGATGAATTTTGTTATTTGTTATTTAATGAATTTTCCAATCAATATTAACACAATATAAAGTTAAAGTATGCTATAGCCACGAGTCCAATATATAGATTGAGCTTGAAATGTCTATTGGCAAAATACTCATTTTCACCCCTAAACTTTACCCTTTTGATTTATTACATCTCTTAACTTTCAAATTTGACTATTGGACATTTTAACTTCTATTTTATGCCTATATCATCCATGATTCAGAGCATTAGAACACATGTACAAAACATGCATTAACATGTCAAATGTCATGAGAACATGGACATATTTCAGTAGACCGAATGTTCATTTTCACTTATAAACTTTACCATTTTGGTCTATTATACCCGTCAACTTTCAAAAATTACCTATTGCACATCTTAATTTCTATTTTATGTCTATATCGCCCATGGTGCTACAAAGACAGACGCACGTGAATTAGTTTGATTTCAATCACTTATCCACGCTAGCAATGCATGTGTTTAATAGAAAATTGAAATGTTAAATTATGAGTGACATATGCTGAAAAATAGAAGTTTAAATATCCAATAGACAAATTTAAAAGTTAAAAATTTGAAAGTTAAGGGGTATAATAGATAAAAAAGGTAAAGTTCATGTGGCCAATGTCTATTTGGAACCCATATGAAAATATATAGGAATAAGGTTTGATTTGGCTCTCGAATGTTTTGAGAAGGTTCAGTTTGACCCAAAATGACCTTTTTCGACAATTTAGTGCAAAACTGGCACTTAATATTTATTTAAACTCATGTTTTGACAAATAATAGAGAGTGAAATATACATCCATTTGAAGGTGCGTCCACAATTAAAAAAATTGAATTATTAGTATAATTAATGCTAAGTGCAGATCCTCTAAATTTACTATCTAAATCGCCTAAATCTCACTCCGGCAACCCCCAAAACTGCCTGAATCTTTGCCTAAAAATTGCCTCTTTCGACTCCTTGATTGCTCTTAGCCTTTTGATCTTTAATTGGTTCAAGATATAGTGTCGTCCAAATCAACATAATTGCTTCGCTGGTGAATCTCATCCTGGAGAAATTAAATAAAGTTAATATTATGCAATCAAAATTCATCCCTTTAGAAGATGTTATAGGTGCATTGATCCATGCTTAGAATCAAAGCAATTACTTCACTAGCGAATCTCTATAGCCATTGATGCATGCTTTTAAGTCTGATCATGTGTAAACTCACCATGACTCGATGTTGGCTTTGTATCGGTTACAGTTGCACTTTTGGTTGGGATGTTAAGGGAGGGAAGTAAGAGGGTGGACTCTAAATCAACTCAAGAGAATTATGTTGTGGCACTCTTTGCACTAAGTTATGGGAGCTTTAGGTTAAGAGGGAGCAATAGGGCGAGGGAGAAAGCCAATAAGATCTTGTAAATGATAAGGGGGAGAGGTGAGGAAGAGGAAAATGGTGATTGGGAAGGTGTGCTATAATCTAGTGGACTCAACCAGACTTAATATCGAGTGGATGGTGGTGGCAAAAATGGGTACTATCCAAATTCATCTAACTTTTGATTGTAAAGCTTGTAAATTATTTCATTTTATCATATGATTATATGTTATGGGCTTTTGATTTGAAGGTGTAAAGATAGAGAATGTTATGGTATTTGCTTAAGTTAATTGATTGTAAATAAGGTTTCTCAAGGTTATAAGCCTTTAACCAAAAATTTTGCTAACATACTTCATTATTTAGTAGATTGGAAAATTTTTCCCTTATTGGTTCTTGATTTTAGATTTTTCTAAAAGGTCATTTTTAAGCTTATTTTGTTGTTTGTTGAATTCTTAACTTTGTTGGTAGTTATCAGTGTTTTATTTTTCAAGTGTGAAGTTATGCAAGGGAAGTGAAACACATGGTTCCATTTTGTTGTACAATAGGGCAGATTAGGAGGCATTGTTGATATTGATTGAGAAATGTCTTAGGCTAATGTAAAAAGTGGAAGCTTAAAGAAGATGAAGGAGATGAAGGATTGATGGAGAAGTGGAAGAGTCTTAGGCTAATTGATTTCTTACATTAGAGTTGTGGACTATTAGGTACCGATGAGGTCAGAGTTGTAGCTATAGTGGTGGTGGTGGTTTGACACCATAGAGTTGATTTTATTGTTGATGATGATGAGGAGGAGGAAGATACGGGTGGTTGAGATTATAAACGTGGTGTTGGTGGTGTTGATGGGTTTGAGAAGATACAAGTGACCTGTGAATGCTACTGTTGGCGGTGGTGTTGTTATTTGATTTGGGTCAAATGTAAAAAGCCTAATGGATTGAGCATGAAAAAAAAGCGAAGGGGGATGATCATAATAGGTTAAATGAAGCTATAAAATTATTTAATATTTTTTTTAATTTCTTTTTAGTGTTTAATCAGAATGTGTGTTACATGCTCCTTAAGTTATGAGAAAATGGGTTTAAATGACACATTATATGCAAGTTTTGGGTTGAATTGTCGAAAAAAACAAATTTGGGCCAAATTGAACTCTATCAAAAAGTTTAAGGGCCAAATCAAACCTTATTCCAAATATATATCTATATGCCCAACAATTAATTAATTAAATTGATAAACGATTAAAGAAGGAAATTTTTTTATTAAAATAAAACTCAAGAAGGAAAAATTCATATGTACCATAACTTTATTTATTTATTTATTTATTTGGAATTTAACCCTAATTTCAAATTGGTGTAGTGCTTTAGATTAGGGCTGCACAAAAATTAACCAAACCAACCAAACTAAATTGGTTCAATTTAATCCAAATTAAAAATTATGGTTCATGTGGTTATATGGATGGGTATAGTTTTGAAATTTTTATAAACCGAATTTTTGGTTTGGTTTTGAATTAAAAAAATAAAAATCCAATAAAACCGAATCGAACCAATAATATAGTGCAAAACTATCTTTTTAAAAAAAATATATGCATATATATACATGATATATACATGATAATAATTTTCTAGTTTCCTAAAATTATAGATTTTCAATTACCTAGAGTCCTAAACTCTTTAAATTCCTTTTACTCTTTATGTACTCTTCAACTTTCCTTTTAGCCCACATAACTATTTTGCACATTTTACTTAGAATTCTGCATATAGTAAAATTCTACATAAAAATTCTGCACATATTGCTTAAAATTCTGCATATAAAAGTTTATTTATTTTATTTATTTTTTTCTTTTACTTGTAGAATTTTTAGGATCAAGTGTTCCATACAATTTGGAGCAAGCTACCATTGATGGATGAATGTTTTGGAATACATGATTGAGCAAAAATTTACTTTACTAGTTTACAAATTATGTTTTGAATTTTTTATAAGTTAATAAGCTGAAATTCTATGTTTTGGATGATGTTTATATTAATATTTTGAGCATATAAATTTAAGTTAATTTTTGTGGTATGTTCACTTTTTTTTTGTTCATTCATTTACTTGTCAAACTAACTAAACCGAATCCAAATAGCTTTGGTTTGAATAGTTTTAGTATTACTTGGTTTGGTTAAAAATTGAAATGTTCAAAAACTAATTTTTATTGGTTTGATTATAATTTTTTTTATCTAAACTAATCAAATCAAACCATGAATACCCCTACTTTAGATGGTGTGAGACGCACACGCATTTGAGTGTTTAGAAACTAGGGGTGAGCATAGGAAATGATTCGGTATGGGAATTCAGTTCTATCGGAATGAATCAATATGGTATAGTTCAAACGAATTTTTGGGAATTTATATAATAAATAAATTTATATTATTGATTTAAATGATATTTATTATCCATTTTTTTTGTTGAAATAATTATGGAATTTTTTAGTTGGCCCATCAATAATATTATTTATTAATAAATTATCAAATATAATAATTAATAAGTTATCAAATATAATAATAACAACATATTTTAGTTAAAAATTATAATATTTGAAATCATAAAATGTTAATTTTCATATTTCATATTGTTTATTTTAAATTGAAATGTGCTATCCACATTTTTACTTGTTGTTGATAATAATAATTATCTTATTTCTCATATTTTAAGTTTAAAGTATGTTATAACAGATATTACACATTCTTATTTGTTAATTGAATTATTTAAAACTATGCAATGTTAATTTTTTATTTTTATATTTTAAGTTCAAATCGTAATAGACATTTCATAGTTTTACTTGATAATTGAATAATAATAATAGCAACATCAATGATAATAATATTAACAATAAATTTTTTTTTTAATAATTTTTTTATTATATTTTAAACACAACAAAAGTATTAATTATAATAATATATTATTATACATATGTATATTACTTGATAATATAATTAAAAGTATATACTTAAATTCACTACTATTTATAATATCTATATATTATTTATTAAATTAATATTCGATACTATATTCAGTTTTGGTTCAGTATGGTTTTGATATGGTTCTCGGTTTGATTTTTTATAAATATTCAGTACCGTACCAAATTAGTCATAAAATTTAATATTGTTCGGTTCGGAATTAAATTTATTCGGATCAGTATGGTTTTATTATCTTTCAGTTCCATTAAGTATTTTTTCCATCCTGTACTTAGCTCTATTAGAAGCATGGAGTCTTTCTATACATGGATTTATCTATACAAATTAAAAATATATATATGTTAAATCAAATTTTAAGCCAATTATGGATTGAATTATATTTTTAAAGTTATTTTAATTTGATTTTTTAATTTTATGAACTATGTCAATTTTATTTGAAGGATCTACTTGCATATTTAGAAATTACTTTTAGACTCCTACAAAATAAAATAAATTTGCTAGTTATCCAAATTTTTTCATTTCTAAGAAATTTTTTTTTTAAAATATTCATGAGTTTTTATCTTACTAATTTTGAAATAAATTTTAAAATTATTTTTTAAAATTTTTACATAAAATTTTAATTTTTAATATTGTGAATCAATTTAGTCGATAGACTAATATTAATAAAAATATAAAGTAACTAATTTTAACTACCACTGTAAATAATAATAGAATTTAATTATTAATTTTTTCTTATTTTTTCAGAAAAATCAAATAATTTTTTTTCATTGATAATATTTTTAGTATCTTAAATAACTCTCTTTTTTCTTCATTTTATACTTTTTTATTTGAATCCTATTAGAAATTTTTTTAAATAATATGGTTGAAAGTTGAGGTGTAAATTTTAAAATAGTTTGAATTTATAAAGTTTTTTAGTGAAAAAATTAAAAATTTATGAAAATTTTTAAAAATTAATTCTCAAAAATAAAATTTAAAATCATTTTTAAAAAAAATTTGATAAAAATTAATAATTGTGAAATTTATTTGATTGGAATTTAAAAATAATTTTTTAAAAATATGATAAGATTTTTCAAATAAAATCATATAGAATTGATACAATTTAAAAAATTTAAAAAAATTGAAATGAATTTTAAAGGAGGATTTAATTGATAATTGACTTAAAGTTTAAGATAAAACTAATAGTTTTTTTCAAATTAAATTAAAAATCATTAAATTAATTTTATGAAATTATAGATATTAATATGTTACAAGTATAGATATGTAATAAATTAATCAATAGTTATAAATAAATAAGAATTAATCTAATGCTATGTATGGATATAAAAAATTTGATCGTGGATCTAAATTTGTATCAAATCTATTATTTAGCAACTATGTGGAATTGTATTAACTGGAATTTCAAATAAATCAATAATAGATTTAAAAATTTATTTAACGAAAATTTGAAATAAAATCTAATTACATATTATTTAAAATATTTGTATATAAAATTTAATAGTTGAAATATAAAATTTCAAACCAAATACTTGCATTGATACACAATTTAACGGTCCTGTATATATATATAATAGTAAGAAATTAAAAGAGGACAAAATCTAATTCTAACACCATAAATTTTTGTTTAAAGAAAAGTTGATGATTCAATTGTACCAAAGTGAAGTTAAGGAGCTTAATTAACAAGAGAGACAAATTCAGGGGATCAAATAATATGGGTTTTGCCTTTCAGGGGAAAAAAGGGAGGGGCCTTGACGAGCTGAAAGATTTTACTGGTGACTGGTAGTTGTGACCTAAATTTTCAGCCCTCTGTTTTCTCAACTACCATTCAGAAAGCTCTAAAGATTCTAGTGTAAACAAAAACACATATTTTTAGTATCCCTAGAGGTTTCAATCGAAACCCTGAAGATGGAAGAGGTAGCAGTACCAGTGATGGCAAATAGCGGAGAACCTGATGAGAGGAAAGTGATGATAGCCATTGATGAAAGCGAGTACAGCCACTATGCATTAATGTGGGCTCTTGACAATCTTAAAGAATCTCTTGCAAAATCAACTCTTTTTATCTTCATGGCTCAGCCTCCTGCTAGAAACATCACTTTCCCTGCTTCTTTCGGTTCTGCTCGCATGTACTGCGCTATTTCTACTGGTAAATGCTTTGCAATTTCTTTCTTTTTCAATATAGAATCAAGTGTCGAAGAGTCTGATGTTTACAAACAATGGTTGGTGGTGTGTGTGTATGTGACTAGTCCAGACTTTGTTGACTCTGTCAAAGAGAGAAACAAGAAGCTGGCGATGGTATATCTTGAGAAAGCTAAGGAAATTTGTGCTAGTCGAGGGGTATGTATATATCTTATCCTGATACATATTGATTATATAATTTTATACCAATTGGTTCTGAACGAGAAACAATGAAATTGAGGAAGAAATTTTGTTTCGTTGACAGGTGAATGCAGAGGTAATGACAGAGGAAGGGGACCCTAAAACGGCCATATGCGATGTAGTTGAAAAGCTAAATGTAACCATGCTTGTTTTAGGAGAGCGCGGCCTTGGAAAAATCAAAAGGTTAGCTCCTCAGGTTCCATTGCTCTATTGATTTTTTATTTTTTATTTTTCTTAAATTTCCGGGGAAGGGGATGGAGGTATGAATTGAACTTATGATCTCTTAATGCTTTGAAGCGAGTCTCTTACTACTGCGGCTACTCAAGCTTCGGCTTCTTTGATTCAGATTGTGAGTGCTTACAGCTGCTACTGACTTTGCATCCCTAAACAAATACAGGCAGTTTGCCTATAAAAAATGGGTGTGAATTTTTCTTCATCGTGAATTTAGTTGAGTAGTTGTTGGATACACAGAAAATAGTTGTTTGTCCGGAAGCTATATGTGCATTGAAAGAGCCATTTGTCAAAATTGTGCTAGGGTACATTGTTCATGTGCACCTTCATAGTTTATGTTTGTTGTTAAAGTGCCAATATTTTTTCTTCTTTTTGCAGGGCAATACTAGGAAGTGTCAGCAATTATTGTATGAAATACGCAAAGTGCCCTGTTCTTGTGGTGAGGAAACCGTGAGCAACGTTTCAGTGGTTTTTCAGGTGTTGTTTGAGGTGATGCAGATGTAAATTATTTATGTTAAGAACAATTTAGTGCTCAAGACTAACGGAGTGTCTTTAAACATAGATTTTGTCCTTTACCTCATTTTCCACGGAAAACGTAATGGATTACCCTTGCTGTTCCAAAAATTGTTTATAACAGTTCCAAAATTACTTGTATATCAGTAAATGTTAAATAATAACAGCAATTTCTGAAGAAAGCAGTGCTAGAATTATTGGAATATAGGTACTTCAATTTTCTGCAGCCAAGCAATGCCTTGAAGTAATGATTGTACATTGCTAATATGCCACCATCCAAAGTAAACAATGCGGTTTAAGTAGATTCAGGCATGCTTTACTTAAATCATAAACATAAATTAAGATGTAGACACTGGGTGGATCATTGAAAGATGCGGTTGAGAGTGGCTGCTAATCGAACTCCAGCTTGAGCCAACCGCAGAGTCACTATTGGTTTTCTTGACAGGAAATAATCATCTGCAAGCAGCTTCTTGTTTTAATTGTTTCTGATGAATCAATGAATAAATGAACATGTATTACTGTTAATTCTCAGAACAATCTCTAGCTTACCTTCTAATACAGATCCTTCACTTACGCCTTTATATGCCCAGTCGCATGCTGCTTTGATACCTTCAGATGCATATCTGCAGAAACCACACCCGATTGAATGTATTATGCAACTAAACCAAAAGATTAAAGGTTAAACATTGTACTCTACTAAGCTGAGGTACTCAAACCTACATATCTGGACACGCTGTAGTGTTACGACTGCAAGTCTCCCATCTGGGAACTAGATCTGCCCATTCTGTCTGTTGTTCATAAGCAAAAATGAATACTAAAATTAAAAAATCAAAGGCACTATGAAAATAAGGAGATCCATTATCAATAAGATACCGTAATATTCTCTTGAATTGCATCAACCATGTCATCAACATTTGAGTTGTAGAACCTTTCCTCAGCTGTCTCAATTATATTGTCATCCCAAACCTGTGCGCATTGGTTTTAATACAAAGTGTACATGTACAAAGGCTAGCTAGACTAATGAAGTCGGTTCTTACATGGTGAAGGACTTGTTTCCTTGTGTACCAATGGACATCAATTGTGTTGCCTCCCCTATCTGAAGTAAAACCCACATGCAGAGGCTACATTACAGAAGCTCAAAATCGTTAACAAAGATTAAAAATGTCAACCAAACAATCTGTAACAGGTAAAAGTACACTATTGTTTTTCAAGTGACAAAAGTAACGTACCTGATGGATGTCTCCTATGAAATGAGCAAGGAAAAGAAGTGCTTCTGTTAGATTGTCTGATAGTGCAATTTGTATCTTGTTAGCCAACAATAAAAGGGAGAAGAAAGGGAGATTAAGATGTTAAACAACGCATCTGTTTAATTTCAATTACATTCAGCCTGAGAGGAAGCACTGTTATAGGTAAGAAGTTGTGAAGTGTAATTGTTGATTGCCCCTGCAACACATCTTCCTTTTTCTCGATTTTCATCCTTACAATCCCCTGAAAACGAAAACAAAAATGACTGATACAGACAATTAATACAACAAAACAACATTCGTTGATCTCTGAATTTAGCAGTCAAGTGGCTTTACAGGTCAGCTTTCCCATTTTCTTTTCTTCTGGTCTAGCCCCAATTTTGTACTCTAATCAATGAAGGAATTCACTGCAAAAGGGAACTCACGGTTATACTGGTAAGTGCAGAGAGAATCTGGAGTATCGATGTAATGAAGTGCAGATGACCAGTGATAGCGAAATTTGACATGGTCTGCCCATGAGCACATGCTACCCAAGTCTTTATTTGCATATTCTGGCAGCAATGCCTTCACAGCATCAGCTGCAGCATCACTTAGCCGAAACTGCAACACCACAAATCCAAACAAAAGAATAAGCACATATTACAATGCACAATCAATTGCAAAGAGTTGAAGAAGAAAGAAACCTGAGCAATTCTGCAAGCTATGAAGTGGCCATCAGTTCCCCAACCATGAATAGCTGGAAAGAGAATTGCAAGTGAGAATATAGCTAAAATCATCTCAATGTTGAAATCCATTTTTAGTTTTCTCACTGCTATATGTCTAGCTATATATGATAATGGCAGAAAGCAGCAGAAAAGACGGGCAAAGAAGCTAAACGTATGGTTTTAGTATTGGTGTGAACTGTATGAACATGTTAACTTCTTATAGCGGCTGCTTTTGTCCTAAAGAAATCATTATATCCTATATAGGTTTTTCTGTTTTTGAACCACTAATATTTAGAGTTCAATGAACTCTGATAAATCCGGTTCAATATGGACAGTAATTAAAATTTTTCAAAAACTATGTAGTTTATCCTTACCAAAAAAACTGCATTGTTTATTACACCTTTTGATAAATAGTTGTGTTCACACATGGAATGATAGTGTTTTTGGACAATGAGATGAAGTGTATATATATATATATATGGTGATTTAGGGAATATGCGGTTGTCCTGATTTGCATGTTTATGTTAATACGTGCTTGGAAAGGAAAGGAACTCTAAAGAAAGAAAAAAAATAGGAGTTGAAGGCTGAATTGGAATTAAATGGTTTGATTGCAGAATCTACTCAATGGAATCAAATGAGATTCTGTATTATATAATACATAAAGATTTGTGTCTACACGACCACCGGTTGAATGTATGATATATAATCTAAATATTTTATATTGTATAAATAAAAATATAACAGCGTATACCATATCTCACAAATTGGATGCAATAGAAGAATATGATATATGGTGAATCTTGGATTTAGTTGGAAATGCCACATATGTGAATCAATACCAGCTTATATCTATTTATTTATGTAAAGCTGAAACATAAATTGCACTGTTTATATACAGTGTATTTCCTCACCTCTAATTTCATGAATATTTTCAATTTTGCCACCGTGAATAATGTAAGCAATAATTACGTTTTCGCCCTTCTGATTCCTCTTAGATTTGAAAGAAAACGACGTCGCTTTATTCCTGGCCCTTCGCATCCGTTCTTTGAATAGTGCTATTCCATCTTTCTCCTTAGTGCATTTGGGTTGTTGATTGTTTCATTTTGGACAAATACGTAAAATCAGTTTTTTGTTTCCCCCAACTCACCCATTTAGCGACAAGTCCAACTTCAAAACAACTACGTGTTGTAGCTGGTGTCAATGCAAATAATTCATATATATTGCCCAATTTTTTATATTTGAAATTTGAAAGTGACAATTTGTGCTTTACATTTATTGTTCCAAATTCCAATGAAATAATTTTTTTTAAATAGTAATAAAAAATTTCTGTATTTAAGTTATAATTATAAATACATATTATTTTAAATTTTTATAGCAAATTTATTTTAATTGATTTTTGTTCATATGAAATTTTTGCAGAAATATAATTAACAGATAACTTTTAAATAATTTTTAATTATAATTTGTAATATTTATATATTCATCGTATTGTGATAATTATGAAAAATTTCAAAAATTATACATATTAAAACATAATTGAAAAGTAATATCACTTATAATCTTTTATTTTTTTAATTTCAAAAAAATATAGATAAAAGATATTTCCATAATTACTTTGCTATGTCTGAATCTTTATTTTTATAGAAGTTAAATAATATAAATTAATTCTCAACAAAATTTATTCCCCAAATGTATATATTAAAATAGTTAAATTTTAGTCCTTAAATCAAATATTTTTTAATTATATTGGAAAGGAAAAATGAGAACTTTAATTTAAAATTTAATAATTGCTGTGTAAAATTTTAACCATTGTGCATGAATGTATATTTTAATCAAATTTTTATTCTTAATTTAAGTATAAATTAATTTTTGAATGAAATGATGCAAATTTTTCTTTTAAAATGCAAAAGACTAAAAGTTTATGTAACTGAAAAAGTGAGATAGAGAAAAAATTAAAAAATTACTTCAATTATTTATTTAAAAAAATTGAGGATATGTGTGTGTGCATTTGTGTATATATATATATATGTGTGTGAGAGAGAGAGAAATTCTTTTAGAAATATGATGAAAAAGTTTTAGACTTTATTTAAAATATATTTTAGAATTTAAATATGTTTATATTGGTCAATAAATGAATTTATAAATGAATTATTATTAATTATTTTAAATATTACAATATATAATTCCGTTTTGTGTTATGTTATACTATATTTATTAGGAGTTATGTGGACAATTTATTTGTTTTTTATTTTTTTTTCTTTTTATAATCTCCAGTTTGAAAAAGAAAGTGTAAATTTAGTAATTGATAAGTGACCTATGACTTTTTTTTAGAGTTTAATTTTATATGTATTTCGTGTAACTTTTTTAGGATATATATATATATATATATATATATATATATATATATATATATATATATATTCTTTGAACCTTTACTCGAATATTTACTTATATCATATATATAATTTTTTTAAAAGAATTTATATCATATATGGAAGTTGAAATTAGCATCCTTCAAATATTCTGATATAATTTGATATAAAATTATAAAGAAAAAAATATATATTTATATATCAGAGGTTAAATAGTCAAATAGCAAAAACTTTGTCCAAAAAATATATTTAGTTTTATGATTAAATTTATAGATTCACTCAATATTATTAAAAGTAATTGGTTCAAAAAATCTTTAAATTTTTTTGTATTCATTTATTTTCTGTTTCAAATAAAAAAAAATATATAAAATATTTTTAATTAACTATATTGATTTTAAGTTAAATATTTTAAAGGGAGATTCTTACCTATAATAGATGTAAATTTTAAATCACAAGACACATGTCTTGTTTTTATCAATTAAGTTAATAACATTTGGATGATTTATCTTAAATCTTATAATTGAGTGTAATATATTTAGTATAGATAAGAATTTCCCTATTTTAAAATATTTAGTACCTCAACTTGAACTATTTTAAAAGTAATGAGTATTGAAAATTGAATTTTAAGAAATAACATTAATTATCATATACATATCATGGATCAACATAATTACTTTTCAATATTACTCATAGGAGTACGCGAGCTTACTCTTAAACCCCAGTATCATGTAAGCTTATATAGAACTCAAATTTCGACTAGAAAAAGCTTACAATCATGGACCTCTGCCTTGAATTAGATATTTGAAGTTATAGGATGTTTACACCCACGATATCCAAGATTATACCAAATTTTCATTAAAAGATTCAAATTTCATTTTGTCATTTAAAATCTCTTAAGTGTTTGACTAGATCCCACTAAACTACCTCCTCCTATAGTTTGATGGTTGGTGACCACGTGGACATTGACATGGCCTCCATGCATGAAAAAATTTTACTTTCTAAAAAAAGTACTTTTCATATCATCAATTGTCAGATGATGTGACCTACTACACTAAAATATCCCTCCCAAAGCTTCCTAAGGAAGCTTTACACTATTGTTTTTTTTTAAAAAAGAGTAAAGCCAAAAGAGTAAAGCCCTCTCTTTTACAGATCTAAGATGCAACTCATAGCTCTAAAAAACACAAATTTTACATATCAAGCTCTTCACTCTCTTTAATTTTCTTATCAAGCTCTTGAACCTAAGTTTCACAAAGCCTGACTTATAGTTGTTTACCCTAACTAAAACCCAAAGAAAACCTTCTAATCAAAGATTAAAATAGAGAGCTGGACACCTACTTATTACTGCTCAGTCAAAGCCGTTACGAGAACATCATGGACAAATAGAAATCCAGGCTGGAGAGTTTTGTTTTGCGCAAACCCAAAGGTATGTGTAAATGTGTTAGGAATTTTGAGTTTTGTTATAAATAAAAAAAATATATTATAATTGCCCTATTTTTTACACTCCTCTCACAAGGAAGGTTATGCCAATTCTTTGAGTGGGTTGATCCACCTGTTTCTAGAAGGGCAAAGGTTATTATTACAGGGCTGCTAAGAAAGATTAATCGATTAGAGGAGGAGGAGGAGGAAAAATAAAAAAACCATAAAGAACCAAAACTCAAGAATGTGGATGATGATGAGGGGAGTTTGTGTGGTGTTGTTTGTGTTATGGATTCTGAGGTGTTTACGGTTTTAGATAGTGAAGTTTAAGTTGTAGCTGAAGTTGTAATTGTAATTGTAGGAATGGTGAAGGTGAAAATACTAGATGTATTTTGTTCTTTAGTATGTAGTTGTATATTAACATCTAGATTCAATTAGGATGCACCTTCTATTGTAATCTTGTTCTGATAAATAAAAATAATTCTATTTGTAGATATTGTATTGTTCTTGATCTTGTTTTGTTGTTGTTATATGTTTAGGACTAACATAGCAAAAAGCATTATACAAAAAATTCTGCTTTGTAAAAAAATATAAAGACAAACATAACTTAAGTTAAAATATATATATGATTGCATATACTAAAAGCTTGCAAAGCACAAGCAGTTTTGTTTGTGTATTCAAAAAGTAAATGTTTAGTAATGATTTAATGTTGAAACAATAACAGTTGTAGCCTTGTTTCAACCTTGAATCTTTAATCTTTTCTAGCCTGTTGCTCTTTGTAATGGCTCAACATGTTGGCTTGGAGGTATTGAACCAACCCCTTATGTAATTGATCTTTTTTTATGTACCCATGAAAAAAAAAGCAAAATTACTATAAAACTACTGCTAGACTTTGAACCATCTATAAGACTAATAGTTAAGTATACATACAAACACATTTTCAAATTGAAAATGTATTGAAGATTCATTCCTTGCCCTAAAAAATTACTAAATCAATATATAGTGAACATACATCCATCATCCATTGGAGGACAATTGGTGTTGTAAGAGTACTTATGGTGCCTTGTTGCTCAAAATATAAAACAAAGGACAATATTTATAACCAAATCTTAAAAAATAAAATGCTAATTTAAGAAATGAAATCATAATAAAAAAGTCTAAAAAATATTTGCTTACATTGCTTTTGCCTTTGTCATGGAACCTTTTAGTATGGTCCAATTGACCACAAACACTGCATTTAAATATAACAACTCCTTGCCTTTCAATTTCATCTTGTTAACTTATTTCCTTTTGATTTATTCTTACCAGCTAGGTTTTCAAGTTCTTTAAGTTCTTTCCTTTTTGCTATAGGCTTCGGTCCTCTTTTTTTCTTAACTGGTGAAGGGGCAATAAGTAGTCTAGGGGCATTCTTTTCCTTTTCCCATAAGCTAAGTCCATTTGTAGGGTTAATTACACAAGCATATATTCATTGATATGTCACTTTTGAGTAGCATGCATCAACGTAATTTTTTCATTCTTTATTATTTTCAAGAATGCAATAACATGCATGCATACAAGGAATCCTTATAAGATCCTATCTCCTACAAGCACATGACTTGTTCTCCATATCCACTATAAATTGACCATTAGGACCTATAACCTGAACTTTAAGTGACCCTAAAAATTTTGCTTCGTAATTATAAAAGTCTTTCTTATATGCAGACAACTTCTTCTTGATCTTGGGGTGCAAATTACCCTTCATTTTATTTCCTCACTGTTGTTTGTAATTAATTTTCTTCATTAACTGAGATTGAATCATCTCCATCATGGTTAAAATTGGCTTCTCCCTTGCTTTCAAGATGTACTTCTTGAAGCATTCACTTAAGTTGTTTAGTAAAATATCACATTTTGCTATAGCCTTGAAACATGCCCGACTCCACTCTTTATAATGGCACTCTTTAAGCCAAATTGAAGCATGAGGATACTTTTCTTTAATTTTTCCAACCAATATTGCAATTTTACATTAAAGGTAGCCCTTGCAGCATTCCATAACCAGTCTTTGAGCTTTTTATTTCTGCTTGTCTCGTCTATCTTAATTTTTAACTTTAATTTAGTCCACATATGACGAACACAGACCATATGTTCAAATTTTGGATATAAGTTTGAAATAACTCTTTTTAACCCCTGCCATGAAGAACAAATATTAAACAAACTTGAATGTCCATATTCAAGAATATAATAAAAAAATAATGTAAAAAAATTAGGATGCACCTTCTATCTATCAGACATGAACACCCAATGGTGTGAATTCCTCATATCAAAATCAACTTTTAGCAGTTCAAGAAACCATGACTGAGTATTGGTGCTTTCAGTCTTAATAATAACCCATGTAATCATTTAAATAAAATGATGTTGTAGAAAAAAATTATCCCCCATAGGTCCCTTTAAGCCAATATCCATCACTATACACAATTGGTTTTCAACCTACTTTGAATGCATTTTTTAGACCTGCTAAGCAAACATACATCCCCTCAAATACACCTTTTGGTTCCTTGAATTCAACTGTGCTTCCCAGATTTATCCTAAGCAACTCCTTCCTATAGTCATACAGTCTTAAATATTGCTCTGCCTCATCCCTATTAATTTACTTTAAAGCATAGTCTCTTGCCCTCTATGCCTTCATTCTTGTTATGTTTAATCTTATATCTTTTTTAACCTTAAATTTGATTGCTTTAAGCTTCCAAGTAGGATTACATTTGGATTCTTCAATCTATTTTTTTAACAATCCATTGGCATGTTAGATGGAAGTTATGATGCTTTTTTAGACATTTATCTTCAAGTTGAAAGTCTTCAATCCTTACTTGAAATGTCAAGTCTTTCTTGTCATTCTTGTTCAATTTGCATGTATAAATCCAAAATCCATATCTATCAAAACATTCACATCTAACTTTCATCTTATTTTTTTTAGGGAAGTGCAACTGAAATCTATATTTAATACCCCACTGCTTGCATGCTTCCTTGAACTCCTCTTTACTTATAAAAATCATACCTATGGCAAAGGTAGGATCATTCATGTCCCTCTCAGCGTTAAAACTTGGGAATCTAACCTTCTTTCTTGACCCTTTTTTGTCACCATTAAAATCTAAAGCTATTTGAAGATCATCAGATGCTGCATAGTTAGAATCCATCTCATTTTCTTCCACTCTCATTATTGCTTATAAACCCCCAAATTTAATATGAATTCCCTTCATTTTTGGTCTTCCAACCTTACTTTTTTTCCCTTCCTTTTACCTCTAACCTCATTAGCACTTTGGCCAACAACTAAATAACTTATCGAACCAGCCCCTAGTCCCTCATTTTCTGTACCGTCAATTTCTGAATCATCTTCTATAGATTCATTTTCTATGTTTGGCTCATTTAACACGTAATCAGAAGCATTTTTTTTCTAATGTCTTTAATTGCCCTATTTCTATAAGAACTTTAATGAGATCTTCATCCCCATTGATAAGATCATATTCAAAATCAATGAAATTGTTTGCCTTTTCTTGTTCAGTCATTTTAACATCTTCTTAACTAATATCCTTTTCAACACCAAAAGCTATTTGAGTTTCAGTTCAACTTGAACACCAAAGGCTGTATGAGTTTCAATCTCAGTTTCAATACTAAAAGTTATTTCAGTCCTTGTCTTAGCCTCCTAAGCATTTCCTCTTTTACTCACTATCTATGTTGCTTCATCAATAAAAGCTATATGAGTCCAAGGTGTGTTAGCTAACATGGATTGTTTTCCATAATAGGCTACAACCACTGTCTATGCTTCTTTCCCACTATTACTATTTTGAACATTAGGTAGCTCCTCACTGTCATTATTTATTTCTTCAATGACTATAAAGCTCAGTTGGACAACATTTAAGACCTCTAAATCATCCTTACTTAAATACCTTATATACACACCCACCTCCCCAGCATCAGCTACTTTTAATGCCATTTCAAATACTGAGCTATCATTTTTTGAAAGTTTCAAACCTAGCTTATAGTCCTTATCAGGATCTTTCCAGTAGTACATCATGCTCTCAAACAGTCCCAATTCTTATGCCCATAAATCAAATCTAACTAGAGAGATTTTTCTAATCTCAAATACCTCATGATCAACCTCCCCCTCATGATAACCACATTCACCAAATTCCCTCTGTATTGAAATTGCACTTCAAAGTCCTTAATAATTGACTCTATTTTTAAAAAATAAAAACAATGATTCATGATGATTTAGTTTCAATATCTAAAATATAGGTTATTTTATTTCATGTATTTGATCAAGATTAATATAGTATAAAAACTTCAATCATTAACAAAAACATTTTTTTTAATTATATTATCATTTAGGGTTTAGCAAACTTAAAATAAAATAAATACATAAACAAAAGCTTCACTTTACCTGGATTATTTTTGTCCATTCTCACTGGTCGACCCTACCACTAAATGGAAAAGTTGATGTTGTTAAACCTTACCATTGTACTTCTTCTTCGCGAAACTCAACTCAAAACCCCACAAACCTCTCACACCCCATAAAGCTTAATCTATAAAAAAAATGCATGATCATTTAGTTGCTTGTCAATTTTAGAACTTTTTAAAGTTCATTGAAATTAAACTAAAACAAGAATACCAAGATTCTTCAATTCAGATGCAACTTTAAGAATATGGAGGACTTATGTTGGGTTATTTGCATGTGCGACTATCCATTATAAACGCAAATGAAGTGCTTGATATGTAAAATTTTTATGTTGTTTGGAGTTATGAGTTGCATTTTAGATTTGTAAAAGAGAGGGCTTTAATCATTTTTTAAGACAATGGTGTAAAGCTTCCTTTGGAAGCCTTGGGAGGGATATTTTAGTGTAGTGGCCCACGTCATCTGATAGTTGATGATGTGGCAAGTACTTTTTTTGGGAAGTAAAATTTTTTTATGCATGGAGGCACATTAGTGTCTATGTGGTCACTAACCATTGAATTGTGGGAGGAGCTACTTTAGTGGGATCCAGTCAAACACTTAATAAGTTTTAAGTGATAAAATGAAATTTAGATTTTTTAGTGGAAATTTGGTATAATCTTAGGTACCATGGGTGTAAACATCCCACAAAGTTATGTTTTTCTTATCGAAAAATTACAAATTACAAAAATATGTATGTTTTGTACTTTGTCACGACCCAAAACAGGGGCCATGACCGGCGCTAGGGAATGAGAATTCTTTCGAATCCGGAACCCGTAGCAAGCCTAAAAATAAAATAAACATGCAATAATAATAACAATATATAATGCAGCAGAAATAAAAATCATACATATAATAATAGCATATGCACCAACTGGATTTAAACTAAATACTCATCTCATATATATATAAGCTCTTTTAATACAAATCCAGTTCAAGTATAATACAATATCTCACATAAATAAAATACATAAAATCCCATGATTAATTTACAACTACTGCAGTGTCTAGATTATAAAAATAAGACTCAAGTAAGCAGTTTACACAAAGAAGCCGAGGCGGAAGAAATCCGGCGTATGGGCCTGCTACTGAGGTCTGAAGATGTTGACTCTCCTGAAAAATAGTCAACGGAGGGGAGTCAGACCTCATTGAGTGAATTACTATAATATATATACATACACACTAAATGATAATGCATACAGTCAACAGTATATATATAATATATATATACAGGCAATTACACACAGATGCAATAAAAATCATTTATATATTTTATCTGAAAATCATCTTTTATGAAGGATCACATAGAACCCTAGAATATCGCAACCTCGGAAATAGTGTTAGACAACACTCTAGCCATACAGGCTCACTTATTCCAAAATATATCCACTTAATCCATTTAGACAGTAGACTGGCCCCGAGACACTAAGTCAACCGAGCTCCAGCAGTCTGACTGCCAGTGTGATTGGCCCCGAGACACTTGGTCAACCGAGCTCCAGCAATCACACCCAAATCACATCTCACACATCAAATAATCATAATCAATCAATATCCACAAATAAGTTAGTAATATAGCCTAAATACTATAGGCGTATCGGTACGTACTCGGTCCTAATGCTGCCCACTAGGTAGCACGTTCTATCGATATCCTTCATTAATAATATAAATCATTCATTCATAAAAATAAATGATGCATGAATTTCAATAAAATAACAACATAAACCATATATATACCGGAAATATACCAAAAGTAAACAAGGTATATTTCGAGTATATATATGTCAAATGAATTCAATCAAATTATAAATTAAGTTGGAAATATATTTAAAAATATTTTAAATATATTTTATTTACAAAACATGCATATAATTTAATAAATACCAAGAATAAATCAAAAATATACTTAAATACAATTTATATTATTTATGCATTTTAATCGAAATAGAATATATATTTCTAAATCATGCATCCTAAGTATATATATATATAGTATAGTAACTCACCTAGTGCGCTCCACGAGACGGGTCCGACGGGCCTGGTCCACTAGCCCTCGGTCTCGGCGCAACTAAACAAGCAATAAATAACCGACATCAGAATAAACCTAACAGAAATCCTAGAATTCGATCTAGATTATTAAACATAGAATCGATATCAGGGTTCGACCGGATATCACGTTTTACGAGAATTCTATCGAAAATTCGACAGAACCTCCCCTGTAAAACGGACATCTCTCTACTCAAAAGAGTAGAGCCGACCCTGCAAAGAAACACACTTCGAAAAACAGGCTCAACCACACATCCACAACCCCTCGGTCGGACTCCAAACTACAGTCTACCGACCGGGGTCCACAAACACAAAACAATTCCAGAAATACCAAAAATATCCTTATAACATAGAAATACACTTTATAAGTAGAAATTACATAATTAACCTTAAAATATTGTAAAAACCGATAAAAACTCATTTTATTCGAAAAACCGTATATTATATATATAATTAAAAATAATTCACGAAAAATAGTTTTAATTAGTTAAAAATACCAAATAATTTGTAGAAATCATTTTTACACCTTAAATAACTATTAAAACCAATTAAATTACATTTTTAGCTAATTTTGTGTAAAATTACCAAAATACCCCTATATATATAAATATACTAAAATTACTTCAAAAATTCACCAAAAATAGTATAATTATCCAAAATTAATTTTCTCAACATATTTATCAATAATATCAATAATTAAACCCAATTAACCAATTAATTTCAAATAAAAACACATTTAACCCTAATTTTCCAAAATTCCATAAACTTCAATAATTCAAAATAAATACTTAGAAATTCATAAAAATTCCAAATAAATTCCTATAATTCATTTAAACACCTAATTTAACCATAAAACACAATTTCATAATTTAAATAATTAATTTCCGAAAATTAGAAAATAATATTAAAATATTCAAAAATACCCAAAAATCCAAAAAATCTCCAAAAATTCCAAAAAAATTCATACATGAATATTAAGCTACTAGGATCAATATTTGTGAAGGGAGTTTTCATGAATCAATCAATTCGAAGCTCAAAAAAATCAAAAACCCTAATAGGCCGAAATTGAAAATTCGAAACCTAAGTAATTCTAGACCATTTAAGCTCAAACCAAAGCTAGAATCACACTCACCGGAGCTCAAGGAGAAGAAAGAGACCGGCGGTGTCGAAAATGGTGGCTGGAAGAGGAAGAAACGGCGAGGAGAGGATTTCGGCCAAAAATGGCAGAAACCGAGCAAGCCACTGCCGGAGAAGACGGCTGGGACGGCGAGGCAGCGGAGGAGAACGGCGGCACGCAGGGGAAGGCACTCTGATGGCCGATGATCGGGGTAGCAGCGGTGAGGGATGGGTGGTCGGGCGCACGGGAGAAGGAAGAAGAAGAAGAAGAAGAAAAAAGAAAGAAAAAGAAAAAAAAAAAGAAGAAAAAAGAAAAATAAATAATAAAAAAATAATTTTAATAAAATATTTAGAAAAATTTACATCCACACACTTAAAATTTAATATGTTAATAATTTATACTAAATAAAAAAATTTAAATAACAATAAAACTAATAAATAATTAATAAAATATTAGGGTAATATTAAACCCTAATTAAATAAATATATACACACATAGGCTTTATTTAGTATTTTAAAAATACGTATGAGTTCATGCAAGTCCGAAAATATATTTAAAATAATTAATAATAAATTATTTACGTGAAAATTTCCCCGAAAATGAAAGTTCCGGGAAAATTTTACGTAAAGCACTGTAAATAATACACAGTAATTAAAATAGGTTTTAAATACATATCAACTCGTAAAAATATCGTAAGATATATATATAAAAATTATTAACATTGCATATCCCGATACAGTGTAAAAATGTTTAAAAACACGGGATATTACAGTTTTGTGCTTCAGTTTTCATCAAAATGCATCTTTTTTTCATTAATTACATGAATGTCTTTTTTTTAAAAAAATTTTAAGAGTACCTTTTTTTTAATTTTTTTTTATCCCCTTTTGTATTATTTTTATTCCTTCATTATTTTTTTATTTTTTCTCCTTTTTTTTATTTATCCTTATGTTTTAATTTTTTTCTTTCATTTTTATTTCTTTATTGTATTTTCTCTTATTTTTTTATTTTCTCTTTTTTAATTTTTCTTTATTTTCATTTTCTTTATTTGTTTTTTAGTTATCTTTTTCTTATTCTCTATTATCCTTATTTTTTATTTTTTTAATTTTATCCTTATATTTATTTCTTAATTTCTGTGTTTATTTATTTATTTGTTGTTATTATTATTTTTTTTCAAATTATTTAATATTTTCCTTTTTTTTATTTTTTATTCTTAGTTTTTTGTTTTTGTTTTGGCTATTAATATATAAATAGGCGGTGTGCTCTATTTTAGAGATTATAATTAACATATTTAAATCATAGCTCATGTTAGTTTTAATAATTAATTAAAGCATCAGATATCCTAGAAAAATATTTTGAAATATAAGTTTGTGTGTGTATATATATATATATATATATATATATATATATATTAGGCTGATATTATTTTATTCATTTTATATAGGGAAAATAAACTAAATTATTATAAAAATAATAAAATAGAGATAAATGAAAAATATTTCAAGTTTCATGCATTTGAAAAAAGATGGATATTTGTATTCAAATTAAATGATATGCATATATCAATTATTTTATTTATTTATTTATTCTAATTAATTGAATACAATTATATTTGAAATTTATTACTTAAGACCAACTATCTCTTTGATAATTTTTCTTACTTAACTTATCATATTCAGATATTGTTTTGAGTTTTAGAAACTTATTATATTTGGATAATATATTATTTTAATTATATCATATACGAATAATATTCATAAATGTATTGTTTTGAAGTATCATTCTTTATTACTTCTTAAACTTGTTCTGTAACAAAAATTTTAATTAATAATTTTTAACACAATTGGAATATTTGGACCCAACTTTTAATTATTTAACACAAAATACTTCCTTTTTATATTAATTTAGACATCTTTAACTTGTAAATTAAAGAAGCCTTCTTTGATGGGAAATGTAAGGAAAATGGTATACATCACGAGTAGCGACATGTATAGTTCCATCGCTATTCGCGACATGTACCATTTTGCCCCTATTTGTGTTTTCTTTTTATAAATTATATTAAAAATAAATTTTAATCAATTATTTACAAACTAGACATGACTAAATCATAACATGATGGTTCACCCAATTCATTTTAGGTTTTAGATTCCATCATTTTAATTATTTTTAAAATAAAATAAAATTTTCAAAAGAAAAATGATAAAATTAAATTTTAATCAAAAAATTATTTACAAGCTATAGTTGTTTAAAACATGGCACGATGGGTTCACTTAGTTTATTTTAGGTTTTAGATTCCCTCATTTTAATTAATTGTTAAAAAACTTAAGTTTTAAATACTGTTTTGAGTTTCATATACAAATTTTCAAAAAATGTAATTTTGATATGAGGAGAATATTTGAATAATATTTAGATGATATACTAATTTCAGTATTGAATATGATTTTTAAGTTTCATATACATATAATATTTAGATAGTTTAGGCGACAGTTTTGGTCGCACGCCCAAGTGTTAGCGACAATGGGACTGTGTAAGCTCAAGGTTTACTAAGAAATACATAGTGGGCTTAGGCCCTAAAATGGAGATGGAGTCACCACCCGGATAAAAGCTAAGACACACTTTACAACAACTAGATTCCATGGAGGTTCCCAAAAGTCGTCATTAGAGATTAGGTTTGGAAACTAGGTATGGGTTTTTGGAATGTCCAACTAACCTTGCGGTTGGCTTCCATGTGTGTTTTATATTTTATTACCTTTAATTATTAATTTATTCCCTTATTAACATGCAAATCGCGATTGGTTACCATTTTTATATTTTATTCCAAATTTTCATATTAGTCCCATTTTATGCTTAAATCCCCGACATTCAATCACAAATAAATAAATAAAACAAATAAAAATAATTTACAATCATTCATTCCAAATAAAAGGGGAGAGGAATTAAGGATTACAACTACTAGTGTAGATAAATATAAAAATACTAAAAATAAACCATACATAAACAAAAAATAAACTAATTCATTATACAAATTAATACTCTAAAAATGATAAATAAAGTAAACATTTAATGATTAAAAATTACCAAATAATTCCTGCAACACATACAAGTTAATTCCATACAACAACAACAATAATATTTACAAATCATCAACAAATAGTATGCACAAAAATAAATGATAACAAACTCATAAAATAGTCCACTAAATATCACAAAAAGGGAAATAATATGGGAACAATATCAATCAACATATGAATCATGCATAATTTCAAGAAATATAACAAATTAAACACAAAAATCATGTCAAACATGCAAAATATGAATGAAAAATTATGGCATAATCAGGCGGGACTTTGTCAAAAAGGTGTTGCCTCCTAACCAAGAGACAATGCCTCCATCGCCTCATCGTGAAGGGGCAATGCCTCTATAAAGAGACATCGCCTCTTCAATAGAGGCAGGAACACTCTACATTTCTTAAATCCTAAGAAACATGATAATCAAGCATGTGAATGAGAAACAACACAAATATACAAGTATCAACAATCAATATTCAATATTTCATGTAACCATGCTTCTCTATAACTTCAAATAAGTAATATAGCTCAAGAAAACACACAAAATAACAACAATCAAAACTTTTTAATAAAGATAAAAAACATAAAGCTTAAAAATAAAGAGACTCACTGACTTAGACGTGCTTGATGCTCCTAACTAAGCCCTCAGAGCTTGGTTGATGGAGGAGTGGCTTTGAATGCAAGTAGGCTCCCTATTCTTCTTAAGAATCAATTCCCTTAAACTTCAAAGTCCCCTCCCTTTCTTCTTTCTCTTCCCTTTCTTTTCTTTTCTCTCTGTATTTTCCTTTTTTTAAAACATTTTCTAAATTTTCCTCCTTTTTTTTTTACAACCAACCCCTATATTCCCTTATAAAGCCCCTCCAATTTTCTCCTTTTTCAAATTCCCAAAAACCCATTCTCACCCTCTCCTATTGCCTTTTTTCATTCCTTAGGCTCTTTCTTGCTTTTTTTTTTATGTTTCTTTTACATCCAAAAATTACCAAATCCTTAGCAGGTGGGCTTCCAACCACTGTCATTATTGGCATTTAATCCTGTAGAGAGTAGGTGTGGAGAGGCGTCGCCTCTTCGATAAGGCGCTGCCTCATCGATGCTTTGGGTAAAGAGGTGATGCCTCTTCATTGAGGCCATCGCCTCTTCACTTAGGCCAAGTTAAGGACCTTAGGTCCAAAGGCGATAGGCTTGGATATGGTATTTTTGGGCTTGGCTTAGTGTTTGGGCTAGGACATAGTATTTATGGGCTTTCAGAGTCAATTTTAGAGAAGTCTTGGGCTCCCCTTGCATTCAAAACTCAAATTTTTTCATCATTAGGCTTTCATTGCAGGCCGATCAAATTGATAGTGTCCATAGTTTGCCCCTTTGGTTTTTCAAAAAATTAAATGTTTTGAAAAAAATTTTCAAAAAGCAACATGCACATCAAATAGAGAGTGAGAACGACATACTTGGCTTGCGAGCTTCACTCGGGCCATCAGTCTTGGGAATTCAAACCTAATAGGTCAAGCTTCTTTTTTAAAATATGACCGTGTTACTCAAGTTTTCCTGCCCTGATCAGTCACTCCTTATAGTTTTGTGTGAATCTTGAGCATAGCCCAATCTTCACTCAGTAGAGACAAAGGGGAAACATAGCCGTGATCCTCAGGTTAAGCTAACTCTATCAGCTACTCATTATAAATTTAGCGTGATTCCTAAGTTTTCCTAGCTCGAGAAGTCACTCAATAGAAGAGATGAAGTGTAACCGTGTTCCTCAGGTTTTTCTAGCCCGATCAATTGCTCATTATAGTTTGGAATGAATCTTGAGTATGGCCCATTCTTCACTCAGTAAAAAGAGATGAAATGTAACTATGTTCCTCAGGTTTTCCTAGCCTGATCAATTACTCATTATAATTTGGCATAAAACCCAGGTTTTCCTAGCCTGAGAATTACTTAGTAAAAGAAGAATGCACTTTGGGGATTTAAACCCAACTAGACACCTCCTGAAATGCACACTTCGAGGATTCAAACCCGACCAAATGCTTATTCTTTTTTGTGCACTTTAAGAATTCAAATCCGAATAGACAGTTATTCTTTCACACACTTTGGGGATTCAAACCCAACTAGATGCTTATTTTTCTATGCACTTTAGGAATTTAAACCCGACTAAACGCTTATTTTTCTGCACACTTTAGGAATTCAAACCAGACCATATGCTTGTTTTTTTTTTTCTGATGCTTTGATTAGAATGCATTCAAATCTAAAGACTGATTCTTAGGATACACTTGAGCGGTGATGTAGAAATTCTTATCTTTTTTTTAGCCATGGGCCATTACGTACTTGATTTTACTAAATGGGCCTCACCTCTTTCTCATTGCCTTCCTTTTCTCTCAATTTTCTCTCCCACCCTAATCATATAAATTCTCACTTTTCTCTTTTGGAGATCACTTTCACCTTTTCAATTCTTTCTCTTGTCTTATTACACTTTTCTTTCATTTCTCTTTCTTTCTTATTCTTCATATTTTCTAACATGGATGCCGCATGGACCCTAGATCTACCCATGTGGAACCCTGTGACACATATAGTGAACCCTTTTAGGAGTTTCAAGCTTAGTATTAGGGATGAGATCCCCTTATTTATGGATGTGTGATCTCATATCTACGGCTTGGCCACTGGAGAGGTTAGTACTCAATTTCTTTGATTTTTCTTATGAATATCATTAAATAACATTGTGTTACTATTTATATACATATATTTATGAATTTAACTAAAAGAAATCAAATTTTCTTAATCAAAAATTGAAATTTCAACTTATCCTGTTAGATTGCTGACACGAAGAAGCGGTCGCCTCTTCGATTAGGTGATTGCTTCTTTATAAAGAGGCATACACCTCTTTGAGTCAAGCCTGCTCTCAAAGAGGCGATCGCCTCTATATAAAGAGGTGATGCCTCATCACTGAGGCGGTTGCCTCTTCAATAGAGGCATTACCTAAGTAACAGGATTTAGGAAAATTTTTGAATTTTTATTACGTAATATGATGATTTTACTCCCTATTTTACTCTTTTAGCTTGATGCCACACCCTCAAGGGTGCTGGGGAACTTTAGCGATGCACGAATTTGGTATGATGAGCTTCCTAAGGCCATACAAACTCAGATTCATGACATCAGGTTCTCTGATTTTATCCTGGCACTCCTAGGACAACAGGGGTGTACAGATTACCAACCCTTGCATGCCATGATGGAGAGGTGGTTTGACACCACCCACACCTTTCATTTTCCATTTGGGGAGTTCACTCTAGACCCAGTGGCTGTCGCCACAGTTATTAGCATTGCTTGTGCTAGAGATTCTGTTCCCTTCGATGCCAGCCTTCATCAGTTATCTCCCGACCTTCTCGCTTTCATCTAGCATCTACTTGGGATGGTCCCAGACATGAAGGGGGCCCACACAGTGAAGCTCGAGTCGATCAGGAGCTTCTACACCTATACTAGGGTTGAGGCAGCCACTAAACCCCTATATATTGATCAGGTGGTGTGCGCTTTTCTTGTTTATCTGTTGGGTACTACTCTTTTCGTAAATCCAGCTAGCTCTATGGACTTGAGCTTCCTAATGCCTCTGAGGGACCTAGATGTAATATCCCGTGTTTTTAAAAATATTTTTACACTGTACCGGGATATGCAGTGTCAATAATTTTGACTGTATATACGATATTTTTATGAGTTGATATGTATTTTAAACCTATTTTAATTACTGTCTATTATTTTCAGTATTTTACGTAAAATTTTCCCGGGACTTTCATTTTCGGGGAAATTTTCACGTAAACAATGTATTATTAATTATTTTAAATGTATTTACGGGTTTGCATGAACTCATACATATTTTTAAATTATTAAATAAAGTCTGTGTGTGTATATTTATTTAATTAGGGTTTATTATTACCCTAATATTTTATTATTTATTTATTATTATTTGATTATTTTATTTATTATTAAATTATTAAAATTTATTATTTTTTTTCTTTTTTCTTTTTTTTTTCTTTTTCTTTTCCTTTTTCTTTCTTTTTCTTTTCTTTTCTCTTTCCTTTTCTTTCTTTTTCTTTTTCTTCTTCTTCTTCTTTCTTCTCCCGTGGGTGCCGCCGGACCACCCATCTTCCCACCGTGGTTTCTCCCTCCTCCGGCCACCGTTTTCGACACCGCCGGTCTCTATCTTCTCCTTGAGCTCCGGTGAGTGTTATTCTAGCTTTTGTTTGAGCTAAAATGGTCTAGAATTGCTTAGGTTTTGAGTTGAATATTTCGGCCACTTTTGGTTTTCGATTTTTTTGAGCTTCAATTTGGATGATTCATGGAAACTTCCTTCACAAATGTTGTTCCTGGTAGCTTAATCTTCATGTATGAATTTTTGTAGAATTTTTGGAGGTTGTTTGGATTTTTGGGTATTTTTGAATATTTTAATATTATTTTCGAATTTTCGGAAATTAATTATTTAAATTATGAAATTGGAGTTTATGGTTGAATTAGGTGTTGAAATGAATTATAGGAATTTATTTGGAATTTTTATGAATTTCTAAGTATTTATTTTTAATTATTGAAGTTTATGTGATTTTGTAAAATTAAGTTAATTGTGTTTTTATTTGAATTTAATTGGTTAATTGAGTTTAATTATTGATATTATTGATAAATATGTTGAGAAAATTAATTTTGGATAAGTGTATGATTTTTGGTGAATTTTTGAAGTAATTTAGGTATATATATATATATAGGGGTATTTTGGTAATTTTACCCTAAATTGTCTAAAAATGTAATTTAATTGGTTTTAATATTTATTTAAGGTATAAAATGATTTCTACAAAATATTTGGTATTTTTAACTAATTAAAACTATTTTTCGTGAATTATTTTCAATTATATATATAATATACGGTTTTTCTAATAAAATGAGTTTTAATCGATTTTTACAGTGTTTCAAGATTTATTATGTAATTTCTACGTATGAAATGTATTTTTATGATTTAAGGATATTTTTGGTATATTTGAATATATATATTCTGTGTTTGTGGACCCCGGTCGACAGATTGTAGTCTGGAGTCCGACCGAGGGGTTGTGATTGTTTATGGTGTTATTTTCGAAGTGTATTTTCTTTGCAGGGTCGGCTCTACTCTTTTGAGTAGAGAGATGTCTGTTTTACAGGGGAGGTTCTGCCGGATTTCCGGTAGAATTCTCGTAAAACGTGATATCCAGTCGAACCCTAATTTTCGATTCTGTGTTGAATACTCTAGATTTAATTCTAGGATTTCTGTTAGGGTTATTCTGATGTCGATTAATTATTTCTTGTTTAGTTGCGCCAAGACCGAGGGTTAGTGGACCAGGCCCGTCGGACCTGTCTCGTGGAGCGCATTAGGTGAGTTACTATATTATATATATATGCTTAGGATGCATGATTTAGAAAATGCATGTTTTATTTTGACTAATTATGCATAAATAACATGATTTATATTCAAGTATATTTTTGGTATATTTTTGGTATATAATAAATTATATACATGTTTTATTAATAAAATATATTTAAAATGTTTTTAAATATATTTTTAGTTTAATTCATGATTTGATTGAATTTATTTGACGTATATATACTCAAAATATACTTGGTTTATGTTTGGTATATTTTCGGTATATATATGGTTTATATTGTTGATTTATTTAAATTCATGCATCATGTATTTGTGAATGAATGTTTTATTATTTATCACTGAAGGATATCAATAGAACGTGCTACCTAGTGGGCAGCACTAGGACCGAGTACGTACCGGTGCGCCTATAGCTTTAGGCTATATACTAACTTATTTGTGGATATCGATTTGATTATGATTATTGATATGTGAGATGTGGTTTGGGTGTGATTGCTGGAGCTCGGTTGACCAAGTGTCTCGGGGCCAATCACACTGGCAGTCAGACTGCTGGAGCTCGGTTGACTTAGTGTCTCGGGGCCAGTCTACTGTCCATATGGATTAAGTGGATATATTTGGAATTAGTGAGCCTGTATGGCTAGAGTGTTGTTTAACACTATTTTTCTGAGGTTGCGATATTCTAGGGTTCTATGTGATCCTTCATAAAAGTTGATTTTCAGACAAAATATATAAAATGATTTTTCTGCATCTGTATGAACTTGCCTGTATATATACATATTACTCATATACTGTTGACTGTATGTATTATCACTTAGAGTGTATGTATATATACTATAGTAATTCACTCAGTGAGGTCTGACTCCCCTCCGTTGACTATTTTTCAGGAGAGTCAACTTCCTCAGACCTCAGTAGCAGGTCGATACGCCGGATTTCTTCCGCCCCGGCTTCTTTATGTAAATTGTCTACTTGAGTCTTATTTATTTTATCTAGACACTGCAGTAGCTGTAAATTACAGTATTGGATTTTATGTACTTTATTTTAAAGAGATGTATTATGTTAAAACTGGATTTGTATAAAGATTATACATTTATGAGATTATATATGCGATGTGATGAGTTTTGAATTATATCCAGTTGAGATGGATGATATTGTAATATTTATGATATTTATGATTTTATTTTCCGCTGCACATATATATATTATATGGTTATTGTTATTGCATGATTTATTTTTTTTTATTTTTAGGCTTGCTACGGGTTCCGGATTCGAAAGAATTCCCGTTCCCTAGCGCCGGTCATGACTCCTGTTTTGGGTCGTGACACTAGACTTGGTGGGGACCTACGATTGGGGCAACTGCGCCTTAGCTTATCTTTATAAGAGTATGGATGAGCTGGTGCGCAGAGCTAAACAACTCTGCATTTTTTAGGATGCCATACTGGTATTTGATTTTCTCTTTTCTCTCTTCATATTCCATTCCAACTATCACTATTCGATCTTACTAACCATCCCTTATTTCTTTCGCAGGACTGGGCTTTAGAGTTAGAGTTGATAATGGGGATCACTAGAGTCATTGACACTCCCTTCCTTGCGATGGCGAGGTGGGGTCCTAGTTGGGCTTCGAGGAGGCTTGTGGTTCATGTTCATATCCACCATGAGTGGCTAAACATGCTTACTTATGACGAGGTATGCTCTTACAAATGTAATTGAGATTAGCAATAACTCATTAATCAAATTCCTCTACTTGTTTATTCTTGCAGCTATGCCCAGACTTATGGGAAACTCAAGCTAGGTGGACACATGCAATGGTTTGCTCCATCCCTCTATCTAGGAAGAGGGTTCTTCTTAAAGGCCCTAATTGTAGAGTTTGGTTCCTCGGGGAGAGGAAAGATCAATGGCCGTCAAGTGTGCAAGTGAGGCATCCACCTCTTGCTCCTCCTTAACATATCTTATAGCACATGAGTTAGAGGGAGATGAGCTTGATCATGCCCTATAGGGAGAGGATGCTATAGACTATTGCGGGAGGAGGAACTCTCACTATGTGGACTTTACACGAGCTCATCTTTTGTAGCGAGTGCCCCTTCCTAAGTCTGCACTCCAAGTAAGCATGCAATGTTTTATTTTATTTATTATTTTATATTTACTTACAGATGCATGTTCTCTAACTTATTTTTCATCTTTTAGGCCACTACTAGGGCACTTGCTCCTCACCTTAAGCCTTATACATAAGAGAGGCCTTATCAGCGCCCGGGCATCATTCCCAATGGTGAGGGCTCTTCTTTTAGGGTGCTATCCTTGATAGACCCCTCCAGCTCTCGATCCTAGGTAGTGGCCAGTAGACTCACTGCCACTCCCGATCTATTGACTCAGTGCTAGATGCCTTCTGGTGAGCTCTCTCATCAATTTTTAATGTTGGATATGACTTTAGAGCTAACATTCTTCCTAGAGGCTACTACCCATATAAGTTTCCTTCTCTGGCAATTATGTTCTCAAGTTTTATAACACACGATTAATTCTAACATTATCAATGGAACATATACCTTGAGATCAGGGAGAGTACATGTACAAGGTGGTTAAGGCCCATGGGGACTTCTTGATGCAGGTGATGCAATAGTGGAAGGTACACACAGAATATGCTTTATTTCTATATGTATACATGCTTTCATGATTTCTTACCTCTTATTGTGCTTCAATAGGATCATGATGAGGCCAGCCAGGCTAGGATCACTGCCTTGGAGCACTAGCTCACTACTCTTTAGGTCAAGGGCGATGAGGAGGAGGGGCCAGCTGAAGAGGAGTTCGAGGATAGTAGCGAGGATGATAGGATTGATCCCATTGATACTTCTGTAGATGAGACAACCGATGAGCCTGTGGACGAGCCAACTAATGAGGAGGCCGAAGAGTCTGATAGGGATGACTAGAGAGGACCCTCTATAGATTTTTGTCAGAATAGGGGCATCCTTGTCTAGAAACATTAGAGGCTTTACATTATTATCCTCTACCTGGTATGAATTGATTTTTATTTGATTGACCCTTTTTTTAATTCATATTTTGCATTGATAATTTTTGGAGGAATTTTGAATGAATGAAGGCCTTTTTATCTATGAAATGCCCTGCTCTGATTCTGTAGCTATAAAAACAACCAAATCTTCTTCAAAATCCCTAATCTCTTCATCCTGCCTTTCCCCTTATTCTTCTTTCCCAGATAGGCATTTTGACCCTTAATCATGACTAAAAAAAGCTTAAAACAGCTATAATCAATTCTAAAAAGTCTAGATGGCGGGGTCATAGGCTAGAATGGAGCCATTTCATATATCTGCCTTTTGATCTTTGTATGCTAGGAATATTAGCTTTTAATTTCTCCATGTTCTTGCTCAGTTTTAGGATCCTCAAAAACATGTTTTTTAGTTTAACACATTGGAGATTTGCCCCCTGTCAGAGGGTCTTGGGCTCTCACATAGATTCCGCTCGAAAGATTATTATTCCTCTAGTCGCAACCCCAGATTTTCACACTATCCAATACTATATCGCAAGATTGCTCAATATATCCCCTCAGTCCTCTCTTCATCACATTTTTTACAATGAAATCCCACTTAGCCATTTTGTAGAGATGGTAGCAACTGTAGATAGCAGTGAGGTTCCCTGGCCTCAAATGATGGCTCTTTGCCTATATGCTCAATTCTTATTGGTCTCCCCTTCTAGTAACTGTGACTTAAAGATCCTACATGTTCTAGACCAAATGGAGAGTGGACTAAACCTTTTCCCCCTCATTCTGGCTGAGACCATTATTGGACTTGATAACTTTCCTGTGACTAAGAGATTCTCTATGAGTCCATTTCTATTGATGGTGAGTCTCTTCTTTTTTTTACCACTTTCTGATTTCCATCATTCTTACCCATTTGTCAATTCTATAGGCTTGGTTGCAAGAGAAACTGAGATTGCTCGAACCACCTAAAGACATTGCTCACTATAAGGCCAAACACTATCGCATTAGGAGACTTCACCCTATCCCGGAGGATATCCACAACTAGTTGTTTACATTCCTTGACACTCTGATTCAGTGGATGTGCTCTTGGTGGAGACTATAGTACGTGACCCTTCAGTCCTATACCTACTATGTTCCCTTAGTCGGCCTCCATTTTTCCATATTCTACAATCTAGCTCAGCTTTGCAAATAATATGGACATAGACAACTGATTGTGGAGCTCATACATGAGTTTGAACTGGGGCCTCTTTCTCAGAATTTTTTGGACAACCTAGTTACTACTTAGCCTCAGAGGCTCATTGACTATAATGAAGATTAGTCTACCGATGACCAGTATAAGGCATGGGTTCAACTACAACAAGTATAAAAGGATAAATTTATAATAAATAGAAGGAAAATGGCATTACAAGCATTGAGCACCCATGGAAGTCACAAGAGAAGCAGACAATATTATATCAATTTATGAAACTTAGTATTTTTATGTACTTTGTCGAATGAGATTTCCTTTTGAGTTAGACATATGTGTAATAAGAATTTAATTCAATGTTTACAATAATAAAGGCAATCCATTCCATTTAATTTAAGCGCAATATGATTATGCAATTTTTCTTCTTACATATCTCCTATCGTTAATTGGTTTACCCTTGCAAGTTTTCCAACTAACTATTTTCTTTTCCTCTTACTCTCCGTTTACATGTCCTTTACATTTTCCTGGACCACCTTTTCAAGTTTTCAATCCAGCAGGACTTTTTACCCCTTTTTTTCTTTAACTTTTGCCTAGGCAGCCTCTTTTGAGGTTTTCTCCCTAGCGAGACTTTACAGAAAGTATTTCTTGATCTTATCCATATTGATGGGCTCTCTAAATTTATTTCCCTCTAAGTCAAACAAAACAATGACCCCTTTTGAAAATAACTTCTTCACTTGATAGGGACCTTCCCAGTTCAGCTTAAACTTCCCACGTGGATCAATCATGATTGCCCTAGTGAGCTTTAAGACCAAGTCACCCTTTTTTATCTTGCCTGGCTTAATCTTTTTATTATAAGCCTATACTATCCTTTTTTGGTACAACTAAGAGTGATACATAGCCTTTAATCCTTTTTCATCAAACAAAGTTAGCAGTGCCAATCGGCTTTCTACTCATTAATACTCAGGGATTTTAAACTCTAGGAGAACCCTTAGTGACTGAATTTTGACCTCAATTGGTAATACAGCTTCACATTCGTATATCAGAGAATACAGAGTGGCTCCTATTGACATTCCAGCAGTGGTTCTGTATCCCCATAATGCAAACTGTAGATAACTTGTCTAGTCTCTATAATGTTCTAGTATCTTGGCCAAAATTCTTTTCATATTCTTATTTTCTGCCTCTACAGCCCCATTAGCCTGTGGTCTGTAAGGGGATGATCTATGATGCTCAATCTTGTATTCTTCCAATAGGGTGGTCATTTCTACCCTAAACTAAACACCATTATCAGTGATGACCTAATGAGGCAACCCATACCAGCAAATTATGTTCTTCTCTATGAACCTGGCCATTTGTTTTGCCCTTACAGTGGCGAATGATTCCTCTTCTACCTATTTAGAGAAATAGTCAATTGCCACTATGATATAACGATGTCCGTTGGATGCTTTCGGCCTTATCTCTCCAATAATGTCAATTTCCCATATTGAAAATGGCCAAGAAGAGGTTAATCCCTGAAGTTCCATAAAAGACAGGTTGCTCACATTGCCATATACTTGGCAGTTATGGCATTTCTTTACATACTTCACACAATCTACCTCTATGGTTAGCTAGAAGTACCCTTGACAAGTTATCTCTTTAGTGAGGACTATTCCATTCATTTATGGCCCACATACACCCTCATGAATTGCTTTCATGATTTTTTATACCTTACCCTTATCGATGCACCTTAGGTGTACTCCAGCTGGCATCCTTTTATATAACATCCCGTTGTGGTTAATAAACAACCATGATAACATCCTTCACGACATCCTTTCTTTTCTATCAACTTCCTCAGGGAATTGTCCTGTCTCAAGATATTGTTGTAGATCATAAAACTAAGGCTTCTTCATTGAGTTGATCGATATTATTTTAATTTCCTCATAGCAAGGAATTTTGGCCCATACTAAGATAAAAGGCTTCATTTCCACTCGTCTACCTCCTTGCCATGTTGATGCCAGGGTAGCAAATGCATCTGCCATTTAATTTTCATCTCGAGGCTAGTGTATGAATCTGTATTGTGCAAAAGATAATAGGATCATGGCTGAATAATCCCAATATGACTTTAGCTTATCTTCCCTCACTTCCCATTCCTTGGTGATTTGCTTCACTACTAGCATTGAATCCCTATACACTGTAAGCTCTTCTGCTCCCACATTCCTGAGTGCTTCTAAATAAAAAATGCAGGCTTCATATTCAGCTTGGTTGTTAGTGACCTTGAATTCTAGCTTCTTTGCCAGTAAGATTACTTCTCCTTTCGACGAGACCAAAATCACGCCAATGTCTACCCCTCTATTGTTCATTGCCCCACCAAAGTACATTTTCCAAGTCTGGATTTATATTGCTACCAGGTGTTCATTTAAAAATTCTAACTCCCATTTTTGTCCATTATCTACCGAATTTTGGGCCAAGAAGTCTACCACGGCTCTTCCTTTTATTACCTTTTTAGTAATATAATCTATGTCGAATTCAGTGAGTAGGACTAACCATCTGGCTAGTTTCCCTGTCAGTGATGGAGTCTGTTGGAGATATTTAAGGTAATCATGCTTAAAAACCACTTGAATCCTGTAGGACTGGAAGTAATGTCATAGCTTCTTTATTGCCTAAATTATAGCCAAACATGTTCTTTTTACTAGACTATAATTGGTTTCATAGGGTAGAAGCTTCTTACTCAAAAAATATACAACATGCTCAACTCTCCCTTCTCCTTCTTGAGCCAACATTGCACTAATCACATCTTTTTCTATATCCAAGTAGAGAATTGAGGGTTCCTCAGTCTTAGCAACTACAAAGCTGAAGGATTCATCAAATATTTCTCAATAGTTTCAAAGCCTTGCTGACACTTGTCATCCCAAATAATCAGCTGATTCTTATTTAAAACCTTGAAGATTGGCTCACAAATGGTAGTTAGTTTGGCTATGAACCTGCTGATGTATTGTAGCCTTCCTATAAACCCTCTGACTTCTTTCTCATTCTTTGGTGCAGACATTTCTCTGATTGCTTTGACTTTGTCTGGATCCACCTTTATACCTTTTTTATTGACAATGTGTCCTAATAGATTTTCAGACGTCACCCTAAAAACACATTTCTTCAGATTCAATATGAGGTTATACTTTTCAGCTCTTGCCAGGAACTTGTCTAAGGCTTCGAAATGCCCTTCTCTGGTCAAAGACTTCACCATCATGTCATCTACATACACTTCTATCTCTTTGTGGATTAGGTCATGTAACAGCGTAGTAGCCATTCTTTGGTAAGTAGCCCCTACATTTTTCAATCTGAATGGCATAACTGTGTAACAGTAAACACCCCACTCAGTAATGAAAGAAGTCTTCAACCTGTCAATTACTACCATCATGATCTAATTGTATCCTGAGAAGCCATCCATAAAGGAGTACATGGCATTGGAAGCTACACTGTCCACCAAGGTGTCAATATATGGTAAGAAAAAATCATCCTTAGGACAAGCCATGTTCAAGTCCCTATAGTCCACACACATCTTGACTTTACCATATTTCTTGGGAATTGGGACTATGTTACCCAGCAACTGGGTGTCATTTTCCACTTATAGGAACTTTACTTTTAGCTGCTTTTCTACTTCTTCTTTAACTAGAAGGGCCCATTCTGGCTTTAATCTTCTCTTCTTCTACTTTATCAATAGGATGTAAGAATACATGGGAATCCTGTGTTCTGTAATCTCTTTATCGATTCCAAGTATATCTTCATAGCCCTAAGCAAATACTTTTTTTCTTCTTTTAAGAGTTTCTTTCATTTTTTCTTTATCATCAAGAGTTAAGACAGAAGCAATAAGTATATTTTTAGGGTTATCACTTATGCCTAGATTAAATGATTCAGTTTGCACTGAATTAATGTCAAACATATGCATGAAATGATCATCACACACAACATAACCATTAGGAAACATATCGCACAAGTAAGCATAATTAGACATCATCACATTAACTTTAGAAAGAAAAATGTTAATAGTCTCAAATAAATTATAAATAGAAAGGTCAATGTCATCATAGAAAATATCTATAATAGAATTAAGGATAAAGGTTTCGAAGTTGAATTCCTCTTTTTGGTCAGCGACGACCTTCAACTCCATACTAGGAATGTTCCCCTCTGATGCTAGGGTCAGTACCAGTTCTTTTACCATAGGCTCTTCAACAATGGAATCTTTGATCCCATCCATATATTTAGCGAAAATTTCAAACCCAAGGACCAGCTTCTCAGCAATCATCAAGGGTTCAGGAGCTCCTTGGTAGGGGTGATTGACACCTTCCTCTACAAATGTTTCCCAGAGCGTCTTCTTCTTCAACTCAGCCATAATTATGCTTTTTCTAGACTTGTCCTTAGTTTCTTTCTTCTTATAGACTCATCCTCCCTTGAATATCCTAACCCATGCTTTAGAATCGATACCTTGGGTTCAATGAATTTTGGTGGGCCTTACTGATTCTTTTCGAGTTTTATCCCAGTCATGAACTATATGTTCTTCATCATACTAACAACCTTCAGGTTTAGCTCATCTTCATAAATCATACAGACTTCGAAATTCAAGTTGTTCGAGATCTCAGTAAGAGCTAGTTTTAGTGCAACCTCTATCTTAACCATTATAGTAACCACCCTCCCCTCATGTAGAAACTTAATCTTTTGATGAATGGTGCACAGCACTCCCCCCAAAGGATGGAACCACGTTCTTCCCAAAAGAATAGTGAATGTGATTGGAATATTTATCACATGAAGGTTAACCCAAACTTCAATAGGTTTCATCTTGACTAAAGCCCAAAAAGTTCCTGCATATGGTCTTTTTGTATCATCATAAGCCTTTACGACTACATCAGAGGGTTTCACATCAGCTACTATTAAGCCCAGCTTCAGTAGGATCTTTAAAGGACACATATTGATGGCTGACCCATTATCGACCATGACACAACACGTCAACTTGCCTTTCACTTTGGCCTTAATGAACATGGCTTTGCTGTGATCCCTTCCTTCTAAGCGCAAGTCATCATCTATGAACATAATTTTCCCTTAAGGAATTTCAATTAGTGAGTTCACCATTTACTCTGAAGTATGTGTCGAAGGTATCTTCTTATGATTGAGAGAAAAAACCAGTGCTTCTCGATGGGCTCGGGAGTTTATAAGTAGGTCCCAAATACTGGCAAGAGTTTTCTCATCACTTTTAGCCTTAATAATTTCCTCAACTTTCTCATTTTTATTTGATCCCACTTTTGAACTACTTCCTTCTTTCTCTACCTCAGCCTTCTTCACTTCTTCCTCCCCCTCCTCTGATTTCTTAGCAGACTGTGTTGTTCTCCTCTCATTGTTCTTCCATAAATCAAATGCTCCTCCCTCTTTGTCATCAGAACTCTAAATATCCAGTACATTTACACGAGACTCAATGTCCTATTGCCTCAGATTTAGGTTTTTTGGTTATGGTTTTGATGGGGTAAGTGCGACATCAATAAAGGAATTAATAACTTGTTCCTCTATTAGGCCCATGTTGATTATCAAGATACGGGGATTTGGTGGTGGTACATTTTGGTAGTTAGGTAAAGAGTTATTTTGGGTATTCAATTTTCTGGTTTCTGGATCAATTTTTTTGCCTAAATCGATCAAATCTTGAATCTCATGTTTCAGGCAAGTGTAATTTTCTGTATCATGCCTAATATTCTAGTGGTACTTGCAGTATAGTTTTGGGTCGGCATTTGGAAAAGGAGGTCGTTTAGGTAAGGGTTGTAGAAGGTTATTATCAATCAACTTTTCTAGGACTTTGGAGAGGGGTCTTCCCAAATTAAAAACCTTTTGGGATTGCCTAACTATGTTGATCTATATATTACTGCTCGGCTCGACTTCGCAGCCAAACCCAAACCCTTCTCTGTTCATAGATCTTCCATTGAAGAACTTCTTTTCTTATGCAAGGTCTGATTCTTTCTGTACTCCAAGCTTGTACAACTCCTTAAAGTTTTGAATCCCTAAATCCCTTAGTTTCTTGGAGAGAGGGAGTGCACACCCTTCCATAGTTATTACCAGCTGATCAAATTCCATGGGTCATTGCTTCATCTGTACTAATTTGGCTCTTCACCTGATTAAATAATTCATAAAAGATTTATTGAATTTCTGCTTCAGGTTTTGCAAGTCTCTCAGAGAAGCCTTCATCTGAATATTAAGACTATATTGCTTGATAAATGCAACACATAGTTCCTCCTAATCAACTTGAACATGAGATTCTAGTGCATAATACCATATGATGGGTTCTCCTTCCAAAGATAGCAGGAATTGCTTCATAATCTACACTTTAGTTAATTCAGTAATCTTTATGTGGGTCACATGCTGCTTTAAATGGAGGTAGGGGTCTTCTGTGCTGGTTATGTCAGGAAACTTGAACTTCTATGGTAAGGGATCATTATCCTTGTCCAAGCTCAACTCGAAATAGCTCATTGGTGCATCAATCCCTTTTTCCTTCATCATCAACTATATTTGAGCCATAGACCTGACAGTGTCTTTAGCCTAATCTGGCTTGTCTACATTTCCCAGGGCATCCTCTTTCTGCTGGATAATAGGTCCTGCTAATACTTTATGTTGATCATCATTTACCTCTTGCCTTTCAAGAATCTTGGCATCCAAATCGAAAGGTCAAGGTTAAGGTGTTGGTGGTTGGGGCACTGGCGGTTGTGGTGCTAGCGATTCCCCTTTAACTGTACCTATCATTTCCCCCATAATTTCTCTCATGATCGCCCTGTTTTGTTCGGCCATTTCAGCTTTCAACTTTTCCTTAAAGGCATCAGCATCAAATTCTACCATCTTGATCTCTTTACAAATTTTAACTAGACGGTCAGTGTCAGATCGCTTCCAACTGGTAGATTGTTGTGGACCTATATCTATAATCATTGAGGGTTAGAAACATGCATGGTGTGTATGCATGAAAAGCCTACTGGTAAGAAGGAAAGGAAAAGAAAACATATATGCATGTATTAGAGGACAAAACAAAGAGCTCTCTAACGATATCTCCACCTTTTTTTCTCTCACACACATGTTCAATGGTGAGTTCCTTGTCCTAGGATTTTTGTTCTGGGTTTTGATTATCAACAGGGGATAATAAAACCAACGGATGCAAGATAACTCTTAAGACGATGCAAAAAAGTGGCACTTCCTCTAAATAATTCCAAAGTCCATTTTAAATGGGCCAAGAATGATATCAAAAGCCCACCTTGTCGAGATCCTTTTGAAATGGGCTAATAATATACATGAAAGGCCCGTCTTGTCAAGGCTTATTTTGCAATGGGCTTGGGCTTTATGTAGAGGATTACCATATGGCATCAAACACATGCATTTGGAAAAAAGAACCTAATGAAAATTGCTGGGTCATTATATGAGCTGAGTCTTGGGTAATAAGCTTCGACTCCCATAACTATATACATCCATTACATCTCCCCACTCAAGGGTCCATGCGATGTGGATAGGTATGTGCTATGAGTGACAATAATTAAATAGTTCACCACCAGGTTTGAATGAAATATAAGCAGTAAAGCAAAAATTATTGTCGATTTATTTGGGACTTATAGTGCATTGTGTGGAAACATGTAGTGAATGAAAAATTTGCGAAGGAAATACATAAATAATCAAAGATAATAACTTAAAAAACACTTAGAATCAGTTTCTCTATCCTCAGTGGAGTCGCCATTGTAGGCAGTGGTTTTGGTTGTGCGCCCAAGTGTTGGCCACTAAGGCACTGTGTGAGCTTGGGGTTCACTAGAAAATACATAGTGGGCTTAGGCACCAAAATGGTGATGGAGTTGCCACCCAAATAAAAGCTGGGACACACTGTACAACAACTGGATTCCACGGAGGTTCCCAGAAGTCATCATCAGAGATTGGGTTCGGAAACTGGGTATTGGCTTTTGGAATGCCCACCCAACCTTGTGGTTGGCCTCCATGTGTGTTTTGTATTTTATTACCTTTGATTATTAATATATTCCTTTATTAATATGCAAATCATGATTGATTTCCAATTTTATATTGTATTCCAAATTTTCACATTAGTCTCATTTTATGCTTAAATCCCCGACATTCAATCACAAAAAAATAAATAAAATAAATAAAAATAATTTATAACCATTCATTCTAAATAAAAGGGGAGAGAGATTAAGGATTACAACTTTTGGTGTAGATAAATATAAAAATACTAAAAATAAACCATACATAAACCAAAAATAAACTAATTAATTATACAAATTAATACTCCAAAAATGATAAATAAAGTAAACATCTAATGATTAAAAATCACCAAATAATTCCTGCAATACACACAAGTTAATTCCATACAACAACGACAATAATATTTACAAATCATCAACAAATAGTATGCACAAAAATAAATGATAACAAACTCATAAAATAGTCCACTAAATATCACAAAAAGGGAAATAACATGGGAACAATATCAATCAATATATGAATCATGCATAATTTTAAGAAATATAACAAATTAAACACGAAAATGATGCCAACATGCAAAATACGGATGAAAAATTATGGCATAATCAAGCAGGACTCTGTTTGACATAGAGAAAGGGTGGATAAAAAATAATTGAATATTGTTGAATCATGCAGGATTGCCAATAAATGATCTTCTATAGTAATTCAGACTATAGGCATCAAAATTTCAAGAAATTTTAGAAGAATAAAAGAAAATTCAAATTATTATAAAACTATCATCCAACAATAATAAGGAAAGCTTAAATAGTAAATCCTAGAAAAAACCCTAAACAAAAATAGGAAAATAAAATTCTAAAAATAGGAAATAATAAAAAATGCTCGTTGAAGGACCTAAATGATAGAATTTGGTCGAAAAGTGATGAATCTCACAAGCATAGCTAGTGACTTCGAACTCTACAGAAATAGGCTTTTGAATTGCCCAAATCCAATACTTGGAACTTGCCCAAAATTATGAAATTGCCATTACCGTAATTTGTCAAAATTTTGCATAAATTTTAGGGCTTGTTCCTCTACGCAGCCTGTATCACTGTCAAAGAGGCATCGCCTCTTCGTCAAAAGGCGATGCCTTTATGAAGAGACATCATTGTAGACACCCAATTTCAGGATGATGAGTTATGTATGTGGCAAAAGACTCTAATGATGAAATTGTCATCAATAGGTCTTCAATACTTGAATGTTGAAACTTCAGAGGTCTAAATTTATTTTTCAAAGAAAGAATTTAATGTTTTCATGGACTAAATTGCAATTTTTTTACGATCTAATTGTAAAACTTAAATTCTTTCAAGGACCTTTTTATAATTAAAAGTAAAAAAAAAGTGATTGGAATTGTATAATTCCATTAGAATTACACAATTTCAGTCGAAATTAGACCTCTTCCACCTAGGTTCTCAAAATTTCCAGGAAAAATTGAGTCCTAAGTGGTCTGAAATTCTCCTAAAATTATTTTGATAATGTTTTTAAGGAAATAGAAGTCTTTTAGGAATCAATTTATAACTAGGGTTTGAAGATGTATCCTTATATAAGAAGTGTTTTGGCTCTGAAAATAAATGGGGCAAAAAAAGGAGAAAAAGGCAGAAAAAAAAAAGAAAAAAGAGAGAAGAAAATGAAGGGAAAGAAAAAAAAAAGGAGAAGAGAGGAGAAAAAGAAAAAAGAAAGAGAGAAAAAGAAGAAAAAAATCTTATTCCCTACAAATTCTTTTGCTTAAATAAAGATTTTTGGAGTATTATTGAAAAACCATATTTGAAAACCTATCAAGAATGGTGATTTTAAAAAATCTTAGGAGCACCCTATTAAAATCAGCCATAAGCATCATTTCCTTCTTATTTTATTTTATTTGATTTTTAATTTTGTTTTATCATTGTTATAATTTATCTACTAATCATAATTTTTATTCTTTTTTTATTGTGATTATAGAGGAAAACACATGATGATCATACTTGGAGAACTAAATCCATAAGAGATCCATGGAATGCTATGGATAAGACCTTGTAGAGATATAGTTTATAGAGTTTCTTTATTGTTATTTAATTTTATTTCTTTATTTATTTTTGGGGTTGTATTAATTATTTTTATTATTATTTTCTATAGATTTTTGTAATAGTCCTAATAATGGAAATAGTTGAATTATATATGTGATTGCATGTTTATGTTAATTAATTGGTTAGTAAAATTAGGGATTTAATTCGGTAATTAATTAAAATCAATGGTGGGAGTAGAATTAATTTAGAATTGCATGTTAATTCGGGTTTTTTTTAGAAGGAATTAATTTAATTAGCTGTTTGATCTTTTATTTAATTGTTTTGATATGTTTTATTTGTTTTTGGACTTGTTTATTTATTTTTGTGTGTTTTAGGCCCTAGGTCCATATTAGGCTTTAACTCATTTAAATTTAGGTTTTTTTTAGGTTTAATTAATTAAAATGCATTTTAGGCCCATAACTAATTAGAAACTAGGGTAGAGACAATTTAGGTCAATTTAGTAAATTAGACATAGGCACACTTAATTTAATTTAATTAGTTTAGACTTAGTCCACTTAATTTAAAGTCTTTTTCATAATTTATAGATTTAAGATCACCTTGGAATTAAAACATGTAGAATTAGGTCCATTAATTTTAATATTTCATAATTTGTAGATTTAGACCCATTTTTAGAATTAAAATAAATAGACCTAAGTTCATTTAATTAAAATTAAAAGGAATTAGTCTTTAGACTCACTTATTAAAAACATGTAAATTTAGCTAATTTAATTAAAATCCATGTATATTAGACTAACTTAGGGATTATATGTTCTATTGAATGCATTATTTACTTGTATTTTCATGACTGATTTGCCTTGGAGTTAATTGATAAAATAAGGGTTTATATGAAATTGCAGGTAAATAGAGGATAATATGGTAATTCATAAAGTATTCTAAATGAACACAAGACTGAAAGAAGTTGGTATTCCATACCTAGAATTTCCTGGTTGTGGTGCTAGCTTTCTTTTAAGGAATCAAGTACCACCTTTTCAATTTGTCCCAATTATTACCCTAGGTGGCGACTCCTCATCTCCATGCCATGTCTTTATGATAGTGGTTAATGTGTTCTCTAGAGCCCTGAGCTCAAACAGTGTCGCTATTGCTAAAATCTTGGATGCGCGCTAAACCCCGCTGTCTACAGTGGTGACTCCATTGGGGATAAGAGATACTGATTCTAATTATGTTCTTTAGAATTATTTTATTAATTATTATTTTATTCTTACATTCATTATGCATGTCCCTATTAACCGATGGTGTTGGTTTATGATTCCATGATTTTACTAGCTTTATGGGATTGTAAATCGACCAACCATCACTCTTAGCCTTAACTCAGTTCAAAAGAGATTTCCAGGCTCATCAGACTAGAGTCTGTAACCCAAGTCCTTAAGGGGGGCAGTCTTCTCTTAAGTTTGCAAAGGATGTTGAGCCCCTCTGACCTTAGCCTGTAACTCAAGTCTTAAATGAAGGCATCTTGCTAAGGGAACCTTGACCTTTTTTACTAGATCCTAACCACATATAATGGCATATTTATTTTCCTTAGGATCTACCCAAATTGCTTGTGAATATTGCCATGAGGTATTTTTATCTATAAAGGCCCAATCCCATACTTTAGAAGCCCATCAAGACTAATAAAGATTGGGCTATGCTTTTATACCTAAAAATATTATTTCTATGTTTTACTGCTTTAAGAGAGATTTGGCATATGCGTTGGTCCTTAATATCCCTTGTTGATATTAAGACCAAGACAAAAAATCCTAGGAAAAAAGACTTGCCATTGAATATGTGTGTGGGAGGAATCAGGTTAGAAGGATGTATATATACCTAACTTGTTACTTGCTACCTGTTGCATAGCACGTGCATCATGCATACATGCATCTCATGCATCATACTAACATTTATCTTTCAGCCATCATAGAGTCATCCAGGTCTTCCTATATTTGTGGTCGAAAGGGTGGCAGACTAGTGAGAACTAATTTGAGTCAGCAATCGATTGTAAAAAAGATCCTTAGTAGACTGGAAAGAAGTCCCATCAATCCACTGTACCTAGAAGCTGTACAATTGAAACATATCAAAGCAATGGAACAAAAAAAGGAGGAAATTGGACCCTAGAGGATGTTAAAGGAACATTTATGGATGATATGAAAGTGATGATGCAAGATGAGTTAAGATAGGCTTTGGCCAAATCGATGCCACCACCTGTTGCTGCTGCACCTCCTGTGACCAATCCACCTGTTGTGGGTGCACCACCTATTAACAATGATAATACTGGGGAAATGAAACTCGAGGATGTTGCGAGTTATATGGTTGAAAAAGTGAAAAGGGAATCACTTGAGCAGGTTTAAGAGCCGGAATCCAAGCAGAAGCCTGATAAATCATTTTCAAATTGTCTGACTAGATTCATGAATAAGGTAGGGTTAGTGAAAAATAAGCCAGCTGAAAAGGATCAGGTTAGGATGATAGTCTGAAATGTGTCACCTAACTTGGTTGAGAGGTCACACATGATGAATCCTAAGACACTTGTAGACCTTTATAATGATGGGTTGCAAACTAAAGAGATCGAAAGTGAGAAAAAGAAGGTCACTAGGAACACTAGAGTGAGAAATTACCAAAATAGGGGCATGCAACAAAGAAATACTAGTCAGGTTATAAGAGCCCATGCTATTCAACAATCTAGGAGATTCTCCCATTTTAACCAACCTTTGTCAAAAGTCCTAGAGTGCCTAATGCAAAAGAGCTTACTTCAACCTTTACCTAATCCAAACCCACCAAACCTAAATACCTCAGGCTATAACCCAAATAGGCATTGCAAATTCCATTAAAACCTCTAACGCTCCACAGATAACTGCATTTGCCTCAAACATGAAATCCAAAATCTTATAGACTTAGGAAAAATAATTGACCCTGAAAACCCAAGCACCAGAAATAATCATTTCCCAAACTATCAAAATGTATCACCCTTAGCTACCATGATGATTAACTCAGGAGTAAGTGAGGAAGAAGTGGTAAGCTCCTTTGAGGACGTAGACCTTAAAATCAATGAGAAATCTCCTAATGCCCCCTAAAGATATGGAAGGAGTAGAAGACTTATTGGGTCAGCCTTTAGGCAAGTTTGATTATAAGGTGTTTGACACTAAACCACCTTCTTTTGACATACCTTTCGAGTCGATTGTGCCTATAGGATGGGGTGATGAGTTTGATGATGAGAAGCTACTAGTCAAAGAAGAAAAATGCACACTTGGGGAATAGAAAGATGAAGTCATGCAGACAGTTAGCAAGAAAATATGAGAATAATTATTATGTCAGTCGCCTCAAGGACAACTACTATAAGACCCAGCATCCCTAGCATTTTGAATATAAAACAAACTCTCTTATTGTCTTCTTTGAATAAAATTTTAGTTTCTTTAGAACTTATTTTGTTTTAATGATCAATGATATAAATCCTGATCATACTTACTTATGTATTGCATCCTAATGGTACTATGCATTATGATATTGATCACATCTGCATGTTTGACATAAATTTAATTCAATTAGATTCATTCAGTATGGGCATAAATGCAAATTCAAATAACATTCATAGATCACATGATGTAACTTCTGAAGATAGGAAATTTGAGAAAAAATAGAAAATGATAAAATAGAGAAAGAATAAAGAGAGAAAAGAAAGAAAAAAGAACAGTAAAGTAAAAATTAAAAAGGAAAAATTGGGACTGGTTGGTAACAGGAGTTGCATCATGTGATGTAATGAATGTTCTCATTTTTGCCCTAATGAATGATTAAAATTGAATTTGAAATTTTTGTTCAAATATCGCATATTCATCTATATCATACTGCATAAGTATCTTAATGGAAAGATAATACGTAATGAAAGCTAAATTAGAGCTATGAGATCACTATTTTAGTTATGTTTTCTTTTTTTGCCACCCTTTTTGTAATTTTCCTTGTAAGTCTAATGTCCCCTTATACCTTAAGAATTTAGGTGGCTCAATAACTTGCATTGCAAGTCTTGTCTTATAACTATCATCAATTATTGCATCATCATCAAGCCTCATATTTAGCTAAAGAGTTCTTCAAAGTGCAAATCCAGTTCATTTCATCATCAAAAACTAACTTCAGTCAGTTTGCCCATTCCTTTACATCTCTAGTGCATGAGATTGTAACTAATAGGGTTAGTAAGTCAAAGGATCAACAACAGTAGTGAACGAACATGGTCTCTTTCATATGAAATGAAAAAAAGACTACTAGAATAGCATGAATGAATCCAGAATGGAACTGGGGCCAGAATATAACTCAGGGAGAAAATTGAGTCCACATTCAAAGAGTAAAAATGGAACACTAAAGTATAAGAGCCAGTATAAGAAATCTCAGGGTAGAAAGAAGCATACAAGTACATCGGGTATCATACAGCAAAAGCAATGGCAAAAAGAAAAGTTCAACAGTGCATTGATAAATCACAATCTCTATTGTACAACCATGGACCCCACTGGCTAGCCTAGTCATCAATTCGATGAGTCATATAAGAAGCTCCGACATTAGAAGTACCAACAGTGAAACATCCAATACTCAAGCCTATAGGCTGTTAATGAGGCATCTCGTTCTCATACTCTAAGCTGCAACATAGCTTTATTCAAAACAGAAGACCCATTAGGATCATGCACGTCATACATAACATGCATACACTTGCATACATTTGTTGTGAAATACTTGCTTTGCATAATAAAGTCTTTAAGCTTATGCGAGATTGTGCAAATACTTTACTACTAACATTCAAAATTAGTGTTATAAATGTGTAGAAAGGTATTCAGAATGTTCACATCTAAGAGAAAAGGGTAACACTATCAAGGTGAACCTGATGCTCAATGGGAATTTAGACCTTAGGAGCCAAGTAAATCATAAGCCCATCCAGTAAGGGAATATCATTAATAGTGATACTTGCAAAAGCATCATCCTGGCAACCTCAATAGGTTGGATAGGACATTCAAGCTCCTCAGATTCAGTATCCATCTTCATAGCCTCATCTAGAGCATCATTTGGAATATCTTTCCACAATAGTTAGACGAGTGTAAGGAATGGAATATGGTGATGAGAAGGTCTAACATGTTAGTAATATATTTTTTAGTCCTATAAAAAGGAAAAATACACTCAAAACTTGAAATGAATGCACTCTAAAAAATCAGTTGATCATGAAATAAGATCTTTAACTCCTAACCCTTTTTTGTAAGAGATGTCAATAAAAGGAATGAAGCCTTTTACCATAGCATTAATGGAATGACAAAAATACAAATGCAGCTTAAAGCCTCAACTTCAATGGTGGAGTATCATGACCTTGTGATCAGAGACAAATCTAAAGGGAAGAATGCAAAAAAAGAATAACATTGCATTTTGAAAAAATTTATTTACTTGTGAATGGACTGTACTAACTTATGGTATTTTATGTAGGAAAGAACAAAAGGGAATGAAAAAGGTGAAAGGAACCGATACATCAATGAGAATTGGAAAGGATGCAAATGCTGATCATTCATGAGAAGTGTCATCTTGCATGGAAAACACTCATCAAGATAATTAAGGGAAGTAGCAGAACTCTCTTTCCTTAGATTTTATAATAAAGAACCATCTTAATCATAAAATTCACAAATTGAAAGTAAACCCATCCACTTCACGAGATCATATGCGAAAAGCTTATCTCATGACTTTTGATTATAGTGGCGTTCTTTTATTAGCCTTATAGAATTTAGATGAGTAGTTAACAATTTTATGCTAAAAGTTTATAAACTCTAATCAATCTAATGCTGGCTTTACACCCAAACAAAGGGAGGAAAATGCAAAAATAAAATCTATGGACATGAAGCATAAATTGCTTGAATTTCAAAGTATCATTTTAGTCTTTTGAATAATAAATGTGCATATAATCTACTCAAATGCTCATAAATGAGTGTGAGTACAAAATCCCTTGACGGTATCCACACTGAGTAATACAAGAAAAGTGGGGGAATACTAAGAGGAGAATCGAAAAAGAGCAAGCATAATTTACTCCAATGCTTAGAAATGAGTAAGAGTATCAACATGAAACCTCTGGCGATATTCATGCTGAGTAATACAAGAAAGGCAAGGGAATACTAAAAGAGGACCATGCTAAAAATTGCTCTATTTACTCTAATGCTTTATATGAGTATGAGTATCCAAAGGACCTTTCCAACGATATCCACACTGAGTAATATGAGAAATACGGGGGGATTCTCGGATAAGGAAGGAAAACATAAAAAAAAATAATTCAAAGGCTATTATACGATCGAGTATAATCGGCATCATACGACCAAGTATGGTGTTTCTTTTCAATCAAGACTATACGACCGAGTGTAGTTAGCATTGTATGATCGAGTACAATGTATTTTCAATTAAGATTATATGACTGAGTATAATCGGCATCATGCAGCGGAGTGTGGTGTTTCTTTTTAATTCAGACTATACGACCGAGTGTGGTCGGCATTGTTTGACCAAGTACAATGTATTTTCAATCAAGATTATACGACCGAGTATAATCAATATCATACGACCAAGTATGATGTTTCTTTTCAAAAAAGACTATACGACCGAGTGTAGTCAGCATTGTACGACCGAGTATAATGTATTTTTAGCATCATATGATCGAGTGTGATGTTCCTTTTCAATTCAGACTATACGTCCGAGTATAGTCAACATTGTACGACCGAGTGCAATAAGTCCCTTTCACCCAAAACTATACGATTGAGTATAGTCAATATCATGTGACCAAGTATGATATGTCATTTCAAATCAACGCTATACGTCCAAGTATAGCAAATTCATAAGCAAAAGCTTCATGAAACACAAGTAAGTATCCTAACTTTGGGTGCTAGTTTGCTTTGTCGCAATTTGTCAAGCAAATAGCGACAAAGGAGGACAACTGTAGACACCCAATTTTAGGATGATGAGTTATGGATGCGACAAAAGACTCCAATGATGAAAATATCAAGAATAGGTATTCAATACTTGAACTTTGAAACTTCAAGAGTCTAATTCCATTTTTCAAAGAAAGAATTTATTGTATTTTTGACTAAATTGTAATATTTTTTTAGGATTTAATTGTAAAACTTAAATTCTTTTAAGGACCTTTTTATAATTAAAAGTTAAAAAAATATCAAAATTACACTAATTCCGATCGAAATTACACAATTCCAAATTCTCAAATATCAGCCCTCTTCCGCCTGGATTCTCAAATTTCATACCAATTGAGTCCTAATTGGTATGAAATTCTCCTAAAATTATTTTGATGATGTTTTTAAGGAAATATAAGTCTTTTATGGATCAATTTATAACTAGAGTTTGAAGACGTATCCTTATATAATGAGTGTTTTAGCTTTGAAAATAAGGGGGCAAAACAAGGAGAAAAAGGTAGAAAAAAAAAGAAAAAAGAGGAAAAAAGAGAGGAAAATGAAGGGAAAGAAAAAAAAAAGAAGAGAGGAGAAATAGAACAAAAGAAAAGAAAAAAATAAAAGGACGAAAGAAAGAGAGAAAAAAGAAGAAAAAAATCTTATTCCCTACAAATTCTTTTGCTTAAATAAAGATTTTTGGAGGATTTTTGAAGAACAATATTCGAAAACTTATTAAGAATGATGATTTTACAAAATTTAAGGAGCACCCCATTAAAATCATCCATAAGCATCATCTCCTTCTTATTTTATTTTATTTGATTTTTTTGATTTTTAATTTTGTTTTATCATTGTTATAATTTATCTACTAATCATAATTTTTATTCTTTTTTTATTGTGATTATAGAGGAAAACACACGATGATCATACTTGGAGAACTAAATCCATAAGAGGTCCATGAAATGTTATGGATAAGACCTTATAGAGATATAGTTTATAGAGTTTCTTTATTGTTATTGTTATTTTATTTCTTTATTTTATTTATTTATTTTTGGGGTTGTATTAATTATTTTTATTATTATTTCCTATAGATTATTGTAATAGCCCCAATAGTGGGAATAATAAAATTATATATGTGATTGCATGTTTATGTTAATTAATTGATTAGTAAAATTAGGAATTTAATTGGGTAATTAATTAAAATCAATGGTGGGAGTAGATTAATTTAGAATTGCATGATAATTAGGGTTTTTTTAGAAGGAATTAATTTAATTAGTTGTTTGATCTTTTATTTAATTGTTTTGATATGTTTTATTTATTTTTGAACTTGTTTATTTATTTTTGTATGTTTTGGGCCCTAAGCCCACATTAGGTTTTAACTCATTTAAATTTAGACTTTTTTTAGGTTTAATTAATTAAAATGCATTTTAAGCCTATAATTAATTAGAAATTAGGATAGAGACAATTTAGGTCCATTCAATAAATTGGACATAAGTCCACTTAATTTAATTTAATTAGTTTATACTTAGTCTACTTAATTTAAAACCCTTTTCATAATTTATAGATTTAATATCACCTTAAAATTAAAACATGTCGAATTAAGTCCATTAATTTAAATACTTCATAATTTGTAGATTTAGACCCATTTTTAGAATTAAAATAAATAGACCTAGGTTTATTTAATTAAAATTAAAAGGAATTAGTATTTAGACTCACTTATTAAAAACATATAGATTTAGCTCATTTAATAAAAATCTATGTATATTAGACTAACTTAGGGATTATATGTTCTATTAAATGTATTATTTACTTGTATTTTCATGACTGGTTTGCCTTGGAGTTAATTGAAAAAATAAGGTTTATATAAAATTGCATGTAAATAGAGGATAATATGGTAATTCATAAAGTAATTCTAAATGAACACGAGACTGAAAAAAGTTGGTATTCCGTACACAGAATCTCCTAATTATGGTGCTAGCTTTCTTTTAGGCAATCGAGTACCATTTTTTCGATTTGTCCCAGTTATTACCCTGGGTAGCGACTCCTCATTTCCACGCCATATGTTTGTGGCAGTGATTAGTGTGTTCTCTAGAGCCCTGAACTCAAATAATGTCACAGTTGCTAAAATTTTGGACACACGCTAAACCCCGTTGTCTACAGTTGCCTCTTTAACAAAGGCAGGAACACTCTACATTTCTTAAATCCTAAGAAACGAGATAATCAAGCATATAAATGATAAAAATACACAAATATACAAGTACCAACAATCAATATTCAATATTTCATGTAACCATGCTTCTCTATAACTTCAAATAAGTAATATAGCTCAAGAAAACACATAAAATAATGACAATCAAAGCTTTTTAATGAAGATAAAAAGTTAAAGCTTAAAAATAGAAAAACTCACTGACTTGAACGTGCTTAATGCTCTTAACTAAGCCTTCAGAGCTTGGTTGATGGAGGAGTGGCTTTAAATGCAAGTAAGCTCTCTCTTCTTCTTAAGAATCAATTCCTTTAAGCTTCAAAGTCCTATCCCTTTCTTCTTCCTTTTCCCTTTCTTTTTCTTTTCTCTCTATATTTTCCTTTTTTTAGACATTTTCTACATTTTCCTCTCCTTTTTTTAACAACCAGCCCCCACATTCCCTTTTAAAGCCCTTCATATTTTCTCCTTTTTCAAATTCCCAAAAACCCATTTTCACCTTCTCCTATTGCCTTTTTTCATTCCCTAGACTCTTTCCTGCCTTTTTCTTCTTTCTTTTACGTCAAAAAATGACCAAATCCTCAACAAGTGGGCTTCCAACCATTGTCATTAATGACATTTAATGCTACAAAGAGTGGGTGTGGAGAGGCACCACCTCTTCGATGAGGCGATGCCTCTTCACTTGGGCCAGGTCAAGGACCTTGGGTCCAAAGGCAATGGGCTTAGGCTTTAGCTTTTATTTATGGGCTTGGATATGGTATTTATGGGCTTGGCTTAGTGTTTGGGCCAAGACATAGTATTTATAGGCTTTCAGAGAAGTCTTGGGCTCCCATTGCATTCAAAACTCGAACTTTCTCATCATCAGCCTTTTGTTGATAATTCGCATAAGTTCTTGGTGCTTCATTTCAATTTTTAAATACTGTTTTGAATTTTAAATATTGTTTTGAGTTTCAAATATTGTTTTAAGTTTTAGATACAAATAATATTTAGAAAATATACTTTTGGTTGGAGGAAAATATTAAATAATATTAAGATAATATACTATTTTTAGTATCTGATACAATTTTAAAGTTTCACATATATATAATATTCAGATAATTTATTGTATTTATGAATTCTATTTTTAATTTTCAAATATTGTTTTAAGTTTTAGATACTATTTTGATTTTTAGATATTTATAATTTCCAAATAATATACTATTTAAATTGTATTATATAAGAATAATATTCAGATAATATATTGTTTATGTTACTAACCAAAATCTTTTGTGAAACAAGAAAAAGGGTCTCTAGAAATAATCCTCATTCTTTTAGCAAATTAAATAATTTTTTCATTCCCATCTTTTGTACCAATACGCCTATATAAAAAGAGTTAAAAAAAAAAGTGATATGAACTCGACTCTCTACAATAGCTGTGATATTTACCTCTATTCATAATAAAATATTTTACTATTCATTTTAAATATTTTATATTAGGCTATTAAACATTATAAAAAATTAAAAAATTTAGTACTATAAAAGATTAGAGTTTGATTCTTTCCTGGGCTATTTACCATTTTTGGGAAAAAAAATTTTTATTTTTCAAATTATGATGATTTTAAAATTTATTCTCATTTTATGATAATTTTTTTTACTATTGTTCACGTAGTGAATGCTACGCTGAGTAGCGTTTTAATATTGTTCATCTATGACTACAATTATTATAAAAAATGATTCTTATTTATATTTTAATTAATTATTTTTAATACATTAACTATTAATAACAATTTTTTTATTTAATTATTTTCACAAATTAGTTACTTTTATTATTATTCATACAAATTTATAATAACTTTTATACATTTTTAGTATATAAATCTATATAATTATTATTATTTTTATTTTAAATTATCTTAATTATACGAACTATTTCAATAAAATAAGTATTGACTATTATTGTTTCTAATAAGATTTATTATTATTAAATTAATAATCATTAGATAATGATTAGTTTTTAAATATTATTAAAATTATCATAATCATAACTCAATAATTAAGTACTATTTATAATATTTAAAAGTTAATATAATAATTACACAATTATATATATATATATATATATATATATATATATATATATATATATATATATATATATATATATATATATATATATCACAAGAGAGAAATTATTTAAAAATGGAATTATAATTATTAGGGTTTAGCAGGTCATTTGACTGTAATTATTAAAAAAAACTAAAAGTAAATTATGTTACTTTGAGTAACATTTTGTATATTACACTACTTCAAATAACGTTTTGTGCCTTCTCTTTGTATTAAATTGTCAACTCAACTAAAATCACTATAAAATGCAAAACATTTTTTCATTTCATCATATGTATGAGAATAAATTTTAAAACTATTATCATAGTATATTACTTTTCTTTCCTCTAAATTGTGTATTTCCAAGAATTCTCATGCCTATAAATTCCACACACAGACTGAAAGATGTCAAAACAGAGAAGCCTTTAGCAGTGGGAGATTCCAAAAACCAAGAATTTGCCGTCCACGAATCTGCAAGGATGGCCATACATAAAACACCTGCTACCTTCGTTGTTTTTACATGAATGTCATGAATGTAATGTTTCACCTGCATAAGTAATAGTTAAATCCATTAACCCTCACTCCCTTCTAAAATTCTGAGATGTCAAAAAGGGTGCGAAGAAAAAGGTATTGGCATAAGAAAATTCCAGTCAGTCAAGCGAAAGAAAGAAAGAAAGAAAAAAAAAACCCACCTAGGGTCACTGAACAATTCCTAAGAGGCTTTCTTTAACATAAAACAATGTATGAGCATTTGCAAGCCGCAGTTTCTCTCAAGTCAGTAGCATGTTAAGGCTCAGAGTTTGGTAAAAAGAATCTTATAAAAGGAAACCAGAATGATGCTTAATGCATAATGAAAGAAATTCAATCTTAGCAAAACAATTCATACCTCTAAATAAAACCAAAATTTCTTTCTTGTATACGCAAAAAAAGGACAGGTAGGGACAGCTTCATCATCATCGTCGTCGTCATCGTCATCAAATCAACAAATTTCTCTCTCATCCACATCATCTTCTCGTTCTGAAGGAAACCAAAGTAGATTTTTGCTCTCAAAATCAACTAGATCAGATGAAGAAGAAAGTGAAGAAGATCTGGATCAGGTGAAGAAGATCTGGATCAGACGAAGAAGAAAGTGAAGAAGACAGAGCAGGAAAGAAATCGCAGGAAAGGACAGCGGAAAATAAAGATTTCTTTTCTTATTGCACTATATATATATATATATGTTTAGCATATAATAATATAAAATATTAATTATATATTTTGATGTTATTATTATTATTATTATTATTATTATTTAATTTCTTAAAAATAATAAAAAATTATTTATTTATATAACAATTCAATATTATAAATTTATTTAAATTATAATTTATTTCAATTTCAATATATTTTTATTCGAATGATTGTACAGTATTTTTTTTCAATTTTTTTGTAATTAAGAACAAGAAAATTATTTAAACTGGTGATAGCATATAGAATATTAAATAAATGCTTTGATATTATTAATATTGTTGTTATTGTTATTTAATTTTTAAAACTGAAAAAAATGTTATTTAATATTACAAACTTAATTTATTGCAATGTTAACAAGTTTTTTTATTTAAATGATTATATAGCATTCTTTCAATTTTCTACAATTAATAACTTGTTTTCGGAACTTCTAAATTCTACAAGCAATCAATGAAGGGCAGGTGATAAGTGGGGAATATCCTCACAAACTCTTCGATACCTAAGTTAGAAAATGTAAATAGATAATTTAGAGAGATAAAAAAAATAATGAGTCAAGAGAATAGAATGAACAAAAATAAGAGATATGAGGAGTATTTATAGAGACAGTATTGAAAAATCTCTAGAGGGGTGAATAGCGCTATTAAATAAAAATAAGAATTAAAAAATAATTCTTTGTAAGAATTAAAAGAATGTTGAGAAGGAAAAATGAAGAACATAATGATTTAAGAAGTTCGGATTCAACAACAATTCCACATCTCCACCTAACTTATACTCAAGTTAGAATTTTCAATCACTTCTAATCTTATTCACAAGATTGAAATTACACAAGAGTTTTATGACTCACTCTTACCACTTTACAAAATGAATTTTTAAAGCTCACTCAAAAAATAAAATCCCAAGTGTTTCAATGGACAAAACTTAAACCAATTCCTTTAAAAATAAATCTCACTTCCTTACTAATTTATCCTAAGATTTAAGATGAAGAGAAATTATATTTCTAACATACAACTAACTCTCACAAGAGTTATAAACAAAGAATGAATATTTGAGAATTTGAGAGTTTTAATGAATGTTAAGATAAAAAATGATAATAAGCAAAAATGTCTTAACTTCCATTAAGCTCTAGAGGTGTTTATATAGATAAACACTCAAAAATATAGCTGATAGAGGTGCAAATAATGTGTCCAACATTTATAATTTTGAATTATTGAAAGTAATACTATCATACTACTATGCATGGTTGAAACTGTGATTGGCTACTGGAGACATTCGAATTTACTTGTAATTCTTTATAAAACTTGTAGATATTTGACTTAGCTTTCCATATCATTTTGAATCACCTCAGTTGGAGTTCTGTAGCTCAAGATATTGCTAAAATACTAAGAGTTGTGCAATCTAAAATGACAGACTGCTGTCAAATAGTTGTACACAAGTTGAAACTATAATTTTCTAATGGAGACGTTTGAATTTACCTATACTTTCTTCATGAAAGTTGTAGATATTTGACTTAGCTTTCTATATGAATTTGAATAACCTCAATTAGACTTTTGTAGGTCAAGATATTTTTGAAATACTAATAATTGTGCAATCTAAAATAGTAGCTGCATATGTTGACTTTGACTCAATAGTTACATACCCAAATGAACTTAGATTTTGACAAATAAGCTCAATTCAGAAAGCTCAATATGTCTACTTCAAATGTGAAGAAGATAATTTTCTCATTATGAAGCTCTAAAGATATTTAAAGCCTCATTAAATCTCAAAGGTTGAATCAACCCAATATATTCATGCTTCATTTTAACTTTCATTAGAGTCCTAATTTATACACACTTAAAAAAACAAATTAAATGCTCAAAATTAAGTTTGTTAAAATCAACGTTAAGATTGATTATCACTAAGGTCAATAATCCCTCCTTTTTTTATTTTGATAAACTTATTTTGAGTTTGATAAAAAAATAATACAAGGTAAAGTGTGTAATAATATTTATGATAATAACAACACCAAATGAAATAAAATATATTTCTTTATTTTTCTCCCTACAAATATGGACATGATAAGAAATATAAATTTATAGATGATTTCCCTTCACCAAAAAATAAAAAATAAAAACAACATAAAATATAGCAATATGGATAAAAACATGACATTCTTATGACAAATGTATTAAAAATATAAAATATGATAATATGATCATTTGAATAAATGTTAGTGACGTAACAAAAGCCTAGAGTAAAAGGATAAATGTCGTAAGCCATTGAATCGTGCATGATTGATTGTTTAGCAACGTTCTATAACCTATTGATTTGTGCTTAAATACTAGGAAATAGGCATCCAAGAATTCATTGATTCTCAAGAATACCGAATTTGGGAAAGTAATAATTCTGAATATTTAATTCAATAAAAGTTGCCTCATATAGCCATAAAGCTTACATATTTATAGAGTGACACAAACCTACCAACCCTAACCTTAATTTTAATTAGGCAATAAAATAAAGACAATTCTAACTAAGGTAGGAAATCAAATCCCTAACAATATAGGAAAGTCAAATTCTAAGAATGAAAATCAAATAAATAATAATAATAATAATAATGAATTATATATGTTGTCCATTGTTCTGCAAACTCATTCAAATGTTTGTTGCTCTGCATTATTCCCTCTAGGGTAAAGAAAATTCATCCTTGATTTTCGCCCAAATATTGTGAAACAAATTTGCTCATAAATGCATAGAACATCATAGATCCACTATCACCGTCAACTTATAATACCTTCAAAATAAAAATTAAAGGAACACAAGAGTAAAGAATTTCGTCAATGCAAATAAAATCAATATATTCAACACGGTCGACTAACTTTGGCATATTGTATTCACATCTAGGATGATCCTCCATCTCAATGCTTAAATGCTTAGAAGTTTGATACCTTTTAACTAAGTCAATTGTTGTATCACCACCTTCTAACAATTCATTAAATTCTTCATCACCCTCATCCTCTTCATCAAATATTGGCTCATCTCCAATAATTGCATCTTCATCCTCTCCATTATTAGTATCATAAAATAAGGTATCTTTATAATAATCTTCTTCTTCTTTTTTGTCATTAACCTCTCCATCAGAATTACCCATAAAATTATTGTTGTTTCGTGGGGCTAGATTGTTTCTATTCTGATTGGCCAAAAGAGTAGCCATCCTTTTAGTCATCTGTTCCATCATTTGCTTAAATCTCTCTATCATCTGTTCAACTCGCTCAAATCGATGCTCGATCCATTGATCCATTTCACACTCATAAAGTTCTTCCATATGTTGTTGTCTTTTGCATGCCATTTTTTTATAACCCTAGGAGTGAACACCGCTTTGATACCTAAACCCTAAAGTAAAGGGATAAACGTCGCAAACTGTTGAATCATGCATGATTTATCATCTAGCAACCTTCTATAATCTGTTGATTTGTACACAAATACCAGAAAATAGGCATCCAAGAATTCGTTGATTCATAAGAATACCAAATTTGGGAAAATAATAATTCTGAATATTCAATTCCATAAAAGTTGCCTCACATAGCCTTAAAGCTTACATATTTATAGGGTGGCACAAACAAACTAACCTTAACCCTAATTTTAATTAGGAAATAAAATAAAGACAATTCTAACTAAGGTAGGAAATCAAATCCCTAACAATACAGAAAGGTCAAATTCTAAGAATAAAAATCAAATAATAATGAATTATATATGTTGTCACTTGTTCTAAAAATTCATTCGAAGGCTTATTGCTCCACATCAGTTAGGCAACGTGAGGAAATAATTTCAAACATATATGCATATAGTGCCACTAAAATGTATCATAAAAATATTACATATAATAATAATGTTGATGCTAGACGAGCTTAACTATCACATGATCATATAGAGTTTAACTAGCTAATCAATCATGTAGCACTTAACATATAAAAAAATAAACACAAATTATCCATAGCATATTTTCCTCTCTTTATATAGAGGCAAAAGGAAAAGAGAGATATAAGGGGAAATGAACCTAAAGGGATCAAAATTCCTATAGGAACAAAGCAAAGATACACTAAATCTTTGTAGAAATATTCATGCTTTATAAAAGATAAAAACAATTCCCAAGAAAAAATTATACATGAATTATGCATGTATAAACACAATAATAAAATATTATATACATGTATAGTAACAAATAACAAATGTAAAGATACATCAAATCTTTGTAAAAATATTCGTGCTTTATATAAATATCAAAACAATTCCTAAGAAGAAATTATGCATGCATAAACACAATAATAAAATATTATACACATGTATAGTAACAAATAATAAACTCAAATATATTTCTCCCATTTTGTCAAAAACAAAAAGAAAAGAGAGAGATATAAAGAGAAATGAAAACAAAGATACACAAAATCTTTATGAAATCTATGTCATACATAAACAAATTAAGCAAAACCAAGCCTTTTGTCACATATGATATATGATAAAATTAGCCATACTTACAATGTTAATATGCATGCAAAGATTTAAATAAAATTTCTCCCCCTATATTAAGCAAAAATATAATATGTCATTAACATAAACACATTTTTTAAAGGAGTTTTAAAATAAAAAAAAAAACTAAGTAAACATGTAAAAAAAAATTAACTATGTACACATGTAAACTTAAGTTATTTCTCCTCCTTTAACAAAATGCAAAAGGAAATTTAAAAAGATAAACCAAATATAAATTGACAACCATAAAAAAAAATTTAAGATCAAAATCAAAACATTTATCAATCAAATTAATCAATAAGCAAAACTTGATTTCACATGAAAACTATTCAACCATTAATTAAACATAAAATAAAGATAAACTAGAACCATCAACCATGACAAGTTCATGCTTAATGAATTCAATCTCTCTTCATTGAGAGGTTTGGTAAAGATGTCTGCAAGTTTATTATTTGTATCAACAAAATCAAGTGAGATATCACAAATTTGAACATGATCATGTAAGAAATGATGTCTAATGTCTATATGCTTAGTTCTAGAATGTTGAATGAGATTTTTACTAAGGTTGATAGCACTTGTATTGTCATATTTGATTGGAATGTGATAAAGTTTTACACCATAGTTTAACAATTGTTGTTTTTGCCATAAAAATTATGAGCAACAAAGACTTACTGCAATATATTCAACTTCAGCAATGGATAAGGCAACCGAAACTTATTTTTTGCTAAACTAAGAAAATAAACATTGTCCTAAAAATTACAAGTTTTAGAAGTGCTTTTTCTATCTAGTAAACTACTGGCAAAGTGGATATCATAATAGCTAATCAAGTCAAAGGATGAACTCCTAGGATACAAAAGTCTTAAATGCATTATACCATAAAGATATTTGAAAATTCTTTTGATAGCATTCAAATTAGACTCTCTAGGACTTGATTGAAATCTAACACACAAGAAAGTAGCAAACATAATATCGGGTCTACTAGCAGTTAAATAAAGAAGAGATCTGATCATACCTTTAAATCAATTTTCATTAACCGGTTTGCCATTCTCATCTTTGTTAAGTTTGGTTATGGTGCTTATTGGAATTTTACTTATCTTAGCTACATCCATGACAAACTTCTTGAGAATGTCTCTTGCATACTTGGTTTAATTGATGAAAATCCCATTTTTGCATTGCTTGATTTATAGTCCAAGAAAGAATTTAAGTTCACCCATCATACTCATCTCAAATTTTCCTTGCATTAAATTAGAGAATTCCTCACATAAGCAATGGTTAGTAGCACTGAATATAATTTCATCAACATATATTTGAATTATTAATAAATTATGCTTGGATTTCTTTATGAAAGAGTTGTATAAACTTTTCCTTTAAAGAAACCTTTCTCTAACAAGAAGTTGGTTAATCTTTCATACCAAGCTCTAAGAGCTTGTTTCAATCCATATAATGGTTTGGAAAGTTTAAATACATGATTTGAAAAATCAAAGCTTTCAAAACCTAAAGGTTGTTCAACATACACCTCTTATTCAATAAAACCATTTAAAAATGCACTTTTAACATCCATTTGATAAAGTTTGAAATCCATAAATTATGCAAGTGCAAGTAGCATTCTAATAACTTCTGACCTTGTAATGGAGGCATAGGTTTCATCATAATCAATGCCTTCCTCTTAATTATAACCTTTAGCTACTAGTCTATCTTTATTCCTAGTTATGGCAACTTATTCATTCATCTTATTTCTAAACACCCAGTTGGCACCTATAATAGGATGATGTTTCGGTCTAGGAACTAAGGCCAAACCTTATTTCTCTCTAATTGATTTTAACTCTTCTTGTATAGTAAGGACCCAAAATTCATCACATAAAGCATCATCAATATTTTTGGATTCAATTTGAGAAATGAAGGCTAAATTAATAATAGACTTTAGTTGAGATCTAGTGGTCACCCTTTTTGTAGTGTCACCTATAATGAGGTCTTGAGGATGAACTTTTTTAAATTGCCAATCCTTTGGAAGTTCATCCTTCAAAGTAGGTTGAGATGTTTCCTCATTGTCCTCCTTACTTAGACCTTCAAGTTTCAAAGGCTTACTAGCATTTTCTTCTTGAGTTTTCACAATCTCATCATTACCTACAAGATCATTAACACTATAAATATCCTTTCTAGGATTAAATGAGTTTGATTCATTAAGTGCAACATGCATTGACTCTTCAACTACTAGAGTTCTCTTATTAAAAACTTTATATGCTTTACTAGAAATATAATAGCCTAAGAAAATTCCTTCATCAACTTTAAAATCAAAATTTTCAAGATTATCCTTAGTGTTTAATATAAAGCACTTACATCCAAATACTCTTGGATATGAGGTTTTTCGTTTTCTATTGTTCCATAGCTCACAAGAAGTTTTATTCAAAATTGGTATTTTGAAAAATCTATTTGAAATATAGCAAGATGTGTTAACGAATTCCTCCTAAAAGTATAGAGGCAAATTATACTTATAAAGCATTATTCTAATCATTTCCATAAGAGTTCTATTTTTCCTTACAACTACCCCATTTTGTTGAGGGGTTCTAGGAGAAGAGATTGTATGTGAAATATCATTTTCATCATAAAAGGTTTTGAAAAATTCATTTTCAAACTTGGTTCTATGATCACTTCTAATAAAAGAAATATAAAAACTTTTTTCTTTTTGAACTCTTTTTGTAAACTTTTCAAAAGCTTTAAATGCATCATTCTTATGAGCAAGGAAACATACCTAAGTAAATCTAAAGTAGTCATCAACTAATACATATGTATAGTGCATACCATTGAAACTAGCAACTCTAGTTGGTCTAAACAAATCCATATGTATAAGTTAAAGTGGCATAGAAGTGGACACTGAATTTTTTTAGCTTAAATGAGGACTTGGATTGTTTTCCCTTTTAGCAAGCATCACAAGGTTTATTCTTAGTGAATTGTAGCTTAAGTAAACTAATCACAAGTTCATGTTTACAAAAATCATTCAATAGCTTAAAATTTGTATGTCCTAACCTTTTATGCCATGTCCATATGTCATGGGAAATTGACATTAAACATTTAATATCTTTATTATCAATCTTAATCAAATCAATAACATAAACATTATCAACTCTTTCACTACTAAAAATTACTTTGTCTTCATCAAGACTACTAATAAAGCAATTCTTAGGATAAAAAGTGACCTTATTTCCTATATCATATAATTAACTTATACTAAGCAAGTTATGCTTAAAACCATTAAAAAGCAACACATAGTGTATAGTTAAGGATTGAGGATTACCAATTTCTCTAAAGCTAATAATCTTTCCTTTTACATTGTCCCCAAAAGTAACATGTCCTCTATCCTTAGCATAAAGCTTATTGAATTGCTCTTTGTCTCCTCGTCATGTGCCTTGAGCATCCACTATCAAGATACCATTTGCTTTTTGATCTTATGGACTTTAAACACACCTACACAAGATAATTTAAGCATTCTTTTGAACCCTAACCTTTCTTGGTCTAGGTTGGTTAGTTTGAAGATAGTCCTTAAAAAGCAAGTTTATGTGTAGTCTTCTATAAAAGAACACATTATTGGTATTTCACTTTATCATGCAATATAAGCATTCAAAATTTGCAAACTTATTTTTCTTAGGAGGATATACATTCCTAATGTATGAAGCATGCCTTTATTGATGTTGTGGTATGTCTCTCCTTTTAAGTTATTTTGAGTCATAGTATGAGAAATGCATTGATAATGACATTGTGTATTTTGATAAGTTTGTGCAATATGTCTACGTGCATGTGTATTGTGTCTAGTGTATATATAACCATGTTTAGGTTATGTTTTCTTAGTATGATGCTTACTTATTTGTGTCATATAAGATTGAGTCTTATAAGGCTTTCCTTGAGTGTTTGACACATGAGATATTTTAGCTTTAAAAGCTTAAGTATCATTTTATTTTGAGGTAGAAGGAGCATAATTATTTGAGGCTTTAACAAACTTAATATGTGATGATGATGAGGAAGCTATTCCATTGGTATATCTGATTCCATGTATATCTCTATGGAATTTTTGAGAGTCAAGAATATTATTCAAAGATTCTTTTCCCTTTATGAGTTTCTCAATGCAATTTTTCAAATTTAAGACTTCCTTAGAAAGCTTTTAATTTTCATTTTTTGCTTTCTTAAGTTGATCTTCCAAGGAATTTGAAGTTTTCAAATCATTAGACAATTTATCATTTAATTTAACAAGATGAGAAAATTCATTTTTCAATTTTTTGAATTCCTTGGTTAGACTAGATAACTCATACTTATATCTTAGATAATAAGTTTTTGCATTTAAATAAGAGTTTCCTTACCATAGAGCTTTCAATATCATCATTATCATTATATTCATCATCATCATCACAATAATCATCATCACAGGAAGAACTAGATATAGACGACACCTCTTTTATGCTTTCAAGAGCCATGAAACAAAGGTTGGCTACTTCTTGTTGTTCCTCTTCCATTTCTAATTTGGAGGAGTTATCTCAAGTTGCCTTATAAGCCCTCCTTTTCTCTTTTGTTCCTTTGCTCTTATTTTTTTAGTTTGGGACACTCACTTTGGATGTGACCCTATTTCTTGCATTCATAGCAAGTAACGTCTTTGGTTTTCTTTTTACCTTCTCCTTCATACTTCTTGTTGAAGTCTCTTGTTCTTGATGAATATTTCTTTTTTAAGAACTTCTTAAAGTTTATAGTGAGCATGGTAATTTTATCATCTTTATCACTAGAACCTTTAACATTTTCTTTTTCACTATCATTTTATGAAGCTTTCAAGGCAATGCTCTTCTTCTTCTCTTCCTTTTCTTCTTGCTTTTCACCTCTTTGCTTAATTGTTATCTCATATGTTAAGAGCTTTCTGATAAGCACATTAGTAGAAAGAATTGAGAGGTTTTGAGTTTCCTTAATTAAAGTAACCTAAGATTCTCAATCCTTTTTAGGTAGGATTCTTAAAATCTTATTGTTTACAACTTCCTTAGAGAAATGCTTTCTAAGTTTCTTGAGGATCATGATAAAAGCATTGAGTTAATTTGTCATCTCCATGAATGACACATAAGGCTTCATCTTGAAAATTTTGTATTCATACATGTGAAGTTGAACCTTCTTACTTCTAACTTACATGTTACCTTTATAATGATTTTCCAAGGTCTCCTACATTTCCTTGGCTGACATGCAATGTTGAAGCTTGCCTCCTTCTTCCTTTGTCATAGAAGAGATTAGAGTGATCATTGCCTTTTTATTTTTATGATTTTCTTCCTTTTACTCATTTTTCCATTGACTCTTTACTAGAGTAGTTACCACACCATTAATGGTAGTTGTAGGTGGTTCCCAACTTTTAGGAAAATATCCCAAAGTTTGATGGAATCACAATCAAGGTATAGCTCCATTTTGAACTTCTAATGAAGATAGTCACTACCATCAAAGAATGGTCTAAGTGAAGAAATATTTTATAATTCAATCCTTATGATATTGTATTCTAGCAATTAAGTTTATAGAATTTAAGCTTTGATACGAATTGAAAAAGCCCTAGAGGGGGGAGGGGATGAATAGGGCTATTAAATAAAAATAAAAATTAAAAAATAATTATTTGCAAGAATTGAAAGAATGTTGAGAAGGAAGAATGAACAACACAATGATTTAAGGAGTTCAGATTTAACAATAATCCTATGTCTGCACCTAACTTATCATTAAGTTAGGATTTTCAATCACCCACAATATTATTCATAAGATTGAGATTACATATGAGTTTTATGGTTCACTCTTATAACCTTACAACATGAGTTTTCAAGGCTCACTCAAAAAATAAAATTTGAAGTGTTTCAATAAACAATACTTAAACTAATTCCTTTAGAAATAAATCTCACTTCCCTACTAATCTATCCTAAGATTTAAGATGAAGAGAAATTCTATTTCTAACACATAACCAACTCTTACAAGAGTTATAAACAAAGAATGAATATTTGAGAATTTGAGAGCATTAATGAATGTTAAGATAGGGAATGATAATAATAAAAAATGTCTTAACTTCTTTTTAGCTCTAGAGGTGTTTATATAGATAAACACTAAAAAATATAGCTGTTGGAATTGCAAATAATGTGTCCAACATCTATATTTTTAATACAACATTCATAATTTTGAATTATTGAAAGTAATGCTGTTAGACTGCTATGCATGGGTTGAAACTATGATTGGCTACTGGAGACATTCAAATTTGCCTATGCTTTCTTCATAAAAGTTGTATATATTTGACTTTGATTTCTATATCATTTTAAATTACCTTAATTGGGCTTCTATAGCTTAATATATTGCTAAAATACTAAAAGTTATGGAATCTAAAATGGCAAACTACTATCAAATAACTATACATGAGTTGAAACCATGATTTTCTATTAGAGATGTTTAAATTTGCCTATACTTTCTTCATAAAAGTTGTATATATTTGACTTAGCTTTCCATATCATTTTGAATAATCTTAATTGGAATTCTTTAACTCAAAATACAAAGAGTTATACAATTTAAAATGGTAGCTACATATGTTAACTTTGATTCAATATTTGCAAACCCAAATGAACTCGAATTTTGATGAGTAGCTCAATTCAGAAAGCTTAAGATGTCTAATTCAGATGTGAGGAAGATAAATTTCTTATTATAAAGCTCAAAGGATGTCAAAAGCCTCCTTATATCTCAGAAGTCAAATCAGCGTAAGATATTCATACTTCATTTTAACTTCTAATAGAGTCCTAACTTATACACACTTGAAAAAAACAAATTAAATGCTCAAAATTAAGTTTTTTTATATCAAAATTAAGATTGATTATTGCTAAGGTCAATAGTTAGTGATGCTTAAATCTAAGAGGAATATGATTCCTCATTTACTTAGGACTTATGCTTGAATTGGAGTATTTTGAGGAGTATTTTCTTATTCGGATGTCTTCTTAATTAGAGACTTACTTCCTACTTGAATTAGACATACTTCTACAACAAGTAATCATTTTTTAGGAACATCAACCCTTATAATAATAGGAATATGTATATAAGGTATGAAGAGTCCCCTTCGAAAGTATGTTCAGATATTTATGTCCAACATTTTTGGTTTTCCAAGAATTAGTTTGAATGATGACAAGTAACTCAATAAAAGATTATTGCATTGAGATGATTACTTTGCTTTGAAAACTTTATTTATTAAAGGATGACCTAAGGTGGCCAGCCTCAGTTATGAAATATTGAGATGGTTGGTATACCAAGTCTTGAGAACATAGTTTATTAAAACCTTTAAAATGCTAGCTGGACTTATATGTTCATTACTGAGTAACGTCAATGTAATATCCCAAATTTTTAAATATTTTTATACTGCATCGGGATATGCAGTGTTAATAATTTTTGTATATATATTTATGATATTTTATGAGTTTGTTGTTTGTTTAAAGCTAATTTTAATTATTTTATATTATTTTAAGTACTTTACGTAAAATTTTCCCGGAAATTATATTTTCGGGGAAATTGACACGTAAATAAATTAATACTATTTATTTTGACTAGTTTTATGAATTTGCATGAACTCATATATAATTTTAAAGTGCTAAAATAAAATGTATATATGTGTATTTATTTAAATTAATTAGAGCTTAATTAATTTCCTTAATTTTATTATTTAATTTTTGTATTAATTAATTTTAAGTTTATAAATTATTAAACATATTAAAATTTGTGTGTGGTGTATATTTAATGTGTGTGAAATTTTATATTATTATAATATATAGTGTAAATATATATATATATATATATACATATATACATAATTTTTTTATCAAAAAATCAAAACTTCCATTTATTTACAGTTTTGCCCCTCCTTCATTTTCTTCCTCCCAAAACGTTTTCTTCCATTTTCAGCCACTTTCAAGCTGGTTTTCTTCCTGTTACTATGCCTCTCAGCCTTCCTCTTCCAACTCCAACCATTTCCACCACCTAAAACACTCTTTTCCGGTGAGTTTTGGCCGGATTTTCTTCAAAGAGCCAAAAATCAACTTAACTCCGACCAAGCACTTTCCGGCCACCAAATTTGATGAAGTCAGTCTCTATATTCTCCTTGAGCTCTGGTGAGTGTGATTCCAAGCTTTGTTTCACTTGATTTGGTCTAGAATTGCTTAGGTTTCAATTTCTTCAAATTAGCCATTTTGGATTTCGAATTTTTTTTAGCTTCAATTTGATTGATTCATGAAAACTTCCTTCACAAACTTTGTTCCTGGAAGCTTAATATACATGCTGTAATTTTTTTAGAATTTTTGGAATTTATTTTAATTTTTGTGAATTTTTGATTATTTTATTATTATTTTCTAATTTTCGAAAATTAATTAATTAAATTATGAAATTGTGTTTTATGGTGATTATAGGAGTTGAAATGAATTATAGAAATTTATTTGTAATTTTTGTGAATTTTTATGTATTTATTTGGAATTTATTAAGTTTAGGTAATTTTGAAAAATAGGGTTAATTATGTGTTTCATTGAAATAAATTGGTAAATTGAGTATATTTATTGATATTATTGAATTATATGTTGAGAAATTAATTTTTGGTGAATTTTTGAACATTTATAGTGAATATATATATATAGGGGTATTTTGGTAATTTTACACTAAATTGGTTAAAAATGTAATTAAATTGGTTTTAATAGTTATTTAGGGTATAAAAATGATTTCTGCAAATTTTTAGTATTTTTAACTAATTAAAACTATTTTTCGTAAATTATTTTCAAATTATATATAATATACTATTTTTCTAAATAAATGGATTTTTATTGATTTTTAGTATGTTTTAGGGTTAATTATGTAATTTGGATTTATAAAATGTATTTTTCTTATATAAGGGCATTTTCGGTATTTTATAAATATTCTGTGAATTGTGAACCTCGGTCGGTGAATTGTAGTTTGGAGTCCGACCGAGGGATTTTGATTGTAATCCTGTGTTTATTCCGAAGTGTATTTCTTTGCAGGACCGACTCTACTCTTTGAGTAGAGAGATGTCCGTTTTACAGGGAAGGTTCTGTCGGATTTTCGATAGAATTCTCGTAAAACGTGATGTCCGGTCAAATTCCTATTCTAAAGCTGTGTCTAAAATTCTAGATCGAGTCTTTAGAATTTTTGTTAAATTTATTCTGATTTCATGTTGTCATTTGTTATCTAGTTGCGCCGAGACCGAGGTCTAACGGATCAGGCCCGCCGAGTTTGTCTCGTGGAGCGCTAACATGTGAGTTATTATACTGTATATATATGCACTGCATATAGGGTGCATTATTTAGAATTTTTCATTTTCATTGTATGTTTTAAAAAAAAATTCATTTAAATTATAATATTTTTGGTATATCTAGGGTTGCATTCTTATATATATGCATATTAAATAATTATGCATGTTAGTTTGATATATGCACATTAAACAATTAGGTTTAGGTTTAATACATTTGAGTAATATACACATGTTTTAAAATGTACACTTAGACATAATTATTTTATTAAATGATTAGTATACTTTAGGTATAGTTTCAGTAGATTTTAGGTTTATTCTTAAATAATTGCATGTTAAATTATAAACCTACACTTAAATTATTTTTAATTTTATTTTTGGTATATTTTTTATTTATTTCCGAATAAATAATTAATAAATTAAACCTAACACATTAGTGGTATATTTAGGGTTTATTTTTGATATATGCATGCTAGATAATTAGGTTTATTTTTAGTATATTTGTGAATATATGTTAAACACAAACACGTATTTAAATGAATATTTATACATAAATGGTTTATTAAATGATTTGAGTACTTAGGGTATATCTTTTGCATATTTAAGTATATTTTTAAGATAATGCATGTTATATTATTGTTACTCATTTAAATTGTTTTTAACTATATTAATGATTTATCTTTGGTTTATTTCATATTTTATTTGACTATATATATATATATACCTGAAATATACTGGGTATATTTTAGGTATATTTTTGGTATATATATATATGGTTGGTTTTACTATTATGAATATTGTTCTACATTAATTATTTTTTGAATGAATGATTTATTCGAAGTGAAGGATATCAATAGAACGTGCTTCCTAGTGGGTAGCACTAGGACCATGTACGTACCGATACGATAGATAAGGATTGAGTGAGAGTTAAAATTGGGTGATTATAATTGATTTAATTGATTTGACTAAGATTAATGGTATGTTAGATAGTGTGATTGCTGTAGCTCGGTTGACTAAGTGTCTTAGGGCCAATCACACTGACAGTCAGACTGCTGGAGCTCGGTTGACTTAGTGTCTCGGGGCCAGTCTATTGTCCATAAGTGAATTGAATGATCTATTGGGTTAATTGAGATGTGAGGTGATGGATAGTGTGATTGCTGGAGCTCGGTTGACCAAGTGTCTCGGGGCCAATCACACTGACAGCCAGACTGCTGGAGCTCGATCGACTTAGTGTCTCGGGGCCAGTCTGCTGTCCAAATTGGAATAAGTGTTCTATTTGGAATCAAGTGAGCCGGTATGGCTAGAGTGATGATGGGATTGTTTGAGGTTGTTATTATTTAGGGTTCTATGGATCCTTCATGAATTAAAACAAACGTTTTCTACATTTAGTATATTTATAAAAGCAAAGTTTGGCATTCGTGTGAAATGTGTGTATATACATATATATATAAGAATGCCTGATTGTTATGGTTTAGTTTGCATGTATATATAGTATAATAATTCACTCAGTGAGGTCTGACCCCCCTCAATTATTTTTTTTCAGGAGATTCCATATCGTCAGACCTTAGTTGTAAAGTTCCTCGCCGGTGTTCTTCAGTCCCGACTGTTTTATGCAAATGTATATTTTGAACTTTGGATTGTATTCTAGAAATTACAGTAGTAGTGTCATTATATTGGAAGTGTATTATTTTGTTTGGATATTAAATACTCTGAGAATTTGTATTTGAACATTGTACGAATATGTATTCATTTATAAAAGGATTTGGAGTATTTATTTTATATATTGATTCAGAAAAATTTTAATTTGGTCGTACTTTTATATAATTATTGTATGATTTTATTTTCTAAGGCTTGCTACGGGTTCCGGATTCGAAAGAATTCTCGTTCCCTAGCGCCGGTCATGACTCCTAGTTTGGGTCATGACAAAGTTAGTATCAGAGCTGAGTTTTGTGTCAGGGCTTAGTTGTTTGAGTTGTGGCCCTAGTTTTTGAAGTTGTGTTTTCTGTTAAACTACTGCAGTGAATTAGGTTTGGTCATGTCTTTGAAAAGTCTTCCTTGCATTAGGAATTCCGCGTAACCGTTAGGGTGTCTGTTGATGTTTGTGATTATTTGAACTATTTGTTTATTTTTGCTCCTTGTTGATTGCCTTGAGCGTGAATCGCTCCATTGATCGATGAGATCAATGATAGTTGATCTTCTGAGCACGAGGTTCTACCCCCTATGCATCCTGTTAGGCGTAGGGGTAGAGATAGATTTAGAAGGCCTGATGATCACTGTTGACAATGGGAATAATTGAATGAGGAGCTGGTGGCTTAGCATTGCAATGATGTTGCTTCTGCAACAAGAGTTTTGTAGGATGCGGTGCTGATACCTTCGATCATTTAGCAGATGTAATTTCTTTTTCAATCGAGAACTTGAGACATGTCAATTCTGCGTATATGCTATATTCTGAATTCTGTTGATTTCTATATCTTTTCAGCGCAGTGAATGTGAATTGTTTCTTCTCCAGAGACAATATTGATAATCAGTCTTTTCAAGTTCAAGTTGTGGTTATAGTTCTAGCCCTACTACACCTATCTAGTATAGGGGTAGGTTAGAGGCAACTATAACTCAAGGGTTAAGGTAGTCATTGTAAGTAGTACAAGCATTCCTTTTGGACTTGAACTTGTAGCAATTGTGGCCAGGATAGTCGAGATTAATAAAAGCTTGATAGCATTTAATCAAGTTTGACAGTTGTTTGAATATACTTTGATGGGGGAATTGGAAAATGTCTAATGAAGACGAAGCACTCTTGTATTCTTTATGGCAAGCTGTCAGTTCTGACTGTAACACATAATTTGAGTTAAAGGGGGATTTCTAAGATAATTCCATCCACCTTTAAAGAATGATAATTACCTGTATCAGCTATTGCATAGAGTAAGGGAATAGCAATCAGTTGAGAAGATTACCTGTAAACTCTTCAATCTGATACGTCATGCTGAAGACGTAATACAGTATAAGAGGAGACTGGTGGAATTATATGTTACAGGATTAAGCATAATATATTGGCATCTAAACCGAGAATTAAGACTCAGAGAGTTATTATGAATTCAGTCTTTTGGGTGTAATTAATCTTGATGAGATATGAAAGGGTTGTCAGCAATATCTGGCTCTAATTGAGTATACTTCAGTGGAGAAGTTGTCTCTCCCAAATGTTTTAATTGCCTGTGAGTTACCAGGTTTACCACCTTGCAGAGATTGAATTATGTATCGATGTGGTTCCTGATATAACTCCTATTTCAACGTAGCCCTACAAAATGACTTTTGCAGAGCTGTAGGAGCAATTACGAGAGCTATATGACCAAGGTTTTGTTAGACCTTATGTTTCTCTTCGGGTGCACTAGTCCTGTTGTAAGGAAGAAGGATGGTACCTTGAAACTATACATTGACTGTAGAGAGATGAACAGGGTAATAGTGAAGGACAAGTATCCTCTTTTGAGGATAGATGACCTGTCTGATCAGCTAAAGAGTGCACAGTTCTTTTCAAAAATTAATTTGAAGTTGGGTTATCATTAGTTATGGATCAGTTTGTAGTAGTCTTCATTAATGATATACTAATGTATTCGAAGTGAATGAAAGGGCACATATCACTTGAGGACTATACTACAGACACTAAGAGAATGTCAGCTTTATGCTGAATTCAAGAAGTGTGATCATTGGGTGGAGAGTGTTGTTTTTCTTAGAATTGTGGCGTTTAAGGATAGAATTCGAGTTGATCCATAAAAGATCAAAATAGCATCTGAGTGGCCCAGACTGACTGAATCCATTAAGATCTGTAATTTTCTGGGTTTAATTGGGTATCATAGGAAATCTGAATAGAATTCTCTAGAATTGCAGCTCTTATGACTCGCATAACTCAGAAGAATGGGAAGATTGTGTGAACAGATGTTTGTTAGAACAACTTCTAAGTACTGAAGAAGACTGATTGATCTGAGGGTTACGTCAACTTTAGAGGATAAGACCTGATATCATTACAGCATTTCATCATATCATCATAGCATCTCATTATAACATTTCATCATGACATTTCATTCTAGCATTTCATCATAACATTTTATTAGATCATCTCATCATGACATTCATCATAGCATGTCATCATGGCATATCACCATAGAATGATCTGCTGATAGGAGATGCCTAAGTTAATGATACAGGGTTGATGTTGTAATCTGAGAAAGGGATTCTATATAAGCTATGGAAATGAACTTGCAGTGTACATCTAGATGGTTACCAAGAATTATCACAGTATTCAGGATCAGTACTAGTGGGTTGGATTATAGAAGGATGTGATTGATTGTATTTCTAAGTGTTAAAATTGCCAGTCGGTGAAAGCTGAATATCAGAAGTCTTCTGGGAAGTTTTGACCTCTTTTGAATTTGGGTGGAAATAAGAGAGAATTGTGATAATTTTTGTGGTTGGTTACCTCGTTCGAAGGGTGAATATGATTCCGTTGGAATGATTGTAGACAAATTGACCAAGTCAGCTAATTTTTGGCCAGTGGAAGCCACTTATTCAGTAGCTAAGTGGGCTAAGTTGCATATGAAGCATATTGTGTGCCTGCATGGACTACCTATGTCCATTGTATATGGTAAAGGTACATTGTTTACCTTTCGATTTTGGCAGAGATTATGGAGAGTAATAGACACCTGATTGGATTTCAATACTGCTTTTCATCCTCAAACAGATGACAGTCTGAGAGGATGATCCAGACACTAAATAGTATGTTGAAGATGTGTGTTTTGGATCTAGAAGGTAGCTAGGTTGATTATATGCTACTTATAGAATTCGCTTATAATAACAGCTACCATAGCAGTATTGGAATGGCACCACCTGAAGCTTTTATAGAAAGAAGTCTTAATTAGATATGAGATGGTTCAGAATACAGCGAAGAAGTTACTGTGATCAGAAGAGCAATAGGGATCCTAGATGCAGAGATATGGAGTTTCAGATCGAAGACTGTAATTCTAAAGATGTCTCTGAAAAGTGGTGTGATGAGACGCGTTGAACAATATAGAACTGAATGAAGACCTGAAGTTTGAGAAGGAATCAGTTGTAATTGTAAATTATCAAGCTCGATAGTTATGTTCGAATTAGATTCAGATGATTAAGGTTCCGTGACGTGGCAACAAAGTGAAAGAGCTTACGTAAAAGACTGAAGCTGAGATACGAGCTTCTTACCTGTATCTCTTTCTTTCTTGATCTTATAATTTTCTTTTTGGAATTCGGGGACGAATTCTTATAAGGGGGGAAGACTGTAATATCCCGAATTTTTAAATATTTTTATATTGCATCGGGATATGCAGTGTTAATAATTTTTGTATATATATTTATGATATTTTATGAGTTTGTTGTTTGTTTAAAGCTAATTTTAATTATTTTATATTATTTTAATTACTTTACGTAAAATTTTCCCGGAAATTATATTTTCGGGGAAATTGACATGTAAATAAATTAATACTATTTATTTTGACTAGTTTTATGAATTTGCATGAACTCATATATAATTTTAAAGTGCTAAAATAAAATGTATATATGTGTATTTATTTAAATTAATTAGAGCTTAATTAATTTCCTTAATTTTATTATTTAATTTTTGTATTAATTAATTTTAAGTTTATAAATTATTAAACATATTAAAATATGTGTGTGGTGTATATTTAATGTGTGTGAAATTTTATATTATTATAATATATAGTGTAAATATATATATATATATACATATAAACATAATTTTTTTATCAAAAAACCAAAACTTCCATTTATTCACAGTTTTACCCCTCCTTCATCTTCTTCCTCCCAAAACGTTTTCTTCCATTTTCAGCCACTTTCAAGCTGGTTTTCTTCCTGTTACTATGCCTCTCAGCCTTCCTCTTCCACCTCCAACCATTTCCACCACCTAAAACACTATTTTCCGGTGAGTTTTGGCCGGATTTTCTTCAAAGAGCCAAAAATCAACTTAACTCCGACCAAGCACTTTCCGGCCACCAAATTTGATGAAGTCAGTCTCTATCTTCTCCTTGAGCTCTGGTGAGTGTGATTCCAAGCTTTTTTTCACTTGATTTGGTCTAGAATTGCTTAGGTTTCAATTTCTTCAAATTAGCCATTTTGGATTTCGAATTTTTTTTAGCTTCAATTTGATTGATTCATGAAAACTTCCTTCACAAACTTTGTTCCTGGAAGCTTAATATACATGCTGTAATTTTTTTAGAATTTTTGGAATTTATTTTAATTTTTGTGAATTTTTGATTATTTTATTATTATTTTCTAATTTTCGAAAATTAATTAATTAAATTATGAAATTGTGTTTTATGGTGATTATAGGAGTTGAAATGAATTATAGAAATTTATTTGTAATTTTTGTGAATTTTTATGTATTTATTTGGAATTTATTAAGTTTAGGTAATTTTGAAAAATAGGGTTAATTATGTGTTTCATTGAAATAAATTGGTAAATTGAGTATATTTATTGATATTATTGAATTATATGTTGAGAAATTAATTTTTGGTGAATTTTTGAACATTTATAGTGAATATATATATATATATAGGGGTATTTTGGTAATTTTACACTAAATTGGTTAAAAATGTAATTAAATTGGTTTTAATAGTTATTTAGGGTATAAAAATGATTTCTGCAAATTTTTAGTATTTTTAACTAATTAAAACTATTTTTCGTAAATTATTTTCAAATAATATATAATATACTATTTTTCTAAATAAATGGATTTTTATTGATTTTTAGTATGTTTTAGGGTTAATTATGTAATTTGGATTTATAAAATGTATTTTTCTTATATAAGGGCATTTTTGGTATTTTATAAATATTCTGTGAATTGTGACCCTCGGTCGGTGAATTGTAGTTTGGAGTCCGACCGAGGGATTTTGATTGTAATCCTGTGTTTATTCCGAAGTGTATTTCTTTGTAGGACCGACTCTACTCTTTGAGTAGAGAGATGTCCGTTTTACAGGGAAGGTTCTGCCGGATTTTCGATAGAATTCTCGTAAAACGTGATGTCCGGTCAAATTCCTATTCTAAAGCTGTGTCTAAAATTCTAGATCGAGTCTTTAGAATTTTTGTTAAATTTATTCTGATTTCATGTTGTCATTTGTTGTCTAGCTGCGCCGAGACCGAGGTCTAACGAATCAGGCCCGCCGAGTTTGTCTCGTGGAGCGCTAACATGTGAGTTATTATACTGTATATATATGCACTGCATATAGGGTGCATTATTTAGAATTTTTCATTTTCATTGTATGTTTTAAAAAAAATTCATTTAAATTATAATATTTTTGGTATATCTAGGGTTGCATTCTTATATATATGCATATTAAATAATTATGCATGTTAGTTTGATATATGCACATTAAACAATTAGGTTTAGGTTTAATACATTTGAGTAATATACACATGTTTTAAAATGTACACTTAGACATAATTATTTTATTAAATGATTAGTATACTTTAGGTATAGTTTCAGTAGATTTTAGGTTTATTCTTAAATAATTACATGTTAAATTATAAACCTACACTTAAATTATTTTTAAGTTTATTTTTGGTATATTTTTTATTTATTTCCGAATAAATAATCATTAAATTAAACCTAACACATTAGTGGTATATTTAGGGTTTATTTTTGATATATGCATGCTAGATAATTAGGTTTATTTTTAGTATATTTGTGAATATATGTTAAACACAAACACGTATTTAAATGAATATTTATACATAAACGGTTTATTAAATGATTTGAGTACTTAGGGTATATCTTTTGCATATTTAAGTATATTTTTAAGATAATGCATGTTATATTATTGTTACTCATTTAAATTGTTTTTAACTATATTAATGATTTATCTTTAGTTTATTTCATATTTTATTTGACTATATATATATATATACCTGAAATATACTGGGTATATTTTAGGTATATTTTTGGTATATATATATATGGTTGGTTTTACTATTATGAATATTGTTCTACATTAATTATTTTTCGAATGAATGATTTATTCGAAGTGAAGGATATCAATAGAACGTGCTTCCTAGTGGGCAGCACTAGGACCGTGTATGTACTGGTACGATAGATAAGGATTGAGTGAGAGTTAAAATTGGGTGATTATAATTGATTTAATTGATTTGACTAAGATTAATGGTATGTTAGATAGTGTGATTGCTGGAGCTCGGTTGACTAAGTGTCTCGGGGCCAATCAGATTGACAGTCAGACTGCTGGAGCTCGGTTGACTTAGTGTCTCGGGGCCAGTCTATTGTCCATAAGTGAATTGAATGATCTATTGGGTTGATTGAGATGTGAGGTGATGGATAGTGTGATTGCTGGAGCTCGGTTGACCAAGTGTCTCGGGGCCAATCACACTGACAGCCAGACTGCTGGAGCTCGGTCGACTTAGTGTCTCGGGGCCAGTCTGCTGTCCAAATTGGAATAAGTGTTCTATTTGGAATCAAGTGAGCCGGTATGGCTAGAGTGATGATGGGATTGTTTGAGGTTGTTATTATTTAGGGTTCTATGGATCCTTCATGAATTAAAAAAAACGCTTTCTACATTTAGTATATTTATAAAAGCAAAGTTTGGCATTCGTGTGAAATGTGTGTATATACATATATATATATAAGAATGCCTGATTGTTATGGTTTAGTTTGCATGTATATATAGTATAATAATTCACTCAGTGAGGTCTGACCCCCCTCAATTATTTTTTTTCAGGAGATTCCATATCGTCAGACCTTAGTTGTAAAGTTCCTCGCCGGTGTTCTTCAGTCCCGGCTGTTTTATGCAAATGTATATTCTGAACTTTGGATTGTATTCTAGAAACTACAGTAGTAGTGTCATTATATTGGAAGTGTATTATTTTTTTTGGATATTAAATACTCTGAGAATTTGTATTTGAACATTGTATGAATATGTATTCATTTATAAAAGGATTTGGAGTATTTATTTTATATATTGATTCAGAAAAATTTTAATTTGGTCATACTTTTATATAATTATTGTATGATTTTATTTTCTAAGGCTTGCTACGGGTTCCGGATTCGAAAGAATTCCCGTTCCCTAGCGCCGGTCATGACTCCTAGTTTGGGTCGTGACAGTCAAACAATCATTGACTAATGCTCAATGTTACGAAATGACCTAAGTTTTAAACCTGTCAGTGTTATGAAATGACCCGAGAGGACCAGCTTCAGTTACTGGAGTTTGATGCTTAGTATTATAAAATGACCCGAGTCTTAGAACCTCAGTGTTATGAAACAATCTGAGGATGCCAGCTTCAGTCATTGGACTTAAATGCTAAGTGTTATAAAATGACTCAAGTTTTTGAGCCTTAGTGTTATAAAATGACTTGAAGGTATCAAACTTAGTCATTGGACTTAGATTCTCAGTGTTATAAAATGACTCAAGTCTCAGAACCTCAGTGTTATGAAATGACATAAGAGTGCTAGCTTTAGTTACTAGATTTAGATGCTCAATGTTATAAAACAACCCAAGTCTCGTAACCTTAGTGTTATGAAATGACCTAAGGGTCCTAGCTTCAGTCACTAGACTTAGATGCTAGGTGTTATAAAATGACTCGAGTCCAATGGAAACATAAACATTTAATGTTACACCTTTTGAGGTGTCTTATTTCAAATTTCAAACTGTCATGCTTGTTTGTCAGTTAGAAGAGGAGATGTTTTAACTGTGGTAATCATAACTGCTCATATTATGAGCTTTTCTATTTCTTCAAATACCCCTTAGGACAGTAGAGATGTCCTAAATTCTCATAGGGATATTGGATGGTATTTTAAAACCACATGCTTCCTTTAAAAGGCCCATCTTCTTTTCCAAATTCATTTTCTTCCTTCTTTCTTAATTGCTTTCTACTATTTTACTTTTGAAGGTGTAGCATTCTTCTTTAACTTATTTTCAAAGGAGGTGCTATTTTTTCTAGGTGAAGGCTTTTCCCTCTATTTTTTTCCTTTTTTTCCTTTTCTTTTAGGTTCTATAGCACCACGAGAGAGGGTTAGTTCTAATTTATTTAAATCTACGGTAACTAGGGACATGCTTGTACGGTATAGAAGGCAGTTTAGCATTCCACTTAAGTATAAGTTACATACTATGGATAAAGATTTTAGGGCTCGTGAACCCATTCTAGAGATAGGAAAAATAGTTGTATATTTGGATCAGATGAAAGGGGGGGTTGAGATTTCCCTTAAATCCCTTTGTGAAAGCTTTTTTTATTAGTTATAACATAGCTCATGGGTAGCTGCACCCAAATAGTTACCAGATTCTAACCAATTATATGGAATTGGTACATAGAGAGGGTAGAGCGTTGGATATGTAGATGTTTTGATATTTGCATAATTTAGCCAAGAAGGGAGAGTTGACCTTTTCTTTGTCATATATCCTAAACCATAGTATCTTTATGAAACTTCTAGATTTTATAAAGAAATAGAGGCATAGGTTTTTTATAGTTGAACACTCAATGGACTTTATTGATGTCTGGCATTTTTGGTAGAGGATTGCCTTCGGATAAAATGTCCTTCAAAACTTTCATATGGAGATGCTAGTTTAATAAAAAGACTCAATGACCAAAGCATATTTGAAAGCAACTATGCTGAGACTTATTCTTGGTGGTATATCCAGAAAGTTTATCAAGGTGAGGCTGTCATAAATTTTAAGGATAAGTTTCGAGATTCTTGAGGTATCTTTTAACTTTTCCTTTTTCTTCTACTTGTAGATGGTTGGATATTTTGCATTTATAGACATACTTCTTTTAGGCAATGAGGAGATTGAGGTCCAAGTGACCTATAAACCCACTAAGGAGAGAGAGAGAGAGACTTTTGACATTCTTGCTAACATCACTATTGGAGTTGAGGAAGATTCAATGTTGGATCTTACCCAGAATAAAGCTACTTAGAAGGAAGTTACCGAGTCTTCTAAGAAGCATCCTCAAGATAATAAGTGGATGAGGAGCTCATTGAGGGGAGTAGCCTATTCTTGAAGCGCCCTTTAATACCTGGATGCTGGGATATGAGGAAGTGGATAATGCAGAAAATGGTCTCTCTGAGCATCCTAAATAACAAAGTTAGGGACCAATATTCTAAATCATTGTATTTACTGGTAGACATGCTTCGATGGATGGAAGCCAACAAAATGAATTGGGTAATGCTCTAGTCTCTTAAACTTTATTGGTAATTCCCTAACTTTAATTATATCCTTTCTTCATGTGTTATATGGATATTAACACTTCTTTAAATTAGTTGGTCTAGGGGTTGTTGTTGTTGAAGGACAATTATTGTTTTTAAAGATTGAGAATAATCTAAAGGAGGAGAAGTTGGGCACTATCACCATTGAATATGAGGAAAAGCTAAAGAAAGCATTATAGGCACTAGAGCTCCATCAAACCAAGCATATAGAGGCTCAATCCACTACTGAGTTAGTTAAAAGAAAGTTCAGGAGCTGGAGCATTCTCAGGCTCAGTTGACATCAAGGATTGAGCAACAGAACTCTAAGTTTGATGCTTTGAAGAAAGAATTAGCTGATGAAAAGATGTCCTAGGTGAATGAAAATAAATGCTATCAAAATATGATAAAAGGATTCTTTAAGGCCTTCAAGTTTGAGTGTTGGAGAATCTTGCTTGCCCAACATTTAGAACTAGACTTACTTAAGCTTAAAAAGATTATTGCTACCTACTTAGCAAAGTTGGGAGCTACTAATGATGTTGTAAAGAAGTCTTCATCTGAGCAACCTAAGAATATGGATGTCACTAGTGAATTCTAGGACTGCTGCTTTTACTTCAGTAGTAGCTTCTGAGCCCAAGATTTAAGTCTCCAAAAATGAAGCTCCTCAACTTAATGCTAAGGTTTTGCCCTTAAAACTGAGGCTAACTTGTAAATACATATAATGTACTCTTTTTTTTGTAAAGCAACTTTTATTAGTAATGGAATTAATTTTTATTTCTCAAAAATTACTTTATCTTTGAGTACATCTGTTTCACTAGTATTATTTTCTAACACTATTTAAGTTCCAATATTGAGGCAACTCTTTTCCTTATATATCTTTGATTTTGTACACACCCTAAGTTTTTTTCTCAATGATTTAGTAAGGGCCTTCTTAATTTGATTTGAGCTTGCTTGTTCCAAAGTTAGCTTTGCCAATGTCAGCTCTTTTAAGAACTAAGTCACTGAGTTTAAATTGCTTTAGCAAAACATGTTTGTTGTGATACTCTTTGATTTTTTGCCTTTGAGCTTCTGCCATAATAGACACTTATTCTCTTCTTTCTTTAACTAAATCCAAGCATTACTGAGCATTGATGTTTATTGACTTCCTGGTCTAGATCCTCGGAAGCTCAATGATCCAATCTTTATTGGAATCACTACATCTAATATGTATGTCAACCTGAATAGCGTTTCTCTTATAGATGTCTTAGGTGTGGTTTTATATGCCCAGATGACATTATTGAGTTCATCAACCCAATTTCCCTTCTTCTTGTCTAGCCTTTTCTTTAACCTTTACATGATGGTCCTATTGGTGACCTCTATCTAACCATTTGTTTGTTGATAAGCTATTAAAGTGAATGTAAACTTTATGTTAATATCCGAGTAGAACCGTATGAATTTCTCATTATCAAATTGCTTCCCATTATTAGTTATCATAGTGTTGGGTATTCCAAAATTGCAAATGACTTCCTTATAGAAGAAGTACTGAATTTAAGCTTTTGTGATGGTTGGGATAACTTCTACCTCCATCCATTTGGTAATGTGATATATGGCTATGACTAAAAATTTCTTTTGAGATGTTGAGACTAAGAATGGACCTAAGATATACATTCCCCAAATTGTAAAAGGCCATGGACTTCCAATCGGATGCTGAGTATTGGAAGGCTTGTGATTAAAATGGGCAAACTGCTAGCACATGTTGCACTCTTAGATGAGTTTTTTAGTAATGTAGCAGTAATGATTTTCTAACTAGGGAGTTATGGAACTCAAGTGCTCCACAAATTCCTTTATGAATTTCCCTAAATATATAACTTCCCTCTTTTAGCAATACATACTTAGACCATGGGTGTGATAAAGATGTTCTATAGAATTTTCCATTGTGCATGGAGTAATGTGCCACTTTTATTTTTAACTTCTGAGCTTTAAGCTTATCTTGTGCAAGAATTCCATGCTTTATGTATTGAATGATTGGTGCTATCCATTCTACTACTTCTTAGATGTCCATAACTTCTACTTCTTCAATGCTAGGTTTAGTCAGTTCCTTGATTAGTTTAAGCTCTTTAAATGTTTAGGTGTCTTCAATTGTTGACTTAGCCAATGAATCCACTTCTAAATTTTCACTTCTATGAATTTGCATGACTTCCCATTATCCCCCTTCCTGCTCGAGGTTGTTTAGGAGCTATCTAGGCTTTTCAATATACTTCATTATGCTCAATTCTTTGATATGGTAGATTCCTTTTACCTAATTAACAACTAGCTATAAATCAGAATAGATTTTGAGGTGTTCAGCTCTAACTTCTATTGGTAATTTAAACCTCATGATTAATGCTTCATACTTGGCTATATTGTTAGTGGCATTATATTTAATTTGTAACACATATCTAATTATGACTTTATTTGGCCCTTTGAGGATAATTCTAGCACTAGATCCTCATACTCCCGAAGCTTTATCAATGTACATCATCCATTCTAGTATGAAGGATTGGTTATGTCTTCTGTCATGATTTACTAGATAAAATCAGCTAGTGTTTGATCTTTGATTTGCTGTTAATGTTTATAGTTGATGTCAAACTCCCCTAGTTGTACTAACAATTGAAATAGACATCCGAAAGTTTCAGGCCATTGTAAGATTTTTCTTAGTGAAAAGTTGGATATGACAATGATTAATTAAACCTAAAAGTAGTACCAGAATTTTTAAGATGTGTGCATGATTGTCATGGTAAGCTTATATAATTTAGGATACCAAACTTCTGAGCCTTTGAGTATTTTACTGATATAGTATACTGGATTTTGCTAGGTTCCTTCTTCCCTAACTAATGTTGAAGTAATTAATTCTTGCCCCATTAAGAGATACATGTACAAGTTTTCTCTAGGGATTGGCCTACTGAGTAATGACGATGAGGACAAAAACCTTTTGATATCCTCGAAGGTAGTATGACACTCTTCATTTTAAAATTTCTTTGTGTTCTTCAAGCTCGGAAGAGCAGTAGGCACCTTTTGTTTGAACAAGAGATGAACTTGCCTAGCATTATTATTCTACCATTGAGTTTTTAAAGCTTATTTAAGGTTGCTAGTACTTTCATCTTGAGAATGGCTTCCATCTTCTCTGGATTGGCTTCAATCCCCCTATAGGAAATCATAAAACCTAAGAATTTTACAACCTTTACTTTAAAGACATATTTATCTAGTATTGATTTAATATGTAGAGGATTTGAGTAAGGTCCTCATAATGTTGCTCTTCTTGTTGACTCTTAATAATGATGTCATCTATGTATACTTCTATATTCTTTTCAATCTGGTATTTGAAGACATAATTCACCAGCCTTTGATAAGTTGCTCCAATATTCTTTAGGCTAAAAGGCATAATCTTGTAGCAGTAGCCTTTATATGTAAAGAAAGGTATTTTATTTTAATCTTCCTTTTTCATTAGAATTTGGTTGTACACTTGGGTAACATCGATGAAGCTATACAAGCTATAACAAGTAGTTGAGTCTACCAACTGATTAATTACTAGTAGTGGGTAGTTGTATTTTGGGCATGATCTATTAAGGTTAGTGTAATCAACACACATTTTTTACTTCTATTTGATTTTTTGACCAGTACCACACTAGCTACCCAATCTGGCTTTGTGACCTCTTTAGTGAATCCAACGTCTAACAGCTTCTTTATTTCTTTAACAATCACTTTTTACCTTTCATACAAGAACTGCCTCTTCTTTTGAACTACTAGCTTTGCTCTTGGATTAATGTTCAGACTATATGATGCAATCCAATGATCCACTCTAACAATATTGAATGTTTAGAGGCAAAGTTGTTTGAATGTTTACTGAGAACTTCACTTATCCCTCTTTTGACTATGTCATCAAGTTCATTCCTAATCCTAACTACCTTTCCTTTAGCTATCTACATAGTCTAAAAATGATCAATGGGCTATGATCAATGGGCTATGGGTTGGTAACTTATTGCTCTTTCTCTAGTAATTCCAGAGGAAAGGCTTCCATCTAAGGTTTGATGGCTAACTGATAATGTTGTTTGGCTTCAGTGTGATCTTTGTCAATTGTTATTAGTCAATCTTCTAGAGGAATTTTCATAGTCAGCAGCTTGGTGCTAGTGGCTACATCAATTTCATAGAGAATTGGTCATCCTATGATGCCATTATATGTAAGAGAAAGGTCCACCACATTAAATAAAGCTCTAATAGCTTTTATGTCACCAATAACTTGGTTTCCAAATTCCATAGCTAGCTCCATCAATCCCATTAGCTATGCGGTTCCTCCGTAGAAGCTCATAATTGGATTCTAAATAGGCTTCAAATCAATAATAGAACCTCCCATTACCTTATAAGCATTCTAAGAAAGTTCATTGATAGCACTTCCATCATCAATTAATAATCTTTTTTACTAGATAATTATTTATGAAAGTGCTTACCACCAAAGCATTATTATATAAGTACTGGACATGCCTTCCATCTTTCAGACTAAATGTAATTGTCTATTTTAGTCCTGGGACTTTCCTCGTTCTTTTTTGCCTTATTTCCACTAATGCTTCTCCTCTAACTATCATATTGATGATGCTAGCCACTTCATTTTGAGCTTTCTTTTGGTCTACCCTATCTTCACTATGATCCTTTAGCTCAGGTTCTTTCTAACAATGTTTGTGAACTTTCCAAGCCTCCCCTTATGTATTAACCTATTTTGTAGCATTTTCAATTCTTAGCACCCATCAATGTCATGCCCATAGTCTTGGTGATATTGCCAATAGAATCTCCTATCTTGCATTCCTCTCTTGGTTAGACTTAGCCTTCTAGCTAAAGTTATGTCTACCCCATTCTGTCTGATCCATATGAGGATTTTTGATGGAGCATTTAGAGGTGTGTACCTCTCTATTTCCCTTATAAACCCTTCAACTAGGTTTTTGATGTTTGGGCACTAAGCTTCTTAGTTCTGATCTTTCATGTTTTTTGAAGGGTGTCTTATCATCATCTTGGTGCATCCTTTTATCTTCATCTAATTTTATTAACTTAATTTCTTTGGACATTACTTCTAAAAAAATGTTAGGTTCTTTAGTTATAATCTTATCTTTAAGCTTCCTAATCGAGTCCCGTTCTTCATTGCCTTTATGGTCACTTCATCACTCAAATTCTCAATGTGAATGGCAATTTTATTGAACATTTCTAGGTAGCTTCTCAATGATTCTATGGCTTCTTATTTGCACATCTAGAGATCGTTTATATTCTTAGCCGAAGGAATATTATTGATAAATCGAATTCAAAATTTCTCTACTAGCTCCTTGAAGGATGAGATAGAATTCTTTGGTAGTTGATGAAATGACCTCTAAGCTACTTTAGTGAGTGTGTTAGGAAAAACTCAACATAAGATTTCATCATTAACATTCTAAAGCATCATTTTAGTTCTAAATAATGATATATGTTTGATAGGATCTCCGGTGCCATCATACTGATCTAGTTAAGGTAGTTTGAATTTCGATGGAATATTAGTTTTGACTATCCTACTTACAAAGGGTGTCGTTCCTTTTAAAACACATTCGTACTCCTTCCTAGGTCCAGTATGAGCCTTTTGGATTACTTTTTCAACCTTCTAGGCTATCTTTGAATCATCCAAGGCTAGGATATTTGTGTTGGACTCTCTTTTTAGATCTTTATGTCTTTCTTTACCTTCACCAAGTACACTTTATATTACAATAAGTAATATAGGCATGATGTTCTTTGGATTAGTATGTCCAAGATTGTTATCCTGAATTAAAGTGTTCACACTACTGCTACATCAGGGCTATCTGGGCTTGGATATTGTTAATAATCTCCTCTTTGTTTAATGGACACAAGTTGAGTGTTTGAGTCACCACATTTAAGTCTACTGTGTTCATGGTGGTAGTTTTTAATAAACTTGGGAAAGGTATAGATTGTATGGGTTTACTAATATATTGTAAGTGAGCATAATAAGGGAAAGTGGTGCCTTGAGTTGACCAACTCTGATTATGGTCCAACATGCTAGATGGGAGCTGATGGATTGATCTAAGTAGCTAGAATAGGGCTTGGTGGTGGACTGAAGTCCATGGTGCAAATGTTTTACTGGGTAGATAACAATGGCTTTTACTCGCGAGGTTCCCATAAATGGCACCACTTGATGACTTATTTTTGAACCTCTGAATCCTAAAAGCAATCAATGAAGGGCAGGTGAGAAGTGAAGAATATCCTTACAAACCCTCTAATGTCTAAGTCAGAAAGTGTAGAGAGAGTTTAAGGAGATAAAAAGAGTAATGAGTCAAAAGAATATAATGAATAAGAATGAGCGATATGAGAAGTATTTATAGAGATAGTGATGCTCAAACCTGAGATAAATATGATTCCTCCATCTGCTTAAAACTTGTACCTTTTCCTAGGAGTATCTTCCTATTCATGTGTCTTCTTAATTAGGGACTGCCTTCTTACTTGAATTGGACATACTTCTCCAACAAGTAATCCTTTTTTAGTAACATTAACTCTTATAATAATAGGAATATATATATAGGAGATCAATAATTAATAGTTTTCTTTATTCTAAAAAAATTCATATAAAAATATTATGACTATAATTATTCTTAAATCTAATGTTCTCCATTCTAATAAATATTACAAAAAAAAATTCCAAAATATTTATACAAAATATTATGTGAATATAAGATAACATACTTTTTTTTTTATTATTAAAATTATTTATACAAAATATTAGTAAATTACCACATATTTCGCACGCGAATAGAAAATTATTTAGATTCATTCTAGTATATAGCATATTAAATATACTTTATTATTATTGTTATTGTTGTTGTTGTTAAAAATAATAAAACTATTTTTTATTTGTATAAAAATTCAATATTAGAAATTTAACAGAATTATAATTCAGTATTATTATTTATTTAAATAATTATATAGCATTTTTTTAGGAATTCTTTTATAGTGAATATTTGTGTTTATTTTAAAAAAATTATGTAAATTATTAGCTGTTTTCTTAATAAAAATTTTAAAAATCTTAAGTTAATTAAATTTTTATTTATTAAATTAAAATTACATTTTAATTAATTTAAATTTATATAAAATAGCTAATATAATAATTATTAACCTAATTAGAATAGAAAAAAATACTTCCAAATAAATTAAAATTATGTTTTAAATAATTATATATCATTAAAAATAATTTCATATAAATAATATTGTCACCATAATTATTCTTAAAATTCATTTTCTCTATTCTAAAAAATATTATAACAAAATTCCAAATATTTGTACAAAATATTAACGTGAATATAAGATAAAAAAATTAAATATTTCACTATTATCTTTGTTTATACAAAATATTAATAAATTATCATATACTTCGCATGTGAATAGAAAATTTCTTAGATTCTTGATTTTTATTATTATTATTATTGTTAAAAATAATAAAATTATTATTTATTTATTTATATTAAAATTCAACGTTAAAAAATGAACATAGTTATAATTCAATATTATTATTTATTTATATAATTATGTTGCATTTCTTCAATATTACTTTTATAGTGAATATTTTTTTTATATTGTAAAAGCAATTTTATGTAAAAAATATTATTGCCATAATTAATTTTAACTTAATAAAATTTTATCAGCTATTTTTTAACAAGAATTTCAAAATCTTAAGTGAATTAAATTTTTATTATTAAATTAGAATTACATTTTAATTTATTTAACTTTATTAGAGGCAAAATAACTAATATAATCATTATTAACTAAAATAGAAGTTAACTTAATTAAAATAAAAAAATACTTTCAATTAAATTAAAATTATATTTTAATTAATTTAATTCTTATGAGAGATAAAATAGAAGTTCACCTAATTTGAATAGGAAACATATACTCTATAAAATTAGAATTATATTTTAATTAATTTAATTTTTATTAAATTCTACCATTTTTGTCTAATTTTTAGTAAATTTGTGTATCCCTCCTCCTTCATGTATTTATATATACTATATACATATGTTTTACACGTGATTTTTTACTATTATTGGACCTTGTTTATAAAATAAACTTTACATTTAGATTAAATATTTTAAAATGATTTCTAATTATTTGAAAGTACAATTTTTTAAAATTTAAAATGACAAAAGAATGATACATGAATTGCTATTAGTAAAGCACACATTCTCTCTCTTTCTCTCTCATTAGCAGCCGCCACATGACATAAGAGGTTGATTTGCTGGAGCTCAACAATAAGAAGGTAAAAAAAAAAGGATGATTTAGAGATTGGGCAAAAAGAAAATAAGAGATTTTAAAAGAAAACTATAAGAATTTAGCTTTAGCCATACATTTGCATGAGGGGACTAAGAAAACATTGTTCATAGACACCATGATAGACATAGTATCAGAGGATAATAAGGAAATAGAGGATGATTTTAATCTCGAATGATGAAGAAGATGGTATAAATGGTGATGATTACCCAATTATCACTGTGTTTAAAGAGGGGAAAATATGGCTAAGGCAACCATGGCAACAAACCCTTATTGTGAAAGTGATGGGTAGAACTATGGGGTTTAAATACTTGGGTCTTGAATGAGAGCTCTTTAGAAACTTAAGGCTTCTATGGAGGTTGTCAGTATAGAAATGATTATTTTTTTTTGCCAAGTTTGCCTCAATAGATGACTGTGAATATGCTTTATATGGAGGTCCTTAGATGGTGATTAATCACTATCTTATTATTCATAAGTAGTGCCCTAATTTTGATTTGTAATATGATGTGATGGAAAGAATATTGGTTTAGGTCATAATCCTTTGCTTATCTATAGAATATTTTGATAATGAGTTCTTAATGAGAGTTGGTTCTAAGATAGGTAAGCTTGTGACGATTAATGATAATACCAACATAGTGTCTAGAGGCAAATTTTCACGAATATGTGTCAAAGTGGACCTTGTAAAGCCTTTGCTCTCTAAATTTCAATTGAGAAGAGAGTTTGTAGAATTAAGTATAAGGGAATTCATCTTATCTATTATGGCAAGTATAGCCACTAGAAAGACCAATTATAAACACCCAGTTCAATCGGCTCGTGATAGGGGGTGAACTGTGGATGCTCAATTTGATCAGCTCACCATGAACCTTGATAATAAGAAAACATGAATCTTAAATGTAAGAGAAACCCTAAATCTTCTTGAAAATGAGCTTGAGGGCTAGAAACCCACAGATCTAGAGCCCAAAACCATTATAAGGCGGCCCATTTCCTCGACCCATCATGCCCAATACATGGCAGGCTGGAGAGGCAAACACCTCTATGGCAATAACTTGAAGAGGTGATCACCTCATTATAGAGGCGCCACTTCTATAGCAGCCATTTTCCTTTGCATTAAATGTAGAGGTGACCATGACAACTAACTTAGTGGGGCCACCTCCTCTACAACTCAACCTTTGGTCTGAAAAAGAAATATTTAGGGGAAGAAAAAGGCTGGAAAATGTAATGATGGAGGAGAGTAGTAGGGCATGGGCTGGAGGTATGAATAAAAAGGAAAAAAAAGAGAAGGGGAATTTTGGAAACTCTTAGAAAAAAAACATCGAGTAAAGGAGAGGAATTTTCAGAGAGAAAGAGCTTTGGAAGGAGAGAGTAAAAAACATTCTTGAGAGGAAGAAAGCTTAGAGGTGGATTTTTCTTGAGAAGGAAAAGGGAAGAATCTTACATTCAAAGGAAGATCAATACCCTTAATCATTTTTGAAGGCCAACTAAATTTAGAAAGCTCATCTTTTAGTAAATATCTGAACTCTCTTCAAAGTTTAATTCATAGATTTGCATGATTCATTTCTTACTTGTTTATATATAACTTCTAGCTTATTGGTTTACTAGCTTTTATATCTATCTCCTTGTGTTTATTATTCATAATATGCCTTGCATTTAATACAATTTACTAAACTTTAGGTGTAGTTGTATATCTAGCTTATTTACAATAGTAGATTTTTACTTGGAGTTAAAGTATATCGGTTTGAGAGTCATTTGAGTTTGTTGATAAGGCGATTACCTCTGAAAGAGGCATCACCTCATTGCTCATTGAGGCGATTGCCACTTTGACAGGTCCTCATAAGTTCATTATTTGGCCTAGCCTTTACAAAACCATGTCACCTCATTGTTATGAGGCTTTGACAGGTCTTATATGACCTTGTCTCATTTTTTTATAAACTATGTAGGGTTTCCATGTGGGTATAGACCTTGGAATACTCAAGTCTATTTTATATGACTGTGCCATAACATTGTCTTATTAAAGTTTAACATTCACCTTTTGTGGCTTTGTCTCTTTATTTTACTAAATTGATTCATAAGTTAATTTTTATGGATTTTTATGTAAGATCTTTATATATTTTGGGACTAACATTTTGTCTGTTATAGGGATTTATTGGTGGTTTATAATCATCAATTATTTATCCCATTAGTTAGTTCTTAAGAGGTTTTATATAATTCAAGAAATTTATTTTCAATTTATTTTTAGTTTATTATACTTTTACTTGGCATGAAATGTCGTAGTCCTTAATCCCTTCCCCACTTGATTTGGAATGTATGGTTGTAAATTATAATTTTTGTTCCATTCATGGTGAATGTTTAGGGTCAGATGCATGAAAGGAATTAATGTGCAAACCAAGCCTAATTATAAAATGCAATAATTGTTTGAAGGAAATTACAACTCATTTGGTAATAAAAAGAATCATTGAATAATTAAGGGTAATAAATCATAAAACATAAATAGAGGCCAATCGCAAGGTTGGGTGGGCATTCAAATATCCATACCTAGTTTCTGAACTCGTTCTCTATTGATGACTTTTAGGAACCTCTATGGGATCCAGTTGTTGTATAGTGTGTCTCGACTTTCATTTGAGTAGCGACTCCATCTCTGAGTAGGCTTTATGACCTATTTCATATTTTCTAGTAGGCCTCGAGCCCATACAGTGTCATGGTCGCCAAAGACTTGGCCGCACGCAAAGCCTCACTGCCTATAGTGGCAACTCCACTAGGGATAGATAAACTGATTCTGAGCATTTTGTAATTTATCATTTTTAATTATTCTTTGATTTCTTTTACATTTCTTTTGCATTCACTATACTCTTTGTACACAATGAATACTTTAGTCCTGTATTAACTCAATAGTAGTCAATATTTTACTACCTACAATTAACTTAAAACTGGTGGTGGAATATTTGATTATTGTCACTCACGACGTGTACTATCCATGTCACATGGTCCCTTGGGTAGGGAGACGTATATAGATGTGTATCATTGTGGGAGTTGAAGCTTGCTACCCAAGATTCAAACTCATATAGTGACCTAGCAATTTTCCTTAAGAATTTTCCTATTGTTTGTGTTTTATGCCCTTTAATGGACCCTTAAAATAAAACCCAAGCCTGTTACAAATGGCCTTGTCAATATGGGCCTTTCATGCCTATTCTCAACCCATTTCAAAATAAGTAATGGGCCTATCATGCCTATAGTGGCCCATTGAAATGGATCTTGACGAGGTAAAGCCTTGATGTCATTCTCGAGCCATTAAATGCAAACTTTGGATTTATTTAAAGGATCCATTAATTTTTTGCTCTATTCTGAGAGTTATCTTGCATACGTTGATTTTATTATCCCTTGTTGATAATTAAAACATAAGCAAAAAATACTAGGAAAAGATATTCACCATTGAACATATGTGTAGGAGACATAAGGATGGAGGCCTTCATTTTTAAAGCTTTGTGTTTTGTCTTTGTGTTATTAAGTGTGTTTATTTATTTTCTTATTTTCTTTAAATAATGAAATGGACCTGCATATCATGCATTCACATCATGCATAATTCTGACATGTGGTCCTACATTAGTTTAGATCCTTCAAGCTCATCCAAGTGGGTCCGGTCCAGTTCTAGTTGTTTAGTCAGAAATTTAGAAATAAAAATGGAAAGACGTTTTGATCCCGAGGCTTTTAAAGCAAAGTTGAAAGATGAGGTATTCATTGAGACCTAATCTATGATGATGGGAAAGATAACCAAGCTAATAAAAGAAAATCAACTAGCACGACCAGCCAATCTGATTGATTTTGATGTTAAAATCCTGGTAAGAGAAAGGGAAGGGGATGATGTGACAGCCCTGGCTGATTCGACAAACAGAAGGAATGTGAGCCAAGTTGAGAATATGGAATAGTCAGAGTGGGCCAAGAATATAACCAAAGCCATGAATCTCATATAGATGATGATGAAGGAGAAGGCCATGGATGCTCCACTGGATTATACTAATTTGAATCTAGATGGTGAGGATGATCCGTTACCTCAAAAATTCAAATTCCCCAACATGGAAAAGTATTATGAAACTGAGGACCCTCACTTGCATCTAAAATAGTATGTGACTTACATGAAAGCCACCGAATTGACTAAAGCTCAAATAGTCAAACAATTCCCCATGTCATTGAAGGGAACACCAATATGTTGGTACTATGCTTTGGAACCACAAGTCTAGTTCGATTGTAAAGAATGGTGTGCTGCATTTGTGAAGTAGTTAAATCTTAATGTTCAATTAGAGGTATCTTTCAGGGATTTACAAAATACCAAGCAAAGGTAGTCTGTCACTGATTATCTAACTAGTTAGAGGGGAAAGCTCTCTTAAATGAGGCACAAGCCTATCGAGTCAGACTAACTGATGCTAGCAATAGAAGGATGTGTTTCGACACTATCTAAGAAATTAAGGGATTTGGGCATCTGAAACTCTAAAGAGTTATACGTATTTTAGGTTCAAAAGGAGTCAAATTTGGCTTAGGAAAAAAGATTCTTTAAAGGGAGATCTGGGGGCAAAGATGGGGCCAGTTCAAGCAGTAATGTGCATATCAATACCATTAAGCAACCAAGTAGTAGTTTGCAGATTAATGCCATCAGGCAACCTCAAAGGTTCTTAAATTTGGGGTGGCCTATATCTAATGTCCTCAAAAAGCTAATCGAGAAAACCTATTACGACCCTTACCTTCACAACAACCTTTGCTAGGTGCCAACCTAAAAATTTTCTGTAAATTCCACTAGACCATTGGAAATGACACTAATAGTTATGCTTGATTGAAATATGAAATACAAGACTTAATCAATGCAGGTAAAATCACTGACCTTAAGATAAGAAAGCCAAACACCTAAAACAACCCTTTGCCAACTACCAAAATGTGCCACCACCTAACCCACCCATTCTAATGATCAACATTGGCCAAACAGAAGAGCAAGTCTTGAACTCTTTTGTTGACACTACTTATAATCCATTAAAGCTTGGACCCAAACCAAAAGACCCAAATCAAAATAGATAGCCTATAAAGCTTACTATGCATGTCTTAGACATCTAGAGCTTTAATGATGAGGATAATGTGCAAGTTGATTTATGGGATTATGAGGGAAACAAGATGGGCTAGTCTATAAGGAAGGTCAATAAAAAGAGAAAAGAAGCCAAAACTACCAAGCCTGAAACAGAAAAGATAGAAAGTTTGGAAAAGCGAGAAGAAATAAAAAGAGATAAAGGAACTATCGCCAGTGTGTAGGAGTTACTCCTGCATTCCAAAGACCACCGAGAAGTACTAGGTTTGGCACTAGATCAAAAAAAGATCTCCATAAACTGTACTCCTAAGTAGATGGTCAATTCACTGATGGAAACCCCTCAATGCACAATAATGTTTATTTATGACGATTTACCCCTAGAAGGGAGGGATCACAATAAGGCTTTATTCATTAAGGTTGAAGTGAAGAGAAAGATGACCTGCTGTGTTATGGTAGATAATGGTTCTACCATTAATGTGTGTCCGTTGAAGATTCTACAAAAGTTAGGGTTGATTGTGGTAGAGTTAAAACCTTTTAAGGTAGTCATTAAGGCCTGTAATGATACAAAAAGGCCTATTAAGGGGATGTTTAGAGCTTTGGTCAGGACAAGACCTATTGAGACTTGGGTCAACTTGCATGTAATTGATATTCTCATTACCTTCGCTATTTTATTGGAAAGGCTATAGTTTCATCCCTTAGGTGGTGTGCCCTCCACCGTCCATTAGAAAATCAATTTTTCGTATGAGGGTAAGGTTGTCACCATCTCCACTAAGACTAAAACTATTATGGCTGCACTAAAGCTAGCACCAAAAGAGATCCTTATAAGCCCAATTTTTTAGGTTTATGTAATTTATGAAGATGAGATGGATGAAAAAGTTTTGAGATTAATGTGCAAGATATAATTCATGTCTAGCATGGGATTGGAAAAGGACCAAAGCGAGCCTTTGAGATTTATTAAGTGTAAAGTACCTATTTTAAAACATAGGGTAGGGTATGAAGGGACTGATGGTCATTAAGAAGAAGTTAACATCTGGGATTAGCCCAAAAAGGAAGAGCAAGGGGATATGGTTGAGAGAAAGGCTTTGTAGGAAACTTTTGTGAGAGAAGTCACCAGGTATCCATACAATGGGACTTCAAAACCTCTTCTGATGGCTAGAGAAGTTATTCCAGGGTTTGAAATCTTTGCTAAATTCATGAATGGAATAAATAAAACTACTATTAAGGAAGTTCTGATGGAGGAGCTAGTACCAGCTAAAGAAAGGTCTGAGGAGAACATGGCCACTCTAGAGATGAAGGATGCCAATGAGAAAGGGAAAGAGTAGGATTTTGAAGCCTAAGTTTTTAATTCCATCATGGATGTCTTGTATGATGATTTTGATGTTTCTCTTTCTCCTTTGTTTGAAAATGATGATTTGTTCTTTTAAAAAATGAATGTAATGAAGTTTGGGTTTACTTATTTGTGTAATGTGTTTCCTAATGGTTATTATATTTGTGATGATAATTTCATGTATATGTTTAACATTAATTCCATGCAAACTGAAACATTTAATTTAGGCATGAATGACAACCCTAAAAATATATTGCTTGCTTATGATTTAACTCATGATAAGAGACAAAAAATGAAAGAAACACTAAGGAAAGATAGAAAGCATTTGCTTAGAGCTATAAATACATGCCTGGGATTGATAGGAAAATCTCCAAACATAGAATCCCTATATATCCTCAAATATCACTAGTGAAGCAGAAGAAGAGGAGACTGAGGCTAGAATGGGCTCTTCTGGTCAAAGAACAGGTTAAGCAGCAACTAAAGGCAAAGTTGTTGGATATGGTAAAGGACACCCAATAGTTAGAAAACATAGTTCCAATCCCCATGAAAGATGGATGAGTTAGAATGTGTATGGACCACAGAGACCTGAATAAGGATTACCCGAATGATGATTTCCCATTACTGCACATCGACATATTGGTCGATAGTGTGACTTCTAGTGCAATGTAATTTTTCATGGATGGGTTCTCAAGGTATAACTAGATCATGATGGCAGTAGACAAATTGAAGACATCATTCATCATCGAGTGGGGTATCTATTGTTATCAGGTGATGCCATTCAGATTCAAAAATGTAGGAGCTATTTAATAGAGGATAGTAACTACTCTACTTCATGATATGATCCACAAAGAGATAGAAGAGTACATAGATGATATAATGGTGAAGTTTGCAACTAGAGAAGGGCACTTCAAGGCTTTGGACAAGTTCTTAGCAAAGGTAAAAAAGTGCAACCTCATGTTGAATATAAAAAAGTTTTTTTTAGGGTAATGTTTGGTAAACTATTGGGAAATATTGTTAATCATAAAGGAATAAAAGTAGACCCAGATAAGGTTAAGGCAATTAGACAAATGCTTGCACCGAACAATGAAAAAGAAGTTAGAGGGTTTATAGGGCACTTATAGTATATTAGCAGGTTCATAGCTAAGTTGACTACTATTTGTAAACTAATCTTTAAAATTTTATAAAAAAATTAACCTATGACAAGGGATGATGAAGGTCAATAAGCTTTCAAAGCCATTAAGACTTATTTAATTAATCCTCTAGTTCTACAACCATCGAAGTTGGGTAAGCTCTTAATCTTATATCTAGTAATTAAAAAGGATGCAATAGGGGCAATGCTAACCTCAGAAAATGAAGAGAGAATTGACCATGCAGTGTATTACTTAAGTAAAAAGCTCCTCTCATATAAAGCCAATTATAGTCATGTAGAGAAAACATGTTTGGCTGTAATTTGGGCAATAAAGAAGCTCTGACATTACTTTCAATCCTATAGAGTACAAGCAATCTCTAAACATGATCCTCTCAGGTACCTTCAACAAACTCCCTCGCTCACAGAAAAGTTAGCTAGATGGTTAGTGTTGCTCACTAAATTTGACATTGATTATGTGGTGAAGAAAGTAGTACAGGCAAAGGCAGTAGCAGACTTTTTGGCTTAAAATCTAATAGTGGATGAGCAAGAATAGGAGTTGGAATTTCCCAATGAACACTTGGGATCCATAGAGGTATAAGGATGGAAAATGTACTTTGACAAAGCTGTCAACAATAAAGGGGCAGGTATTGGAATAATCTTGATCACGCTAGAAGGAGAAATGATCCTGATGGTGAAAAGGCTTGAATTTAAGGTGATAAACAATTAAGCAGAGTATGAGGCTAGCATCTTCGATTTGGAAGCATTGTATAATGTAGGGGTAGAGGATGTTACTATGTATAAAGATTCAATATTGGTAGTAAAACAGGCTTATAATAAGTGGGAAGTAAAGGAAGACAAGCTACATCCGTATTGAGATTATTTGGCTACTATTTCATTATCTTTTACTTCGTGAAAATTTACTCATCTATCAAGAGAAAAGAACCAGATAGCTGATGCTCTAGCTACTCTAGCCTCTATGTGGAAAAGTGGAAAACAAATATAGGTTAGGCCCTTAATATTAGCCAAATCTTGAACCCATTACTATGAAGAAGTAAGGGTAATGCCAGTGGATACCACTGAGAAGCCTTGGTTTTATGATTTATAGTGATACTTAGAGATAGGAAAGTTCCCTAAGATGTTGACAAGAAAGAAAAGATGTCTCTGCAAATACTATCACAGTAGTTCATTAGCCATAATGGAATGCTATATAAAAGAATGCCTACGGGTGTCCACTTGAGATGTGTTGATAAAGAGGAAGCCTAGAAACTTATGGAAGCAATCCATGAAGGGGTGTGTGGGCCACATATGAATGGGATCATCCTAGCAAAGAAGATAACTCACCAAGGTTATTTCTAGATCACTATGGACATAGATTATGTTAAGTTCATGAAGAGGTGCCATAACTGCCAAGCTTATAGGGACATGAGTCATTTTCCATCCATGGAGCTCTAAAGTATGACTTCTCCTTTGCCATTTACAGTTTAGGGAATTAATATTATAGTAGATATAAGGTTGAGGGCATCAAATGGTCATCAAAACATTATTGTGGCAATAGACTATTTCTCCAAATGGGTCGAGGTTGAGTCCTATACTACAGTCAGCTCGAAGAAAATGTCAAAGTTTATTGAGAAGAATATAATCTGTAGATATGGGCTACCCCATCCCTTATTACTAATAATGGTGTTCAATTTCGAGTAGAGATGGCAACATTGTTAAGAGACTACAAAATTGAACACCACTGATCATCTTCATATAGGGCATAAGCAAATAGGGTCGTGGAAGTTGCATATAAAAATGTAAAAAAAATCCTAGCCGATATGATGGAGAATTATCGGGAGTGGGCAAATTACTTACAGTTTACATTATGGGGGTACCGAACTAGTACTAAAACTTCAACGGGGGCACTCCATATTCCTTAGTATATAGGTATGAAGTCATGCTACCAATAGAAGTTGAAGTTTGATCATTAAGGGTTCTCTTATTATCCAAGATCCCTAAATAACAGTCGGTGGAAAGCCGATTGGCACAACTAACATTGTTAAATGAAAAGAGGATGAAGACTATCTCTTATTCTTAGCAATATTAGAAGAAGATCAAGCAGAGAAAGATTAAATAAGGAGACTTAAAGATGAAGCTTACAAAGCTAATTATGACTAATCCACGAGGGAAGTTAAAGATGAACTAGGAAGGTCAGTATGTGGTGAAAAGGTTATTCTCCAAGGGTGCTACCACCACATCTAACATTGAAGGAAATGAATTTTGAGAGCCTATCAACTTGGACAAGCTTAAGAAGTACATTATGTAAAAAGTCTTGCTAGTGAGAAAACCTCAGAAAGAGGCTATCTAGGCAAAAGTTAGAGACAAAGATTAAAAACATAAAAAGAGTCCTGCAGGACTGAAAACCTTAAAAGAGGCAGTTCATGCAAAAGTTAAAGACATATAAAAGGAGAGAGAGAGAGAGAAAGAGAGATGAAAATGGTTAGTTGGAAAACTTATAAGGGCAAGCCAACTAATGACATGAGATATGTTAGAAGCAAAATGTACATTCATATTATGCTTAAGTTAAATGAAATATAATGCTTTAATTACTATTACGCATTGCGTTAAATGTTTATTAGAAATTGTTTAATTTAAAAGGGAAACTCTATCTAACAAAAAGAGAAATGAAGACTCAATTCATGAACTAATTTTGTTTTCTCCTCTTTTGTTAAGTATCTTGAGCACTTGATGCTTATAATTTTCTTGTTCTTTTATTTCTAACAAACTTATCCTTTTTTGCTTGTTGCAACTGAATCCATGCCTTATAATGATCATCCATGGATGGATCTTCATTATAGTCTATGTTCCTCTGAATGATCCTATGAGGCTAGGTACCCACTAAGTTATCTAAGAATTTTTAAGAGAGGGGTCCTAGCTCAAAATCATGCACTAACTCTACTATTAGTTGCTTTTGTCCATATTAGTGGCAGAGACGGGTAGGGTTATACAAGGTTGCAAAAAGTGAAGGCTAGCAACTAGAATGCAGTACGTGTAAGATCGAACAATCATATATTTTAACCTCCACCATGGGCACATCCTGGATTAGAGTATTAGGGAATGTTTATAGCTAGCTCTGAATGTTTTCTGGTACGGGATATGACTTCTGGGTTCGATAATCCTTGGCTTTATACTATGTTATGTCTCAAGGAGGCTTAATTAGTCTTAGCTTTTCATGGAGCCACATCTGTAGGAGTGATGGGTAAGTAAAAATGCTAGCAAATCAGAAAATAAAAGTTAGAAAATAAGAAGCTTACCTTTAATAAGAACGAACTTCCAAAAAATTGCTTAGTCTCCATGAAGTTATATAGTCTGATGATGGTTTTTGCTAGAATGAGGGAGAATGGATTTAGTCCCACTTCCTCTTATTTAGAATGTGGGGGAGTTTTGAGTCACAATTTCCATAAAACGAGACTAGCAGGAATTGGGCGTAGAAGCAAAGGGCCATCATTCGGGGCCAATAGACTTCTCCCCTATCTATATCTATAATTGCTTTAAGGAAGGGCTCCAATGTAATCTCCAAATTAAGGAAATAATGAGATGATCACTAAGGTCAAAGATAAAACAGCCAAGGCATCTAGTATTAAAAAATATGAGTCTGGAATTCTCAGCATAAGGATTGTGAGTTGGCACGAATAATCTATTTGACAACCTAGGAGGGCTTTAAACTCCTCTACTAGGGGGCATAGCTTAGTTGTATTGAACTGAAAGACATGCTTTTAAGGATCCTAGAACTGAGTTATTGCATGAAGAAAAGAGAAGTTGATTCTTCTAGCATGAAGTGATCTAAAAATGGATAAGTGAAACTGCTCCAATTTGGCCTATAATGTGTTGTTTAAGCTCTTCAATGTCAGTTGTAGTAGTTTAAGGCTTTGTTCAATCATAATTCAAGCTGTTAGGGGTATTTAGTGAGAGAGAATGGAAGTTTAAGGTGAAAATGTCTAAAATTAGGGCTGGAGGTGAGGAATTGGGAGCTTAAAAAGGACAACTAACCTAGCGATAAGGCAATTGCCTCATCAAAGAGGTGCTGCCTCAGTACAAAAAGGCGATCACCTATTTAATAGAAAGCCATTACCTCTTCGATAGGATAGTTAATAAGCTTTTGCCTAATCATAACAGTTTTAGCCTTGCAAATTGAAATATAATAGTAAAAAGGGGACATTTGTGTTATCAATGCTAAAATAGTATGCAAAAAAAAATAAAATTCATTGAGATAAAAATTGAATTTTGCAAAAATTCAGTTAATAAAAAGATAAAATGTGCAAGTGTCAGGAGTAAACAAATGAAAAGAAATAGTAATAAAAAAGGGAATAGTTCATAGATTCTAGTCTATCAAGAATCTGACTTAGTGCCCTCAAGGTCATCCCCTCCTCCGATGTCGTCATCACCACCATCCTCATCGTCATCATCATCCTCATTGATTTGGAGAACTTCAATCTATCTCTCGAGGCTGGCAATCCTCTCCTGGCTAGACTCATCATGATCCTATTCAAATAAGTAACAAGTTAGTAAATCATATTAGTATGCATACATGTAGGTGTAGGAAAGATTATTACCCTCCACTACTGAGTGACATCCAGCATGTAATCCCTTTGAGACTCAATCATCCAATACATGTAGAGCCCTTACTCCAAAGAAATCTACATTATTGAAAGAGTGTCAAAATTAACAAATGTGTTAGGAGTGATTCCAGAGGCAAGTTAAAAGAAAGCTAATGTAGGTAGTGCCCCCATGAATACATGCAGGTACGAGATCCTTACCTAGAGTTAGGAACTAATGGGATAGCTCTTCGGGAGGGACTCAACAGTAAGCCAAAGAATTAGGAGTGTGAGCAAAGCTGTCAGTGATAAATTGGGAACTGGAGGTAGCAGGGGGTCTCATTTGCTTGACTATAGCTAAAGTCCCCTCTTTACTCGGGTCAAGGCAATGTCTCTGAGGCTCCTTCTCCCACACTAAAGGTCTGGCAGGAAGAGTGGGTCTAGTCGCTATGGCCTGAAAATAAAAGAAGACCATGTTAGGGCATGATAATTCTAAATAAAAAATGAGTATCAAATAATTATCTGCAAAGTGGTGGCATCAATTAAGAGAACTGTCACCAAGAGGTGAGTCCGAACAAACTCCATGTACCTGATATTAATCCAAATATTATGGTCCATAGCTGGCTCTCCAGTGATAGCCTGATCTAGCTCAGTGCCCTTTAGCTTATGAGTCCACAGCATGCTCCTCAAAGGAGATTTGGGCAAGCGCCTCACATGAGCTCCCCGGTTCTAGTTCAGGGTTTGCTCGTCGAGCTACCAAACTTGATAGCCTGGCCCACGAATAAGGATCCTCCTTTAAGCTAACAGTTTAGAATGGGTCATCTCTATATTCCATTTATCCTTAAGGCCCCACAAGTCATTCCAGATTTGTAATGAAAGCACCAATAGGTAAGTGAATTAAATTTATAATGTTACTAACATGAGTGAGATTATTGTAGGTACAACATCCTATGTTAAGGAGTTCAAATGCTACTGATGGATATGTACTCAAGCTAGATGCCTCCTCAAGACACAGTTACCACCCCACCTGCTGATGGCAAGAAAATCATCCCTAACTCACATCACACCAATGAGTAACTCCAACTCTAGGGCCCAAACTCATAACAGAAAAGGGATAGCACATGTTAGTGGATAGATATTGAAACAAATCAAGGAAAAAGGGAAAGTATAGCTTACCAGAATGGCATGCTAAAAGTTGTAGAACCTCTTGGCCATATTAACCACCTCATCCATGCTGATAAGCTAGAGTAAAACTACCCCAATTGAATGAAGACACCTGATCTAAGTGCTGAAGAGGCAGTAGAAACATCAGATCCATCAAGCTGGTGGTGTCAATGAAGAAGGTGGTGCTAAGAAGATAACTGAAAAGGAATGCACCACCTGATCAATCTCGTATAGGGTGACCATCAACGCAGCTTTATCTCGGTTATAAAAGCTCTGAATTGATTCGAGCTCAAAAGTATGAGTCCCTTTCATGCCTGGAATCATACTTCAAAGGTGCTCAATGTAGGCAGCCTTCTCTGGGGTCAGGTAGTGCAGGATCACATCAAGAGGAATGAGATCTCTAGCACACACGATCCTAGTAATAGCAGTGAAAGAAATGAGATTTAGAGTAAGCTCCCTAAAGAGGAGGTAAAAAGTGTATGTTGTGTCAAACCACCTCTCCATCTACACATGGAGTAGCTGATAGTCTATCTGTCCATGCTCTAAAGGAAGCAAGAGGATGAAGTCTTCAAATATAATGTCTTGGATATGGTCTTTTTGATCTTTTGTTAAATCATTGTAGAAGACCTAGGCCCTATGGAAATTTTTGATGCCCTTGAACATATGCACATGCTATAAAAAAAAAGGAAAAATCAAAGAAGTTGAATAAATATTACTTAAATTTATTATTTTTTAAAGTGAAATAACTAAGTGATCACAGACAGGCTTGTTTGCCCTATCACAGAGGCACAACACCTCATGGGTGAGGCAATCACCTTATTGCAGAGGTGATCACCCTTGAACATGATGAGCATGGGCCAATCCCCTGCATGTTGGCATAGAAGTGATCATCCCTTATAATGAAGTATGAGGCAATCACCTCAATAAAGAGGCGATCATCTTTGTGTAGTGAAGAACTACAAACAATTTTTAATTTTTTCACCAAATTCATAAAATGCATGTTCAATCAATCCAGTTTTCAATTATAAATGATCAATGGATATAAATACAACCTAACTCAATATGATTTATAGAAAAAAAAAGGAGAAGGATTTAAATACTAACCTCTCTAGATGTCAAAGAACAAATATGGCTCCTCAAATCCACCTAGAGAGGAATGGTATCTCCTTTTGACAATATGAGGCTACATGGGGCATTAGTATAAAGGGAAATTTGGTCTTACTTAGGCATTGGTAGTGTTCTCTTATCATCCATTTTCAAAGATTACGTGAGTGGGAAAGGGAAAAAAGAAAAAGGAAGAGGAAGAGAAAAGAGAAGAAAAAGGAAAAGAAAAAAGAAGAAGAGAAGTATGATTTTATAGTAAAGAAGCAAGGTTTGAGTTAAGCCTTTTGGGAAAAAATAAAATGAAGGAAAGAAAGGGGAGAATGAAAGGTTGAAACTCAAGAAATAAATAAAGGGGAATTCAAAAAATGAAGATGCAATTTTAAAAAAAGTTTTACTGAAAGCGCATCAAGAATCGAGGTTGTGGAATGAAAGTTCTCTAATTAATTTATTTTTAAGTTATATGACATAATGGGCCAGGAAATCCTAAGGATTATTATCAGAGAAGGGTTAAAGCTGGTGATTAGAGAAGGGCTATTTGAGTTGTATCCCTAAAGCTTATGATAAAAAAAAGGCTATTTAAGTTATATCCCCAAAGCTCTTGATTAGAGAAGGGCCATTCAAGTTGTATCCCTGAAGCTCATGATTAGAGAAGGGTTATATCCCTAAAGCCCATGATTCATAAAAGACTATTCAAGTTGCATCCCTAAAGTCTGTACTATAGTAGAGTGACAATCGGGCTAGGAAAACTTGAGAATCATTTCAGTTGAATGATGATTTGGCTAGGAAAACCCATGAGTCTTTATTTCAGTTAAGTGACAATCGAGCTAGGAAAACTTGAGAGTCTTTGTTTCAATTAAATGATAATTGGGCTAAGAAAACCTCAAAGTCTGTGTTTCAGTTAAATGATGATCGGGCCAAGAAGGCCCGAGAGTCTGCATTTCAGTTAAGTGGTGTATCAAGCAAGGAAAACCTAAGGATTATCATTTTTAGATAATTTACCAATTATTAATAAGTGGCTGATTAGGCCAGGAAAACCCAAGGATTACAACCACAGTTCAAGATTGAAGAATTCATCTCTTGAGTGAAACTTAGGAGTCAAGTATGTTGCTTATCATTTTCTTTTGTTCAGCATATGATTTTTTCAAAAATTTTCATTGCATGCATTTAGTTTTTCAAAAAATCAAGGGGTAAATTATAAACACCACTGTGGATGCTCGGTTTGATTGGCCGTCATGAAGCCCGATGATGAGAAAACATAAATCTTAAATGCAAGAAAAACCCTAAATATTCTAAAAAATGATCCTAAGAGCTGGAAACCCATAGATCTAAAGCCTAAAACCCTTACAAGGTAAGCCCATTGCATCAGCCCATCAGGCCTAGTGGAGGGCAAACTAGAGAGGTGAATGCCTCTATGAAGAGGCGATCGCCTCTATGGCAACAACTTGAAGATAAGATCACCTCATCATAGAGGTGCCACCTCTACATTAGCCATTTGCCTCTGCATTAAATGCAGAGGAAACCATGGCAGCCAACTTGGTGGGCCTACCTCCTCTATAACTCAACCTCTAGTCTAAAAAAGAAATCTTTGGGAGAAGAAAAAGGCTAGAAATTGCAATGATGGAGGAGAGTAGTAGGGGCATGGTCTAAAGGTGTGAATAAAAAGGAAACAAGAGAGAGGAGAAGGGGACTTTTGAAGACTCTTGGAAAAAAAACACTGAGCAAAGGAAGGGAGTTTTTAGAGAGAAAGAGCTATAGAGGGAGGGAGTAAAAAATATTCTTGAGAGGAAGAAAGCCTAACGGTGGATTTTTCTTGAGAAGGAAAATGGAAGAAGCTTGCATTTAAAGGAAGATCAATACCCTTAACCATTTCTGAGGGCTAACTAAATTTAGAAAGCTCATCTTTCAGTAAACATCTAAACTCTCTTTAAAGTTCAATTCATAGATTTACATGATTCATTTCTTACCTATTTATATATAACTTATAACTAATTGGGTTACTAACTTTTATATTTATCCCCTTGTGTTTATTATTCATAATATGCCATAATTTTAATATAATTTACTAAAATTTAGGTGTAGTTGTGTATCTAGCTTTTTTACAGTAGTAGATTTTTACTTGGAGTGAAAGTATATCGGTTTAAGAGTCGTTTGAGTTTGTTGAACAGGCGATCACCTCTCAAAGAGGTGTTTTCTCATTGTTATGAGATGATCTTCTCTTCACAGAGGCAATTGCCACTTTGATAGGCCCTCATGAGTTCATTATTCAACATAGCCTTAACAAAAACATGTCGCCTTATTGTCATGTGGCAATCGCCTCTGTGAAGAGGCGATCGCCACTTGTACAGGGTCTCATATGACCTTATCTCATATTTTGTAAACTATATAGGATTTCCATGCATGTATAGACCTTGGCATACTTAAGTCCATTTTGTATAATTATCCCACAATATTGTTCTATTAAAGTTTAACATTCACCTTTTGTGGCTTTATCTCTTTATTTTACAAAATTGATTCGTGAGTTAATTTTGTGGATTTTTATGTAAGATCTTTATGTATTTTAGGACTAACATTTTGTCTATTATAGGGCCTTATCGGTGATTTCTAATCATCAATTATTTATCCCATTAGTTAGTTCTTATGAGGTTTTATATAATTCAAGCAGTTTACTTTTAGTTTATTTTTTCTTTATTTTCCATTTATTATACTTTTACTTGGCACAAAATGTTATAGTTTTTAATCCCTTCACCATTTGATTTAGAATGTATGGTTGTAAATTATATTTTTTATTCCATTCGTGGTGAATGTTTGGGATCAGACGCATGAGAGGAATTAACGTGCAAACCAAACCTAACTATAAAATGCAATAGTTGTTTGCAGGAAATTACAACCCATTTGGTATTAAAGAAATAATTGAATAATTAAGGCTAATAAATTACAAAATATAAATGGAGGCCAATCGCAAGGTTAGGTGGGCATTCAAATGTCCATACCTAGTTTCTGAACCCGTTCTCTGATGACAGCTTATGGGAACCACCGTGGGATCTAATTATTGAACAATGAGTCCCAGCTTTCATCTGGGTGATGACTCTATATCCGAGTAGGCTTTATGACCTATTTTGTATTTTCTAGGGGGCCTCGAGCCCATATAGTACTATGGTCGCCAAACACTTAGGTGAATGCTAAAACCCCACTACCTACACCAATGCCCCACCATTGTTAAGCCACCAAAGGAACCATATGAGGTGGGGGAGGGATAGTGAGGAGAAGCACAATAACACTGAAGGAAAGTCAAGAATGTAGCTAATCTTGAGATTCTTAAATCCTTTGGACCTTAAATATTGGTGACTAAAAAAAGCAAGCATAATTCCAGGCAAAATGACTAAAAATTGGACAAACCTTTGACTAGGGGAGGAAAGAAGGGTGATTTAAAAGGAAAGAAAGTGGTTGATGGGGGTATTGATAGTAAATCTATACTCATAATTTTGGAGGTTGACCAAGGTATGGACCAATAATTAGGAGGAGATAGTTATATGACTGATGGGCTTAATGATCTAAATATGGACATATGCCAGGAATATAGAGCGGTCAATACTTAAGAGGTAAAGGCAGGGGTAGAAGAAATAAAATATCTACTAGGCCCAAGCCCATTCAAGGCTTAGTTATTTTAATGCTACTAGAGATGTTGAAGTCAATCTTAATAATAATAAAGAATTAATTATAGAAAAAACTAAAAACATGTGATGCATCAAGTAATAATAATGAATGAACATATAATGGTCAGAGGAGGCCAATCGAAGGAACTAATTATTACAAAAGTAGAGCATAGTAAAGATCATTATAAGAATAACCCATTCATATCTCTCCCAAGCCCAATAATTCTATTTGCTTTTAGTATACCTCTGACTCTCCTTTGATTATGCCGAAAACACAAGAAAGTAGGGAAGATGATGATAGTAAGGATAACGATAGTGAGGATGATGCTAAAGATATACAGTATAAGAATATAGAGACTAATCCTTTGATGAGGAGGGTATGAGAATGGAGAGAGGTCACTTGAATTAACCTCTCTTTGGTTTTATTTTTTAGATTGATTTCTTTATGCAACTTTTATTGCTTATTTTAGAGTCTTTTATTTTCTTTGGCTTTTCTTATGAATATACGTACATGTAATTGTCAAGGGATGCTAGCTAAAGAGTTCCAACGCACCCTCAAATTTATGTTACAAATCTATAATCCTTTAATTTTAGGGTTAATAGAGCCAAAGGTCAGTGATTCATAAGCCAATTCTTTTTGTAATAAGTTGGGTTTTATGAATTGGATTCATATTAAGGCTTTAGGCTTTAGTAGAGGAATTTGGTTTTCTTTTAGAGGGATAAGGTTCAATTGGAGAATTTAAAAACTCATCCTTAATTTATCCATTTTGAAAATTTTTGATATTACAAGCAGAGGTTGGCTTTTTTCTCTTATATATGGGAGTCCTTCTCCAACTCTTCAAAAATTTCTCTAAACTGATCTTATTGTAATTCCACAAGTGCCAAGAGGGGGGTGAATTAGATTTTTGAGCTAGATAGAGAATTTGATTAATTAACAAAGAGCAAGCTAAAAATAGAATTAGAGCACAATAAAATGAAGAAGAAGAGCAAGAAAAACATAAGGAATTTATAGAGGATTGGCCCTCAAAGCCTATGTCCTGTCCTCAAACACTTATTGAGAATTTCAATCCACTAACAATTTACTTCAAGGTGTATATTAAACCCTTGCAAGCTTAAATCTAAGCTATCCAAGTGTTTTCCCAATGCTCACGCTCAAACCCAAGTGTTAAGAACAATCCTTTTAGCTTATAAGTGTTTAAAACCCAATCTTAACTCACTCAATCTCACTATTAAGTTATTGAATGATTGTATTAAACACTCACCAACCCACACTCAAGAACACTCTTGAGATATAAGAGATTACAAATAGTTAACAATGAAGATTTTTGGTGGTTGAAGATTAAATTCAAGAGTAAATGCTCAAAGATAGCTCTTAGTGTGTTTGCTCAACTTCATTCCTTTCTTCTAGCTTATTTAAGAGTAGTATTTATACTCTTATAGAGAAATAGAGTTGTTGGAGGTGCAATAAATGCATAAAGGGCCATTCAACCACCAAAATAAAGTGCTCTACAACTTTTGTTAAGACTCCTGAAAAAAATCATCATTGGTCATGACAATCGGGGAGCTAAAGTAGAGTTTTGAATTCATGCACTTTTATAAGTTGTGATGCTTCTATCATTGGTAATGATGGTAAAATTATGATCATAACACTGGTGGTGACATTAATGATGAGCTTTTAGAAATTAAATGAAGATTTAGCAATCAAACCTGGTCATGATTGCTCATGACAAATTTTCACCACTCATGACAAGTAACTCATGCCTTTACTTTGCTCATGAAAATGGTGGTGATACTGGCCATGATAACTCTCAATATTTTTTGAAATTTTACAAATTGAATCTTTATAATTTTTCCTGAAAAAATTATTTTATGGTTGTAACTTGCTTATGATCACTTATAATGAAGATTCCCATCAAATTTGACTAAATCCGACTTTAGCTTTTAATAAAAAAATTTGATCTTCGATTTTGTTCCTTTGTCACCAATTATAGAGTCCATCATCACTTATGACAAAGTTATAGACTTGACAAAGCTAGAAGGTTGACTTTTCATTGATTAACTTGTGCAGTTATGATCATGATGGATTTTTCATAGCTTGTGTTAGACTTGAATTTTGAAAATTTAATTAACTTAAATATAAACACTGAATCACATAGATTAAATCTAATTTTACTTAATTATTTGTAACCATAAAAAATGAATGTTTTACCCTAAAGGTTTTAACAATTTTCATTTTTTAATAGTAACAAACAATTATATAAAATTAAGCTAAAAATTTGAAGGAATTACTTCGCCATAAAATAAGCCTAAAATTAAAAATGCAAAAATCATTGAACAAGTGCATTTTTCATGTTTGAGCAATAAGGAAACAATAATAGAAAATTATAAGAGAAGCATTATCATGTGATTAGCAATCATAGCCATAATTAGTAATAGTTCAATTCACAAATATCAATTAGCTAGTGACAGTCATTATAAACGATTGAATCAGGTATAAGTCATAATTATAGAATCATGACCATGAAAAAAGAAATTATGACTTGGGATAAGAACATAATTGCAGTCATAACCAAAAGTTAATAATCATAACTAGTAGTTATAATTTACCTCAAACAATAACAAAAAATGCAAAACCAAAATTTTAATGCAATGATCAACATTTTTAACACATCAACCAACATCAATTTAAAGAAAAATGGATGTCCATAATAGCTTAACCACTTCCAATATCAACCAAAAGGTTAAAAAAAATATCCAATATCAACACCATAATCACTTAAGAGCTGAGCCTTTCTCTCCTTTTTACTATCAAAAATAATAACAAATAGAGGGGAGCCACTGTTAAAGAAAAAATACTATCATAAAATAGCAATAAATATGTCTCAAAAGTTAAAAAAAGGCCACAACCATAGTAAGATCAAAAGAGACTTGAAACAGTGTTTTAACTAAATAAAATATATAAACTAAAATGAGAAACAAAATGCAAAGTTCATGATATTCATGGGGATTAAAGAGATTGTGGTCTTCAAGTAGGCAACATCAGTAGCAAGAGTATTAAGCTTGTGGTTTATAGCACCAAGCTCGACTCCATGACTGAAAGGGCAATCCAAATGGCCCTAAGCTAATTATCCAAATGAAGTTAGAGCTGACTCAGCATTGATTGAATTAAATTGCCTTAGCTCAACTTCCTTATCTTCTTCAAGAGCTTGAAATCTGGGTCTCTTCTTTAAGGTGGGTTTCACTTTTTGCCATCTTTTAAAATTCTAAACTATTATAGTCACACCTAGGGCAGAGCAGTCAGTTTATTTGTAAAGGTGGTAAAATCAAATGGTTTTAAAGAGGGTAATTTATGGACCAAACCAAATTGAAAAAAGTAGGTAACCAAATCGTCAGTTATTGAAAATAAGTTAGTTATTTCGGTTCAGTTTATTGGGTTAGGCTTTATATGGACATGGCTTAAACATTGAAAGCCTAAAGATATATATATAAACTTCTCTTATTTGTATTCATTAATTTGAAGAACAAAAATTTATATTACATTTACAAAAGTGAATAAGGCCTATTAAGTATAATGTCAATTATAAAAAATTTCCTAACAAAAAAAAGCCCTATAGAAATATACAATAGCACTATGCAATATACAAAAAAAAATGATGCAGACAATATGCAAAAAGAATTTGCCATGCATTAAACAAAAACATTTAGCAAGCATTAAGTTGAAGCAATGTTGTATAGTGCTGACTTCAAGAACTCTCCTGCAAGAACAAATAATAACAAAATCCAAATGAGGTAGAGAATTGAAAACAATAATGAAAATGCATAAATTCAAATGAGAATCATAATAAGTATGTATCAATCAATCCAAGAATGTAGTCACATTTCTGATAGCTAACAAAAAGTAAGCCACCAAAGAAATTTAAGTATGCACTTTGGTATATCAGAATACATAAGGGTGGAAGCATCATCATCGCCTTAAACATGGATAGGCACAAGGAGTAACAACAACACTGACACCTTAATAAATAGACAAAGGCATATTAAATTGGTCACAATATGGGTACAGGCAAAAGCAAAAGGCATGGACAAGCAGGTAGCAAACATGCACAGGCATAGGGAGTAACAACAACACTAGCACTTCAAGTTGGTCATAATATGTGCTCAAGAAAAGCAGAAAGTAAGGACAAGCAGGCAACAAAGTAAGAAGCAAGCAATTCATTAAGCTAATTATGGCAGTCAGGCAATGAAGTAGAAATTCACAATATTGCAAAAAAAATAAAGTGAATAAAATCAAATAATGAAATTTACTGAGAAGTGTTAGATTAATGTAATTAGACTACAGTTAAAGGTGAAGGGGCCAATGCTTTTTTTGTTCATGCCAGCTTTGTTAAAAATAGATGAAATTATTAATAGCATCTAGTTATCGTAAAAAATAAAATCCATAAATAAAAAACAAAAAACATTAGAGTTTATATTACCTTTCATAAAATTTTCCAATTCATCAATAGTCTCCTGAACACATATTAGCTTAATAACTATCCTTAGCTAATTAGAAGTGCATGTTAAGGCCTCGATAACCTTAGGACTCATCGAGCTCCTTAATACATCTAGAACACACCAACCAATGCCAAAAGCACTTTTAGAGTTCACAGTTGAAATAGGGACAATAAGCACATCGCATGCCATATGAGAAAGGATGGGAAACCTTTCAAAATAAACTTCCCACCAATATAGAACATCAAATGAATCCTTTATCTATATTATCCTTAGATAAATAATTTTTAATTTAGACTTCTTATTGCCAAAACTTCCACTAGATTCCATCTTATGTTGTCTAAATTTAGCTTGTAAAAGTGACATAGATTTTCCAACATTAGGAATAAAAACAATAAAAGGAGAAGAGGACTCAAAATGGCTTCCACTCTTATTAGAACCATAAAGCTTCATATAATCATAAATAGAAGATAAAAATTAGATTTGACAATTGTATACAAGATGCAGAATAGTATCATAACCATACATCTGCTTGAGTGAGAATTTCATATACTCAAGCTTGTCCTGAGGGTCAACAATATTAGCAAGGAAGATGAGTTTATTCATTTTATCAGGGTCACCTTATTATTTTTTTTAAATTTTGATTTCATTGGTCGCCCCACAGAGGTAATAGTTAGATCAGTAGAAGATTGCCACTCATTCAATATATAGTGCAAATTAGAGATTTCATTGAAAAAAGAATTAGCAATCACATAGAGAGAATTAGAAATTCTCAAAGTCATTTCATAAAATAGCTTTATTGGCATACTGTCACTCAAAGAAGGCAGGCAAATCATCCTTTAAGTCTACCCTAAAAGAACTCTCTTATTCTTTATACTTATCAAAAGCTCTCTTTTATAGACAAGCAATTTTAAGCATAAGATAAGTAGAATTCCAATGAGTTGGAACATCCAAAGATAAAGTAGATTAACATAAAATCCTAACAAAATTATATATTTCCTTAAATTTTCTAAGTCTAAGAGGTGAATTCCTTATATACCTAACAACTTCTCTTATCTTTTTTACAAACTTAAAGGCTTCTTCAAGCCATCATTAATAATGAAATTCAAAATATGAGTTGTACACCTTATATATAAAAATTTCAACCTAATACAAGAGCAAGTACCCTAGGACAAGCTTCTTTTTAAAATAATTAATGGCAGTATCATTCGAAGATGAATTATTAATAGTTATAGAGAAAACATATTTCAAGCCCTAACCAAGCAAATTTTTTTTTAAGGGCCTTAGCTATATATTCTCCCCTATAGGAAGTAATAGGCATAAAAAGAGAATACTTTTTTGCAATTTCCATTCAATGTCAATGAAATGGGCAATAATGCACGCATAATTTAGTCTTTGAATGGAAGTCTATGAATTAGTTGTAATATTGATTCTATGAGGCTGAGTGTGCATTAAAGATTTAAGCTTTACCCTCTCATCAAGATAGATGGAGTAACAGTCTCTAGAAATGCTCATCTAGATGGAATTTTAAACCTAGGGTAATAGGATGCCATAAAATTTTTAAAGCCATCACCTTCAACAAAGTTAAAGGGTAATTCATCAACAATCAACATATATGCAAATGCCTTATGGATGGCTTCTTGGTCAAAACTCCATGTGCCTAGTACTTTTAATTATGAAGATTGTGATTTAGCAAAATCAGATACAGGTTGAAGTGTTAAAAGAGACTGCCTAGTGTCTTTACTATGTGGCATTTTCATGCAAGTCAAAACATGATTTCTAAGGCTAGACATGCCCTTTTTTTAGGGTCAGCATATAAGGTTTTACCATGGTATTTGCATTTGGCAGTCTAAGGCTTTTTTTTTTTTGCAGACTCAAACTGCTTCTCAGTCTTAGTAAAGGCTTTATGTGTCTCAGTATAGGCAGATTTAGAGGGGGGTAATAGGGGCACTTACCCCCACTATCCCATTAAATTTTTTTGATATGGTATGGGTTTTTTGTTTCTTTTTTTTTAGTAAGCTCAAGCTGCTTTCTAATCTCCGTAGAGGCATTATGTGTCTCAGTATAGGTGGATTTAGAGGGGGGCCTATGGGGGCACTTGCCCTCACTGCCCTATAATACTTTTTTTATATGGTATAGGTTTTTTGTCATTTTGCCCTCACTAAATATTTTCAATACTATAGATGTATTCTAAAAACAATATGATAAATAAAATTTTTGTAGACCATTAGTAAATTAATAACAATAACCCAATACTCCATTATTATAATTTTAAAAAAAAATCCCAAATAATAGAACTTTTTCTTATTTTTTCTTTTCATTATTTTAAAATTTAACTTTTTGACTTGAATTTTCCAATACTTCACACCTCACCTCTCCATTTCTCTTCTTTCTTTCAAATTAACCACTCACATCTCACCTCTTTTTCTTTGTATATTTTTTTCTTTAATTTGTTCATTAGTAATTATGAACTCAGCAATTTGAGAAGGATAATAATTTAGTATAGCATTCAGCCATTTATCAATTATATATATTGTCAATTAGTTTTTTTTATTACACATACATGGTTTGTCCAATTTTAATGTATATTGTTTTTCTTTAATTTGCTTCGTTAGTTATTATGTTAAAAACTAAACTTATAATTTTTTTTGGTATTGTGATAGTTAATTATTTTTTATTTGATTTTACTTATAGACATAATAATGGATAAATTTCTGAAAATAAATTTTTTGTTGAAGAAAACTAAATTTGGTGTTATTTTTTGCTCATGATTTTGATTATCCATTTTGATTTTAATTATCTTTGATATTATTTTTTTTGGGTATATTATATTTTTTAATTTGGATTATTGTTAGTGTGTTTTAAGATATTATTTTGTTAGTATGTTTATTTTGAATTGAAACATTTTTAGTATACTAAAATAAAGTAAAGTTTGCGTACTAAGATAAAGTAAAGTTTGCCCCCTCTAAAATTTTTTTCTGGCTCTACCCCTGTGTCTCAGGCTATGTCTGGGCTACTGCTTCCACGCCTAAATTGCTTCTAGAGATAGGATCAGGGATACTGGTCCATTTTTAAAAAAATTAAGAAAACAAAAAGCACCCATTAGTGACACAATATACATAAACATAAAAACCATAAAAAAATTAAGATAATGATCCACACAATATACCTTTATTATTTTGTGTACTTTTTTTAAATAGCTCCGCACAATCTTTCTATTGGTTAATTTTTATTTTTTTAGGTAAATGTGAGTGTACCAGAGAATTTAATTCTCAAAATATACAGACTTCTTTCAGATAAAATGTGAGTCCCCAGAGTCCTTTACCACAATTCCTTTGGATTTCAAAAGATAATGTAAATTGATAATGATAAAGACGATTAAATAATTAAACAAAAAATTGTATGGATTTTTGAGGCTTAATACAAAGTAAAAGATGTACAAAAAGAAAAAAGTACAATCGACAAGCTAAAGAAAATGACAGTAGCTACTAATAATTTCCTTTGAATTTTGGTTGAAAATGGTTGTTGGTTGATTATTGATGATTGGAGATGTCCTTTTCTAATCATTCTCTGCCTTTTATACTATTAGAATTTATTTCCCCAAATAAATGTCATAGCTCAAGAGTTTTCCATTTTGGGAAAATAAATTTATGTAAATCTTCATAACTCCAGTGATGCTCTTTTTCCCCAAGTCACTTGATGGTTCTGGAATTTTATCTCTCCCTTTTATGCACCAAGTTTTACAATTTGGGCTTTTATTGTTTATTTGGCCTTTTTAAATTTAAATCACACTAAAAATAATTGGCTTAAAATTTCTTTAACCCAAAATTCAATATGGGCTCAAACTATGCCCCTCACATATTATTAACTTGGGTCAAGCCCAATGCTAATTAACATGTAAACAAGCCCATTTCATATGGCCCATCTTCATATATAGGCATAAAACATGAATTTTGCAACCAAACTTTCACTTCTTTCTTCTAATTTTCCTTGCCCTAATGCCTAGACCCAAAGTAAAATTTGGTGATCTAAATGAATATTAGTGGAGAGTAATTGCTCCTCATAATTCTCAACGACTTCAGAAAGAGAGGGAATATGAAAGAGCCTATCAAAATCATCTAGACAGACTATAGGATAAATGTGAATGGGCTAAAAAATATTATGTTCCTGAGACTCCCTCATCTTCTTCACAAGAGCCTTGTCCTAAATCACCAAACAAGAATTAAAATTTTCCAAATCAAGATTCAAATCCTCCAATTAATGAGCATTTAATTTCTTACAACTATCATCCTTCAATTTCTCCAAATTTTCCTCAATAATTAATTTTAAATGGATCAAATCCCCAAGTAAAATCTTTTAAAAATGTATTTGCTCAAGAACCTAGTGCTTCAAAACCATCAATTTTAAATTCTCCTTCATTAATTTTCTCTTTAAATAAAAAAACCCACACCTTTAAGTTTTAATTCCAATAACACCTAATTTAATCAATCTTTAAATTCTAATTTATCCCAAAAATTTCCTTCTTCTTTCTCTTCTTTTCCTTTTTCCCCTAATTTTCTTTCTCTTCTTCTCCTTTTAGCCACTTACCCACCACCAAACAACAGCCCACCATAGCCACCACGAGTAGCATCAACAAACGATAATAATCTGCCCCACTAATCCACTGGAAGCAACACCGAAGGCTATTGCCCCTTGAAATTAGTGATAGATAAGCACGAACTGTTGCTTGTGAAATCCACATCCTTAGTAGGCAGCAGAACGTTACTGCTATCCCATGATGCGTCACCAACCTAGAGTAGTAATGAGCTATTGTCGCTCCCCAGGCATCTCATGCCATCGACTCCAATCCTCTGCCAATCAGAACACAATAGCAAAGAGCTACTGCCCCAACTAGTTTAGCTTCATCACGATAACAAAATTGTTGTCCCAAAGTAGTCCATAGATCCAAATCTATAACTCTTCCCTCTTCTCTTGGTTTTGCAAATTTCGCCTATCATTTGTGTAACCTCAAACCAATTCCCCAAAAGAAATTCTTCTCTAAAATTTATTTCTAGAAATGCACAAGAAGTATTTTTATTTTTTCCATAACTCTTATATTTTTTGAGAATTTATTTTTGAGATTAATTGCTATAAACTCTTGTGGTTCATGGTTTGTGATTTCGTGCCAACATGTGCATTTTCTCTTATACTATATTTTGCCTCGTTAGAAAATATTTAGCCAAAAATTTGTTTTTATTTTGGAATTGCTCAACAACTGTATTACCATGATTTTAGCTAAAATTAATTCATATGTGTTTTAGCTCTTCTTTAAATTTATTTGTGAGTTTGATAATTAGCCAAAAATAATTTTTAAATTTAGCATTGATTGTATTAACTCAAACCAAATAATTTATATATTAAAACTCAACTATTCCTATTATTATTTGTGAGCTCTAATTCATTTTGATGGTAATGCAAATATCTATTAGCCAAAAAAGTTATTAAGTTTGGCTCATTTTGCTTTGTAAAAATTCAGCTTCATTTTGGCAATTCTCATGCCAAAATGATTGCTGCACTTTTAATTTGCACAGAAGGGCAATCTTGAGCTTTTAGCTGGCTATGTTCATATCACTTGCCAATCAATAAAATGTGGCTCTGTTTTAAGGAATAATGCTTTATTTGCTTTAAGCATATCCCTTGGCTATTCTTAATCTTCTAGTTCACTTACACTTGCTTGTTTGGCCAAAATCATGTCTTTTAAAATAGTGATATTTTGCTTAGGCATTTGAACTAGCCAAATTTATTCTAACCAAAATATTTAATTTTTGGATTACTATTCTCCCTCTTTTAAGAAACTTTAAAATTTGGCTTCAAGATTGATCACCAAAAATCAATTTTGATTTTACACCTTGTTGCTAACATCTTGTCTTTACTATGACCACATATATGTGTAGTTTAAAGATCACAAGTTTAATGCTAATTATTTGAGCAAAAAGCAAATTTAATTATTTTTTAGCTTCAAGCTATCTTGGCATTTATGTTGGAATCTACACATTTGCTCTCATTTAGCTAATATTTATTTGTCTAGCTTAAGAATTAAGAAATTTTGGTTTAAATTTGGTAATATATTTTAAGCATAAGGTCCCTCTTTATTTTTCCAACATTTATCTGCTTTGAACATTCATGGATGTACTCAAAGCAAATAATCATATTTTGCTTCTAACCAATAATTTAATTAGCTTAACATTTGGCCAATTATTTTGGAAATTTTATTGGCCTTCAGCACTTGTTCTAAAATTTTGTACCTGAGATGAGTTAGAAAATACTATTAAACTTAGTCCTTTCCAAATATTAACCGAATTGCACAAGAATTTATTGGCTTATTTGCAACATTAATCTCTATTTTAGCATAGGGTGCCGAAATAAAGCTAAGAAATTCTTGGAAAGAATTTTAATCTAAGAATGATTTTAGCTTTGATAGCCAAAATCGAATCTCACTCTAATTAATTTTTTATCTTATTTTTGACTTTTTTTAGCCAAAAATTATTTCCTTTGTTGTCTAGTTGTAGCACACCTCTCTGTTTCAAGTCTAGCCATTTTGAATATTATTTCCATGGCTAGTGATATTTGCTCTTATTACCAAAATTTAAGAATATGTTTAAGAAGATTTAAATTCAAAAGCCAAATTATGAAAAATGGCCAAATTAATTTCCTAGCATTATTAGCTTCAAGTTTATGGCCAATATTTAATTCTTTAAGGCCATAAGGCATTAAGGCCTTAAAAATGCATGTATTAAAACAAATGTTCTGGCAATATTTATTTTCAAAGTCATATTCTCACTAAATTTTAGCTAAATTAACAAACTCTTCATTGACCAAATTTACACATTTTAAGCAACCTATAACATTTCATTTGTGATTTAGTTCTCAAACTAAAATTATCTTTGCCTTTTTTAAGCCAAAACAAATTTATTTAGGATCTTTGTTTTGCCTTCTCCTAAGAATTTTCCTCTCTTACCTTGGGGAAAATCATCAAAATATACTACTTTCTTCTTTCAGGACTGCTTTCCAAATATATTTTGGCAAGAATTTGCCAATATTTACTCTCCTGGGATTTATCCATTTAATTCATCTTGTACGCAGTATTCCTTGGGTAAATCAAATTTCTTCTCTATGCATGTCAAATTTCTCGAGGAAAAAAGGCTCGCCCAATATTTTTCTATACAAATTCTATATTTTTAGCCAATGATAGCTAGTAAGATATTAGTGTACCATTGCAAACTAACATGTGGTTTAAAAAACCACAAATACAACTATTTATTTTCATAGAGAAATTTTACTTATTTTAGCAATAAATACCAAAATAATATCTACTTACATAACTCATTATTTTCCAAGGCACATAATTTTAAAGCTAAATTAATTGTAGATTTAGCCTCTATTTTATGATTTATTTGCATGGGAATTATGAAAATTTTTATTTGATTTTAATTTTATTGTGCACCTTGGGGATTTGTAATTTTACCTTGCATTAAACTTGTATCCATTGTTCTTATTACTTGTTTGTTTATTTTCAAGGAAAATGAACCCACAGTCTTTAGATGCTCTAGGCCTCTCTACTTCATTAGCCTCACTACCACTACTATAGATTTTATAGTATAGCAAGTGTTCTTTTTAAATTTGCACCGCCTCTATTTGCTTCTTGCTTAAATCACCTTCTTAACTTTTTACATAGATTCTTTGGTCTGACTAGCTAGTAGCTTTGCGCTTTGCCCCTACTCTGAGATTCCTATTCTAAATGTTGCAGACATGGATGATATTAAGGTCTACTTTATTTGGTTATTTAAAACACCTAATATTATCAAACTCCATTATCCCTTTAATCACACAACATATTTTTATTTCACAGGAAATGAAGCTCAAGATTATTAAGGACATTAAGATAATAAACCCCTGTCCTAACTTCCTTAATATTAAGTAAATATTTATTTCTCTTCTCATTCATTTTAACCTTTTTCTGATTTTCATTTCTAACCTGATTTTATGAATCTCAGGTATCTCTTATATATAAGCAATAACAACAGTCCACTTACTTTGTTGCCTCGACCATCACATCCCATTCCTAAGGAAGGACCTCTACTTCCTTATTTTGGCTCATTAATGGTAGCGAACCTTATTTTCCTATAAGACTGCAAGGTAGCTCCTACTTACCTTAAAGCTTAAGAAAGATCTTCTAAGGAATGGAATAAATAGGTATAATGACTTAGCCTCAGTTGCCATATCATATGGGATAAATTTGGCATTAAAAAGTGTATCCAAATGACATATAGACTTCTTCCCTACCAAGTTACCCTTATTTTTGTTGCCCTTATATTCTGGTCTTCAACTTGTAACTCTTTTGTCTTTCCTTTCAGGAATATGACCATCACCTTACTAGATATTTTTATGATGACTAAACTGCCTATCCTAAGAGATGATATTGTCTATTTAATTGATGAACCTAAATACATAGAGACTGACATATCTTCTAGGATATTTTGTTCATACCCAAAAGTGATTTCTCATTATTTATCTGTGTTTGGTTCCCCATCTATTGAAGAACCATCATCTCTCAAATTTGACTGTCCCCAAAAAGGTCCAATGATCAAACAAATCTCTGAGATGACTAAAGTCCACTTGTTCGTAATACCTCTAAAGTGTGAAATCTTAAAAACCTAACCAACCCCACCAGTGTGCAAAATCGATCACCAAGCCATTAAGTTATGCCCTAACCTTGCAAAATATGAAATATCAAAACAATGAGAGGTTTATTTTGAGAAAACCCCTCTCAAAATACTCAGCTTATTAGGTCGGTGCACATTTCGTTAGACCAAGACCCAACTTCGTTAAAAAATAGAAATCAATTTTGATAAAACAGACTTTGGAAACATGTTTTGAAAGCTCCTAAACCTCTAAAAGTGGTCCCAGAATGGTTCAACACAACTCGAGGATTAGCGTGTATAGCTCAGAAGTGCTCGTAAATGCCCTTAGGTGTCATGTGCTAAAATAAGTGGCAAAACAGACTCCAAAAACATGTCCAGAAGGCCTAAAAACCCTAAGGACCAACCTTGGAACAACATGTGTAAAACCCGAGAAGTGCAGATGAAGCATCGAAGTGCGCATGGGGGCACAAATGTGCATGCATGGCTAAGTGCCAAGCGTATGACCACACATACAATTCTCAATATATGCTCGTGAACACGCCCCTACCACCCTATTCTACCCAATTTTCCCTATAAATAGACCCCTTCACACCCTATTTAAGAGGGCAGAGCAATTGGAAACACACACACACTCAAAAAATAATCCGATTGAAGGCACTAGAAACTCCTTTCCATATAGTTTTTACTCTCCCACAGCCTTTCCCTTAGTTTGTTAGGCCCCTTTTCCACTAAACCAAGCCTCATCTTTGCCAAAGCATTCTTCAAAGGTATATAATATAGCATTATTTTGCTGTCATTTTGTACCTCTCGACAAGGAAAGTTTGATAATCTCTCAAAGTTAAAGCTTCAAAACTCACACAAGCTTAGTCGAGTTTGAGGACCACACAATTATTTTAGCACATTTATCTTATCACATTGCATTTTAATTTATTGTCACAACATTCAAGAATACTATTATGCTTGTGTAATGAGACTGGCAAACTTGCATGCTACATGAATAATATGTGCTTTATTATGCTCATTTCACATCATCATTCTACATCCTTTATTTCCGAAATCATGAAATGACATCGTAAATACCAATAATGTGAAAAGTTCATATCACGGAATAGAGTCATCATGCTCTTGGTCTAATGATGACCTCATATATCCTTTTATTATTGTTATACATCATCATAGCATAAATATTCACTGCAAGCATGCATTATAATCCTATTATTCATGAAATTGAGCAAGCTATGTAAATGGTTGTGTTAATCTTGCAGATCAGTAATACCCAAATTACATTTAATTTTCCATAATATTTTTCATTTCATATGCATTTTATCAGGAAACTGATGTAATAAATAAATTTTGAGCTTTATTATCTTCCATTATATGATGTATTATGTGAATGCTATACAAAATGTCATTACTAAAACTAGGGTGTTGCGGTAGCTATACATCGAATATCGTATAATGAGAAATAGTAAAATATTAGACACAATCCTCCAAACCCAGAAATCTCTACTGGGGACAATACTCGTCGAGTGACCCGATGTTGTCCTTTTTCTTTTCCTAATTTTCTAAAAATCAGGTGGCGACTCCACAAAATCAAAAGCATATTGTCCCCCTGAGGCTAATCATTTGTCCTTATTCGGCAAAGTTTCCATGTCTATTGGAAACTAAAGGACCCACACAATGTACCATGAAAACATACCATTATAAAACAAAAAGCCTAAAAGGGAAAATAATGGTAGCTCACAGTGGCTTCTAAGTAAGAGGGATCAACTCAAAAATGATTATTTCTCATTATGAATTACTCAATTGTATAGAGCCCCTCACCACTACATTTGCACTACACATCACATGTGCACCACTTGTCCCTAAAAGCCTTAATAATACTAAATGACATTGCCACCATGATTCCACTCAAGTCATAGGATAACGAAGATACGGTATTATCACCTTTAGTCTTTACTCGTGCATTCGTCGGACTCATTTGACTAAAGTTTGTAACCGAAGTCCTTAAAGGGGGCAATTGAGTTATCAAAAGAATGCTAGACTCACTAACTGGAGTCTGTAACCCTAGTCATATGGGGGCATTCTCACTAAAGGAACCCTTATCCTTTCACCTTGACTCAGCTTATGTAGATAATCTAGTAGCAACATCCACCAGGATTCCACTAAGCTATGCATGCTATCTTTGTCCTAACGCTATCTTTTTGACTTTATATTCATATATGACATGACCCTCCTAATGTCTATCATCAAATGACATTATAATAGAAAATTTATGCTCAGGACCACGTGATTTTCATCTTCTTCGTATGAGCCCGAAGCATAAGGAATGATAAGAATCATGTACCTCAGCTTGAATAGTCTATGCAAATTAATAAATAATGACATCCCTCGATGACGGAACCTATGAGATGTCATCCATTTATCATTATTAGATCAAATGAATGGGTTAGGAACCCAACTAGATTGTGGACCTTTATGTTAGTGAATCAAAAAGTAAACTATCAAAAGATACTTTCATGACTCATAGTAAACATATTGAATATTGATGTAGGGGCAAGAACTCAAACTCCTTTTGATTGACTTTAGTCCTATGCATACAGGCGCATGCGGGCTCTAGACATCATTTGAAGCCTAAAATTGACCCTCACATTGACATCATGCGATTACCTCAAGCACATTTGAGCATCATTCCTCAGTTTACCCTTTGGTTTTGACCAACATAAATTAAAATAGCCTAGTTTTGAGAGTTAAACCATAGTCCCCTGATGACTATAGGTTCAAAACCCACCAAGGAAAGAGACTAAATGACCTTATGGAGAAATAAGGTTAGAAATGAGAGCTTGCTTATGATTGGTTTGTTCACTATGCAAGAAAAACTAACTAGCTTTAATCATGCATACATCACATATATTTAGATAGCATGTACTAACCACTATTTCTTATAGGAATACTCATTTTTCATCATCGGATTTTGCATCCACTCCATGCATACGTGATCACCCTTTTCTTTTGCAATCACACCTCATGCATCACTTATTTAGCTAACCCTAATAAATGTATAGGAATACAACATTCAAATATGAGCAGTCATGAAGCTGAGTCTTCTGGCCAAAGTAATAGAAAACTAAAAGCTAGGATCAAGAACTGCTTGATGATGGCGCCATGGTAAAAAACCCCCAAAACTAAAATAGTATCACTAGACATTTCCTCCATAATTTTGACAAGGCCATCTAGAAAAGCTTACAACTATACAGAATGCTATACATTAAGACATTCCAGCATGTGTAACTCGACTGTGAACTCTTGAATGTTGCTATGTCATTCTAGGACCCTCAAGAGCACGTGTTCTGATTCAACACCATAAAACTATGCCCGTTCTATGAATAATTCAGTGCCATAGTAGGGCGAACACCCACCAAGACTAAAAAGGCAATCTTCACTAACCAAGATGTCAAATACCCAGGGATTGGGGCTAATTTCCTTTATCTAAGCCCACAAAAACTTAACAAACTAATCACCTAGCATAAACAACTAATTCTTATACAACTCCTAGCTGCCTGCACTATGAAGAAGACTAGTACTCTAATTTGGGCACGTCTCCTTGCATGTTACCTCTTTATGCAATACTTCACCATCTCAAATGATGGGCTAAGAGATTATAGGATCTCCAAGTCATAAAGGAATGGAATGTGAAATGACTTTCTTCCCACTTATTTTAACAAAAACCATTCAACGTTTAGATGACCTCAAAAATGGGAAAAGTCTGAACTTTACTAGAAGCACTATGTTGCTTCAAATATGGCTGTAAGAAAATATGAGTCTACTCGACAAACCTACAGGGAACTGGATGAGATACCAACCTAGGAATCACCTGGAAAGACACATTAAGGATGTCCACAGGTGCTCAGCCTACATCACAACCCAAGAGTGGTTCGAATGCATGAAGGACACACCATAAAATGGGTGTGCCCATGGTGGAAGCCGGGACATGTGACTCTTTACACATATGTCAACTGCATACTAATCTCAGGATTTAGGTCATGCACCCACTACTATCCGGCACTAGTGAAGAGATAATTTGGCAAGAAAAAACATGTACCTTTTGAGCTTGCAAATTTCTTTGGTGTTAAGATACAACAAAGGTTTATGGATCACTTAGGAGCATCATGAAGGAAAAGAATCATCCACCAATTTACTGCTAGTATTAGAGATGGTGTCATTAATGAAGCATACAAGCAATGGATGATCCAAAGATAAAAGCATCTCTTAAACCACTAATCTAGAGAAAGTTCGCTTCTTTAATTTCTATGTCTTTGTTTGAAATTGATGATGTAATGAACTCTAACGTTAATGCGATAAAATCTGATTTTGCTTATTTGTGTGATGTCTTTCCTGATGATAGTGTGCATTGCATTAATCAAAACATTAGCATATTTGACATTCATTCCATATGCACTGAATCATTTAATATTAGCATAGAATCTGAACCACATGTTCTGCATATTTTGAAAGATGTTACCCCTGAAGAGAGAAGAGAAATTGAAAAAATATTAATAAAATATTCAAAAGTATTTGCCTAGATGTATGAAGATATGCCTAGTATTGACAAAGACATTGCTCAACACTTCATTCCTACCAAAGAAAGGTGCAAACTGGTAAAGTAGAAACTGAGAATACTCATACCAAAATGGGCCCAACTAGTGAAAGAGGACATTAAGAAACAAATAAAGGAAAAATTCCTAAATGTAGTATATCATCTAGAATGGTTAGTAAATATGGTGCCAATATCAAAGAAAGATAAAAGGGTTAGAATATCCATCGACTACAAAGATTTGAACAAGGCATGCCTATAAGATGATTTCCTACTACCTCATATAGACATACTGGTTGATAGCGTTACCATATGTGCAATGTACTCCTTTATGGATGGATTCTTTGGGTACAATCAGATCCTAATGGCCATTATCGACAAAGTAAAGACAATTTTCATAACATAATGGGTTACTTACTGCTATAAAGTAATGCCTTTTGGACTAAAGAATGCAGGGGCAACCTACCAAAGAATGGCAACTGTAATGTTCCATGTTATGATACATAAAAAAGTGGAGGTATACTTTGATGACATGATGGTCAAGTTAAAAACTAGGGAAGAACACCCCTCTAATCTCAAAAGGTTCCTTAGAAGGGTCAAAAAGTACAGTCTCAGGCTAAATCTAAAGAAATACGTATTCGAGGTCTCTTCAAGAAAGATGTTGGGGTATAATGTCAGTCATAATGAGATTAAAATGGATCCAAACAAAGCAAAAGCCATCAGAGAGATGCCAATGCCAAAAATAGAGAAAGAAATTAAAGGGTTTCTAGGAAAACTATAGTTCATCAGTAGATTCACTACCTAAGTTGACAACAGTGTGTGAACCGATCATTAAGCTACTCAGAAAAGATCAGTCAGTTGAATGGAATGAACAATATTAGCTAGCATTTGATAAGATCAGAAGTTACCTAGCTAACCCATCGGTTTTAAAACCACCTATACCAGGGAAACCTATAACGTTGTATTTTACCATTGAAGGGAATGCAATTAGTGCAATGTTAGCCCAGGATGGAGAAATGAAAGCAGAACACACAATCTGGAGTAAGAAGATGCTGCCACATGAGAAGAAGTATAGCCAAGTCTAATAGATATGACAGGCAATGGTATAGGCAATGAAGAAACTTAGACACTACTTTTAATCCTACAGAATTCAGGCTATGTCCAAAATGGACCCAATGAAGTACCTCTACAAGGCTCCCTCTTTAGTGGGGAAACTTTCCAAGTGGCTCATACTGCTAATAGAATTCGACGTATAATATCTAACTAAGTAGGCAATAAAAGGGAGAGCAATAGCTAAATTTCTAACTCTCAATCCCATTCTAGGCTCATAACAAATCCAACTGGACTTCCTAGATGACCTTAGCTTAGCCATTGAGATTTAAGGATGGCTTATGTACTTTGACAGAGCAGTCAATTAGTTCAATGTAAGAGTTAGTGTCATACTACAATCTCTAGAAGGTGAAGTGGTACCAATTACTAAAAAGCTCGAGTTTAAAGTCATAAATAATAAAGCAGAATACGAGGCATGCGCACTCAAAATAGAAGCACTTATAGCACTAAATATCACAAAAGTTAAAATCTTTGGAGATTCCATACTAGAAATCAATCATGCCATGAAAGAGTGGGAATTGAAGATCAGCACTTAAAGCCTTATCTAGACCACCTGAGGCTACTCACCATGTCCTTCTGAAAATGTTGATTCATTCATCTCACCCAAAATCATAATCAGATGGCAGATGCACTTGCTTCCCCAGCATTAGTATTTGAAGGATCATCCAAAATGCCTATAAAGCCTCTGATTCTACTTAGATTAGGACAACCTTGTCATAAAAACTGTAGAATAGCAAAGACAGAAACAACTAAAAAACCTTGGTTCTACAACATCCAAAGATATTTGAAGGAACAAGCCTATCCTGATCAAGCAAATAAAAAAGACAATGTAGTCATTTGATGATTAGCAGCAAAATTCACATTGCACTAAGGTGTGTTATACAAGAGAACTTTAGATGGTTTACAACTCCAATGTCTATATGAAATTAAGGCTGTAAGAGCTGTAGAAGAAGTACACAAGGGTGTTTATGGTCCATATATGAATAGTGAAATCCTGGCTAAGAAGATAATCAGACAAGGGTTCTTCTGGATGACAATGATGGAAGACTACATTAAATTTGTTATGCAATACCATAAGTGTCAAATCCACAAGAATGTCACTCACCTTCCCCCAATAGAACTACACTACATCTCCTTTCCAAGGCCCTTCTCAGCATAGGGACTAAACATAATTAGGGAAACTACTTGATAGCCTCAAACGGACATAGGTTCATCCTAGTGGCAGTGGACTACTTTACAAAATGGGTCGAAGTAGAATCATTTGCAAGGATAGGAGCCAAGAAAGTGGCCAATTCATAAAAAAACTTATTCTATCAATATGGGATTCCCCATCACATTATCTCTAAAAATGGTGTCCAATTCCAAGAAGAAGTTAGAGAGGTACTAAGGAGTTATAAGGTGGAACATCATAAATCTTCTCCTTACCGACCATAAGCAAATAGGGTCATCAAAACTACAAACAAGAACATCAAAATGATCCTGTCAAAGATGACTTAAACTTACCAAGATTGGGCAGACAGATTGCCATATGCCTTATGGGGGGTACTGAACAATAGTCAGAACTTCAATAGGAGCAACTCCTTTTTCACTAGTGTATGGATTATAAGCAGTTCTTTCAGTCAAAATAGAGATCAAGTCTCTTTTGGTAACAATCGAATATGAATTGCCAAAAGTACAGTTAACTCAATAAAGGCATGACAATCTCACTCTCTTCGACAGCCAAAGGCTCAAGGCACTATATCACCCACAGTTATATCAAGCTTGACTAGCCAAGACCTTCAACAGAAGAGTAAAACACAAGAGTGTGAAAGTAGGAGATTGGGTGCTAAGGCAAGCAAGATAAAATGTTCCAGACCCTAGAAGGAAATTCAGAACAAACTGGGAAGGCCAATACCTAGTCAAACTTGTCTTATCAAAAGGAACAATTAAGCTAATGGATTCTGAAGGCAATAAATTTTCTGAGCCTGTCAATATAAACCGCTTGAAGAAGTACTATGTCTAAGGCATGAAAAAAACTCGTTGAATTGAAAACCTAAAAATGGCAACTCATGCAAAAGTTAGGAACTTCACACTGAGTTAAAAACCTAAAAACTACAGCTCAAGCAAAAATTAGGGAAACAGAGAAAATACTTAACTAGAAAACTTGAGAAGGCTAGTTAAGGATAGGGGTGACCTCAAGATCAAAATTTGTACAAATGCACCTGTGCTTTTCTTAAATAATTATAGTGAAATGAGAATAGTTTCCAATTTATGCAAAATGTCTTCAAAAAGTGCAACACATTTTATCATGAATTGCATCAAGCATGCTTTGCATTTTCCTTCATTACATGACCATGGTTCTTACCATCCTCTATGAACTCTCTCATTAAGATCAACCATTATCGTCAAAGCCAAAAAAAACCCAACTAGGTGTGAAAAGCTCTGAAAGGAGACATCCTAGGCAAAAAGGGAAGAAAAAGAAAACCCATTTAAGTGTGAAAAGCTCCAAAGGGAGATGCCTTAGGCAAAAAAGGAACAGAGGCAGACAATAGTAATTGCAAACATGATCATTAATGATACACAGTAAGAAGCATATACAATCATCATCGTATAAGCATCATACAATATACAAGACAATGCCCAGATATAATAACCCCATAGTCCATAACCTCAGAAAGATAATACAATAAAGCAAACCATAGGCCAAAAGTCCTACACCTAGCTCCTAAAACAACTACATCAGCCGTGGTTACCATCAGAAGAAAGGACTAATCCTACTTAAGCATCTCCCTCGTCTGGTCCTGACTCATCATCGCTCATCACAAAGGATGATAGCCATGACTCCAGCTCACCGATGCAGTTATGATAAGCTACACGCTCCCGTTCCCATTTATAACTAGCGAGACGGTGCTCAACTTACATTACATATTGCATATCATACACTTATACACAAAACATATGCATAAAATAAACATGTACAATAGAGAAGGCATACCCTCTAAGTGGTAGCAAACTCTAAAAAGCACTCCTGCACCAAAGGAGACATGAATATAAAAAAGCAAGCAAATAAGTCAACCACCACTCACTAAATAAGTGAAACACATGCAAGAATAAATGAAGAACATGAACATGGGTAGCATCAACAAGAGCAACACCCGACTAAGGAAAGCCAAGTCTAAGCAAATCAAAACTCACTACTCTACTAAGGATATCCATCCCAAGTAAAGACTGTTGGGTTTTGAGATTCCATAAATAGCAAAAAATAAAATTTGAATCACAAACCCGAACTTAGATCCAATTAATTCAATTAATTGATTAAGTCTAGGGTTTTTTTTCTTACCACAATGTAGAAAAGGTAAGAAATCTAGAAGGAAGAGAGGAGATTTACTCCAGTGACACCCTACCTCGAGCTTTTAATATAGTTGTTCAAATTTGAGACGTCTCCAAAAGAATCCATCCACCATAAGTGTCCATACAAAAAACCCTTAATTTTGAAAATGAATATTTATGTGCTAGCACCTTCTCTTGATTTCTCACAAATCAAAAATTAAAAAGAAATATGTGTTTTGTTTTCTAAAAGAGAGAAAATGAATTTGGTAGCGGAATAATGAGAGTGTATAAAACCCTAGAGAATATAATATATTTATAGACATTTCAATTAGGGTTTCACATACCAAACAACCTTCTGGTAATTTCTCACTTATTCTTATTTTGATTTTATTTAAATTTAAATCAAAAATAATATTTTATTTTTTTAAGATAACTTTTACCTTAAATTAATAAATATTTTATTTATTTATTTCCACAGAACTTATTTGGGCTTGTTAAACCCATATTCGTTTTGGGCTTATTCAAAGTGTGTGACCCCTGTAGGTTCACATGACGTTGGTAGTGGGCCTTAAATCTCTATTTAGGCCTATAAGTCATAAGTGCCCTCTAGCAAGACATTATGACTACCCAAGTCATATGAAGTCAATAATCTAACATAACCTAATATATAGTGAATATTCTAGTCCCTTTGTCATACGATATCATGATTGAATATAAGGCATAGATTATGTCATCCATATAGAATTCAATCATATAATTTCTTGATTCCAAGTAGATTGAGAATGATAACTCTTTATTTATATAATTTAGCATGGCCATGCATTTTCCTTAGTCTATCTAATCAAGGGGCCCATAGATATCTTACTCATATTAAATGAGGGAAAAATTCCTTCTTAATCACTCACATTTCTCACATAACTCATTTTATACCAAGAACCTATTTTATCATCCAATTAAAGATAATATAAGATTATTTCAAAATATAAAATAGTTATATAGAAATCCATGGTGATTTTAAGGTTAGAGGACTAAGCTAATATTACTGTGATGAGAATTACTTATGATAATTATCTATGTAGTATTCTCACTATGGGTCAATCCAACACTTTATTTCTCAAATAAGTACTATAAGTTGACTTAATATCTCATATTCATTATTAGTAAAACATAATCATCAATCAACACCATACTAGCCATAATACATTATTATGACTAGAGATAATTTGAATAGAACTCATATTTAATCTAAGGGTTTTACTATCAAGTCATATACTCAATGACCTTAGTAAGAATTGACTATTCAAGTAATTATCATAACACAAAGTGATAATGAAAAATGCCTCTTTATTAAATAAAATGATAAAGTCAAAACATGGTCATACATGATTGACCTAGTGTATATCACTAACAAAGACAAAGATGGTTGAACTGTCAAGTCCCCAAGAATAATACTACCAGAAGCCATACCACTAGCATAGGTAGTCATCTCAGTACGGAACATGCCCTCATCCTCCTCAAAATAAGATCTAGATCTTCTCCAACATTGGTATAGATAAGTTCTTATAACTTATGTCAATTACAGTTTATTACTAATAAAGTTTTCTACATACTTGCCCTAAAATAGGAATAAAGGCTTACCAGATCAAAAGAAGTGACTCTTAATGACCCACGTGATGACCTAATCCTTAAACCTAAAGGACGAGATGCATCTGCCTGAGAACGTGGAGGTGAAGGAAAGGTCCCACTTGCTACAACATCAATCAGCTGAGGGATCAATACATCAACATAAGGCAAACTCACACTCTCTAAGAGGCTCTCAAAGGGGAATCCCATCATAACATCAGCAAGTTCATCACCATAATGCTCATGGCCCTAAAACATGTCACTAGGAGGAGGGACGGGAACTCTCCTCATATATGGGCCATCCCACCAACAATTGACTCGCTCACCTAAATACCACACTCTATCGATAAGGCTAGAGAGCAACAGCCGTCTCTCTAGTTGTCATGCAACTACCATCTCTGTCATCCAATGAGACTTCACCGCTGACCATCAAAGAAAAATCTACTCAAAGGGTAAGAATGAACAAAAGATGCCTAAGAAATAAATAACCAACATATTAGGAATCAGACATACCTGATCAGGGGATAGCTTCCCAATATGGCTCTAAGCTACCATGCAATCCTTAATCAAATAAGTAGTCTTCTTGATCCAACAAGAATAACAAAGGAAGCCATTGTAAACGGCGGGATTTAGCGCACGTCCAAGATTTTAGCTACAGCGTCACTGTTTGAGCTCAAGGCTCTAAAGAACACACTAACCACTGTCACAAAGACATGGCGTGGAGATAAGGAGTCACCACCTAAGGTAATAACTAGGAAAAATTGAAAAGGTGGTACTCGATTCCCTAAAAGAAAGCCAGCACCACAACCAGGAGATTCTGGATACGGAATACCAACTTCTTTCAGTCTTGTGTTCATTTAGAATTACTTTATGAATTATTATCTTATCCTTTATTTACAAGCAATTTCATAGTTTTCTATGGATTTCTAATGAAATTCATCTCCCTCATATGATCACTATGCATTTTCCTCCATAATCACCATAAAAAAAACTAATAATTAATGAATAAATTATGATAAAATAAATAGAATAATGAATAAACAAATAAATAAAAGAAAAGTAAAAGAATATGATATGCTTATGGATGATTAGGGTGCTCCTCAGATTTGTGATTCACCATTCTTGATAAGTCTTCGAATCTTTTCTTCAAAAATTCTTTACGAGTCTTGAATTAAACGTTGAATCAAAAAGAATTTTTTATAAAAAATAAATATAAGAAAAATAGAATCACAATTTTCTCTCTTCTCCTCTCCTTTTTCCTACGCTCTTCCTCCTCTTTTCTTTTTTTCCTTTCCTGCTCCTCTTCTTTTCTTTTCCTAAGCTCCCCTTTTATAGCAGAACTAGGAAGGCTAACCCTAATCCTAATGTGATTCTCATTCCTAAAGTGTATTTAGGAATTTTGAACCAAATATGATTAAATTAATTAGGAAGTTTAAACCAATTTAGGATTAAATTAATTAGGAAATTTAAACCACCTAAAACACTAAATTGGAATAATTAGAAATAGGAAAATGGAAGAGTTCAATTCCGACCGAGATTGTACAATTTCGATCGGAATTGTACAATCCCGATCGGAATTATTGTAATTCCAATCAGAATTACATAATTCTGATCAGAATTATGTAATTCTAATTGGAATTACATAATTCCGATAGAAATTATGGAATTCTGATGCGCACTTTTTTTTTAACATATAATTATAAAAAGGCCCCAGAAAAATTTAAATTTTGCAATTAGGTCCTAAAAAGAACTTTGCGATTTAGTCCCTGAAAACATTAAATTCTTCCTTTAAAAGCCCTTAGAATTTTTTAAAGATTAAGCATCGAAGACATTTTCATCATTGGAGTCCTTTGCTGCATCCATAACATGTCATCCCGAAATTGGGTGTCTACAGTTGCCCTCCTTTGTCGCTGTTTGCTTGACAAATTGTGGCAAAGTAGAATAGCACCTAATTTTCAAATTGAAAGTTAGGATACTTACCTATATTCTATGAGGCTTCTGCTGGTGAATTTGTTATACTCAGACATATAGCATTTTAAATGACATATCATACTCGGTCGTATGATATTGATTATACTCGGTCGTATAATCGATTGAAGATACATTACATTCGGTCATACAATGCTGACTACACTCGGTCGTATAGTCTGTTTTGATGAGAAACATCATACTCGGTCATATGACGCTAATTATACTCGATCGTATAATCAATTGATGATACATTGCACTCGGTCGTATAATGCCGACTACACTTTTTTTTAACATTTAATTACAAAAAGGCCCCCAAAAAATTTAAATTTTGCAATTAGGTCCTAAAAACAACTTTGCGATTTAGTCCCTAAAAACATTAAATTCTTCCTTTAAAAGCCCTTAGATTTTTTTAAAGATTAAGCATCGAAGACATTTTCATCATTGGAGTCTTTTACTGCATCCATAACATGTCATCCCGAAATTGGGTGTCTACAGCCATCTTCTTGGAAATGCTCGATGGATGGAAGAGGGAGAATCCTGAAATCATATGCCTACCTTTATTAAAATCAAATGGTCAGAAATAACAAACCCAAAAGTAAAAGAACAGACAACAGAACTCTTACTCACATCCAGCTTGAACAAGCATCCACAGATCCTCGAGCCACCTCGACATGCCACATCAAGGCTTGAGTACATATGAGCAAAGATAGTAGCTCCCTAGTAATAGCTCGGCAAGCCATCCAGATCTCTTAATACAAACAGCAATCGCAAATCACCCATACCCGAAGAGTTCGGGAAGATAACAACACGCAGTAAATAAAATAAAAAGCAGTGAGCTAGCTACTCTACTAAGTCAAGACTGTCATCGTACAAAGTCCACACGAAAGAAATAAACTTCATGTAACGAGCTAGATATGGGCAACCAGACTTCATAAGTGTGACCACCCTAAGCAAATCCATCATGAGGCACCTACTCACTATAGAAATAGAACACTCCTCCTCACTGAAAGGAATAGGCTCTCTGGAAAAGCTCAAGCCCATGATAGCAGCAAAATCCAAAGGTGTAATAATCATCTCCCCAACAAGAAGATGGAAAGTATGCATCGTGTCCATCCACCACTCTATTAACGCATGCATGGCAATCTGAATCGATGCATATAAGTCATAGGATAATGCAATAATGACTCCATCAAAGCCCTTCCTAGCAATCATCTGCTTCATACACATCGGGAGACCCTAATAATACATGCTGACTTTGTTGAAACTACTAGGTAGCACAGTAACATACCTACAAGGCTACAAACTATAGGTATGCAATCAAACATTTGCATAGCTACTAAATACTAACACATCTCTCTCTATCATTTAACATGATAAAAAAACAAAATCAAAAAAGAAAAAAATTATGGTAAGCACTAGCACATGATCACAGCATTTATAATAAAGCTACAATTAGATAAATAGTTATGGTAAGAGCTACAGAGCTACAGCAATAGTAACCTCATATAGCAAAATAAACAACAAAATAGCCAATGAACAAGCTTTATAAAATAAGGACAAAGAAGGACCTACCTCGCAAAGATGGCACACCTAAGCATGAGTCACCAAGATATAAACAATAGGAATTGGATCTCCCCAAGAAAGCCTGGATGGCTGAGAACTTTGAGCACCAGATGTGCTAGTCCCTACAGTAGACGTCCCAACTCCAATGGCTTTTGTAAAGTCGCCCTCAACATCAACATCAATAAAAATATCCTCTAGACCCTCAAGAATGTTAAGAGACTCCATTTTACAAAGAAGAAAATGGAAGTACATAAGCAAAAATAGAGCAAATAGCACCTAAAACATAAAAAGAGTCAAGAAAAGTCAAAAAAACACTCAAAGAAGTCCAGAAAAAGCCTCCCAAACCTCCGAAATAGTCTTTTAAATAGACCCAAAGGGGAGGAAGCACTCACTACATGCCAGGTGTGTAACCACGCACACAAGCACGTGACCACACACCTTCCACATGTAGCCACGCGCACTTCTCCCTTCCACGCACCCTTCTATGGTTTTACATGCACTTCAAGACTTTGCACACTTATTTATACAGTCCTAAACTTCCATATATTAATTACATAATTTCAAATAGAAGTACATAATTCCAATTGAAATTACACTAATTATTATCAGAATTACACAATTCTGGTCAGAATTAGACCTTTCCGTCTAGTTTTTTTAATTTTTCAAAAAAAAAAAGTTCTTTTCCTAATCCTGATTGGTCAAAGAAATTGTTTTGGTATTCATCTACTATTTTAAGAAAAGAAAGTCCTTTTAGGAAAAAAACTCTATAGGAATGTGAACTGGGGTTTCCGTATTATTTTACTATAAAAGGACGTGTTTGGCTCCTTTAGAAAAGGGGGGACTTTTGGAGAAAGGATTTTTGGGGAAGCAGAATTTTTACAGTTTTTTTTATTAATTAATTTTTTCTTTAATCTTTTCTTTTGTTGAATTACTCTACAAAAATTCTCTTATGTTTGATTGATTAATTGAAGACCTTGGGAGAAGTAGAAGAAGAATATTTGAAGACTTATTAAGAACGGTGATTTTACAAAATCTGAGGACCACTCTAATAAAAAAAAACATCCATAAGCATAATCTTCTCCATATATTTTTCTTTTTGATTTTGTTGAGTTTTAGTTTATTCAAATTTCTTTATAATTTATTCACTAATTATAATTTTTGTTTCTTTTTATGGTGATTATGGAGGAAAATACATGATGATCCAATTTAGAGGACTAAATTCATGAGAAGTCCTTGGAATGCCATGAACAAGACCTTGTAGAGATATAGTTTCTAGGGTTTTCATTTTTTATTTTATTGCTTTATTTTATTTATGTTTTTTGAGGTTGTATTAATTTTTTTTCTCTTTGTATTCTCAATAGGTTATTGTAATAGCCCCAATAGTAGGAATAGTGAAATTATGTGTGGTTGTTTGTTTATTTTAATTAATTGGTTAGTAAAGTTAGGGTTTAAATTGGGTAATTAATTAAAATCAATGGAGGAAGTAGATAAATTTAGGATTGCATGTTAATTAAAATTAGGCTTTTAAAAGGAATAATTAATTGGTTTTTTTATCTTTTATTTAATTTTTTTGATATGTTTTATTTGTTTTTGGGCTTATTTATTTATTTTTATGTGTTTTAGGCTTTAAGCCTATATTAGATTTTAATCCACTTAAATAAATTTAGGGTTTTTCTGAGGTTTGATAATTAGATTCACTTTATTCATAAATTTACTAATTTAATTAAGATTAGGTTTGATTAATTAAAATGCATCATTAGGCCTATAATCAATTAGATTTTTAGGTTATAAATAACTTAGGCCCGTTTAGTAAATTGGACATAGGCCCACCTAATTTAATAACTTAATTAGACTTAGCCCATTAAATTAAAGCCTTTTTAATAACTTGTAGATTTAAGATCACCTTAGAATTAAAACATGTAGAATTAGGCCCACTAATTTAAATACTTCATAATTTGTATATTTAGACCCATTTTTAAATTTAAAATAAAATAGACTTAGGTTCACTTAATTAAAATTAAAGAATTAGGCCCTTTAGGCTCACTTGTAAATTAAAACATGTAGATTTAGCTTAATTAATTAAAATCAATATTGATTAGACTAACTTAGGGATTGTGATGAATGCATTGTTTGCTTGTATATTTCATTACTAGTTTTCCTTGGAGTTAATTGCTAAAATAAGAGTTTATATGAAATTGCATGTAAGTAGAGGATAAGATAATAAGTCATAAAGTGATTCTAAGTGAACACAACACTGAAAGAAGGTAGTTTTTCGTATCCAGAATCTTCTAGTTGTGGTGCTAGCTTTTTTTTAGAGAATCGAGTACCACCTTTTCGATTTGTCCCAGTTATTACCCTAGGTGGCGACACCTCATCTCCACGCTATGTCTTTGTGACAGTGGTTAGTGTGTTCTCTAGAGCCCTGAGCTCAAACAGTGTCATGGTCCTTAAAATCTTGGACGCATGCTAAACCCCGCCATCTATAGACTTCTTCCCCTCTCCAGTCTCTACTCATGTTGCTTCTCCTACTACTCAATTTTGATTTTGCTCTTCTTTTAATTTTTTTAAATTGTTCAACCCATCTTTGCTAATTGACTTAATTCATTTATGTAGGATCTTAAGACTTGGTATTCTATACTTAATGAGGATATTTCTTTATATTTGAGCTTTCTAGAAACTTCATCTATTGAGCATGGCCATGATTATGACTCTATTCTAAATGACGAATAAGTCACTAAAGCTAAAGAGTTAGAGACTAGATCCTTAAGAGAGACACAGAAATCTAGCCTGCTAATGGACCTTGACATTTTAGAATAAAGCACCAAGTCCACATCCTTTTCTTATTTGAAAAAGTAACTTGTTTGGATCTTTTCCCACTTAGATAAAGCAGGTGTTAGCCAAGTAAATGCTTCCAAACACTTGAGCTACTTTTATTAGCAAAAAGTGGAGTTTTTAGCCCAGTAACATAACATAAAAGAGATAAGGACTAAAGAGAATGAAGCAAAAGACTCTTTTGACAAATTAGTTATAAAGATCAATGATTTTGAGGCAAGATTGCTTACTCTCAAGGCTGAGAGGGTGGAAATGCTCAAGAAAAACAAGAGCATGGCAGCAGAGTATCAGCAAGCTATCTCTCAAGCTAAAGTAATAGGGAAATCACTAGCTGACTAGAAGGAAGCTATCCTTGAATGGAAGAAGCAAGAGCAAAAGGCCATCACAACCAAAAAATAAATCTGGAAATATGGGACACTTTTAGAGGATTTGACTTTGATGCCCTCTTACCCTTTTTATAATTTGAACTTGATTTATATGACTTCTACTGATGATTACTTTAAACTAGATTATGGATTATTTTATGACTTTACACCTTTAGTAGCTTTGAATGGCTTTTAAAACCTTTATGTCTGGCAATTTTACTTAGTTGGCCTTTGAGTCATTTCATGGAAATATTATTTGGATGACTTATTGATGCTTTTTTATATTTACTAGTTTTCTCAATTCTTATAGGAAAACTCACACACATCTACACCATAACCATACATTGCATATCCAAAGGCTCAATTTTCAACAGAGATGCTACTGAAATTTTGTCATTTTACTATTCATAACATTATTTAACTAGCTTCATTATTTAATTAAAAAAATAACTCATAAACAAAGAAACTCTTATTTATTATTTAATCATAAAGATAGCTATTTATGTCATCTTAAATCTATGTTAAAACAAAAATAAATAAATTAACACTAATATAATTTGGTGATAATCTTTAGGCAATGGCCAATTATAAAATTTCAGTCTTTCTCTCTCATTTCTCATATAGCGAGAATACACTTTTTCAAATATTTTCCATTAAAAAATCTTTTATGTGAAATATGTTCCAAGCTATCTAACCAGTAGGCATAACCATTCAAGACCTAATAAATTTTAAATGGACCTTTCTACTTGGGAGACTACTTCCCTCACTCCCTGTCCTTAGTCCTAGGTGGCAATATGACTTTCCAGACCATGCCACTTATATCAAATTTCTTCTTTTTAATTTTCTGATTGTAAAGCATGGAAACCTTCTTCTTTTGAGCTATCATACTAGTTGCTCTTAACCTTTCTTCATCCATGTTATCTAATTCCATTAACATAGCCTCAGAAAATTCCTCCAGTGTCAAATCATTTTTCTTTGCTACCTTTAAAGAAGGGACACACTTCCAAAGGTAAAATGGCATTGTGCCCAAAGGTTAAGGCAAGAGGAATAGTACTAGTGACTTCCCTTTTTGAGCTCCTATATGCCGACAGAGTTTCAAACAAAATTCTTGGCCAATCCATTGGGCTATCTTTAAAATTTTCTCCAGTATACCAATGATGATTTTATTGGAAGCCTCAACTTGACCGTTAGCTTAGCATAGTGTAGGGTTAAAATTAAATGCTTGATGCCATAATCTTTCATGAATTCTTTTATTTCTTCACTAGTAAACATTGTTCCTTGGTCCATTGTGATAGTCTGGGGAATACCAAACTTGTGAATAATATGTTCTTTGATGAATGAAATGAAATCTTTCTGCTATACTTTCTTTATGGGAATTGCTTCTAGCCACTTTATAAAATAATATGTAGCTAGAATGATGAAGCTATAGCTTTTAGAAGAAGCTAAATAATTTTTCCCAATGAGGTCCATAGCCCTACATCAAAATGGATATGGCTACACCATAGAGTACAGATCATCAACGAGTACTCTCTGTATACTTCCATGTTTCTACATTATTGACACCCCTTAGCATATGTTATGCAATCTTTTAAGATTAATAGCTAAAAATACTTATGTCTCATGATCAACCATCTCATCTTTCTCCCAGCTCGGTGACCACCACAGACACCTTTATGCACCTGCTATAGAATCTTTATGGTTTGGAAAAATGAAGGGCACCTTAAGAACAATCCATTAAGATTTTTTTTTAAAAGCTCATTTTCAATTAAATTATAATTCAAGGCCTAAGCTTTAACTCATAATGGAACTTTTTTGGCAAGATTTTTTAGATAGATTTTAATTTTCATATGCCAATCTCCTGCTATATTTAAGTTACTATTAAGCAACTCAAATTCCAACCCCCTTTCATGGATGGATGGGTGAGATTTTTTATGCATAAAAATTAACTTGTGAGTTAACTCTTTTGACATTCTTAACCCTAATTCAACCTAAGATAACTCATTAGCTTCCCAGTTAAATTCTTTAGGTACATGCATAAAAGACACATTTTTAAAAGAATCAATAAGTTCAATAGCAATAGTGAAGTAAAGTGCTAGAGACAAGCTTATGCATCTATATTCTCATGTCTATTGCTTAATTATAAGCTGAGAATCTCTAATTACCAATACCTCTTTAGCTCTAGTCTTGGAGAATTTCAAGGCCTATTTAAAGCCTTATACTTAGCTTGATTATTGGTGCATAGAAAGTCTAAAGTAAAGCTGAGAGCTATTTTTGTTCCAGATGGTGATGTGATTACCACACTAGCCCTAGCTGATTTGTCTATGGAAATACCTATCAAACTTTAATACCCATAATTGAATATCAATTCCACATATTGGGAGGTCTTTTTCCTCCATGTTTCTGTGGGTAGAATGGTTGGCTATAAAGTCAACTAGTGCTTGTCTTTTCACTAATTTTTTAGGGTGATGAACCAGCGAAAATTTAATTAAGCTCAACAACCATTTTTTAATTTTCCTTAACAACATTGGTCTATTCAACATATATCATTTGATTAGGTTGTCAAATTACATATACTTTATGCTTCAATAGATAATATATCAATTTAGTATAAGCAAAGTACAATGCAAGATATAATTTTTCAATGAAAGAATATTTTATTTCTATAGGAATTAAAATCCTACTCAAATAATATATAGCTTGCTCATGCCCCATTGTGTTATTCTGAGCTAAAAGACATCTAATGGACTCAGTTGTAGCTAACATATATAACCTTAAAGGCATTCCCTCTTTTGGGGAAACTGGAACAGGTGGCTTGGACAAATATCCTTTAATTTTATCAAATGTAATTTAATGCTTCTCTTACCATTTAAATTCAATCTCCTATTTTAATTTTAACAAGTTAGAAAAATCCTTAATTTTTCCAGCAAGGATAAAAATAAACCTCCTTAAATAATTGACTTACTCTAAGAATCTCTATAATTCTCTTTTAGTCTAATATGGTAGCTCTAAGCATTATTTTTACCCTTTTTCTTATTAACCTGAACTCCTCTTTGATGCATAAGAAATCTAAAGGAATTTTCAGCCTATGCACCAAAAGCACAATTAAGAGGACTAAGTTTTATATGATAAATTCTCAGTCTTTCAAAGCTCTTTCTCAAATGAGAAATATGATCATAGGCTTTTTTGGATTTTACCACTATATCATCAATATAAACCTCCATGTGGTGGCCAATCATATCACAAAAAATAGCATTCATAGCCCTTTGTTACATAGCATCGACAATTTTTAAACCAAAAGGCATAACCAGCCATTTAAAGGTCCCTATTGCTCTTGGACATCTGAATGTAATTTTAGACACATCTTCTTTTGTAATGAAAAATTGATTGTAACCCTAGAAGCCAACCATAAATGATAACAACTCATTCCTAAAGGCATCATTAATCAATATGTTAGCTACTTGCATAATATAAACATCTTTTGGAGTGGCTAAATTTAAATCCCTAAAGCCTATGCAAACTTTAAGCTTAGTATTCTTTTTCGTTATATGGACTATATTAGAAAGCCACTCAATATACGTAGTTGGCCTGATGAAACTAGCTATGAGCAATTTTTTTATTTCATCTTTGACTTTAAATTCCATCTCCTTTGACATTCTCCTAGGAGGTTGTTGAAAAGGATGAAATTCAAGCTTTATGGGGAGGCAATGCTTAACTATCTCTCTATCTAACCCTAGTATCTCTATTTAATCCCATGTAAAACAATCTTTAAATTCATTCAGCTATACAATTAACTCCTTTTTTTATTTCTCCCTTTAGTAAAGAGCTAATGTATGTGATTATTGGCTCTTTTTCTATGCCAAGATTAATTTCCTCCAAAAGGTCTTGAACTTCATATTGATTATCCTAATGGCGCTATAGTGCCTCCTTTAAATCCTCTATTTACAATTCATCAGCATCTTCTTTAAAGCCTTCCTCACCTATAATTTCTATTCCATTCACTTCTAACTCTTCTCTAATTATCTTCTTTGTAGTTTGCTACATTAGACACTTCTTTATAGCTGTTGTAATCACTGCCAACTACTTTATTGTGTGTCTAATCATTAATTTCTTCAATAATAGGCTCCTCCATCAGCCAATAAGTGTAAGGCATGATAGCTTTCTCCTTATATATCACATCTTATTGTTCTTAGACCCTCTCCTTCATCTCTTATTTGGAAAGATAAGTATTTTTAGGGTTACCATTCATCTTTTCACTAGTGAATCTAAGAGGCCCTAGGTTTACATCATATAATATGGCCTCTAGATTATTTATGCAGGTCTTAAATGGCTTGTTGTCAACCCATTCCACTTCAACATCATTATCTTTCTATAATAGCAAGAATTGGTCACAAAAAGATGGTACACACCAATTAGCATGAATCCAATCCCTCCCAAGTAGTGCATTATAACTAGTACTTGATTCCACCATAATAAATGCAGAGAGTGATCATCTACTACTAATAGTAATCTCAATTGGTAAAACCCCTACAACTCTAGTAATTTCTCTTATAAAAGCTGAAATAGTAATATCAATAGAAATTAAATCTTCTTCATTTTTACCAAGAGAACTTAAAAGCCTAAGTTGGTCATCTCCAAGGAATGTTTTTTAAGAATAACCCTTTTAGGTTGATCTAGCCTAGTGACTTGAATCACAACTCCACTCAAGTGTTCTACTTCTTTTAAAAAAGCTGCCCTCTAAGTGTCATAAGGCCCACTTTTGTTAGATTCTCGCATCATAAATTCCTGAGGTAGTATGACCAAAATAGTACCATACCTAAAAGGCAAAGGCTCACCCTCTACCTCAAAAGCATCAATTTCATGTCTTCATCTAATTCCATGCTTAAAATCTACCTCTTGAGAACCTGAGCTTCCTATAGATGCCTCTTTGCTAGAACAGGGATCCTTTATAGCTTTTCTCCTAAACTCAAACTTATTTTAAATTTCTACTTACTGCATCAGTTTGACTTATATTTATTAATATTTTTCCTTCCTTTCAGTAGCACATTGCTTTTAGAGCTTTCTTTTTTAGGTATGCATTAATTGTTGTAAGAATTTCCTATTCTCCACTCAATGTCAATGTATGCTTAGATCCATAAGTGGTGGAACAACAAATCTAGGTTATTTTCTAGTGGACCTTGGCATGATTACATTTACTTCTCTTCTATATCTATACCTATAATTATAATAAGCATTCCAAGAGAAATTAGGATTTGAATTTTTTTTTAATTGGAAAATTTTCTTGCCTTTTCGTTGAATTCCAATTTTAAGCAAGTCTTTAATTAATGCCATATCTCCACCAATTATATTGGAGTTTTTAGTGGTATGATGGCTTTGGCTTAGGTGTCTACTTTCCTCTTCTGGGTTCATCTCCCCATCTAGAATGAGTTATTATTTCCATAGGAATATTTACTAATGAAGGTCTAGAGTATTTCACCTTATAATTAAATTTCCCTGAATGTTAGCCAAGGGTATCCCAATTCTCTTTCCTTTCTTTGAGCTTCTTTTTCCTATCTAAAAAATCTTTAAGATCGATATTTATAGTATTGAATGTAGTTATAAGTAGGAATGGACCATGTTTAACCAACATGATCTCCGTCTTTTCTAGGAACTTCAACACACCTTTATTGATTCTATTATGTATCATATTCTTAAGCACCTAATAAGGAATTTTTATAAGAGTTATGATACTTATAATAATTTGTTCCTTTTATCTCATTATAGGTATTTTGTGATCAGGTAGTAATTTAATGAATTTTTCCTTAAAAAGGAAATTAAAGATCTGATCAGTTTTTGAGATTTCAAATATGTATTGAACCTAAGGATTGGAACCCTAGGATTTTTTCCAAGTCTCTGGTGTCTTTTTTTTTCCAATAGTGGGCAAACACATGTTCTAGTGCTTATAAGGTCTATTATATGAATTTTAGCATTAGACACTTCTTGGAAGTATGTGCCCATTGAAGCTTTTTTCCTTTAATTTTCTTCCCTGAGCAACTCCTCATATTCACTTACTTAAGCAACGAGTTCATAAAAGTCACAAAATTCCATGCCCTAAAACTTCTTTCTTAGTTCAATGTCCATATCCCTTCATGCCATTTTGACATATTCATTCTTAGGTAAAAAAATCTTACAGCTATTTCTCATCCTCTTGAATTTACAATGAAAAGGTTAGCACTCTCTTTAGCCTTCTGGGTCACCCTAGATAATTCAACTATGCAAGTCTCCAATTTGAACCTAAAAAATTAGGTGTCAAATTGCCCTTCCATCTTCTGACAGGTGAGAATAGAATTTTTGGGCAACGTTGCATACCAAGTGAAAGCAGTGCCTATCAAACTGTTAGGAAATAATCTTAATTTTAAATTAAAAAAATTTCATAGTTTCCTAACTCCCCATATTGAATTGTGAAACAGGCGATGTGCTCCAGTGTTGACTTATTGTATCCCCTATAGAATAAGAAGAAGTCAAGAACCCAATACCCCTTGGGATAAGGATTATCTTTGTCAACCATATCTGGGTGTGGCTTATGAAATTTTAGGTAGCCAACTTGACACAGACCTAGCTCATACATCTCTTGCACCACATCTCTCACAGCATCTAAATCAGTTCCCACTTTAGGTGCTTAGGGAAAATGAAACTATCCTTAGGGATTTAGCATATAACCCTAGAGAGAATTACCCCTCATGCTTTTCCCTTCTTGTTCATATTTCTTTGGCTACAAGGTAGGGTTGAACCTGCCAAAATATAGTTGGTTAAGCCTGTTATTATTTATATTATTACCATTTTAGTCATTAGAGCGGCTAAAAGTAGTTATCTTATTATTAAGCCCAACCTCATTTCTCTTAGATGGAGGAATATACCTTTCATTAATGACTAGTTGGACTCCAAAAGCAATTTTTGCAAAGTTACCAAAACTCTTCCTAGGCCACCATTAGTTTCTATATAGTATCTTGCTTGGACAAATGCTCATTTCTTTTAGAAAATGCTTGCACAACATCCTACAACATTTTCTTAAAATTTTCAATACTGGCATCGATAAAAAAGCTAGCTTACTTTAAAGAACTAACCATATGATGTACTTCATCTTGTAGAACTTTAATCCATTCAAAAGCTTAAGAATTAGTACTCTCAACACTAACATTAACAGCTTTCAGATTCTAAACTATTTGGCTAGTGGGTGCCTCATCTTTGTTTTAGCCAAAAGGCACCAGATTACCTTTTAAGTGTTCATCACCTACTTCTTTCGGTTTCTTGTTGGATGAATCTCTAGCTTCAGAAACTTTTTTTCCATTCCTAAATTTTAGCATCTTACTGAAACGAGTCCCACCAAGAGTTCCAAAAGATTGTTGGCTAATTTTTTGGCTTTTTAGGTAAATGTGAGCATGCGAGAAGAATTTAATCCTTAAAATATATTGACTTCTTTCATACGAAATTTGAGTCCCCAAACTCCTGTACTACAATTTGTTTGGATTTTAAAAGATAATGTAAATTAATAATGACAAACACTATTGAATAATTAAATTGGAAATTGTATTGATTTTTTAGGCTTAATACAAAGTAGACGATGAGTAAAAAGAAAACAGTGCAATTGACAAGCTAAAGAAAATGATAGTAGCAGCTAATGATTTGTTTGGAATTTTAGTTAAAAATGACTATTGGTTTATTGGAGATGTCCTCTTCTAATCATTCTTTGCCTTTTTATACTGTTAGAATTTATTTCCCTAAATAAATGTCACAACTAAAGAGTTTTCCATTTCGGGAAAATAAATTCATATAAATTTTCATAACTCCAGTGACACTCTTTTTTCCCAAGTCCCTGCTGCTTTTGGAATTTTTTATGTCCCTCTTATTCAAAAAGTTTAGTAATTTAGGCTTTTATTATTTGTTTGGGCTTTTTAAATTTAAATCACACTAAAAATAATGGGCTCACAATTTCTTTAGCCCAAAATTCAATATGGGCTCAAATACTTTCAAACCATATTTATAATGAAATAAAGTGACAGAAACGGCTAATTGCTTCCTCCTTTTTTTTATTTTGTACTCAAAAGAGATCACAGATTTGTGATTCAGTGAAGTAAATTGCTTCCATCCATTTAGTGGCTTCCACCCCTTTAATTAATTAAAACTTAAACAAATAAACATAAAATTATTAAAATAACATAATCATAAAAATGAAACTAAACAAAATTATTAAAAAACAAACATTTTCTTTTTTAAATCATAGTCATAGAATCAAAAATATGATTTTTTTTCTCAAATATTATAAATCTAGCAACACAAACTATTTTAATTGAAAATATAATAAAGTACAACTTTTTATGGGAAAAAATGTAACATGCATGTATTTTATTCAATAAATTATCATTTATTATTTTAAAACATAATTTTTTCTTCAAATCAAATCATAGAATGTTTGAACAAAGTTAAAATTAAAGATCTACAAATAATCAAAACCTCTAACTCAAAATCAAACCATAAATAAACTTTTTATTATTCAAAAAGTCATATGCAATGTCTGTTGAATAGAAGATAAACATTAAAACCAAACCATATAATATAGACTTTACCATTTTAGATCTCATCACATTAATGATTAAAAAAATTTTAGAATAATATCCCAATGTATTCGAGTCTAAAAGTGCAAAAAATAAAAGAAAACAACTGAAAACTCGATAAGACAAAGCAAATATAATAGGTTTCTATCACTCGATTCACTGTGATGTAACTATATAAAAGAAGAAAAATATTAAATTAAATCCATAACAGGTGTAAGGAAAGAAAATAGGAAAAGACAAGGGACTATTTGGGTTCTAAAGTGAAGATGAGAGGATAAGAAGAAGATTCAAGAGAGAACGAGAGAGAATAAGAAGGAGGCAGAGAGAGAGATAAGGAGAAGTGGTAAAATGAGGGTTAGGGTTAGTTTAGTATGTTTATATAGGTAGGGTTTAGGTTTAAACATCATCATTTTTATTGTTTTAATATATGTATGTATGTATGTATGTATATGTGTGTGTGTATGTATATATAATTGTACAATCCATATTATAGAAACTGATTATATGATATTATATATACATACAATTTTAATATCTTTAATATATACATCCATATATATTTAAAATTGTACATCTTCATTATTAAAATTATATATATATATATATATATATATATATATATATATTTATTTATTTATTATATGTAATTCGGTTTTCAATTGGCAAACCCCTCTAACTGAACCAAAAATTAAAGTCCACTCATTCTTTTCCCAATGCACCAAACCAACCATTTAATCACTCACCAACTGAGATGATTACTTAAAATGGTTTAGTTTAGTTCAAAATCTTTGGCTCAGTCGGTTCTTGTACACTTCTAGTCACGCCAAAGGGTGTTTCCTTATTTGTCAATCTCTCACTAATAAATAGTCCCATTCACAATGAATTTTCTCACTAAAAATTATAAGCTCAGCTATCTAGATTTAGTCTATTATTTAGTTGAATGGAAATGGAGTAGGAGTAGTTTTCATTCATACCCAACAACTTCAGGTATTTGGGGATGATGGTGATGTATCCTCCAACATAAATTTTTTCTAACTCAGTAGTGACAATACTCTATAATTTATTGGCAAATATTTTGGTTAAGCCAAAATATTTTCCTTTTTCTCTATACAATAGCATAAATAGCTCTAATTTTCTAACATTTTTGTGACTTTCACCTCTAGTAGGAACAGAATAAGACACGAAATAGTATAAATATTGATGCACAAATGAATTTAGATTTGAACTCTTAACAACTTTAGGTCGAAATCAATTTTCTCCTATTAGTTCTTTCCAAGCATTGTGTTTATAAAATAAAGGTTCATCCTTATACACAGAGTGACCTACAGTAGGTAGTTTTAGGGCTTCACCCAATTGCTCATTTATGAGAGTCTTTTCTTCGTTAAGCAATCTAAATGATAATGAGTAGTCCTTTTCTACTTCAGAGTTAATAGAAACTAAAGAGTTAAAATAGGAGAAGTTAACTCATGAATCTTTACAAACTCTCTTAATCTCATTTTATCAAACAATTCTTTTATTTTATCTTCATTTCCTAATTCTCACACACATTCCCAATAAAATATATAAGTTTAATGAATTGGGCAAGATTTTAGGACTAAGTACCTTTCATTCCATTTTTTTGTCCATAACAGGGAGAATGCAGTGTCTTATGGGCCCCATTTAATTAAACCTTTATCTTTGAACCCATTTTTTTGTTGCTTTTAGAGTTTCTCGTGTGACAACTGCTATTCTAGTGGAGATCGATAAGAGTGTATGCTTATTTTAAAAGCCACTTAAGATAACAAAGTGATTGATGATGATAATGATATAAGATGAAAATTTGAATGTGAAAGATTAGTTGTTTAATGGTGAAATTTTGAAGTAAGAAAAATTAGGTTAAAACATATAAGAAGAAATGAGTAGCACGAGGAAGAAGAAATAAAAGAAAAGAACCTTAAATACCTCAGCACTAACCCTAAGCAAATCATTGGTAATGAAAGATGTGTCATTACCAATGATAAATTACTTTTTACCCATTATTAAGACATATTTTATCATAACTAATGACATAAAGAGTCATAATAGTGATAGAACCTCTATAATCAAGTTAAGTCATGACAAAAGTAATGACAATGGTCATGAAACTTTCTATCCAAAAATATTAAAATCATCAAAACTAGTGATTGAGGAGTCATGAATAGTGATAAGATCATTATAATCATGAAAATCACTTTACCAAATATAACTTTAAATAAAAACATGAATTTATTTTGAAAAATAAAACTTTCACCATCAATGACAAAAGTATAACAATCATGATGAAAACTCAGAATTTGTAAAAAAAAAAAAACTTCAAACTTTGGTTGGGCCATTTCAAACATAATAGGGACCAACTTGATGTTGCATCATAATCAATCAAAGTTCAAGGATATATCAAATTGATCACTTAAGGTTCCAATAATTTGTTATAATGACATGAACAAATACATATCGTAATGAATCACTATCCAACATGCCAATATCTCTTTTAATGAAATTCATCCTTTCTTCACAAAGTGGTTTAGTACTAAAGTATAATGATCAATATGAAAACATAAAATTTGAAAAAATAAAACTTTGAACTTTGGTTAAGCCATTTCAAACATAATAGGGACTAACTCAATGTTGCATCACAATCAATCAAAGTTTAAGGATATATCCAATTGTTCACTCAAGGTTCAAATAATTTATTATAATGACATGAATAAACACATATCATAATAAATCGCTATCCAACATGCCAATATCTCTTTTGATGAAATTCATTCATTCTTCACAAAATAGTACTAAGTACCTTTATTTCTAATTTTTTGTCCATAACAAGGAGAATACAATGTCTAATGGGCCCTTTTTTTATTTAACCTTTATCTTTGAACTCATTTTTGTCATTACTTTTGGAGTTTCTCTTATGACAGTTACTGCTTCTAGAATTTTTTTATGTCCCTTTTATTCAAAAAGTTTTGTAATTTAGGCTTTTATTGTTTTGATTGGGCTTTTTAAATTTAAATCACACTAAAAATAATGGGCTCACAATTTTTTTAGCCCAAAATTCAATATGGGCTCAAATACTTTCAAACCATATTTATAATGAAATAAAGTGATAGAAATGGCCAATTGCTTCCACCCTTTTTTTTATTTTGCACTCAAAAGAGATCACATATTTGTGATTCAATGAAACAAATTGCTTCCACCCATTTAGTGGCTTCCACCCCTTTAATTAATTAAAACTTAAACAAATAAACATAAAATTATTAAAATAACATAATCATAAAAATGAAACTAAACAAAAGTATTAAAAAAATAAACATTTTATTTTTTAAAATCATTTAATAGAATAAAAAATATAATTTTTTTCTCAAATATTACAGATCCAGCAACACAAACTCTTTTAACTGAAAATCATAACAAAATACAACTTTTTACAAAAAAAATGTAATATACATGTATTTTATTCAACAAATTATCATTTATTTTTTTAAAACGTAATGTTTTCTTCAAATCAAATCATAGACTCTTTGTACAAAGTTAAAATTAAAGATCTACAAATAATCAAAACCTCTAACTCAAAATCAAACCACAAATAAACTTTTTACTATTTAAAAAGCCACATGCAAGGTCTGTTGAATAGAAGATAAACATCAAAACCAAACCATAGAACATAGACTTTACCATTTTATATCTCATCACATGAATGATTAAAAAACATTTTAGAATAAGATCTCAATGTATTTGAGTCTAAGAGTGCAAAATATAAAAGAAAACAACTGAAAACTCGATGAAACAAAGCAAATCTAATAGGTTTCTGTCACTCGATTCACTGTGATCTAACTATATAAAAAAAGATAAAGATTAAATTGAATCCACAATAGGTGTAAGGAAAGAAAATAGGAAAAGGTAAGGGACTATTTGGGTTCTAAACCAAAGATGATAGGATAAGAAGAAGATTCGAGAGAGAAAGAGAGAGAATAAGAAGGAGGCAGAGAGAGAGATGAGGATAAGTGGCAAAATGAGGGTTAGGGTAAGTTTTATATGTTTATATAGGTAGGGTTTAGGTTTAAACAACATCGTTTTGACTATTTTAATATATGTATGTATGTATGTATGTGTGTGTGTGTATGTGTGTGTGTGTGTGTATATATATATATAGGGTTTACAACAGTCAAAATGGTATCGTTTTAACTGTTGTTTATATATATTTAGATATATATTTAGTTTAAAATTTTTATAAAGGTATGGTTTAGATTAAAATAGGTATGGTTTATATATATATATAGGGTTTATAACAGTCAAAACGGTGTCATTTTGATTGTTGTTTATATATATTTAGTTTAGGATGTTTATATAGTTAAGGTTTAGGTTAAAATAGGTAGGGTTTATATATATATATTTATTTATTTATTATATCTAATTCAATTTTCAATTGGCAAACCCCTCCAACTAAACTAAAAATTGAAGATCGCTCATTCTTTTCCCTATGCATTGAACTGACAATTTCATCACTCTACAACTGAGATAATTACTTAAAATGGATTACTTTGGTTCAAAATTTTTGGCTCGATCAATTCTTGTACACTTCTTGTCCTACCAAAGGGTGTTTCCTTATTTGTCAATCTCTCACCAATAAACAATCCCATTCATAATGAATTTTCTAATTAAAAAATTATAAGCCTAGCTATTTAGATTTAGTATGTTATTTAGTTAAATGGAAAAGGAGTAAAAGCAGTTTTCATTCTTACCCAACAACTTCAGGTATTTGACGATGATGATGATGTATCCTCCAACACAAATTTTTCCTGACTTAAAAGTGGCCATACTACATAATTGTTTGGAAAACAATTTGGTTAAGGCAAAACATTTTCCTTTTTCTCTATACAATAGCATAAATAACTCTAATTTTCTAACATTGTCATGACTTTAACCTCTAGTAGGAACAAAATAAGACATAAAATAGTGCAAATATTGATGCATAAATGAATTTAGACTTGAACTCTTAACAACTTCGGGTTGAAATTGATTCTCTCCTTTCAATTCTTTCCAAGCATTGTGTTCATCAAATAAGGGTTCATCCTTATACACACAGTGACCTATAGCAGGTAGTTTTAAGGCTTCACCCAATTGCTCAATTATTATAGTCTTCTCATTGTCAAGCAATCTAAAGGACTTTGAGTAGTCCTTTTCTACTCTCAGAGTTGATAGAAACTAAAAATTTAAAATATGAGAAGTTAAATTGTGAACCTCTACAAACTCTCTTAATCTCATTTTATTAAGTGATTCTCTTATTTTATCTTCATTCCCTAATTCTCTCATACATTACCAATAAAAAATATGAGTTCAATGAATCAGGCGAGATTTCATGACTAAGTACCTTTCTTTCTACTTTTTTATCCATAACGAGGAGAATATAGTGTCTTATGGGCCCTTATTTTATTTAACCTTTATCTTTGAACCCATTTTTATCATTGCATTTGGAGTTTCTCTTATGATAGCTGCTATTCTAGTGAAGATCAAAGAGAGTGTATAATTATTTTAAATGCCACATGAGATGAGAAAGTGATTGATGATGATAATGATATGAGATGAAAATTTGAATTTGAAAGATTAGTTATTTAATGGTGACATCTTAAAGTAAAAAAATAGGTTAAAATATATAAGAAGAAGTGAGTGGTGTGAGGAAGAATAAAGAAAATAAAAGAACCTTAAATACCTCAGTGCTAATGCTAGGCACATCATTAGTAATGAAAGATGTGTCATTGCTAATGGAAAATTCCTTTTTACCCATTATTAAGAATATTTGATCATAACTTATGACATAGAGAATTAAAATAGTGATAGAACCTTTATAATCAAGTTAAGTCATGACAAAGGTAATGGCAATAGTCGTGAAACTTTCTATCCAAAAATATTAAACTCATCAAAACTAGTGACTAAGGAGTCATGAATAGTGATGAGATCATTATAATCATGAAAATCACTTTACTAATTATAACTTTAAATAAAAAAATTATTTTATTTTGAAAAATAAAACTTTAACCATCAATGACCAAAGTATAATGATCATGATGAAAAATCAAAATTTACAAAAAAAAATTTTGAATGTTGGATAAGCCATTTCAAACATAATAGGGACCAACTCAATGTTGCATCAAAATCAATCAAAGTTCAATGATATATCAAATTGGTCACTTAAGGTTCAAATAATTTATTATAGTGACATGAACAAACATATATCATAATGAATCACTATCCAACATGCCAATATCTCTTTTGATGAAATTCTTCCTTTCTTCATAAAATAGTACTAAGTACCTTTCCTTCTGTTTTTTTGTCCATAACAAGGAGAAAAGAGTGTCTTATGTGCCCTTTTTTTATTTAACCTTTGTCTCTAAACCCATTTTTTTCATTACTTTTGGAGTTTCTCTTATGATAGTTGTTGTTCCAATGGAGATCGAAGAGAGTGTATACTTATTTTAAATGCCACTTAAGATCAGAAAGTGATTGATGATGATAATGAAATGAGATAAAAATTTGAATGTGAAAGATTAGTTGTTTAATGGTGACATCTTAAAGTAAAAAAATAAGTTAAAACAAATAAGAAGAAGTGAGTGGCATGAGGAAGAAGAAAGAAAAGAAAAGAACCTTAAATACCTTAATGTTAACCCTAGGCACATCACAGGTAATGAAAATGTGTCATTGCCAATGAAAAATTCCTTTTTACCCATTGTTAAGACATATTTGATCATAACTAATAACATAAAGAGTCAAAATAGTGATAGAACCTTTATAATCAACTTAAGTCAGGACAAAGGTAATGGTAGTGGTCATGAAACTTTCTATCCAAAAATATCAAAATCATCAAAACTAGTGACTGAGGAGTCATGAATAGTGATGAGATTATTATAATCATGAAAATCACTTTACCAGTTATAACTTTAAATAAAATTATTAATTTATTCTGAAAAATATAACTTTCACCATCAATGACCAAAGTATAATGATCATAATGAAAACTCAAAATTTGCAAAAATAAAAATTTGAACGTTGGTTGAGCCATTTCAAACAAAATAAGGACCAACTCAATATTGCATTATAATCAATCAAAGTTCAAGGATATATCACATTGATCACTCAAGGTTCAAATAATTTATTATAATGACATGAACAAACACAAATCATAATGAATCACTATCCAACAGGCCAATATCTCTTTTAATGAAATTCATCCTTCGTTTATAAAATAGGACTAAGTACCTTTCTTTTTGTTTTTTTGTCCATAACGAGGAGAATACATTGTCTTATGGGCCCCTTTTTTATTCACCCTTTATCTTTGAATGCATTGTTGTCATTGCTTTTGGAGTTTCTCATGTGACAGCTATTGTTCCAATGGATATCGAAGAGAGTGTTTACATATTTTAATTTCCACTTGAGATGAGAAAGTGATTGATGATAATCATATGAGATGAAAATTTGAATGTGAAAGGTTAGTAATTTAATAGTGACATCTTGAAGTAAAAAAAATTAGATTAAAAAAAATAAGAAGAAGTGAGTGGTCTGAGGAAGAAGAAAGAAAAGAAAATAACCTTAAATACCTCAGCACTAACCCTAAGCACATCACTGGTAATGAAAGATATGTCATTGCTAATGAAAAATTCCTTTTTACCTAGTATTAAGACATAGTTGATCATAATTAATGACATAAAAAGTCATAATAGTGATAAAACCTTTATAATCAAGTTAAATCATGATAAAGGTAATGACAGCGATCATGAAACTTTCTACACAAAAATTTTAAAATCAATAAAACTAGTGACTGAGAAGTCATGAATAGTTATGAGATCATTATAATCATGAAAATCACTTTACCAGTGATAACTTTAAATAAAAACATGAATTTATTTTGAAGAATAAAAATTTCACCATCAATGTCCAAAGTATAATGATCATGATGAAAACTTAGAATTTGCAAAAATAAAACTTTAAACTTTGGTTGAGCCATTTCAAATATAATAGGGACCAACTCAATGTTTCATCACAATCAACTAATGTTCAAGGATATATCAAATTAATCACTCAAGGTTGAAACAATTTATTATAATGATGTGAAAAAACACATATCATAATGAATCGTTATCCAACATGCCAATGTCTCTTTTGACGAAATTCATCCTTTCTTCTCAAAGTGGTTTAGTACCATAATATAATGATCATGATGAAAACTTAGAATTTGCAAATATAAAACTTTGAACTTGGGTTGAGCCATTTCAAATAGAATAGGGACCAACTCAATGTTACATCACAATCAATCAAAGTTCAAGGATATATCAAATTGATCTCTTAAGGTTCAAACAATTTATTATAATGACATGAACAAACACATATCATAATGAATCGTTATCCAACATGCCAATATATCTTTTGATAAAATTCATCCTTTCTTCACAAAATAGGACTAAGTACCTTTCCTTCTTTTTTTTGTCCATAACGAGGATAAAATAGTCTCTTATGTGCACCTTTTCTATTTAACCTTTATCTTAAAACCAATTTTTATTATTGCTTTTGGAGTTTCTCTTGTGATAGTTGTTATTCCAGTGGAGAACATAAAGACTATATGCTTATTTTAAATCACACTTGAGATAAGAAAGTGATTGATGATGATTATGATATGAGATGAAAATTTGAATGTGAAAGATTAGTTATTTACTGGTGACATCTTGAAGTAAAAAAAAATAGGTTAAAACAAATAAGAACAAGTGAGTGGTGCGAGGAAGAAGAAAGAAAAGAAAACAACCATAAATACCTCAGTGCGAACCTTAGGCACATCACTGGAAATGAAAGATGTGTCATTGCTAATGACAAATTCCTTTTGACCCATTATTAAGACAAAGTTTATCATTACTGATAACATAAAAATTCATAATAGTGATAGAACCTTTATAATCAAGTTAAGTCATGATAAAGGTAATGACAGTGGTCATGAAACTTTCTATCCAAAAACTATGAAATCATCAAAACTAGTGACTAAGAAGTCATGAATAGTTATGAGATCATTATAATCATGAAAATCACTTTACCAGTTATAACTTTAAATAAAACTATGAATTTATTTTGAAAAATAAAACTTTCACCATCAATGACCAAAGTATAATGATCATGATGAAAACTCAGAATTTGCAAAAATAAAACTTTAAACATTGGTTGAGCCATTTAAAACATAACAGGGACCAACTTAATGTTGCATCACAATCAATCAATGTTCAAGGATATATCAAATTGATCACTTAAGGTTTAAATAATTTATTATAATGATGTGAACAAACACATATCGTAATGAATTTCTATCCAACATGCCAATATCTCTTTTGATGACATTCATCCTTTCTTCACAAAGTGGTTTAGTACCACAATATAATGATCATGATGAAAACTCAAATTTTGCAAAAATAAAACTTTGAACTTTAGTTGAGCCATTTCAAACAGAATAGGGAGCAACTTAATGTTACATCACAATCAATCAAAGTTCAAGGATATATTAAATTAATCTCTCAAGGTTCAAACAATTTATTAAAATGACATGAACAAACACATACCATATTGAATCATTATCCAACATGCCAATGTCTCTTTTGATAAAATTCATCTAATCTTCACAAAATAGAACGAAGTACCTTTCCTTCTTTTTTTTGTCTATAACAAGGAGAAAATAGTCTCTTGTGGGCCCTTTTTTTATTTAACCTTTATCTTTGAACCCAATTTTGTTATTGGTTTTGGAGTTTCTCTTTTGACAGTTGTTGTTCCAGTGGAGATCGAAGAGAGTGTATGCTTATTTTAAATCACACTTGAGATGAGAAAGTGATTGATGATGATAATGATATGAGATAAAAATTCGAATATGAAAGATTTGTTATCTAATGGTGACATCTTGAAGTAAAAAAAATTAGGTTAAAATAAATAAGAAGAAGTGAGTAATGTGAGGAGGAAGAAAGAAAAGAAAAGAAACTTAAATACCTCAGTGCCAACCCTTGGCACATCACTGGTAATGAAAGATGTGTCATTGCCAATGACAAAATCCTTTTTGCCCATTATTAAGACATATTTAATCAAAACTCATGACATAAAGAGTCATAATAGTGGTAGAACCTTTATAATCGAGTTAAGTTATGACAAAAGTAATGAAAATGGTCATGAAACTATCCTTCTAAAAATATTAAAATCATCAAAACTAGTTATTGAGGAGTCATGAATAGTGATGAGATCATTATAACCATGAAAATCACTTTACCACTTATAACTTTAAATAAAAACTTGAATTTATTTTAAAAAAATAAAACTTTCACAATCAATGACCAAAGTATAACGATCATAATGAAAACTTAGAATTTGCAAAAATAAAACTTTAAACATTGGTGGAGCCATTTCAAACATAATAAGGACCAACTCAATGTTGCATCATAATTAATCAAAGTTCAAGGATATATCAAATTGATCACTCAAGGTTCAAACAAGTTATTATTATGAAATGAAAAAAAACACATATCATAATGAATTGCTATCCAACATGCCAAAATCTCTTTTGAAGAAATTCACAAAAACTCAAAATTTTTCACAAAGTGGTTTACTACTAAAGTATAATAATCATGACAAAAACTCAAAATTTTCAAAAATAAAGCTATGAACTTTGGTTGAGCCATTTTAATACAATAGGGACCAACTCAATGTTGCATCATAATAAATCAAATTTCAAGGATATATCAAATTGATCACTTAAGGTTTAAACAATTTATTATAATGATATGAACAAACACATATCATAATGAATCACTATCCAACATGCCAACATCTCTTTTGATGAAATTCATCCTTTCTTCATAAAATAGTACTAAGTACCTTTCCTTCTATTTTTTTTATCCATAATGAGGAGAAAATTGTGTCTTATGGGCCCCTATTTTATTTAACCTTTATCTTTGAACCCATTTTTGTCATTGCTTTTGGAGTTTCTCTTATGATAGCGGCTGTTCCAATGGAGATTGAGAGAGTTTATACTTATTTTAAATGCCGCTTGAGATAAGAAAGTGATTGATGATGATAATGATATAAGATGAAAATTTGAATGTGAAAGATTAGTTGTTTAATGGTGACATCTTAAAGTAAAAAGAACAAGTAAAAATAGGTAAAAAGAAGTGAGTGGCTTGAGGAAGAAGAAAGAAAAGGAAAAGAACCTTAAATACCTTAGTGCTAACCATAGGCACATAACTGGTAATAAAAGATGTGTCATTGCCAATGAAAAATTCCTTTTTATCCATCATTAAAACATATTTGATTATAACTGATGACATAGAGAGTTAAAATAATGATAGAACCTTTATAATCAAGTTAAGTCATGACAAAGGTAATGGTAGTGGTCATGAAACTTTCTATCCAAAAATATTAAAACCATCAAAACTAGTGACTGAGGAGTCATGAATAATGATGAGATCATTATAATCATGAAAATCACTTTACCAGCTATAAATTTAGATAAAAATATTAATTTATTTTCAAAAATAAAACTTTCACCATCAATCACAAAAGTATAATGATCATGATGAAAACTCAGAATTTGCAAAAATAAAACTTTGAACTTCGGTTAAGCAATTTCAAATAGAATAAGGACCAACTCAATGTTGCATTATAATCAATCCAAGTTCATGGATATATCAAATTGAACACTCAAGGTTTAAACAATTTATTATAATCACATAAACAAACACATATCGTAATGAATCACTATCCAACATGCCAATATCTCTTTTAACGAAATTCTTCCTTTCTTCATAAAGTGGTTTAGTAATAAAGTATAATGATCAAGATGAAAACTCAAAATTTACAAAATTAAAATATTAAACTTTGTTGAGCCATTTCAAATAGAATAAGGACCAACTCAATGTTGCATCATAATTAATCAAAGTTCAAGGATATATCGAATTGATCACTTAAGGTTCAAAAAACTTATTAAAATGACATGAACAAACACAAATCATAATGAATTGCTCTCCAATAGGCCAATATCTCTTTTGATGAAATTCATCCTTTCTTCAAAAAATAGGACTAAGTACCTTTCTTTTTATTTTTATGTCCATAATAAGGAGAATACAGTGTCTTATGGGCCCCTGTCTTATTTAACCTTTATCTTTAAACCCATTTTTATTATTGGTTTTGGTTTCTTATTTGTTGTTCCAATGGATATCGAAGACAGTACATGCTTATTTTAAATGCCACTTGAGATAAGAAAGTGATTGATGATGATAATGATATGAGATGAAAATTTGAATGTGAAAGATTAGTTATTTAATGGTGACATCTTAAAGTAAAAAAAAATAGCTTAATATAGATAAGAAGAAGTAAGTGGTGCAAAGAAGAAGAAAGAAAAGAAAAGAACCTTAAATACCTCAATGGTAACCCATGTCACATCACTCGAAATGAAAGATGTGTCATTGTTAATGACAAATTCCTTTTTACCCATTATTAAGACATAGTTGATCATAACTAATGACATAAAAAGTCATAATAGTGATAGAACCTTTACAATCAAGTTAAGTCATGATAAAGGTAATGACAGTGGTCATGAAACTTTCTATCCAGAAATTTTGAAATCATCAAAACTAGTGACTGAGAAGTCATGAATAGTAATGAGATCATTATAATCATGAAAACCACTTTACCAGTTATGAATTTAAATAAAAACATGAATTTATTTTAAAAAATAAAACATTCACCATCAATGACCAAAGTGTAATGAACATGATGAAAACTCAGAATTTGTAAAACTAAAACTTTGAATGTTGGTTGAGCCATTTTAAACAGAATAGGGACCAGCTCAATGTTGCATCATGATCAATCAAAGTTCAAGGATATATCAAATTGAGCACTCAAGGTTTAAACAATTTATTATAATGACATGAACAAACACATATCGTAATGAATCACTATCCAACATGCCAATATCTCTTTTAATGAAATTCATCCTTTCTTCATAAAGTGGTTTAGTACCAGAGTATAATGATCATGATGAAAACTCAAAATTTACAAAATAAAACATTAAACTTTAGTGGAGCCATTTTAAATAGAATAGGGACTAACTCAATGTTGCATTATAATCAATTGAAGTTAAAGGATATATCAAATTGATCACTCAAGGTTCAAACAATTTATTATAATGACATGAACAAACACAAATCATAATGAATCACTATCCAACAGGCCAATATCTCTTTTAATGAAATTCATCCTTTCTTTATAAAATCGGACTAAGTACCTTTCTTTCTATTTTTTTGTCTATCACAAGGAGAATACAGTGTCTTATAGGCCCCTGTCTTATTTAACATTTATCTTTGAACCCATTTTTGTCATTGGTTTTTGTCTTTCTCTTGTAACAATTGTTGTTCCAATGGATATCAAAGAGCGTGCATGCTTATTTTGAATGCCACTTAAGATGAGAAAGTGATTAATGATGATAATAATATGAGATGAAAATTTGAATGTGAAAGATTAGTTATTAATGGTGACATCTTGAAGTAAAAAAACTAGGTTAAGATATATAAGAAGAAGAGAGTGGTGCAAGGAAGATGAAAGAAAAGAAAAGAACCATAAATGCCTCAGCACTAACCCTTGCCACATCACTGGAAATGAAAGATGTGTCATTGCTAATGATAAATTCCTTTTTACCCATTATTAAGACATAGTTGATCATAACTGATGACATAAAAAGTCATAATAGTGATAGAACCTTTACAATCAAGTTAAGTCATGATAAAGGCAATTATAGTTCTTATAAAACTTTTTATCCAAAAATTTTTAAATCATCAAAACTAGTGACTGAGAAGCCATGAATAGTTATAAGATCATTATAATCATGAAAATCATTATACCAGTTATGACTTTAAATAAAAACATGAATTTATTTTGAAAAATAAAACTTTCACCATCAATGACCAAAGTATAATGATCATGAAGAAAACTCATAATTTGTAAAAATAAAACTTTCAACTTCGGTTGAGCCATTTCAAACATAATAGGTACCAACTCAATGTTGCATCACAATTAATCAATGTTCAAGGATATATCAAATTGATCACACAACGTTTAAATAATTTATTATAATGACGTTAATAAACACATGTCGTAATGAATCGCTATCCAACACACCAATATCTCTTTTGACAAAATTCATCCTTTCTTCGCAAAGTGGTTTAGTACCACAATATAATAATCATGATGAAAACTCAGAATTTGCAAAAATAAAATTTTGAACTTTGGTTAAGCCATTTCAAATAGAATAGGGACTAACTCAATGTTGCAACATAATCAATCGAAGTTCAAGGATATATCCAATTGATCACTCAAGGTTCAAACAATTTATTTTAATGACATGAGCAAACACAAATCATAATGAATCACTATCCAACATGCCAATATCTCTTTTGATGAAATTACCCCTTCTTTAGAAAATAGGACTAAGTACCTTTTTTCTATTATTTGTCCACAACAAGGAGAATACAATGTTTTATGGGCCCCTATCTTATTTAACCTTTATCTTTGAACCCATTTATGTCATTGGTTTTAGTATTTCTCTTATTTGTTGTTCTAATGGATATCGAAGAGAGTACATGCTTATTTTAAATGCCACTTGAGATGAGAAAGTGATTGATGATGATAATGATATTAAATGAAAATTTGAATGTAAAAGACTAGTTATTTAATGGTGACATCTTGAAGTAAAAAAAAATTAGCTTAAGAGAGATAAGAAGAAGTAAGTGGTGCAAGGAAGAAGAAAGAAAAGAAAATAACCTTAAACACCTTAGCGTTAACCCTTATCACATCACTGGAAATGAAAGATGTGTCATTGCTAATGACAAATTCCTTTTTACCCATTATTAAGACATAGTTGATCATAAATGATGATATAAAAAGTCATAATAGTGACAGAACCTTTATAATCAAGTTAAGTCATGATAAAGGTAATGACAGTGGTTATGAAACTTTCTATCCAAAAATTTTGAAATCATCAAAACTAGTGACTAAGAAGTCATGAATAGTTATGAGATCATTATAATCATGAAAATCACTTAACTAGTTATGACTTTAAGTAAAAACATAAATTTATTTTGAAAAATAAAACTTTCACCATCAATGACCAAAGTATAATGATCATGATGAAAACTCAGAATTTGCAAAAATAAAACTTTAAACATTGGTTTAGCCATTTCAAACATAATAAGGACCAACTTAATGTTGCATTACAATCAATCAATGTTCAATGATATATCAAATTTATCACACAAGGTTAAAACAATTTATTATAATAACGTTAATAAACACATGTCATAATGAATTGCTATCCAACATTCCAATATATCTTTTGACAAAATTCATCCTTTCTTCATAAAGTGGTTTAGTACCATAGTAAAATGATCATGATGAAAACTCAAAATTTACAAAAATAAAAATTTGAACTTTGGTTGAGCCATTTCAAATAGAATAAGGACCAACTCAATGTTACATCACAATTAATTAAAGTTCAAGGATATATCAAATTGATCTTTTAAGGTTCAAATAATTTATTATAATGACATGAACAAACACATATCATAATGAATCATTAACTAATATGCCAATATCTCTTTTGATAAAATTCATCCTTTTTTCTCAAAATAGGACTAAGTACCTTTCTATCTTTTTTTTTGTCCATAGCAAGGAGAAAATAATCTCTTGTGGGCCCCTTTTTTGTTTAACCTTTATCTTTAAACCCATTTTTATTATTGCTTTTAGAGTTTCTCTTGTGACAATTGTTGTTCCTGTGGAGATCAAAGAGAGTGTCTGCTTATTTTAAATCACACTTGAGATGAGAAAGTGATTGATGATGATAATGATATGAAATGAAAATTTGAATGTGAAAGATTTGTTATTTACTGGTGACATCTTGAAGTAAAAAAAAACTAGGTTAAAACATATAAGAAGTGAGTGGCGCGAGGAAGAAGAAAGATAAGAAAAGAACCTTAAATACGTCATTGCTAACCCTAAGCAAACCACTGGTAATGAAAGGTGTGTCATTGCCAATGACAAATTCCTTTTTACCCATTATTAAGACATATTTAATCAAAACTAATGATGTAAAGAGTCATAATAGTGATAGAACCTTTATAATCGAGTTAACTCACGACAAAGGTAATGACAATGGCCATGAAACTTTCTATCCAAAAATATTAAAATCATCAAACTAGTGACTGAGGATTAATGAATAGTGATGAGATCACTATAACCATGAAAATCACGTTACCACTTATAACTTCAAATAAAAACATGAATTTATTTTGAAAAATCAAACTTTAACAATCAATGTCCAAAGTATAATGGTCGTGATGAAAACTTAGAATTTACAAAAATAAAACTTTAAAATTTGGTTAAGCAATTTCAAACAGAATAGGGACCAACTCAATGTTGCCTCACAATTAATCAAAGTTCAAGGATATATCAAATTGATCACTCATGGTTCAAATAATTTATTATTATGACATGAACAAACACATACTGCAACGAATCACTATCCAACATGCCAGTATCTCTTTTGATGAAATTCATCCTTTCATCACAAAGTGGTTTACTAATAACATATAATAATCATGATAGAAACTTAAAATTTGTAAAAATAAAACTTTGAACTTTGGTTGAGCAATTTCAAACAGAATAGGGACAAACTCAATATTGCATTATAATCAATCCAAGTTCATGGATATATCAAATTGATCACTCAAGGTTCAAACAATTTATGATAATGATATGAACAAACATATATCATAATGAATTACTATCCAACATGTTAATAGCTTTTTTTTATGAAATTCATCCTTTCTTCATAAAGTGGTTTACTAACAAAGTATAATAATCATAATGGAAACTTAAAATTTTCAAAAATAAAACTTTGAACTTCGGTTAAGCAATTTCAAATAGAATAAGGACCAACTCAATGTTGCATTATAATCAATCCAAGTTCATGGATATATCAAATTGATCACTCAAGGTTCAAAAAATTTATTATAATGACATGAACAAACACATATCATAATGAATCGCTATCCAACATGCCAATATCACTTTTGATAAAATTCACCCTTTCTTTATAAAATAGGGCTAAGTACCTTTCCTTCTATTTTTTTTGTCCATAACAAAGAGAAAACGGTGTCTTATGCACCCCTTTTTTATTTAACCTTTGTCTTTGCACCCATTTTTGTCATTGCTTTTGGAGTTTCTCAAGTGATAGCTGTTGTTTTAGTGTAGATCAAAGAGAGTGTATACTTATTTTAAATGCCACTTGAGATGAGAAAGTGATTGATGATGATAATGATAAGATGAAATTTTGAATGTGGAAGATTTGTTGTTTAATGGTGACATCTTAAACTTAAAAAAATAGGTTAAAACAAATAAGCAGAAATGGGTGGTACAAGGAAGAAGAAAGAAAACAAAAGAACCTTAAATACCTCAGCGCTAACCCCAGGCACTTCACTGGTAATGAAAGATGTGTCATCGCTAATAACAAATTCCTTTTTACCCATTATTAAAACTTATTTTATCATAACTGACGACATAGAGAGTTAAAATAATAATAGAACCTTTATAATCAAGTTAAGTCATGACAAAGGTAATGGCAATGGTCATGAAACTTTCTATACAAAAAAATTAAAATCATCAAAATTAGTGATTGAGGAGTCATGAATAGTGATGAGATCATTATAATCATGAAAATCACTTTACCACTTATAACTTTAAATAAAAACACTAATTTATTTTGAAAAATAAAACTTTCAACACGAATGACCAAAGTATAATGACCATGATGAAAACTCAAAATTTACAAAATTAAAACTTTGAACATTGGTTGAGCCATTTCAAATAGAATAAGGACCAAATCAATGTTACATCATAATCAATCAAAGTTCAAGGATATATCAAATTAATCACTCAAGGTTCAAATAATTTATTATAATGACATGAACAAACACATATTATAATGAATCACTATCCAACATGCCAATATCACTTTTGATGAAATTCATCATTTCTTCACAAAGTGGTTTAGTACTAAAGTATAATGATCATAATGAAAACTCAAAATTTGCAAAAATCAAACTTTGAACTTTGGTTGGGCTATTTCAAACAGAATAGGGACCAACTCAATGTTGCATTATAATCAATCATAGTTCAAGGATATATCAAATTAATCACTCAAGGTTAAAAAATTTATTATAATGACATGAACAAACATAAATCATAATGTATCGCTATCCAACAGGCTAATATCTCTTTTGATGAAATTCATCCTTTTTTCATAAAATAGAACTAAGTACCTTTTTTTGTATTTTTTATCCATAATGAGGAGAATATAATGTCTTATGGGCCCTTATTTTATTTAACCTTTATCTTTGAACCCATTTTTGTTACTGATTTTGGTGTTTCTCTTGTGACAACTGTTGTTCCAGTGGATATCAAAGAGAGTTCATGCTTATTTTAAATGCCACTTGAGATGAGAAAGTAATTGATGATGATAATGATATAAGATGAAAATTTGAATATGAAAGATTAGTTATATAATGGTGACATCTTGAAGCAAAAAAAAATTAGGTTAAAAAAGATAAGAATAAGTGAGTGGTAGGAGGAAGAAGAAAGAAAAGAAAAGAACCTTAAATACCTCAGTGTTAACCCTAGGTACATGACTGGTAATGAAAGATGTGTCATTGCCAATGACAAATTCCTTTTTACCCATTATTAAAACATATTTGATCATAACTGATGACATAGAGAGTCAAAATAGTGATAGAACCTTTATAATCAAGTTAAGTCATAACAAAGGTAATGGCAATGGTCATGAAACTTTTTATCCAAAAATATTAAAATCATCAAAACTAGTAACTGAGGAGTCATGAATAGTGATGAGATCATTATAATCATGAAAATCACTTTACCAGTTATAACTTTAAATAAAAACATTAATTTATTTTGAAAAATAAAACTTTCACAACCAATTACCAAAGTGTAATGATCATAATGAAAACTCATAATTTACAAAAATAAAACTTTGAATGTTGGTTGAGCCATTTCAAACAAAATAAGGACTAACTCAATGTTGCATCATAATCAATCAATGTTCAAGTATATATCAAATTGATCACTCAAGGTTCAAATAATTTATTATAATGACATGAACAAACACATATCGTAATGAATCACTATCCAACATGCATGTACGCACCCAATTTCAGGATGCAATTATGCACAATTGTGACGTAAGCCCCTATGGTGAAATTTATTCAAAAATTGAACTCAGTTGTCAGTTTTTTGGACTTTAGGGACTAAATTACATCATTTTTAGGATTTGATTGCCAAAAATTAAGTTTTTAGGGGTCTTTTAGTAATTAAAAGTTAAAAAATAAATAAATAATTTTTGAAGATCGACATCATTAATGTCGATCAGCATTATGTAATGCCGACCGATATTGCATAATGTCAACCGACATTATGCAATGTCGATCGGCATTGCATAATCCCAATGCGTGAAAAATCCTATTTTTCAATTTTTTTATCAATATTTCTGTTTTTTGATTGGTTAAAAAATTATTTTATTTATTTTTTATTAGCAGATAATGTGGTCAAAAAGCGTAAAAAAATTTAAAAATTAAACAGATAGAGTTTGTTTCCTAGAATTGAGGAAGGTCAGCTTGCAAGTCTCTACTTTTGAAAGGTAGAGATTGCATAAGTGAGAAACGGGAACAGCGTGAAAGAAGAAAACAATACTATGCAAAAGCCCTAGAATTGTGAAAAACCAGAGACACTACTGAGAAGAAAACCTGCACAACACTCAAAATCTTGATTTCTTGTGTTTCTCAAAACCCTAGTTCCTTTATACTATTCTTCAAAAGGCTTTGAAAAGAACGATTTGTGTCTTTGAATGCAATCAGCCCTTGTCCAACATCAAATAATGAGTTTAAAAATGGTGACAATCCCAATTTGATGGGCCATCCAAGAGCATATACACTGCATCTTATTTCCATTTTCTTTTGTCTTTTGATTTTCTTTTTAATTTAATTTCCTTTAGTTGTTATTTTGTTATTTTACTCATTTGGCTAATGTGATTTATGTGATTTTTCTTTTTTTTTTATGTTTTCCTTTTGGAATCCAATTGGGGATTGATTAGGTCATTACCAGATATCCATAAATCAAATAGAAGATCCATGGAATGCCATGGATTCTAAACTGTAATTAGATTTTATAGTTTGATGTTTCTACGTTTATTAATTTTTTCTGTGTTTTCTGTGTTAATTAATTTGGTTTTGTAACTAATTTTAATTTCAAATATATAGAATATTGTAATAACCCTAGTAGTGGAAATAGTAAAATTTTACTTTTCTGCTTTTAAAATGAATTAGTAATTTAGGTTAAATTGGGTAAAAATCAATTAAAATCAATGATGGGTGTAGATTAATTTAGGGCTGCATGTAAATTGATTTAGGGTTTTTAAAAAATCATATAATCTTATGTTTGATCTAATTTTGTTATGATTTTTATTTGGGTTTTGTTTTTGGATCTTTTAGTTCTTTGGGCCCCAAGCCCACGATAGGTTCAAACCTACTAAATAAAATAGGCTTAATATGGTTTATGTTAATTAATTAAAATCAATTTAGGCTCATTTTTAGATTAACTAAAATTAATTTAGACTTAGCTCAGCCCATTTAATTTCATTTCTTTTTAAAAAATAAATAGACTTAGGCCCACTTCCCATTTTAAAACAAATAGACTTAGGCTCACTTATAAAATCCAATTTCTTTAAAAATTTATAGATATAGGCCTATTTGTAGATAATTTAAATCAATAGACTTAAGCTCACTAACTAATAACAATGTAGGCCCACATTTAGTCCATTTTCATTTGTAAATAAAAATTGTAAATCTAGCTAACTTTTAATAAAATTCACGTAATTTAGACTTAGGAACGATGCATTTGAATGCATTTTTATGTGTGATTTTATTGACTAGATGCCTTAGGGTTTTTATGGATGTTCAAATAGGGTTTAATAAAATTGCATGTAATTAGAGAATAAAGTAATAATTTATACAGTAATTCTAAACGAACACGAGACTAATAGAAGTTAGTATTTCATTCCTAGAATCTCCTAATTATGGTGCTAACTTTCTTTTAGAGAATCGAGTACAACCAATCAAATTGTCCTAGTTATTACCTTAGGTGGCGACTCATCTTCTCCATGCTATGACTTTATGGCATAGTAGTGTGTTCCCTAAGGCCTTAATCCTAAATAGTATCGTGGTAGCTACAATTTTGGGCATGCACTAAACCCCGCCGTTTATAATGTCAATATCTCTTTTGATGAAATTCATCCTTTCTTCACAAAGTGGTTTAGTACCAAAGTATAATGATCATGATGAAAACTCAAAATTTACAAAAATAAAAATTTGAACTTTAGTTGAGCCATTTTAAACAAAATAGGGACCAACTCAATGTTGCATCATAATCAATTAAAATTTAAGGATATATCAAATTGATCACTCAAGGTTCAAACAAGATATTATAATGACATGAACAAACATAAATCATAATGAATTGCTATCCAACATGCCAATATCTCTTTTGATAAAATTCATCCTTTCTTCATAAAATAGGACTACATACCTTTCTTTCTATTTTTTTGTTCATAACGAGGAGAATACAGTGTCTTATAGACCCCTATTTTATTTAACCTTTATCTTTGAACCCATTTTTATCATTGCTTTTGGTGTTTCTCATGTGACAACTATTGTTCCAATGGATATCGAAGAGAGTAGATGCTTATTTTAAATGCTGCTTGAGAGGAGAAAGTGATTGATGATGATAATGATATGAGATGAAAATTTGACTATGAAATATTAATTATTTAATGGTGAAATCTTGAAGTAAAAAAAATAGGTTAAAACAGATAAGAAGAAGTGAGTGGTGCGAGGAAGAACAAAGAAAAGAAAAGAACCTTAACTACCTCAGCGGTAGCTCTTGTCACATCATTGGAAATGAAAGATGTGCCATTACTAATGACAAATTTCTTTTTACCCATTGTTAAAACTTATATGATCATAACTGATGACATAAAAAGTCATAATAGTGATAGAACCTTTATAATCAAGTTAAGTCATAATAAAGGTACTAACTGTGGTCATGAAACTTTCCATTGAAAAATTTTAAAATCATTAAAACTAGTGACTAAGAAGTCATTAATAGTTATGAGATCATTATAATCATGAAAATCACTTTACTAGTTATAACTTTAAATAAAAACATGAATTTATTTTGAAAAATAAAACTTTCACCATCAATGACCAAAGTATAATTATCATGATGAAAACTCAGAATTTGCAAAAATAAAACTTTAAACTTTGGTTAAGCCATTTCAAACATAATAGGGACCAACTCAATGTTGCATCACAATCAATCAATGTTTAATTATATATCAAATTAATCACTCAAAGTTCAAACAATTTATTATAATGACGTGAACAAACACTTATCGTAATGAATCGTTATCCAACATGCCAATATCTCTTTTGATGAAATTCATCCTTTCTTCATAAAGTGGTTTAGTACCACAGTATAATGATCATGATGAAAACTCAAAATTTGCAAAAATAAAACTTTGAACTTTGGTTGAGCCATTTCAAACAAAATAGGGACCAACTCAATGTTACATCACAATGAATCAAAGTTCAAGGATATATCAAATTGATCTCTTAAGGTTCAAACAATTTATTATAATGAAATGAACAAACATATATCATAATGAATCGTTATCCAACATGCCAATATCTCTTTTGATAAAATTCATCCTTTCTTTAAAAAATAGGACTAAGTACCTTTCCTTTTTTTTATCCATAATGAGGAGAAAATAGTCTCTTATGGGCCTTTTTTTATTTAACCTTTATCTTTGAACCCATTTTTATTTTTTCTTTTAGAGTTTCTCTTGTGACATTTTCTATTCTAGTAGAGATTGAAGAGAGTGCATGCTTATTTTAAATCACACTTGAGATGAGAAAGTGATTGATAATGATAATGATATGAGATAAGATGAAAATTTGAATGTGAAAGATTTGTTATTTACTGGTGACATCTTGAAGTAAAAAAATTAGGTTAAAACATATAAGAAGAATTGAGTGGTGCGAGGAAGGAAGAAGAAAGAAAAGAAAAGAACCTTAAATACCTCAGTGCTAACCCTAGGCAAATCACTGGTAATGAAAGATGTGTCATTGCCAATGACAAATTCCTTTTGCCAATGACAAATTCCTTTTTACACATTATTAAGACATATTTAATCAAAATTGATGACATAAGGAGTCATAATAGTGATAGAACCTTTATAATTGAGTTAAGTCACGACAAATGTAATGACAATGGTCATGAAACTTTTTATCCAAAAATATTAAAATCATCAAAACTAGTGACTAAGGAGTAATGAATAGTGATGAGATCATTATAACCATGAAAATCACTTTACCACTTATAACTTTAAATAAAAACATGAATTTATTTTGAAAAAAAAACTTTCACAATCAATGTCCAAAGTATAATGATCAAGATGAAAACTCAAAATTAGCTAAACTAAAACTTTAAACTTTGGTTGAGCCATTTCAAATAGAATAGGGACCAACTCAATGTTGTATCAAAATCAATTAAAGTTTAGGGATATATCAAATTGATCACTCAAGGTTTAAACAATTTATTATTATAACATGAACAAACACATATCATAAAGAATCGCTATCTAACATGTCAATATCTCTTTTGATGAAATTCATCCTTTCTTCACAAGGTGGTTTACTACCAAAGTATAATAATCATGATGAAAACTAAAAATTTGCAAAAATGAAACTTTGAACTTTGGTTAAGCCATTTCAAATAGAATAGGGACTAACTCAATGTTGCATCATAATCAATCAAAGTTAAAGGATATATCAAATTAATCACTCAAGGTTTAAACAATTTATTATAATGACATGAATAAACATATATTATAATGAATCGCTATCCAACATGCCGATGTCTTTTTTGATGAAATTCATCATTTCTTCATGAAGTGGTTTAGTAAGCATATCCGTAAGTTGGTTTATTATATCAATAAATACTAATACAATATAATCATGTAAGAAGTGATGCATAATATCAATATGCTTACTCCTAGAATATTGAATTGGGTTCTTAAACAAGTGTATTACACTTGTATTGTTACATTTAATTAGATTGTGATTAAGAGCCAATCCAAAGTCCATAAGTTATTGTTTAATGCATAACACTTATGCCCAACAATAACCCATGGCAATATACTCCACTTCATTTGTGGATAATGCAACTGATTTTTATTTCTTACTAAACTAAGAAGTAAGAGAATTTCTTAGAAGTTGAAAAGCAACTGTCAAAATAGTCCACAATGAATAAGATGAAAGATTAAATAATGCACTTCTATAGTACCAAAGTCATAAATGAGATGTGCCAACAATATATTTTAAAATTTTTTTGATTGCATTTAAATGAGACTCTTTAGGACATGATTAAAAATAAGTACAAATGCACACAACAAACATAATATCAAGACTACTTACAGTAAGATAAAGAAGACTACCAATTATACCTCGGTATTTCTTTTCATCAATGCTCTTACCATTCTCATCTTTAGCAAGTTTTATTGTGGTGCACATAGGAGTCTTATTTACCTTAACTCCATCCATCCCAAATCTTTTTTGAAAGTACTTAGTGTATTTTGCTTGATTGATGAAGATTCCATTTGTGTATTGCTTTATTTATAGTCTAAGGAAGAATTTAAGTTCTCCCATCATGCTCATTTTAAATTTGCTCTTTATATACTTAAAGAATTCTTCAAATAAAATCTCATTAGTAGCACCAAATATAATATCATCAACATATATTTGCACAAAGAGAATCTCATTTTTATGCTTTTTTATGAAATGTGTGGTGTCAACTTTGTCTTTAAAGAAGCCATTTTTCAAAAGAAATGCACTCAATCTTTCATACCAAGCTTTAGGAACTTACTTTAAATTGTACAATGCTCTTGACAATTTAAAAACATGATTAGGAAAGTCATATTGCTCAAAACCCACAGGTTGTTCAATATAGACTTCTCTCTTAATAAATCCATTTAAAAATGCACTTTTCAAATCCATTTGGAAAAATTTGAAATTCATGTGTAATGCATATACGAGTAACATCCTCATTCTTGTAATCTTGATATAGGACCAAATGTTTCATCATATTCTATACCATTTTCTTGATTATAGCCTTTAGCCACTAACCTAGCTTTATTCCTAGTGATTGCACCTAACTCTTTAATTTTGTTTCTAAAAACCCAGTTGGTGCTAGTTATATAATAATTTTTAGTTCTAGCGACTAAAGTCCAAACCTTATTTCTTTTAAATTGATTGAATTCTCTTACATAGAAAAATCCAACTTTCATCATTTAAGGCCTCATCAATATTCCTCGGCTCAATTTAAAAGATAAATGTTCAAAAGAGTGTCCAGTAGTTACCCCTTTTGATGGCTCAATAATGATCAAATCCTTAGGATGGTCTTTCTTAAACTGCCACTCCTTAGGAAGATCTTCATGAATGATTGAAGTTATGAGAGCTACTTGTTCCTATACAACTTCTTCTTTTTAAGTATCCTCCATATTTTGAGATGTCTAAATAGGTAGGGAAATGTCTTTATCATTTTTCATTGCTCCTTATTATTGATTTAGCTCTTTAAAGGTACCTACATCATCATCATCAACAATAACAACCTTTTTAGGCTTAAATGGATTAGTCTTATAAAAAAAACAATATGCATAGATTCTCCTATAACTAAAGTTCTTTTACCAAAGACTCTATATGACTTGCTAGAAGTTATGTAGCCAATGACGATTCCTTCATTAGTTTTGGCATCAAATTTTTGAAGGTTGTAGTTGGTATTCAATATATAGCACTTGCATCCAAATACCCTCAGATATAAGATCTTAGGCTTTCTTTCATTCCATAGCTCATAAGGAGTTTTATTTAAAAAAGGACAAATGAAAATGCTAATTAAAATGTAGCAAAGAGATATTGACAGCTTCAACCTAAAAGTATTTAAGCAAATTGTACTCATTAAGCATAGTCCTTGCTATCTCAACTAAAACTTTATTTTTCCTTTCAACAACCCTATTTTATTAAGGTGTTCTAGGAGAAGAAAATTCTGAGAAATTCCTATTTCATTGTAAAATTTTTAAAATAATCATTTTTAAATTATTTTCCATGACCACTCTTTAAAAAGAAAATTTTAAAACATCTTTCATTTTAAATTCTTTTTGTAAGAATTTTAAAAGCTTCAAAGTTATCATCCTTATAAGTAAGAAAGAGAACCTAAGTGTATCTAGAGTAGTCATTAACTACAACATATGCATAGTGCTTAACACCTAGGCTAGCAATTTTACAAGGACCAAATAAATCCATATGCAACAATTGAAAGGTCTAGTGGAAGTTACTATGATTTTGGGTTTAAATGAACTTTATACTTGCTTACCCATTTGACAAGCTTCACACACCTTATCTTTTTGAAATTTCACTTTGGGGAGGCCAATGACATAATCACCTTTTCTTAGATCTCCAATGAGTTCCACACTAGCATGACCAAGTCTCTTATGCCATATCTAAGTGTCATCCTTAATAGCAATAAAGCACTCAACACCTTGGTTAGTCAAGAGCTTAGATCAATAGTATAAACATTATTGACTCTTTTACCATTGAAAATGACTTTGTTCTCTTCCATATGAGTTACAAAGGATTTTATGAATTCAAAAGTCACTCTATTTCCTTTATCACATAATTGACTAACACTAAGTAAGTTATGCTTTAAGCCATCAACTAAAATAATATCTTCAATATAAGTAGATTCTTTCTTACCAACTCAACCAATGCCAATGATTTTACCCTTGGCATTGTCACCAAATGTAATCTTGCCTCCCTTTTTCATCTCCAAATAAGTTAAGAGGTTGGCTTTCCCAATCATGTGCCTTGAATATCCAATGTTTAGATACTAATTTTCTTTTCATATTATGGATTTTAAGCATACCTATAAGAAAACAATTCATCTCACTTTAAGTACCTAAATATATATGGGTCCTTGAGAGTTAGCATTGAAAGATTCATTATTTAAGTAACCCAAATAAATCTTTCTAATATAACATCTAGAATTTTTATGCCTCATCATACCACAATAATGACATCTAATATTGGGTGCATGATCTTTCATTTTAAAACATGAAAGCCATAAGAATGAGAATGATTAGGTTTCCTAAGCTTAAGTCCTCTTGAGCTCTTAGTTCTGGATTTATTAGTCTTTTTACCATTAGACTTTTTAGGTCCATTAGTTTTAAGAATAGATTTTTGGTAAACCTTAGTAAATAGAGTACTTAGGCTTACAATTTTTTATGTACTAACATTAGCACTTTCAAAACCAATATCACCATTAGATTTCAAAAGAGTGGAAGTCATAGGGATCATGTCATTAATAATCTCCTTTTCTTTATTAAATCTAGAGATGGACTCCTTGAGATTACCATTTTCATTTTCTAAAAATACATTTTATTCAGTAAGTTTTACATTTTCATTAACAATCTCAATTTTTTTAGAATTGCTTTTACTCAATGAATTAGTTAACTCTTCTTAGAGGATCTTGATTTCTTAATTTCTTCTTCTAAAGTTTTTACCATTTCTTTGAGTGAATTAATTCTAGATAAGTATTATCATATTTATCCATCAACTATTTATAAGCAAGTAGCATCTCATCAATCGATTTAAAGTCTTGAGTTACATTATCATTTGACGGTTCCTCCAATGCTATAAAGCAAAGATTTGCAACTTCTTCATTAGTGTCATCATCACTAAACTTACTAGAATCATTCCAAGCTGCTTTTAGTGGTTGCTTTTTTTTTCTTGTACTTCCTATCTTTCTTGAAGGATTTCTTCAACTTTGAGCATTCGAATTTAATATGACCTAGTCTATTTCATCCATTAAAAATTACTTGATCCTTGTTACTTGAGTCTTACTTCTTAAATCCTCTTCTCTTTTTTATGATGAGATTTATTATTTTTCTTGAGATCATACATACTCATCATTATGCTTATTTAAGTCACTATCACTAGTGTGTCTACTTACCTTGAAAGCAATGCTTTTATCTTTCTTTACCTTCTCTTCCTCTACCACTTTATTCATTTTGATTTCATAGATGAGATGCTTCCCTAGAATTTCATCCATAGTTAGAGTGGAAAGATCATTTGCTTATTTAGTTAAGGCTATTTTAACTTCCCAAACCTTTTAAGGCAAACTCATAAGAATTTTATTATTGACATCCTCATTTGAAAATTCTTGCCAAGTTTCCTCATAGAGTTGATGAGAGTGATAACCCTACTATACATATAACTAATTTTATCACAAGGCTTCATCTCAAACAATTTATACTCTCTTCCAAACATTTTTAATTTCTTATTCTTGACTTGACTATTACCCCCATGCTTGGATTTTGGATATTCCCAAATTTTTTTAACTAACCCTAAATGTTATATTCCATTATATTCTTCCTTACTCAAACTAAAATAGAGAATATAATTACTTTTTTATTTCTCAAGTTGGCTTTAAATTACTCATTACTCCATTCCTTTCTAGGAATGATCACCTCATTGCCTTCATTATCTTTTTTTATTAGAGGACTCCAACCTTCTCCAATAATATCCCATAAATTTACTCTTTCACTATCCAAAAACATCTCCTTCTTATTTCTCCAATATGCATAATCAATACCATCAAAGAATAGAGGTCTTGTGTAGTTAGGACCATAAATATCGAGGGCAACAATAACTTGACTTATGAAAGCCATAATCTTTTCTTCAAAATGGTTAAATCTTCAAAAATGGAGATCAAAGTTATGATACCAAATGTAATTTTACAAGTGCTAAGAGGGGGTGAATTAGCTTTTTAAGCTAAATAGGGAATTTTGATTAATTAATAAAAAGTAAGCTAAAAATAAAACTAGAGCATAATAGAATCATGAAAAAGAAGAAGAGCAAGAAAAACACAAGGAATTTCTAGAGGTTCAACCCTCAAAGCCTATGTCCTCTCCTCAACTACTTGTTAAGAATTTCAATCCACTAATAATTTACTTCAAGGTGTAAATTAAACTCTTACAAGCTTAAATTTAAGCTACCCAAGTGTTTTTCCAAGGCTCACACTTAAACCTAAGTATTAAGAATAATCCTCTTAGCATACAAGTGTTTAAAACTAAATCCCAACTCACCTAATCTCACTATTGAGCTATTTATAATTTTATTAAACACTCACCAACTCATACTCAAGAATACTCTTAAGATAAAAGAGATAACAAAGAAGTAAAGATAAAGATTTTAAGTAGTTGAAGATTAAATTCAAGAGAAAATGCTTAAAGATATCTTTTAATGTGTTTGCTCAACTTCATTCCCTTCTTCCATTCTATTTAAGAGTAGTATTGTTGTCTACAAAACCTGCAAGTGCACGAATCGAGAAGTGTAGCACAATAGATATCATTCCCTCGAAGACTGGATACTAATTACCAATATTCTTGTTTAAATTCTCAGCTAGCAAATTAAATATAAGTGAAATTAAATTAAATAATTCAGCAATCTAATATAAGGTAAAATCAAATAATTAAATCTTAGAGCCTAGGTCTAGTTTCACCATTCTAATATGTTCATGAACACAATTCAATAAAAAGGGCATTTGAATTCAGTTAAGGGCAATTGTTCTTAAACACCTAATGATTCTCTCGAATTCAATTAAGCATTCAAAGATTAAGAATTAACCTACTCACATGATTAAGGAATTAATCTATGTTCATTATGCTCTCGAACAATTGTTTTACCACTGTAAACCCTGTCCACAGTCATGGTTCCCCTTAAAGCTTGCCTACTCTCATGGTCAAGTTATTTAAGTCTTATGAGATTTAAGATAATGAAATTCCCTAACTCTCATGGGTGAAAATCATCCATAACATGCAACAAGTCGGCCAAGAATGAAAGCATGAAATAATCACAACTCATAAGATTAATTGAAAATTCAAATTACATTAATAAAATCTTGTGTTCATTACAAATTGGAATGGCTACTCCTATTCCTAAAACCTAAATAGAAAAATTAGCCACACATAGTTATGATAGATAACAAAGACATGTTCTAAAAGAATAATAGAAAGATGAGGAAGAAATTAAATAAAAACTCTTTTTGATCTTCTAGCCTCATTGATCTTTCTTTGTCTCTTAGTTGTTTCTTGATTATGCCTCCCATGTGTGTCTTTTTTCTTTCCTATCTTTTTCCTTATATATGAAGTCCCCCAAATTCGTCCCTCTTAGAATAGGAAGAAGTTAGGTTTCCAAAAAAAACACAATCCTAGTCAAATTAGGATTGTTTCTTACTCTGTGCAGGTCAGCTAAATTCTTTAAAACTTTAGCCCTTCAAGATGAATGAACTAGGTCTCAAAATCGTCATAAAAATCTTAGCATTCCTTCTTAGCTTTCCAACACATAGTTAATCATCTCAATCTGAGTTCGGGACAAAAAGTTATGCCCAAAATACTCAAGTGTGCTCAAACATGAATTGTGCAATCACTTGGTAACGGCCGTTATCCAAGTGTAACGCTTATTACCCAACTCGCAGCCAACCCATAACGGCCGTTACATATATGTAACACCCATTATGGTCTTCAGTCCTATTTTTCCTTCCTCTCAAGCGCTTGGTAACAGCCGTTATGGATATGTAACGGTCGTTACCCTTCTCTAGGCAACTCATCCTTGGATTTTAAGCTCCAATTCATGTTCCAATGCTCCCAATTCAAACTCCAAGCCTCCAAACCTAAAAACATAAGGAGAAACATAAGAAAACATAACTACTTATTAAATCAAACTCTAAAGAACCTAAACCTATATGCAAATGCAAACCTAAGTAAACTAACATGAAATATGCTCTTATTAACATAAAATGCAAAATACTAACCTATAACCCTAAACTAACTTATTTTAACTATGATAAACTAAAAAAATATACCACATGAAGTAAAAACTAATGAAAAACTAACTATAAATATGCACAAAATATGAACTTATTAAGTATTTATACTCTCAAAGAAATAAAGTTGTTAAAGGTGCATTAAATGCATAAAGAGTCATTCAAACACAAAAATAACATGCTTTACAACTTTTTCATGAGTCATGAAAAAATGTCATTGGTGTAGATGGCATGGTTTAGCGCGCGTCCAAGATTTTAGCAACTGCGACACTGTTTGAGCTCATGGCTCTAGAGAACACACTAACCATTGTCACAAAGACATGGCGTGGAGATGAGGAGTCACCACCTAGGGTAATAACTGGGAAAAAATTGAAAAGGTGGTACTCAATTCCCTAAAAGAAAGCTAGTACCACAACTAGGAGATTTTGGGTACGTAATACCAACTTCTTTCAATCTTGTGTTCTTTTAGAATTACTTTATGAATTACTATATTATCCTCTATTATATGCAATTTCATATAAACCCTTACTGTAGCAATTAACTCCAAGGCAAACCAGTCATGAAAATACAAGTAAATAATGTATTCAATGCAAATTCATAATCCCTGAGTTAGTCTAATAGACATTGATTTTAATTAAATGAGCTAAATCTATATATTTTTAATAAGTGAGTCTAAAGGGCCTAATTCCTTTTAATTTTAATTGAGTGACCTAAGTCTATTTATTTTAATTCTAAAATGGGCCTAAATCTACAAATTATAAAGTATTTAAATTAATGGGCCTAATTTTACATGTTTTAATTCTAAGGTGATCTTAAATCTAGAAATTATGAAAAAGACTTAAATTAAGTGGGCTAAGTCCAATTAATTACATTAAATTAAATTAAATTAGGAGGGCCTATGTCTAATTTACTAAGTGGGCCTAAGTTATCTCTAACCTAAAAATCTAATTAATTATGGGCCTAAAATGCATTTTTATTAATTAAACCTAAAAAATCCTAAATTACTTAAGTGGATTAGAATCTAATATGGGCTTAAGGCCCAAAATACATAAAATAAATAAACAAGTCCAAAAACAAATAAATATATCAAAACAATTAAATAAAATATCAAACAACTAATTAAATTAATTCCTTTTAAAACCTTAATTTTCATCAACATGCAACCTAAATTAATCTGCTTCCACCATTGATTTTAATTAATTACCTAATTAAAACCCTAATTTTACTAATCAATTAATCAACATAAACATGGAACTACACGTAATTTCACTATTCCCACTATTGGGGCTATTACAATAATCTATTGAAAATAATAATAAAAATAATTAATACAACTTAAAAATATAAATAAAACAATCAAATAAACAATAATAAAAAACCTAAAAACTAAATCTAGCTACAAGGTCTTATCCATGGCATTCCATGGATTTCTTATGAGTTTAGTCCTCCAAACATGATCATCATGTATTTTCCTCCATAATTACCATAAAAAAGAGAACAAAAATTATTATTAGTGAATAAATTATAAAAATAATTTAAATAAAATTAAAACTCAATAAAATCAAAATAAATCAATCAATCAATCAACTAAAAAATAATAAGGAGAAAATGATGCTTATGGATGATTTTAATGGAGTACTCCTCATATTTTTTAAAATCACCGTTCTTGATAGGTGTTCAAATCTTGTTCTTCAAAAATCCTCCAAAAATCTTCAATTAAACAAAAGAAAATTTTGTAGAGAATGTTTTTTTTTAAAACAATTCACAATGGAAAAGAGTCAAGAACGCTTTTTTTTTAAGAAAAATCAACCAAAAGCTAAAAGAAAATTTGGCGTAGAAAAAATATCAAAGTAAAATTGTGCATAAAAATACTTCTTCTCCGTAATGTCCCCCTTCCTAGGAGCTTAAACACCTCCTTTTATAGTGAAACATCCCTTGAAACCCTACGTATAAATTGATTCCTAAAAGACTTCTATTTCCTTAAAAATATCAGATAAATATCAAAAATAATTTTAAGAAAATTTCATACCAATCAGGATTCAAGAAAAAAATATTTTTATTTTCTGAAAAATCCAAAAACAAATGAAATAGGTCTAATTTCGACCGGAATTGAGTAATTCTGATCAGAATTACACAATTTCAATTAGAATTACATAATTCCAATCAGAATTATGTAATTCTAATCAGAATTATAGAATTCTGACCATTTTTTTAACTTTTAATTATAAAAAGGTCCTTGAAAGAATTTAAGTTTTGCAATTAGGTCCTTAAAAAGCATTGCAATTTAGTCAATGAAAACATTAAATTTTTTCTTTGAAAAATGCAATCAGACCTCAGAAGTTTCAAAGTTCAAGTATTGAAGATCTATTCATGACATTTTCATCATTGGAATCCTTTATCACATCCATAACTCATCATCCCAAAATTGGGCGTCTACAATTGGTCAAGACAATAGGGGCGCCGAAGTAGAGTTTTGAATTTGCTGGCTTTCATAAGTTCTGATGTTTTTATCCTTGGTAGTGATGGCAAAGTTATGATTATAACACTGGTGGTGACACTGGTTATGATGAGCTTCTGAAAATTAAATGGAGATTTGGCAATCGGACATAGTCATCATTACTCATAATAAATTTTCACTACTCATGATGAGTATGTCATGCCTTCACTTTACTCATGACAATGATGGTGACACTAGTCATGACAACTCTCAAGAATTTTTAAAATTTTACAAATTGAATCTCTATAATTTTGCTTGAAAAAATTATTTCATGGTTAAAATTTTCTTGTGACCACTTATATAAAGATTCTCATCAAATTTGACCAAATCTGACTTCAGCTTTTGACAAAAAATTTAATCTTTAATTTTATCACTTTGTCACCAATTTTGATGAGTCCATCACCACTTATGACAGAGCAGCTGACTTAACAAAGCTAGAAGGTTGACTTGTCATTATTTGACTTATGTAGTTATGATCATAATGGATTTTTCATAGCTTCTATATGGACTTGAATTTTGCAAATTTAATTAACATAAATATAAAAAATTAAACACATGGATTAAATATAATTTTACTTAATTACTTGTAACTATAAAATTACTATTTTACCCCCAAGGTTAAACACTCACAATTAAAGGTATAGAGAGTAGTTTACCCTAGTTGATTTTTGGCGACTTCAGTGCAATTCTTTCTATTGATAAGGTTAGCAACACAAATAGTTTTACACATCAAAGGAACAATCAGTTTGCTCAATGGTTATTTAATGAAGCTTTAATAGATATTGGTTTCAATTGTGAGAAGTTTACCTGGGATCGGGGCAGATTTATGGATACTCTAAAAAGTGTTAGACTCAATAGGGCACTTTGTAATGACCTTTAAAAGAATTTATTTTTGGATGTAGAGGTGCAACATCTTTCGAGATGTCATTCTAATCACAATCCTCTTATGATTTCCTTACACAAGTGGTAGTGTGAATCGTTCTTTTTTTATTCCAAGTAATTTGGATGACTCACTCCACTCTTAAGAATGTTATCAACAAAGGCTGGAATAATTATCAAACTGTGGCTTCCAATACTTATAATCTTACTAGGGTTCTAAGAACTTGGAACTGTAATGTCTTTGGAATGTGTTTAAAGAAAAAAGAGGTTACTAGCCAGATTAAAGTATTTAAAGGCTTATTAGTGATCGTCCAACTTCTCATTTGTTAAAATTGGAGGCTAAGCTTTGTAAGGATCTAGATTTAGTTCTATTTCAAGAAAAGTTAATTTGGTTCTAGAAGTCTAGAAGAGGTTTGGATATGCTCAAAGGATAAAAAAAATTTATTTCCATCTTTCAACTATCATTCAATATGGAGCTAATAGAATTAAAGGCTTAAGAGAGGAGGGTGGTAATTGTTAAGGAAGTAAATATTTTCATTGTATATATTAGGAAGTAAATATTTGTATACAATTAGGAATAAAGTCTTTATTCTATTTAGGATGTTATTCTATTCCTAATTATGTTGTGATTAGGATTCCTATGTGTATATATAAGGGGTGTAACCCTTCTTTGAATATCATTAAAAAATATTTCCCTTGAATTTTCTCTCTTTTTCTCTGAATTTTATTCTTCATGGTATCAGAGCATACCCATTGAAATCGAATTTTTAATTAAATTCTTGAAGTCATATTTTTTCTTTCTTCCTTTAAATTCTTTGAATCTTTAAAATCATAACCACTGAAAACACATCCATTGTATCTCATGGAACACCTAATTTTATTCAAAGCCTTCAAGATAATTCTCCCTTTCCCATAAGAATTATTCTTAATGATATAAACTATACTCTATGGTCACAAATCATAGAGATGCGAATTGGAGCCAGAAATAAATCTATCATTCTTAATGGCACTACACTAAAGCCACCAGCAGGAAATAAAGCATTGGAGACTTGGCTCCTTGATAATAATCGAGTCAAAAATTGGCTAATTGACTCCATGAGTCCGACATTAATGCAAAGATTCATCTATATTCCAACAGCAAAAGAGATATGGGATGCTATCTCAAAAACCTTCTATGAAGATCTGATGAAACTCAATTATTTAAATTGAACCGGAAATCATTCACAACATGTCATAATGGTAAGCCATTACCTACATACTATAATGAACAAATTGGAATATTTTAGGAAATCAATGCCTGGACGTGTGCATAAGAGGGGATGTTAATGGAGTAGTATCACTCCATAAATATATTACCCAGCTTCGAACACACATTTTCCTAGTCGGGCTTGATTTAGAATTTAATAATGCTCATAGTGAAATACTTCAAAAGGATCCACCTCTTGATCTCGAGTCTTGTTATGCATATGTACAAAGGGATCACAACCAGTGACATACGATAGAAGAGTCGAAGATACTATCGGACCATTCTGTACATATAGCTGCTCAAACTCATCCCCAGTTCAAAGGGAAATTACCAAGTCCATCACATACACCTGTACTCATTGTGGCAAAGTTAGACAGTCCAAGAAACGGTGCTACGAAATTATGGGATATCCAGAATGGTGGGATTTTAATAAAAAGCCTCATAAGAAGCTCGGAAAGGCTGCAATTGCCACCTCTAGTGGTACTAAACCAAGTGATGATCTTGATGCAACATTAGGTATGATAAATCTTACTCAAAATAATACATGGATTATTGATTATGGTGCTACTGATCATATGACAAACTCCACTCACCATCTTACATCCATCTACCCATTAACCCAATAAAATATTCAGACGACTAATGGAGGCATAGCACCGATCACTCATGAAGGATCAGTATCTAACTCCAACTCTCTTAATCTAGATACTATTCTTATTGTTCCATCTCTTTCTTGTAATCTACTATTTGTTGGTCAAATCACTGAAATCTTGAATTGCACTATTAAATTTTGGCCTAATTATTGTGTATTTCATGACATTGCAATGCACCGGATTATTGGCTCTGGTGTTAAACATGGAAAGTTGTACTATCTTGAGTTACATGATGATTCAAGTTAGAAGTCAAGTTAATAGGGTTGGTGGAAGTTGCTCGAATAAAGACCAAGTAATCTTATGGCATCGTCGTCTTGGTCATTTTTCTTTTCATTATCTTAAACAAATAAAACTGGAGTTATTTTTGAATATCACAGACTCAGAATTCAAGTGTGATATTTGTGAATTGGCAAAAGGCCATCGAATTTCTTAAGTACCGAGTTATAATAAAAATTCAATTTCATTTATGACCATTCATTCTGATGTATAGAGACCTGTTTGGATTCCTACTTTCGCAAAAATTTATAGCTGTAATTAATTATTAGATACATAAATTTATTTAACTTAAAGTTAATTATTCTTACTAATATAAGCAATATTTTATTTATATATCTATTCAATATTATAAACTTAATTGACTTGTTTATTATAATTTCAATAGATTTTATATCCACAATTATATATCTTTTCAAATTTTATTTATTTACTTATGTAATTTAATTTATTAAGAACTATAAAATTATATTATCTAATTTCATATAAAATAGAATCTAATCTAATTAAAATAAAAAATATTTTTTCAAGAAAATTACATCTAAATTTTTAAGTTATTTAATTTTTGTTAGAGATATATAGAAATTAACCTAATTAAAATAGAAAATATACTAAATTATAATTAGATTTTAATTAATTTAATTTTTATTAGAGATAAAATTAAAATTAACCTAATTAGAATAGAAAACATGTTTTGAATTAAATTACAATTATATTTAATTAATTCAATTTATTTTTATTAATACATTACTAAATTATCCAACATTTATAATAATAAGCAAAAACTAATTAATAATTTTATTTATCCCCTTCATATATATTAGAATCACTATGCAAAATATTTACAAGTTTTAGCATTTATTTATGCTATAGTTACAATTTCAATATGATAAAGTTTTTTAGTTCTTTAATTTTTCTAATATTCTTACATACGATTAGAAATTTAGGAAATTTTAGATCCCTTAATTTACAATACTACATAGGAGGTGATGTATCGATACACTTGACACGCTTCTATATATATATATATATATATATACCACTTGCATTGTATAATTTCGTAGTGAACATGTGTTGTTAAATCAAAACAAAACAAAAAATTTGCAGTCAAATGGTTAGATTTTATATTTAAATAACAAGTTTCTAAAAAGGAAAATGATCAATTCTATCATGAATTATAAACCAGTTATCAATATAATTCTAATTTTAAAATTTTATTAATTTGCTTCTTCAATTTGTCAAATTGTTCCAAATCTATCTAAACAACATTGAGTTTGTATTATAAATAATGTGGTAATTTAACGTGACATAAAAGTGTCCGACATGCGAAAAAAATTAAAGGAAAAATTATCAATTCTATCCTAAACTATAGACTAATTATTAATCTAATCCTAATTTCAAAAATCGTTTCAATTTCCTCCTCCAAATTTTTAAGTTGTTTCAAATATATCCAAATGATATTAAGCTTGTGGCAAAAATGATGTGAAAATTTGATGTAACATAAGAGTGTATGACGTTTCACTTTTCCAAAATAGCGTCACTTTGAGTTATAAAATGGCCAAACCAATTTTTCAAAAATGAAATGTTATATTCTCCAAATAACTCAAATCTATGGGTTTTTTTTTCACCTTCAACCTTCTTTCTTTAAATAAAATTGCAGAAATTCCAAAATAGTTGAGTGAAGTTGTAATACCCTATATATATATATATATATATAATTATTTGAATAAAAAGGGATATTTTTCTCAAATAGTATTAGTAATAGTTACTTTTGCATTATATTATATTATATTTATGTTAACATTATATTTAGGGTTAAATATTGTTTTAGATGTGTATATTAAAGTAATTTGTGTACATATGTATGTATATGTAGTATATGTTTATGTAGTATATGTATATATATATACATATGTACTAATATTTATCTATATACATACATGCATAACTATATATTAATATATAGTTATATATATTATATTAATGGTTATTAATATGTATATATATATAATATAAGTTCATGTAGTGTATGTTTATATATATATATATATATATATATATATATATATATATATATATACATACACTAATACTTACCTAGACACACATGTATGTACAATAAATATATTAATATATATACATATATTAGTAGTTTATAATATATATATTTATATACATATAGGATATATTTGAAGAGAAGAAGAAGAAACCGAAGCTTCACCCCCTCCCTCACCGCGCCACATCCCCGACCGCCACTGTCACTGCGCCTCCCCCATCTCCGACCACCATCTACTGCCTCCTCCTCCTTCTCCCTCACCTCCGGTCGCCTGCGAAGCTGCCGGAATCGCTGGAACGGGGAGAAGCCGAGAATAGCTCCTAGAATCGGCCAAGCTCCGTCCGGCCACCGTTTCACTCCATTCCAGTGTCAATTCCCTCCTCTTGCATCGGTGAGACTCATTCTAAGCTTAGTTTAAGCTTTGGTCATGAATTGATTGAGTTTTGGTTGATTGTTGGTTTTGAGCTCTAGGGTTTTGGAATTTTTTTAGCTCGATCTAGCTTGATTCATGCAAACTCCCTTTACAAATGTGATTCCTAGTAGCTCAATCTATCTTTATGAATTTTTGTATAATTTTTGGAATTTATTTTGATTTTTGGTGAATTTTTGAATATTTTAATATTATTTTAGGAATTTTATAGTTTATGTCAAAAAAATTTAATATTAGGTTGAATTATATTTTAGAAGAAATTAGAAGTCATTTATATATGTTTTAATTATATTAAGAATTTAACATTTAGAAAATAAGTTTTGGATGATTAAATAATTTTAAGGAATTTTTTTTTTTAGTATTAATAGCACATTATGTAATTTATATATTCTAGGGGTAAAAATGTAATTTTATGCTATATATAGTTAAATATATATATTAATTAGATTTATTAATATTTAAGGGGTTTAGACAATTTGTATAAATTAATTGATATTTTTAATTAAGTGGGGTTAATTTTGAATATTAAATCCCAAATATTATATATATATATATATATATATATATATATATATATATATATATATATATATAATACATTTTAATGGATTTAAAAATTAGGTTATAATTATGTTTGACGAAGGAATACGAAATTTAGTCGTTTAATTTTTTTGAATAATTGAGATTCATATATTTTTTGCCTATTTTTAGTATATGTGTATGTGAAATTTGTGTTTTGAGAAAAATGTTAATAATTCTCGATATTCTGTTGAGTTGTGATCTCGGTCGAGGCTGAGTGTAGTTTTGGGAGCCCGACTCGAGTGTGGATGTTGTGGATATTAGAAGTGCATTTTCTATGCAGGTCTGGCTCTACCTTCGGTAGAGAGATGTCCGTTTTACAGAGGAGACTCTGCCGAAATTTCGGTAGATTTTCTCATAAAACATGATATTCGTAAAATTTCTACCATTAGTTAGGTTATATCCTGTCTATCGAGTCTTGCCCACTTTCCTCGAGTCAGCCTAAAATTTCATTATTTGGTTGACTGTTGATTTCGATTCCACAGTCATATTCTAAAAGTCGATTCATTATTTTTTCTTTTAGAGCATATCGGAGCAGAAGCTGTGAGACTGAGGCAGACGCGTGGTCGTCAGTCTTCGCATTCATCATGTAAGTCGATAGAATGATCTGTGCGTGTGTTTTAATTAACAAATGTGTGCGCTTATATTTTAACATTGATTATATGATTTATTTAATTTAATGTTGTTATTTAAGCTTTAAACGCAGTTTATTTATTTAAAATCGATTTTGCCAAATTTTGGTAGAACGGGCTACCTGGTGGGCTTCACCAGGACTATGTGCACATGGTAGAGATTGAGAGATGGATCTGATATATGTATGATTGATAAATGTTAAACTGGGACGGGTGCCTCGGTGGAAGCCTTTGCTCTCGGGGACCGCCAGTGATTGTAAGGTTAATAATGGACTGGGATGGGTGCCTAGCCTTTGCTCTCGGGGACCACCAGTGCCATATATTTGGATTAAGTGAATGACTACGCCTTGGTGCCTCGGTTGATGCCTTTGCTCTCGGGAACCAGTAGTCTAGTTGGAATAAGTGGGCCCAGTTGGCCATTTAGATTTTGGGTTTAAGGTTCTACCGAGATTTTTCAAAAAAAAAACTATACTTATACATTACAAATTATTTTCACTATAAACATATATAGTTTTCAAAGGTTTTCAAACCGTACAACTCTTTTTATTGACTTACTCAGTGAGGTCTGATTCCCCTCAATTTATTTTTTTTCAGGAACTTGGGAGTTCGACCTCAGACTACCTCCACGCCGGGTTTCTTCTTCACCGGCTATTTTATGTAGGTCATTGTAAGTTGTACTGTGTGTTAATCTAGGTTGCTGCAGTAGTATATGTACTAAAGATTTGTATGGTTTAAACATAATTGTGTAATTTATTTGTGTAAACCACGCTTATGTATAAGATTTAAATTCGATTTATAATATGAGATGTTGAAGCACATTATATTTAAACAGTTGAATTTGTGTAATTTGAGAAAAATCAGTTTGATAATATGTTTTATTTTTAATTGAAGTTTACAATAGGAATGGTTTTATTTTCTTTTCCTTTAGGCTTACTATGGGTTTCGGGGGCCTTATGCCTACCAATTCCCTAGTGCCGGTCACGTGCCCTCGGATTCGGGTAGTGACAGAAGTACATAATGCAAGACACAAGAATATATTAACCACTTCTTTCTCTCATTAAAAGTGCATAAATTCTAAAATAATTGAATGAAGTAAAGATGCAATTAGAATCACAAGACATAAGAATAGATTAACCAATACATTCAGAGAAAGAAGGTTGTAGGTGAATAAAAAACCCTAAACTTAAGTTATTTGGAGAAGATGGCATTTCATTTTTGAGAAATTGGTTCAGACATTTTATAACTCAAAGTGATGCCATTTTGGAAAAGTGAAACTGTGAGTTTTAGGTTTTTTAATTTTTTTGCCATCTCAACACTTTTATGTCATGTCAAATTGTCATGTCATCTCTAGTACAAGTTTAATGAGGTCTGGATAAATTTGGAACAACTCAAAAATTTGGAGGAGCAAACTGAAATAATTTTTAAAATTATGATTAGATTGATAATTAGCCTACAGTTCATAATAGAATTTATCAAAAAAATTTTAATTTTTTATCATGTCAGACACTATTATGTCACGTTAGATTGTTACGTCATCTCTGACACAAATTCAATTTCATTTGGATAGATTTAGAAAAACTTGAAAACTGAAAGAAATAAATTAATATAATTTTAAAATTAAAATTAAATTAATAATTAGTCTATAGTTCAGGATAAAATTGATCATTTTTCCTTCCTAAAAATTTGAATTTCCCTTTGTCCGACCAAACAAATGGGAAAAATAATAAAAGAAATATGTGTTTCGTTCATTTTACCAAAAAAAAAATGTGTTTATCATTGTTATAAAAAATTACCATGTGATGTTCACTTTATAAATGTGATTAATTTGTTTTCTTTGGCCGGTGTGATAGATGAAAGTCAATGTAGTAGTTTTAGCAACTAAAGATATATTATTTTTAGGATAAAATTGATCATTTTTCCTTTTTAAAAATTTGAATTTCCCTTTGTCCGACCAAATAAATGGGAAAAATAATAAAAGAAACATGTGTTTTGTTTATTTTACACAAAAAAAAATGTGTTTATCATTGTTATAAAAAATTACCATGTGATGTTCACTTTATAAATGTGATTAATTTGATAGATGAAAGTCAATGTAGTAGTTTTAGCAGCTAAAGATGTATTATGTTCAAAGATAAACACTATATATATATATATATTGCCAAATAAAAATTATATCCGGCCAAACTTTATTCGTAATTTTATTAAGGTAAATAAAAAAATTAAAATTAACAGGTTAGAAAATTGACATTTGGAAATAAGAAATTTCTATATTGAAGTGTAAATGTATCAGAATTACCTATGGATTGAATGTAAAAAAAAAAAATTACTTATTTCCTAATGTTACATTCTAACCTATTGATTTTTCTTTTTTAATTTAGCTTAATAAAATTACTTTTTACTTATTAAAATTAAATAATTTAAAATATTAACCGAATTTGGTGGATTTAATTTGTAGATGGGAACATTAAGAGTTCAGGAGAAATGCACTTTTTTTAATATTTATCTTTGAAAATGAATATAGAGGTGAGTAAAATCCGACCAATCTGACTGCTCAACTCGGATGTTACTAAAATTGGGTTCGATCGGGTCGGGTCTCATTTTGAATACCTTGTAATTTTTGGTCGTAACATGCAAAAGCAATTGTAGTGTGGTGGTAAGTTATGTGCCCAAAGTTTTTGAAGTTAATCGGTTCAATGCCACAACCTCCATAAATTTTTTCACTAATTTTCATAAATTTTTTCACTAATTTCCCACAAAAAACTTCCTAAAAAGCTACAAAATGACATTGTTGGGACTCAAACCGGGCTTTAATGGTATAGAAACAAGCGTCCAACCAATCCATCAAACTGGTGAAGATATTTTGTATTTTTCTTTATTTTCTAATTTTTATTGGTTAGTTGGAATTCAAAAAACTAAAATTTCAAATTTCAAGTCGGTTTCAAAATTTTGAAAAATTTTATGACCCGACTACAGCCGATGCTCACCCCTAAATGAATTTGTGCTTACAGATGAATTTTAATAAGGTATAAATCATTCAAGAGTGAGCTTGAGGAAAAAAGATTTTTTTTTTTTTTCAAACAAAAATACGACTATCATTAAATAAAGAGCTTTTTTTACATATTAGCCTAAGAACAAAGGAAGGAAAAAGGCCATAAGCCCATTAACCATTACAAACTCATTTTCAAAAGTCACCCTTTTCTCACAATAAACCCTAGATTTCCTAAGCCTGTAACTGAAAACCAGCACCAGCACCAACAGTAGCAATAAAAGCTGCACCGCCAGCAACAGAGGCACCAAAAGCAGCTGCCATGAAGACAGGTGCTCAGTAATGAGTCTTAGAGAACTCATCAAACCAATTACGGCATTGAGTACATCGTTCTTGTTGAAGAGCATACCAAGAGTAGAGGAAACATGGAAATGGAGGTGGGAAAAGTGAGCTTTGTCCTTGAAGCTTCTTCCATTTGTTCGATCCATACCTCCGACGACCTGATGCAAGCAAAATAGATGCAGCAACATGGACAGCAGAAAACATATGCACAAAAATAATATCAACAACAATATATAGGAGGATATCACCATTATTATAGCTATAATCTAAAAGAAAAAGTAAAAATATCAATGGATTTGGGTGTTTTTTTTTGTTAGAAACAACAAAAACCACCCAAATCCTAAACACAGAATATGATATGTGAACAGTAGCTGATGAAGATTGAGAAAATATCAATATGCGGAAACGAGAGGTTTGTACGAGAGAAAAAAAAAAGACTCGAGGGGACCACTCCCTAAGTTCTTTGATATGTACTGCTAAGTGTCCACTCGCAGCTATAAGCAGGTGGCTCCAGTGAGCATGCATCACCTTCTTGTCCAAGATAGAATGGAAATAGCTTTCCCTAAAGGGGCCTAATTTTTCCTTTTTCCTTCCTGATTAAAAAAAAAGTTTTATTTTCACCTAATTAACTTGTATTAATAGTTTTTTTTAATGACACAATTGATAGACTTAATACAAAGTTTAAGAGCTCCATAAACTAAGTTATCACTAAAACCCGCATCTCATGAAATGAATTAACAAATAAAAGCCAAAAAATAAGGAAAATGATTTCCTACCAACCACCACCTCTCATTTTTTTCCAAATTTTTCTGTAAATTTATATATTAGAAAAATTATTAGCTAACATTAAAAGCCTTAGAGGTGACGCCTCGAGAAAAAAAAAAATAAAATCAGTCATTTTGGATTGGTGCAATCCGTCACGACATTAATTCTCTTTAGTGGTCCATTAAAAAAATATTAAAAATTAAATTTGACATTTAGATTTAATATTTCAGTCTTTTTTTTTTTTTCAGAAGACTAAACAATTCCCAATTTGTAAGATATACAGTAAAATGTCCTCCTCATAAAGTGCTCACTATAAAGATGAGAAATTTCATAATTAGTGAACGAAGACACTCGAACTGGGCCGCTCATATTCTTCATATCAGACACATGTGAGAAGATCAATCAAATTAAACCTAGTTGGCATGCTTCAATTCGTTCGGTAGCTAATCAAATATTGCAATGTGCTTAAATTTTTTAAAATAAATTTATATTGTTAATATTATAATAGACTGAAACACCAATTGTATATGCCGAATTGACATTTTCCTATTTAATAAATCTTTTAAATATTAGTCATTTTAATCAAGTAGCCCGTTTGTCATGGTTGATTGTCCCACCGACCCTTCGGATTAAAGACTAATAATTAATACAACAAATATAAAAACGACAAACAATTATTTACATATATATTTGCGATTGATGGCATGATTTTGAAAGCATTATTTTTCTTGTTCCATGTTTATTTAATTTGCAGTGATGACAAAATTTCAACCTCAATCATAGCAAGTAGTTGAGCTCAACTAATAAAGAAACTAATAGTGCAAGATTTTTATGAAATGCTATGCAACAGCTGATCAAAACAGGACCATAACTTTTTTAAATTAACAAATCACTGTTATTTTAGTGGATAATAATACTATAAAATGACACTAGTAATACATTTAAAATAAAATTAGTAAATAAACATTTATAATGAAACTACTCAACAACTTATAAGACGCCTTATATGTTCAATGTAACTGTGGATTAGTATATGTTGCGAACCAAATTAGAGTCATGACTGACGTTAGAAAATAGAAATTCTTTCGAATCCAAAATTCATAACAAGTTTTAAAAGAAAAGCATGCAATAATTAAAGTAAATAAATATGCATCATAATTAAAATATCAAACCAATATAATAAAAATAATTTTTTTCATATCATAATATAAAATATATCAATATAAATTTTAGAGAAAAACTTCTGAATTAAAATCACATATAGTAAATATAAATACAACTTACTACTGATATAAAATATGACTACTGCAATTTTTTAGAGTACAATATTAAAAATTAAGTAGATAATTTACATAAATGAGTCAGGGATGAAGAAGTCCGGTGAATATGTTTACTATTGAGATCTGAAAAAGAAGACTTTCCAGCAAAAATATTAACTGAGGGGAGTCAGACCTCATTGAGTGAATTGGTATAATATATATACATGCATCTCCTATATGTCAAATGCAATCAAATATTCATACATAATAAATAAATATACAAGCAGCACTTCACACAAATGCTGAAAATCAATTATATAATAATGCGAAAAAATCATAGTTTTATGAAGGATCAAATAGAATTTTATTTAATCGCAATATCAATCAACAATAACATCACTCTAGCCATACAGACTTACTTAATTTCAAATAAATTCACTTAATCCATATGGACAATAAACTGTCCCCGAAATACTAAGTCAACCGAACTTCAGCAATCTGACTATCAGTGTGATTGACCCTGAGACACTTGATCAGCCGAGCTCCAACAATTACACTATCAATCACATCACATCTCAATCAAACCAATCTCAAATAATTCATAATACCACAAATAATTCTCACTCAACCCTAAATCTATTGCACCGGTACATACGCAGTCCTAATGTTGCCCACTAGGTAGCATGTTCTATCGATATCCTTCATTTAAAATAAAACATACATACAGAAAAATAAATAATGCATAATATCATTCAAAATGACAAAATAAACCATATATATACTAGAAATATACCTAAAATAAACTAAATATATTTCAAATATATATATGTCAAATAAATTCAAAATAAATCATAAAAGATACCGAATGTAAACCAACAATATATTAAAAACATGTTAAGTTTAAATCAATAAATAAAACATGCATTTATTTAAAAATATATAAAAAATATACCTAAAATATACTCAATATTTTAATAAAATAATTTATGAATAAATACAATTAAAACATGAACATGTGCTAAAACATGCATCCCAAATACAATGTACATATAAAATAACAACTCACAGGTTTGCGCTCCTCGGGACTGGTCCAATGGGCCCCTTCCACTAGCCCTCGGTCTCGGTAAAACTAAACAAATAAAATAATTATAGAACTCAGAATTTAGAATTGACCCGATATTATGTTTTACGAGAATTCTACCGAAAATTCAGTAGAACCTCCTCTGTAAAACGAACATCTCTCTACTAAAAAGTAGAACCGGTCCTGGAAAAAAAATGCACTTCGAATCACAGAATTCACACAATGCTCGGTTGGAATCCCAAACTACACAATTTCCCCAACCGAGGTTCACAATTCACAAAAAATTCACATAATATAATAAATATACTAAAAATCAATAAATGCCATAAATATCTTCAAAATAGAAAAATATTACATATTTAACATTAAAACACCAAAAATAATTATTTTCTCAATAATTACGTAAAAATTCCAAAATAATAATATATTATTATTAAAAATCCAATTTCTTGATAATTCAATATAAATTAATAAAAATTCACTTTATATATTCAAATAATTAAAATAGCCTAAATACATATTAAAATTACTAAAAACCTATTTTATTACCAAAATAATATATAATATATTATTTGAAAACAATTTTCGAAAATTAGTATTAATTAGTTAAAAATAGTAAATAATTTGTAAAAATCATTTTAATATCTTAAATAATTATAAAACCAACTAAAACATAATATTTAGCTATAATATTAATAAAATTACGTATTTAACCCTATAATACAAAAATATACATAATATACTAATATTACTCAAAAATTCTATAAAAATTATATAAATGCATAAAAATTATTTTCTCAACATATATATTACTAATATTAACTAAAAAATGTTATTAAACAATAATTTCAACAAAAACTCAAATATAACCTAATTTTCTAATATTGACGTAAAATATAAATATTTATAAAAATTACATAAAAAACACAAAAATTATTATCTCAACACTAAAATTAATAATAACCCATAAAAACACTAAATCAACAAATTTTATAATTAAATAAATTAATTTACAAAAATTAATTAAATAATAACAAAATATTCAAAAATTCACAAAAATTAAAATAAATTCAAAAAAATAAAAAAAATATAGACATGTAGATTAAGCTACCAAGATCAATTTTTTGTGAAAGAAGTTTGTGTGAATCATCAAGATCAAGCTTAAAAAAATTTGAAAACCCTAAAACTCCAAAAAATAAAAATTCAACAAAACTCAAGAAAAGGAAGATTAAAGCTCAAACCAAGCTTGGATTCATGCTCACCAGAGCTAAGGGAGTCAAACAATACTGGAAATGCGAAGAATGGTGACCGGAAAATAAAGGTTGGCCGAAAAAGTGAAGATTCGATCTCTACAAGTTACAGAAGCTACCAGCGCCAGTGAAGAAGAAGAGGGATGGCAGAAGGCGACTAGAAGGAGGGCGGAGCAGCTGGACATTGAGGAGGCACACCGACGGTGAGAAATTAGGACGACAGAGGGAGGAGATGAAGAACATAATGAGTTTTGCGTGTATGTGAATGTATGTTTGTATGTTTATTTGTTTGTATATGTATATATTTTAATAATAAACTATATAATATAATATAATATAATATAATAATAAAACTTTATATTATAATATTATATAATATAGTCTTAAATCTACACCACATAAAATTAAAAAAAATATCTTATATATATATATACACATATATATATATAACATACAAATAATTACACACATACATTAACATAATAAACACAAACCTTAATTAATATATAAATATAATACATAAAATAACAAAACAAATAATAACAAAATTTAATAATAAAATAAATAGTGAAATTTGATAAAACAATAATAGAAATAATAATATTAAAATAACCACTCAAATTAATCAACCAAAAATAATACTTTTACGTAGAATATTTAATTAAATATAAAATAATAATAATAAATCACAATAACGAAAATAAATTAATAAAATTTTCAAATCTTATTAACACTGCATATCTCATTTGAAAATAAAATAATTTAAAAAAATATGTATCATAACAGTATATCATCATGGTGATAAGTTAAAAATAGCAAATATTTGAAGGAAATAGTTAGATTTTACTCTATTTGACTCTTTCATCCCATTAGTATAAATGTTTCATATTAAGAAGATTTCTTCTTATATTCTTAGGAAGACATTTCAATGTGACCTTTATTTTTATTTTATATATTTTTAACAGAAATATCTTTGTTTATGTTAGAGTTATTTTCAATATTTATTGTACAAAAATCTGTAACTATTAATTTAGTGGAATCAATTGTTAAATTTGATAAAATAAAATAAACAGAATTTTAAAAACATTATTATTTTAGTTTTTGCACACATGTAATAATCAATGATTCTAATGTTTTAAAACGAGATGGGATCAATGGTGTGATTATAATATATCCATTGAAAAATTATCCCATTGAAGTCGGTTGGCAAGCAATATTCTCATTTAATGATAATTTAAGGGGTACATTTAATTAGGATTTTAAAAGATATTTATAAATTTTTTTTAAGTGAATAAATTTTATATAATTTATGAATTTATCAATAGACTTTTTTTAAGTTTCTAAAAATCTTAATTGAATACCTCTGATCTTTCTAGACTCCTTAAAAGTTCTAATTGAATACAATTTAATTTTTGAAATCAATTAAAATTTTTTAAAATCCTAATTAAATACACTCCTGTAATTTTTAATTGTAATGTATGTAAATATGTTAAATTAATTGTTAAAATTTTTTTATCATCCTTATGAGATCATTTAAAGTTTAATTAATTTTAAATATTGATAATTAACAAAAAAAATATATATATATATATATAATTCAATTAAGTGATAATAATTTTCCCATTTAATGCAGAAGAAAAAATGTAATTAAGATAAAGATAATGACTTAATAGAATAAAGACTTTAATTTAGTTGGGAATTTTGAATTCAATCTTTCCACAACAATCTCACTGAATTTAAGAATGTTATTTAATTAATTGTAAAAAAAAAAATTACAAATTGCGTACTGAGAATAATATGATTTAAGGTTAAAATTTTACTGTGTAAAATAAGTGATGAAATGAAGGACAACCATTTAACATAAACCTCACATTCATTTATTATTTTTATTTTTTTAATCGGAGAGAGTAAAATAAAAATTGAAATTTTAACCTATTAAATTATACTATTAAACTACTTAATTTTAACAATATTCATTTAAAATTAACTACAAGTGAATCGATGGTATTGAAAAAAAGGTTAAAGTTTTCTTCAAGGACTGTCAATCTAAAAAATTCTGATAAAAGATTATGGTGATTTTTTTTGGGTAAAAAGGTTAAAGTTTTCTTCAAGGAGTGTCAATCTAAAAAATTCTGATAAAAGATTATGGTGATTTTTTTGGGTAAATTAAAATTGTTCCAGTCCAATTATATATATTAATCTACAAATTTTCTAAAATATTTTTTAGTGAAAAAGAAGAAGAAATTTAGACTTTCAAGAATTTTTTTCTTTTTTTACACTGAAAAAAGGGGACCATAGAGCAAGAATTGCGTGGAATATATGTATTCTTTCTTCCTTTGGACCACAATTTTATTTATTTTTAGGAGTAGAATAATACATATAAAAACAACGAGCATCAGAGATCACTTTAATAATAATAATAACAATAAATGGGTTAAAGGGCATAAATGTGGGAACCACCCAAAATGAAAAGAAAACACCGCCAGCACCACCACCACCTTCTTTGTCTTACCGATCGAGCTGTCACTTCACCCCACCCCACAGTTCCTAGTATTTTTGGTGGTGGAAACATGAAACCGTCACTCCATAAACTGTCCAACCAACCGCAGCCGCATATTTCGCATTTTGTGCTTGGCCCCACTCTTCTTTTTTTTTTTCTGAGATCAATTTGTCCCACTACAACACTTAAAGGATCATATCGTTTCTCCGTCTGATCTCATGACTCATCACTGACCCAACCCAACTCATATATTCATCATTTATTCTATGCCCACGACCCACCCGATAACCATCATATTTTATCAATACTTTAAATATATATATTCTTATATTAAAATTTTTATATTTTCATTAATAAAAAATTAGATAATCTAAATATTTTTTAATATTATATAGAACATAGTTAAAATTCGATTTATAATTATCCACAAAATCTATTGAAAATTTGACCATTAATATAACAACATGCACCTCCATGATTTAAATTTTAAAAATATAAAATAAAACTAAGTTTTTTATATTAAATGAAAATTAATTTCACAATCAACCATCGATTTTAATGTGCATATAAAGAAATAAATATATATATACGGTATTGGGATTAACATATGCTGACTCGGTGGGCTCTATCTTACTTCTCTTCTCATTCCAAAAAAAGTTGCCACTTTTCTCTGATGTGGCTGTAAAATCTCCACTACATATCCAACATTTATTTGCCACCTCATTATCTAGCTTTTTCTTAATATTTTTTTAACAGTTAAGAAAAGGAATGCACTTTTGGCCTTTAAAAACCCGCTGCCCTGCTCTTGACAAAGCCTCTCTGCACTCTTCTCCCACATCTCTTCTCATTGTTTCATTTCACTGCTTCTCTTTCAAAAATTCTCTCTCTGTCTTCTTTCATTTTCTCTTCTCATTCCTTGGTTTAATTTATTCTACAATATCAGATCAAGTTACATATATCAGTGTTGCTGGTGCGTAGCTTTGTTGTTTGTTGTTGAATTCAATAGCCATTAATGGAGATTCCAGTGATAAACAGAATCGGCGATTTTGAAGCCGGCATAACCTCTCTACAAAACCCATCTTTTCTGTCACAAGCTTTTACATTATCCGGCATCGAAAACATTCACCGGGCTTACGGTTTTTGGAAATGGGGAGCTTTAATTCTTGCCCTAGTAGCTTCTTTCTCCACTATAATCAGCAGAATCAAGATTCTCATTATTCGAATTCAAAACCATTATTTAGTTCCTTCTCCTTCTCCTTTTATCGCTTACGATTCTTGCAGCTCCGACGGCGAAAGAGACGACATATCTTGCTCTTCTTATTCTTCCGACGACGACGAACAGGTCGAAGAGGAGGATGATGATGAAGAAGAAGAAAACAAGCGAAATTCTTGGAGACCCGTCGATGAAGATTATAGTGTTAAAGGTTCAGCGCATTACATGGATGACCAGTGGCGTAATCGTAGTTTAAGGAGACGTAGAAACCGAAGTCTTGAGGATTTATTTTCTTCATGGTCTGAGTTCACCAATGGAAAGAACGTAGTGAAGCTATGGGATAATTTAGGTTTAAGATTTGGATTAAATCTTGAAAATGATTCATCAAGAAATTGCGTTTCTTTTTATGATATCAATAAAGAGCTAAACGTTTTCTCTATCGTCGGCCAGAAATCTGATGTTCCGGTGGTTTCCACGTCCTCTTTTTCGCCCGCGGTGATTGTATCGGCGGAGACAAATCTGTCCGGAAACTTGTTGAGGGTGTGGGACACCCGAGTCGGGAGTAGGATACCGGAGATACTGGCGGAGTGGCGGCCAAAATTAGGGAAATTTGTTGGAATTAGTAGCGGCAGCGGCGGAGTAGAGAAAGTTTATGTCAGAGACGACGTCTTAGGGAGGTTAACGGTGGGCGATATGCGGAAAGCTAAGTCGCCGTTGGTGAATGCGACGGAAACTGATGTGGATACATGGTGGGATGCTGACGCTGTTATCGTTGGTGAAGAGGACGAAGCGAGCAGTGATGACTTGGTATCGCGACGCGGCTAAGAGCCGTGAGTTGTTGTAGAACTGGCAACACGGTCAATAAATAGAAAATTTGTGTAAATAATTATTTATTAGGTAATAAAGAAAATAAATTGTGGATAATATAATTTTAATTGTTTTATTTTGTTTGCTTGTTAGCTTTTGTTGGTGATTTAACCAAATCTAGATTTGCTTCTTCGGTACTTTCTTGTGTCCATAAGTTCTACAAGTGGGAAGAAAAAGAAAAAGAAAATAATGTAAATTAAATTAATTTTCAAATAAACAATTAACTTGAAATTATTATTTTAATTTTTTAAGCATCACAATTCCAATTTATAAGTTACTAAAAATTTGGTACAAAAATTTAAAAGAACACATTATTAGAATTTATATTTTATATTAGATCATATTAAAATTTAAATAAATAATTTCACACTTAATTATTAAAATACTTATTTATTAATTGGTCACTCAATAATAATTTTCAATTTAAATAAAATATTAAAAAAATGTGTAAAACGAGGTCAAGAAAAGCACCAAAAGCTAATAATTTAATCTCATATTGGTCCATTATAAGTTATTGCATTTCATACATACGATTAATGGTATAAAAACTCTTAGCTTGACATTTCATATTTTCCGTAGTAAAAAAAAAAAAAAAATTCTTAGCTCCTAAAAAAAATAATGGACCAATATGAGATTAAATTATTAGCTTTCATACATACGATTTGAACATGTAAAAAAAGACAAATTGTAAGTCTACTAAAGGAAATTCAAAATGACATGTTGCTTGTCATATGTGGGTTATTTTGAGTTATCACATGGAAGAAACAAGGCCTATAATAATAATAATAATAATAATAATAATAATATTCAGGAAATCTCAAAAATTCTCATAAAACCCCTTTCAATTTGAACATGTAAAAAAAGACAAATTGCAAGTCCACTAATTGTAGGAAATGCTTAGCTTTATTTGGTTGTGTAATGAGTGAGGAATTTATATTACGGCCGGCGGATGGGAAAAGAATGCGTGACGCAACTACCATTTGATATGTATATATATATATATTTGAAATGATTAGCGTTTGATATTTGATATAAGCTAATTTAATTTTAAGTTACAACCCCCACGACATAAAATTAACTAAAAGTCAGTTATTTTTTATCTAACTGCGTGTTATGTATATTTTTTTCAATTAATTTGATTTATTTAAAAAAATTAATAATTAATTTTATATAACTATATATGTCATTTAAAATATTATTTAAGTGAAAACAATTTCATATAAGTTATTAATCAATTTTAATGGTTGGTTGTTAGTTTATGTATATTAATTTTTAGTTTTTTTTTTTAATTAAACATCAATAAAAAAGAAAAAATTATCAATAACGAGGTGCTAAATTAAAATTCCAAAATACAGTGACGGTAGCTTGACTATTTAAGCATGGATGATTTATTAGTTCTTTACGTATACATAAGCTATTTCTGTCTCATAATCAACCAAATATGTATTTACTGCGTTTCCAATCTTGAAATTTCTCTCAAATTCATAACCTTACTTGTAATTTTGGGTGTTGTAAGGGTCAAGCTTCTGCTTCCTGTCTAAATTTGGACTCCATCAAGTCTGTTGTGGAGATCTCTATTTTTTTCCTTATATTTACACACTTAATTAATAATGATTGACCAATTAAATATATTAGATTAAAACTAATCACAATTATAAATGTCGTTTAAAGGTATAACAATAAAATTAAAATTAAAACTAAATATAATAATAAGTGGAATTTAATTATGTTAAATTCTTTTAATGCCTCAAAATATTATGCTAAAAAAAATTATATTATAGTATTTTAAAACTATTTGTAACTTTTTATTCTTTTAGAATAACAGTTTATTTATTTTCAAGTAAATATTAAAACAATACAAAAATAGTAAATAAAAGTAGTTATAAATTAAAATAATATAAAAACACTTTACAAAATTGAAATGGTTATTAATTATATATTAAAAAATTAATTAAATAATAAGTGATCAATTAATTATTTAAAATTAACATTAATTGAAATGGATAAGTGACTAATTAATTATAAACGTAACTTATAAAATTGAACTGGTAATTAATTAAATATTAAAAATAACTAAGTGACTAATTAATTATATAAGATTATAACTAATTATAATATTAAATGCCCAATTTGTAATAAAATTCATAATTTTTTTAAAAAAATTTCGTTATATAATCTAATTGAACTTAGCTAAAATTTAAGCTTTAAATATAATTTTATTATGTAATTAATTGAAATACATAAAAATAATTGTTTATAAAAAATAAAAAATAATATTTATTAAATACACAAATTTATGGTAACAATATATCTAATACTTCTCCAATAATTAATTATTTGTCTAGTTTATTAAGATTTCCAATGATTACGTATTCCCTAAATATTTCTTTGTTATAAGGAGAGTCAATATGAATCAAACTATCTCTTTATAATTTAAAAGAACTCCACAAATATGTATACAAATTTCATAATAATGGAGACCTCTAAATGCTTTCCATTATTTTAATTTCAGTCATAAAATAATTCATATTTATGGTTATTTGATATTGATATTGTTAGATATGATCATAATTTTTATGGCCATTTATTGAAAATTGAATATGATAAATATTTTAATTATATAACTTTTTATGCATGTGGTCAATAAACAAAATTAGCTATAAAGTTATAATTTCTATGAATATAAATTATATCTTGGCAACCATTTTTTTGCTCGTGGTAAAATTTTGCAACAGTGTGTGTGTGTATATATATATATATATATATATAGAGAGAGAGAGAGAGAGAGAGAGAGAGAGAGAGAGAGTATTAATTATAAAGCTAAGATAATATGGTTATAGCCACCAAACTTTGATGAAGTATATATATGGACATATTCCATAAGAATTATGCTAAATGGATTTAGGATTTTTAAAAGCCAAAAATATTATTGTTGACAAGAATAAAACAAAATGTGATATGAACGTATCATACAATTGGATTGAGTGGTTGGAACTTGGAAGGAATTTATCTTGGACAAATGCATAGTTTCACCTATCAACTTTACCCAATTAACTTTTAGTATTTTTCAATTTTTATTATATTCTATTCAATATTTAAATTTTTATTATAAAATTATCTAATTTTTATAATAAATAAAATTAAAATATTTTATAAATCAATATTGATATAAACACAAGAGAAATTTATATAAATTAAAATAATGTTTAATAAAAAAAATAATATAATTAAAAGTAAATTCTTTTTAACTTTTTTAATACTAATTTTTAATTATATTTATATATTATTTTAAAGTTAATTGTAACATTTTATGCATTTAAAATCAAATTAAATTAAATATTTATCTATTTTGATATTGTATGAGTTAAATAAAATCAAAAGATACAAATTGAAAGGTTGAAAAAAATTAAAACAAAAGTTCAAAAATTGAATAAAAAATAATAAGAATTGAAAAGTATTAAAAGTTAATAATCTAAAGTTTAGAGATGAAATTATGCATTTAACCAATTTATCTCTGATCAAATGCAAATTATGCTCCATATATCAAATAGGTTAGTATTGATGCTTCATTGTCCTCACCAAAAATGAATAAATAAATAGATGATTATCATAATAAAATATATAAAGAAAACGAACTGTCTTATGTATCATTAAGTTTAGTTGTTGTACCTAATGAAGGTGGGGGCATCATCACAATGTGAGATAATTTAAATTGTCTATCCTACAATTGTTGGACTTTCTAATAAATAATTTGAAAAGAAAATTTTAATTCCATGATTTGGTTTTCCCTTTGCAAATCATCTTCATTTATTATTTTGTTTCCCTTTCAATTAATAACTATTTTTTGCTTTTTCATTTGAATGTATTAACGCTTTCAAAAGAGTTGTAGCTTTTGATTACTCAATTTTCGATAATATAAGTATTAGTTAATGGTGATGAGGTGATAACTAAATTTAATTGGTAATTCAATACTATGAAAATTTTCTTCTTTTATGGTTTTATTAGGTTAATGCTAGGAGAGGATCTAATTCTCTTCCTTTGTATCATCCTTTATCCCTTGTTCAAAAAAACACATTATAACTCTTTGAGTGATCATATGGGTTTTTCCTCTACTATAGTCAGCATTAGGGGACATGCAGAGGCAGAACTAAGGGGTAAGGAGGGATTACTGTCGACGGCAAGAGCTTAGAGTGAGATACTTGGATCTCATTTTGGAGTTACTGTCTTCAATTTTCTAAGGCCTTTTTTTTTGCTGCCAATTTGGTTGGGTTGGGCTTTTTTGTTGTTGTATGGAAATAATGCATTTGACCCTTATTGTAACATTCACTAGAGTCACTCCATAAGTTCATGCAACCCAGTGTGCAAGTTTTCCCTAGAAATCAATCACGATATGATGACCTAATACATTTTTAAGTGAAAATTATAATCATTTATTGAAATTGAAAGATGAATTGAAATTTTTTAATTATTAATAGAGAAAGAAAAAATCACGTAATCATTAAATCACTCTTTTAACAAGCTCAAGTCGTAGATCCTTCTCTAGATGAAAAAAAGGGCAAAAAGTTAAATGCCTTATGTTGTTTCTTGAACAATTCCTGGCCTATATACATCTTGGAGCTAATTAAGTTTTATAATAAGAGAGGAGAATATACCTCTAAACTATTGACACAAAAAATCTGTAAATTAAGTTATTTTTAGAAATTTTTTTAAGGACGACCCATACATATTCAAAGTCTATTTGGTTAAACTACCGTTAATAGTTTATAGTTGTTGTTGGTAACTGATAACTGTTATTAGTAACTGATAACTGATAGCTAGTGATTGATAATAGATAGTCAACTGATACTAAATGTTTGATAAAATTATAATAGTAGTTATCGATAGTATATTTAATTACATATATAGATATCATACGTCTAATATAATTAAAAAAAAAAATTATTTGTGAAAAGTTTCAAATTAAGCTTGTATGAATTGGTGCAAATTGAATATTTTATCTTTCAGCTATCAACTTTTTTTTTTTAAATAAAATAAAAAAATTAAACAGAATTTTCTAACTATTGGAAACTCGTAACTTAAAATCTTTTCAGATATATGTCATTCTTTTAAATTTCTTAAGTTTTATTTAAATTCCTGAAATTGAATTTAAGAATCAATGTTACCATGTCCTAAATTCCTGAAATCGGTATTTAAGATAAAAGTTTAGTTATATAATTAAAAATATTGGAAAAGCAGGTGCTTAATTTTTCATAGATGTGTATCAATTAAAACAACAATTAATCATCAACCAAAACTTTTAAAAAATAAAATAAAATTCTTCAATTGAATGGCCAAAGAATGAATTGAATGTACATACATATATATAGAATATTCACATTCGATCAGTCTCTAGTTGATCCGTGGATTCATCCATCCTAACATTAAGATAAAAAAAAAAAAGGACACCCACATAAACGAATTAAGAGTTTCACAAAAATATGAAAGAATCAACAAAACCTGTCCTATGCCCCATTAATCATCATCTGAAGAAGTGATCAATAATTAAAAGAGTAATTAACTTCAATCCTCGAACTCTAATCCCCATTAGTACACTTTCAGTTCATGTGAGATACATGTTAATTAACATTCAGGCAGTCCTTTCATGAACTCCAAAACGGAAGGAGATACTGAATTCGCAATGCTTGATGGTGATGCATTATACGCTGCCGAATCAGAAAATCTATATACAGGCTTAGATGAGCAAAAGTAATCCACCGAAGTAGCAGTAGTTGTAGGCGTAAACAATGGAATATCACCAAAATAAGGATTTTTGGGCGGCTTCAGAATCGGTGAATAAGTAGCACCAGCAGCACCGTCACCGCCACCACAACCACAATTTTCATCTTTATCATCCCTACTATTGCCTGGCTTTGACTCTGAACCTTTATTGTTTTTAACACCGACGTCACTTTGTTGTCTTTGTTGGGCAGGTATCTGCGCTGGTGCAGTTTCATCGTGATTTCTAGAGCTGGAAAGGCCTGTCAATTTTTGCACCAAAGCCATGAAATCTCTAGCTTGCGTGTGAATAACTTTCGGGGAATGTGTGTAGATTATAACCGGATTGGTTTTTTGCATGTGTTGCTTGGTTCCAGCAACAACAGAAGAAGGAGCCAATAACACAGATGCGGTGGTGGACGAGGAATTATTGTTTGAAAGCGAAGAAGAAGAAGAAGAAGAAGATTGTTTATGAATAAGTTGAGAAGCTTTGTTGATCTTCAAAGGAGAAGGACGAGGGCCATTGAGGATGTTATGGTTATTGAACTTTGTTGGGCTCATTGCTATAAGCAGCTCTGTCAATTCTTGAAACCCAATGAAGCTAAAAACAAGAAGAAATGAAAGAAGGTATATATATATATATATATGTAAAGATGAAGAAACAAGAAACCAAGAAAACAAGATTTAGTTTGGAGGATGGATCGGTTTTTGTTACCATACAAAGAAAGGGATTTGTATATATATATATATATATATATATATATATATATATATGTGTGTGTGTGTGTGTGTGTGTGTGTGTAAAGAGAGATTGAGATGTGAAAATGTTAAGATAAGAGTAGAGGTACAGCCAGCGATTCTGACCGTTGACGTAATAAGATAAAAAAATGGAGATGGAGGTGTGTATGGTGTTGAAATGTAAGGGTTTAGCGGAAAGCTGTTTTGAAGAAGGTAGCTGCCTCTCCTCTCGCCGTCTTTCTCGGCTTAGCCACCTCCTAATTATTTCTCTTTTATTTCTTTATCATTATTTGTTAGGATGAATTTTTAGTTCAACGTCAGGTTTAAACTAATATATTTAACATATATACCACAGCCCAAAACAATACATCATATTATTTTTTACTAAAATAAAATATTAATACACTTATTAATGGTATGAATTGATTTTATTTCAGTGTTATTTTAAATTCATTTTTATCACTCTTATAACCATGACTGAATCATATAAAATTAATTAGAATTCACTAGATTTAATTGTTCAAATAAAAAAAAAATTAATCACATTTTTTATGATTTATGAATGGTATTTTATTTGTATTCTTTTAAATTATATTTATATTTTTTTAGAATTATTTGGTATATATTGATATATATAGTCACGTTAAATTATTATCTTTAAAATTTTATTTCAATCAAATTGAATCAATTAGAATCTATTAAATTCTGGAAATAATAAAAAAAATTAATCACATTTTTATAATTTATAAATGATATTTTATTTGCATTATATATATACATTTGTAACATTATTTGGTGTATATTACTTAGATGATGATACAAATTATATTAAAAGAATTGAAGAAAATGAAATGTTTGATCCATTTGATCAAATTGTTGTGTCCATTACAATGTTTATGAATGAAGCTGTTGGGCAACTCGTGATGGTTCATACGCATGAAATTAAGCGGTTGAGTTTGGCCTTAGATCCTCCTACCATAGCATTGACGAGGCGGTTTCTTTAATTAGATTTGAATGACAAATAAAAAGATAATGGATTAGGAACTAGAGCCCGTGGTTTGTTTGATTTCTGAGATTCCAAGTATAATCATTTTATTTATTTTTTGTATATTTGAAAATTTTATTGGTCAAATGCATAGGTACAAATTTTATTTAATTTATATTTTTTAATTCTTAAATATTTATTTTAAATATATATTTAATTTTTACTATAATTTTATAAATAAAAAATTAATATATATATATATAGTAAATAATGTTTTATTAAAAGAAATAATATAATTGAAAATTTTATATTTATTCTTTTATCATTTTAAAGCTAATTTTTCACATTTTACGTATTCAAATTTATTTGAAATCAAGTTCTTTGAATAGTTTCAATAATATATCATACCAAATTACATATAACAACCTTACACCTTAATTAATTACATAAACATTTCTCAAGTTGAAAATGTGCGGTGACCAATTTACGCAAAAAAATAAAGAACTTTGCAACTTAATTAATTGCATAAATATTTCTCATTATTATGCATGAAATGTTTATATTTATTCTAAATTGTGATAATCTAAATGATATTTCATTTTAAAAATAATAAAAATCTTTAAATTAAATAAAAATTCACTAATCATTAATATTAATTAAATATATCAATTGATGAATAAAAAATAAAATAATAGTATTAAAACTTCCAATAAATTAAAAAAAAAATTCAAAACTTCATGTATCAATTTGTACAAGTTTGCCTCAAGTGGCCAAATGGATCATTTTAGCTAAAAAGTTAGCTTGGACGGGTCTTTTTGAAATTGTGGAAAGTCATGGTCAAAGCCTTCGACTGTTTTTTCTATTAATTTCCTTTTATCTTTTTTTTTTTCTTGGTTGCAATAGTCAACTAAATTGCCTTGATGACTATTGAAATATGCTTATTAATACAATATTACAATTGAAAGTTAACTTGGCAAAAAACAAATTAAATTTGTTTTGAATTCAACTGAAACTTCGACCAACCTTAGTTAAAACTATTTAATTACATATTTCAATCATTCTCGGTTTCTTTTTATTTTAATTTTTCATGTTGTAATTTAAATAACATCCATACTTATCAATCTATATACAGATATACATATAAGACTTTTATATAAAATAACAATACTATTCCTAAACATTGTGAATATTATTTGATCTAACAGTCAAGTGATTACCGCAAAAAGTTTCGAATTTAAATTCTATTACCTAAATTTATCATGAATATTTAATTTTTTTAAAAAAATATGAAATTTTTTTATTATTTATGAATTTTGTACCAATGAAAGTCAATACTTGTTTGATCCTTCATTTGTCAATTAGATAATGTTTACAGCTTCAAAGAAGATGAGATACATTAGAACATGAGTTAACAAAATATTGGTTACTTTTATTTGTTTTTGAATGGACAGCAAGAAAAACAGAAGTGTATTCATTGTAGTACTACGATGAGCTAAGATTCCTTGTAGGAATCAAGAACGCTGTGGATCAAAGTTGAAAACAAGTTAGTCAAATTAACATCATAAAATCCATGGACAATTAGCTTCCAAAAAAATATTTATATATTGAAGTCAGAATTGAATTTTTTAATTCTGACTTTAATATATAAATATTTTTTTCATGAAAAATCAAATCTACCTACGTAGATTTCTACTAATATACTTGACTAATAATTGATAGATTTATATATCTATTACTATATTAAATATTCAAATATATATAATACTAAAAAATGCATTTAATCACTTTTTATAGTGTAATAATGATAAGAAAATTAATTTTTTTGGTGTTTAATCCATACCATAATGCCACTGCTGAAACAAAAAGGGAAATTATGAAATTAGAAAAAAAAACAACATAACAAAAGATGATGGCAGGCTAAATGAGGGAAGAACACATGCTTTGACATCAAAGGAGAATGATTAAAGGTTGATTTCATCTCTGTTTGCTTGCAAATTGCAATTACCAACTAATTCCTTTGACTTTGCGGTAATAAGGAAAAACTATAAGCAATTCAAAGTAAATAAAAAAGGGTATAGTTTATATTTTACTTTTCTCAAAAGAATCCCTTTATAAAATTAATTTTTTCCATAGAGTATTTATTAACTACTCAATCTTAGACTTTAAAAAATAAGTTTAAAAGTAATATTTTGAATAATAAATATAAGGGAAATTTTATTTAAATTGAATGTAATACATTTTATGGTTAGATATATAACATATAAGTTAAATGTAGAATATTTAATTAGTAAAGATAAAATACATATTTATTATTCTCATCCAATCGTTGAGTGTATTACATGCTAAGAATTTTTCAAAATATAAAAGCAAAATCGTTTGAAGTAGTTTCTTTCTTAAATTTGACCTAAGTGAAAGTCTCCCTTTGAAACTTGGGCTGGGCCAACAAAAGAAACACACAAGAACTGTAAAATTACACGAGAAAGTCTTCTCATTGTTGTTGATATTTCGTGTTTATTTTAAATTGTTTTTTTTACTCCAATTTTTTTTTTTTTTTGTTATTCGGTTTTTATTGGGTTATTGTTACTATTCTTTTTATTTTTTTTGTTATTTTCAATTGTTGTTTAGTTGTTTTTATATTGTTGTTTGATTGTTTGAAATTATAATTTTTCTGATTGTTGATGATCTTTTACTAAATAAATAAATTCAACTAGACAACAATTAAAAAAAAAAAAGAAATAGCAACAACAATCATAAAAAGCCAAAAACAACAACCTCTCAATAACCAAATAATTACCAGAGAAGCAAAAATACAGCAATAACTATCCTACAACAACCAGATAAATAATTTAGTTGTTGTTGGTAATTGTGTTTGTAGTTGTTTTGTGATGGTTGTTGTCAAATGGTTATTAAATTGTTATTTCTATATGAGGAAACAACTGTATTTTAAAAAAAAATTGTTGTCAACATTGTATTTAAAAAAAATAGAAACATTAATCGTATTTTTAAAAATTTCTTCTATTTTTTTTTGTTAGTTTTAAAAATATCACTTAAAAAAAATCCAATGATCTTGGCTCAAATACAAATTATTGTTAATTTTTAGAACAGATTTTTTTCACCTTGATTATATCCCAATTATTACTTAAAATTTTTAGAAAAAAAAAGTATCTTATGGTTTTAATTCTAATCACTTTTTAACATGTGAGTTGAGTTTTAAAATCAAGAGGTGGAGGGTGATGGTACAAGCTTGTAGGTTCTTCATCGTCATCTTTTCATCTATAGGTTTCTTAAAGTGAGTCCATATTTAATAGACAAAATAAGAGAAAAAGATGTGTTGATCATTTGCATGATCAACCCCTTTATTTTGACTTTAACAAGTAATTTGGATTGCTAATTATTTCATTTAACTATGTGGGCTTTATTCAAAGATCAAATTATTCATTCATGATTAAAGATGTGAAATGCTCTTTAAAAGAGTATTTATATGCAAATTAATGAAGAATATCAACCTATGCAAGTTCTTAAGTCATATAAATGCAAATGGGGACTCAAAAATGAAGTTTTTTGAGTTATGGGTGGCTGCCCACAATCCACCCTCCTGATTGTGAGGGGGCTCACAAGCAGTCCCCTTGTCTAGCCCTTTGACCTCTTCAGGAGCCAAGATTTTGAGCTGCTCACAATCATGAGCCATTTGTGAGGGGCACCTACAAGCCTTCAACATCTATATTAGTCTCTAATGGTTGAATTTTTCAAGTCTCACAAGCTGGACACTGCCCTCACAATCGTGAGTGGTAGTTCAACTGCAAAAAGTTGATTTTCATTAAATGGTGAAGAAAAGAGTTTGGAGAAGCAATTAATGGCTCTAACAACCATAATTTTGATGCTCAAGCTATATAAACATGCTATGGAGTTCTATTGAAGAGTTACACACTTTGAACATTAAATTTCTCTCCAAAGCATTCATTGAGCATTAGCTCTTTTCATTTACCTTCTTTGTGTTTAATTAACTCTTGTGATAGTTGATTGTGTGTTAGAGATAAAACTTCTACTTCATCTAATTCTTAAGATAGATTAGAAAGGAAGTGAGGTAATTCTATAAAGAATTAGTTTAAGTGTTTATCCATTAAAACACTTAGGTTTATGGTTAGAGCTTAACCTTATTAAAAGCTCATTATTGTAAGGTTTAAAGTTGATCCTAAAACTCTTGTAATCTCAATCTTGTGAGTAAGATTGAAAATTCTAACTTGGGGATAAATTAGGTGAAGACGTAGATTCATTTGTGAATCTAACTCCTTAAATTAGTGTGTTAATTCTTCTCCCTTCTTAAGTTCCTTTTTAATTCTTGCCTACACTTCTTTAATTTTTTTAATTTTTAAAAAGCCCTATTCACCCCCCTAAGGCAATTATAATTGGCATCACAACTTGGTTTCTTAATTGCTAGAATTAAAAATCATGGGCAGTAAATCTCATAATTCCTCATCTCTTAGACCATTCTTTAATAGGAGTAATTACTCATATTGGAAGTTAAAATGGAGTTATATTTAGAAAGTGATCCCATTAGACTTTGGGATGTTATTTTAAAAGGATGGGAACCTCTTAAAGTCATTATTGATGGTGTATAGACCATTCTTGCAAGGTGTCAATAAAGCAATGATAAAAAAGAAGAAAACTATCAGAATAAGAAAGTCATGACTATTTTGCTAGCCTCTATATCAAGAGAAGAAGGTGGCAAAACTTAACATTGTCAATTTACAAAAGAAGTATGGGAGACACTTGAGAACCACTATGAAGAAAATATACAAGTGAGAAGCAAGAAGGTTCAACTTCACATGTATGAGTATAAACTCTTCAAGATAGAGCCCCAAGAATTAATAACTGAAATGACAAATCATCTCAATACTCTTCTAACCACTCTAAGAAAACTTGGAAAGCATTTTTTCAAGGAAAAAGTGAACAATAAAATTCTAAGAATGAAGAAGTGAACAACAATTTTCTAAGAATGAAAAAGTGAACAATAAGATTCTAAGAATCCTACCTAAGAAAGATTGAAAATCTAGAGTCACCTCAATTAAAGAAGCTCAAGACCTCTCAACTCTTTGTAATAATCCTAGTTTTTAAATTAATTTATTTTAAAACGAGATATGCAGTGTTGATAAATTCAAGATTTATATTTGATTATTTTGTGTTTAATAATTATTATTTTATGTTTAATTATAATTTTCTCCATAAATATTTATTTCAAAACTTATTATTTTGGAAATTAATTTACGTTATATTTACTACTTTGAAAAGAATTATTTTAACAATATTATTTAAGTACTAATGCTATTTTATTGATTGACTTAAATTTGAATATTATTTTACTATTTAAATGATATTGTTTATTATTATTATTATTAAACTACATTATTTGCATGGTTATTTTATCTGTTATTATGTATATATATACACATATAATTAGGGTTTAATTATTATTTTATGTGTGTGCATTATTTATTATTGTGTGTTATATATGTGTGTGTGTGTATATATATATATATATATATATATATATATATATATATATATATATAATGCATGTGGTGGATATTTATTCATGTAACTATATTATATAATATTAATATATAGTATAATATATATTTACATTAAAAACATAAACAACAAAAATAGAGTCTTCTTCCTCCTCTCCCCGCGCGCGACCTGTACCACAACCACCACTGTGTCTCTTACCGCACTTCACCGGACCGCCACCATCCACTGTTGTCTTCTCCACTCCCTGTCGCCTTTCACTGTCCTCTTCTCCCTTCCCTGGCGCCGACAACATGCGAAAATCAGAAGAAGTTGAAACCTCCATTAATTCCAGTCACACCTTCATCCGGCCACTATTTCCCTTGATTCCAGTGTCTTTTTCTTCCTCTTGTACCGGTGAGCACTAATCCAAGCTTAGTTTGAGCTTTGATTTCCATTTTCATGAGTTTTTGTTGATTTTTAATTTTTGAGTTCTATGGTTTTGAATTTTTTTAGCTTGATTTAGCTTGAATCTTGCAAACTCCCTTTACAAATGTGATTTCTAGTAGCTTAATCTACCTCTATGAATTTTTGTGTGATTTTTGGAATTTATTTTGATTTTTGTGAATTTTTGAATATTTTATTATTATTTTATTAATTTTCATAAATTGATTTTTGAGAATATTATATAATTTTTATGAATTTTTATAGTTTATGTCAAAATTTAAAAATTAGGTTAGAGTTGGATTTTTATTGAAATATTGGTTTAAGTATGTGTTTTAGTTAATATTAATAATATATAAGTTGAGAAAATAATTTTTATGCATTTATATAATTTTTATAGATATTTTGAGTAATGATAGGATATTATGTATATTTTTGTATTATAGGGGTAAATACAAAATTTTGTGCTAATTATAACTAAATAATATATTTTAGTTGGTTTTAATATTATTTAAGGAATTAAAATGATTTTTACAAATTATTTACTATTTTTAACTAATTAATACTAATTTTCGTAAAATTATTTTCAAATAATATATTATATATTATTTTGGTAATAAATGAGTTTTTAGTAATTTTTAATATGTATTTAGGCTATTTTAGTTATTGGAATATATAAAGTGAATTTTTATTAATTTATATTGAATTATCGAGAAAATTGGATTTTAATAATATTATATTATTATTTCGGGATTTTTACGTAATTATTGAGAAAATAATTATTTTTGGTGTTTTAATGTTAAATATGTTATATTTTGATATTTTGAGGGTATTTATGAAAATTATTGATTTTTAATATATTTATTGAATTATTTGGATTTGTGTTGAATTGTGGACCTCGATTGGGAAATTTTCGTAGTTGGGTGAATTCTGGAATATAAAAGTGTGCTTTCTTGCAAGACCAGCTCTATTTTTTAGTAGAGAGATGTTCGTTTTATAGAGGAGGTTCTGCCGAATTTTTGATAGAATTCTCATAAAACGTGACATCGGATCAATTTTGTGTCAGTTTGTATTTTGTAATCTTAGATCGAGTCTCTAGAAGTTAAGTTAGATTTATTTTGATTTTTGTATTTAATTGATTTATTTAGTTGTGTCGAGACCGAGGCCTAGTGGACCGGGCCCATCAGACCAGTCTCGAGGAGCACATACCTATGAGTTGTTATTTTATATATATATTGCGCTTAGGTTGCATGTTTTAGAAATACATGTTTTAAATGTATAATTATGCATAATTGTTTTAATTAAATGATTGGTATATTTTTAGTATATTTTTGATATACTTCTAAATAAATGTATGTTTAATTATTGATTTAAACCTTGCATGTTTATAGTATACTATTGGTTTATTTTTAGTATATTTCATGATTTATTATTATTATTATTATTATTATTATTATTATTATATTCATATATACACTTGAAATATACTTAGTTTATTTTAGGTATATTTCCGGTATATATATGGTTTATTTGATTATTATGAATGACATTATGCATTATTTATTTACTTGAATGTATGTTTTATTTTTTTAAATGAAGGATATCTATAAAACGTATTACCTAGTAGGCAACACTAGGACCGTGTACGTACCAGTGCGATAGATTAGGGTTAAGTGAGAATTAATTATGGTGATTATGATTGATTGATAATGATATGATTTATTTGATTGAGATTGATGTGATTGATGGTGTGATTGTTGTAGCTCGGTTGACCAAGTGTCTCGGGGCCAATCACACTGACAGTCAGACTGCTGGAGTTCGGTTGACTTAGTGTCTCGGGGTTAGTCTACTGTCCATATGGAATAAGTGAATTTATTTGAAATTTAGTGAGTCTATATAGCTAAAGTAATGTTATGGTTGATTGAGGTTACGATTTAATAAGGTTCTATTTGATCCTTCATAAACTGGTGTTTCGAGACTGGTCTGATGGGCCCGGTCCACTAGGCCTCGGTCTCGACATAACTAAATAAATCAATTAAATATGAAAATCAGAATAAATCTAACTTAACTTCTAGAGACTTGATCTAAGATTACAAAATACAAACTGACACAAAATTGATCCGATGTCACGTTTTACGAGAATTCTATCAAAAATTCTGTAGAACCTCCTTTGTAAAATGAACATCTCTCTACTAAAAAATAGAGCTGGTCCTATAAGAAAACACACTTTCATATTCCAGAATTCACCTAACTACGAAAATTTTCCAACCGAGGTCCACAATTCAACACAAATCCAAATAATTCAATAAATATATTAAAAATCAATAATTTCCATAAATACCCTCAAAATATCAAAATATAACATATTTAACATTAAAACACCAAAAATAATTATTTTCTCAATAATTACGTAAAAATCCCGAAATAATAATATAATATTATTAAAATCCAAGTTTCTTGATAATTCAATATAAATTAATAAAAATTCACTTCATATATTCCAATAACTAAAATAGCCTAAATACATACATATACATATATATATATATATATATATATATATATATAAAGTGATTTCAGCATTTATGTGTATATGCTTGTATATATTTATTATATGTATTGATGACTGATTGCATTTGACATATAGTAAATGCATGTATATATATTATAACAATTCACTCAATGAGGTCTGACTCCCCTCAGTTGACATTTTTACAAAAGAGTCTTCTTTTTCAGACCTCAGCAATAAACCCATTCGCCGGACTTCTTCTGCCACATCTCTATTATGTAAATTATCTACTTGAATTTTATATTGTACTCTAGAAAACTGCAATAGTCATATTTTATATCAATAGAGAGTTGTATTTTATATTCGTTGTTTGTGATTTTAATTTAGAGGTTTTCTCTGAATATTGTATTAAGATATTTTATATTATGATATGAAAGAATTTTATTTTATTATATTGATTTGAGATTTCAATGTTGGTGCATATTGTATTATTATTATTCCATGTTTTTATTTTAAGGTTTGCTATGGGTTCCGAATTCAAAAGAATTCTCGCTCCCTAGCGCCGGTCATGACTCCTAGTTTTGGGTTGTGACACTCTTTCAACCAATGTACTCATTAGGAAGCTCCTTACACATAAGCTTACTATAAAGCAAAAGAGAAGATAAGAGGGATGAAAAAGAAAAGAAGAAAAAGGGGATATCATTAAAGGTCAAACAATAAGCTAGTGAAGATGAAAGTTTGGTGGACTCTAGAGAAGATGATGATGAAATAGCTATGATCACTAGAGGGTTCAATAAGTTCTGGAAAATAAAAAGCTTCTTAAGGCAAAAAGACAACAAAAAGTATAACAAGTGTAATAGTAAGAAGAGCAAAGAAGTTATTTGCTATGAATGAAAGAAACCGGGACACATTAGAAGTGAGTGCCTTAAGCTTAAGTTCAAGAACGAGGGAGTAAATGACAAGAAGAATGCCCTCAAAGATTCATAGGATGACTCCTCCAAATTTTCAAAGGAAAAGGAGCTACAAGAAGTGGCCAACCTTTGCTTCATGACTCTTGACGACAAAAATGAGGTAACATTTGCTTCTCATTCTTCTTATGATGATTATAATAATGATGATTAGAGTTTTATTGCGAGCAAACTTATGCTTAAATGTAAAAGCTTGCTCTTTAAGAAGAAGTTTTACAAACATAAGTTATCTAGCTTGACTAAGGAATTTAAAAACTTAAAAAATAATTTTTCTAAACTTGTTGAATTAAATGAAAAACTTGTTAATTACTTGAAATCTTTAAATTTCTTGGAGGATCAACTTAAGAAAGCTAATGATGAAAATCTCAAGCTTTCTAAAGAGGTGTTAGAATTGAAGAATTCGATTTTTAAATTCAAAAGAGGAAAGGAGACTTTAGATAGTCTACTTAACTCTGAAAAACTCCATAGGAATATTCATGGACTTGGATATACAAATGGAATGCCTTCTTCCTCATCATTATCTCATATTAAATTTGTTAAGGCTTCATGTGATTCTATTCCTTATACTTCTAAACCTTTTAAGACTCAAGCGTTCAAAGCTAAGAAGTCTCATGTGTCAAATGATAAAGGCAAGTCTTACAAAACTAAATCCTCATTGACATAAAGTGCTAAAGTAGAAACCAAAAAGCTATAACCTAGACATGCTTACATGTACACTAGATACAATACTCTTAAGCATGCTACACGATCATCTTATAATACATAATGTCATTGTCAATGCATGTCTCACTCATCTCCTAAAGCTTAAAAGATATTTAGGAGACCCTTAAATCCAAAACACAAAAGACATGTCTCATATAGTAAGCAATCTTATATTCCTAAAAGAAATAGATTTACCAATGTTTCATATTTCTATTTCATGACCAAAGGTCACACTAGCAATGTGTGCTTTTATAGAAGACTACACTTGCAATTGCTTCCTTTAGATTATTTTGAGACTAACCAACTTAGACCAATAAAGGTTTGGGTTCAAAAGAATGCTTATATTGTATTATGTAGGTGTGCTTAAAGTCCACAAAAGCTAGAAGAAAGTGGTCTTTTGATAGTGGATGTTCAAGACACATGAGGAGAGATAAAGAGCAATTCAATAAACTTGATGCTAAAGATGAATGTCATGTCATATTTGGGGATAATGCCAAAGAAAACATTATAGGTATTAGAGAAATTGGTAACCCTCAATCCTTATTTATTCATCATGTGTTGCTTGTTGATGGTCTTAAACATAATTTACTTAGTATTAGTCAATTATAAGACATGGTAAATAAAGTCACCTTTTACCTTAAAAAGTGCTTTGTTAGTATCTTAGATGTTGATAAAGTAATTTTTAGTGGTGAAAGAGTTGATAATGTCCATGTCATTAACTTGAATAAAGTTGATAACAAAGACATAAATGCTTAATGTCTATTTTCCATGACATATGGACTTGGCATAGAAAATTAGGACGTGTAAACTTTGAGCTTTTGGATGATCTTAGTAGACATGAACTTGTGGTTGGATTGCCCAAACTCAAGTTCACTAAGGATAAGTCTTGTGATGCTTGCCAAAAGGGAAAACAATCTAAATTTTCCTTTAAGCTTATGAATGTAGTGTCCACTTCTAGGCCACTTAAACTTATTCACATAGATTTATTTAGTCCTACTAGAGTTGCTAGTTTTGGTACATTTAGATACAATTGAGTATGTTTTCTTACTTATAAGAATGATGCTTTTAAAGCTTTTGAAAGTTTTTAAAAAAGAGTTCAAAAAGAAAAAAGGTTTTTGTATTTCAACTATTAGAAGCAATCATGAAACAAATTTGAAAATGAATTTTTCAAAACCCTTTGCAATAAAAATGGTATTTCACATACTTTCTCTTCTCCTAGAAAAGCTAAAAAAATGAGGTTGTTGAAATGAAAAATAGGACTCTAGTGAAAATGACTAGAACCATGCTTCATGAATATAATTTGCCTTTATACTTTTGGGCAAAAGCTATTAACACTTCTTGCTATGTAGCACATAAAGTCTTTAAAAGACCAATTTTAAACAAAACTTCTTATGAGTTTTGGAATAATAGAAAATTCAAAATCTTATATTTTATAGTATTTGAATGCAAATGCTTTATTTTAAACATTGAGGAAAACCTTAAAAATTTTAATTCTAAAGTTGATGAAAGAATTTTCCTAGTCTATGCCACTACTAACAAAGCTTATAGAGTCTTTAACAAAATAACTCTAATAGTTTAATAGTCAATGCATGTTGTATTTAATGAATCTAACCCCTTTGATCCTAGAAAAAATGCTTGTAGTGTTGATGATGTTGTAAATGAGCTTATGGATATGAACGTTCAAGAAGGAAATGTTAGCAAACCATTAAAGCTAAATGGTCCTACAAAAAGGGCAATAAGGAGATGCCTCACCTACTTTGAATGATGATCTTCCAAAGAATTAGTAATTTAAAAAAGCACATCCTTAAGACCTCATTATTGGTGACACTATAAAGGGGGTAACTAATAGCTTATAGCTCAAATCCATTGTTAATTTAGCCTTTTTTTCTCAAATTGAGCCTAAAAATATCGATAATGCTTTAAGTGATGAATTTTAGGTCCTTACTATTTAAGAAGAGTTAAATCAATTTGAGAGAAATAAGGTTTGGACCTTAGTTATTAGACCTAAACATCATCTTATTATAAGCACCAAATGAGTGTTTAGAAATAAGATGGATGAACAAAGTGTCATAACTAGGAACAAGGCTTAACTAGTAGCTAAAGGTTATAATTAAGAAGAAGGCATTGATTATGATGAAACCTTTACCTTGGTTACAAGGTTAAAAGCTATTATAATGCTACTTGCATTTGCATTTTACGTGGATTTCAAACTTTTTCAAATGAATGTTAAAAATGCATTTTTAAATGGATTTATTAAAGAGGAGGTGTATGTTGAATAACCTCCGAGTTTTAAAAGTTTTAATTTTCCCAATCATGTGTTCAAACTTTTAAAAGCACTTTATGGATTGAAGCAAGCTCCTAAATCTTAGTATGAAAAATTGAGTAACTTTTTACTAGAAAAAGGGTTCTCAAAAGGAAAAGTTGACATAACTCTTTTCATAAATAAATCTAAACATGATTTACTCATTATGCACATATATATTAATGACATTATATTTGGTGCTCATCATTACTTGTGTAAGGAATTTTCTAAGCTTATATAAAGAGAATTTGATATGAGTATGATGGGTGAGCTCAAATTCTTCCTTGAACTATAAATCAAGTAATGCAAGGATGGGATCTTCATTAACCAAACTAAGTATACAAGGGACATTCTTAATAATTTTGAAATGGATGGAGTTAAATCAAGTAAAACTCTAATTAGCACCACCTCCAAACTCAATAAAGATAAGAATAGGAAACTGGTTGATGAAAAGCGATATAGAGGTATGATTGGATCCCTTCTTTATGTAATCATAAGTAGGCCGAATATCATGTTTGCTATATGCTTGTGTGCTAGGTTTTAATCATGTCCTAGGGAGTTCCATTTAAATACCATTAAAAGAATTTTCAAATATCTCATTAGAACTTTGCATGTAGGACTTTGGTATCCTAAGAGTTCAACCTTTGACTTGATTAGCTATTCAAATGCCGACTTTGCTGATAGTTTACTAGATAGAAAGAGCACTTCTAAAAATTATCAATTTTTAGGTAATTTTTTAGTTTCTTAGCTTAGTAAGAAATAAGTTTTGGTTGTTTTATCCAACGCTAAAGCGGAATATATGGCAGCAAGTTGTTATTGCTCACAAGTATTATGGTAGAAACAACTAATGGTCTATGGTATTGATGTTAATCACATTCCAATCAAATGCGACAATTCAAGTGCTATAAACATTAGCAAAAACCCCCCATTCAATACTCTAGAACCAAGCATATAAACATTAGACATCATTTCTAGCATGATCATGTAATTTACTTAGTTGCCTTGATTGTATGTTAAATTGCTTAAATTGTAATTGAGATGCCTTGATTTTACAAATTCTTGTGCTACCATGTTGTTTTGAACTTTATCATGATTGTGATTTATAATATTTTTTTTATGCACAATTTTTTTTACATCATATGTGATTTTCTTTGAATTTTTTCTATTTAATAATTAATAATTGAAGTTCTTTCAATTAATTAATTATTTGAAATCAACATTTTTTTTTATAAAGTTTCCCATTTGCATGATTTAAATTATTTCTTTCACTTCAATTGATTGTGTCTTTATAAAATTCTCTTCCTTGAATTCATTTGCCATTTACTTGTGATTTTCTTAGATTTATTGCTAGCAAATAATTAATTATTGAAATTATGTTCTATAATCAAATTAATGCTTGATCTTTATTTGCAAAATCTTATCATTTATTTGCTAATTTATTGATTAATTACTGAAATTAATTCAATTATTTAATCATTTGAATTTAGCAAATTCCTCAATTTTTTCTCCATTTGCATGCTCCATAATGTTAATTTATTATGTTGATTATGTGTGCACTTGATACCTTTATTTGAATTTCATTATGCCTTATTTCAGTTTCAATTTCGTCCATAAGGACCTATATATCAGTTTTTAGGGGCATAATTGAATTTTTTTTGAAAGTCTGGGGTCAAGCAGCATTTTTGTCATAAGCTATTGCAAAGGTTGTAGGCTCGTGATGTTACATATTTTCAAGTGATAGAGTCCCTCACAAGTGATGCTTACGATCATGAGTCGCTTATAAGGAGCACATTGTCAGGCAAAAAGTCCTTTTTTTAATAGGATTGTAACTCCCAATCTTTCATTCAATTCCAAAATGGTAACCTGCACTTCTCCTCTATTTTCTTACATAAAATTGATTATTTTTAACCTAATTCTCTTCTATTTAAACCTATTTGCACCCTTTTTTCATTTATCACTCAAAATTCATCTTTTCTTCCTCTAGGCTAAAATTTTTTTCCTCAACCTTACATTATTTTCTTCAAACTCTTAGCAATTTTCCTTTATTAAACTAATCCATAACTCCCAAAAATAAGACCACTCAAGATGTTCCCTTTTCCTCTAAAAGGGTTACAAAGGAGCAACTAAAGAAGACTCCTCCCATCTCCTGCTTCTCTACTCTAATTAGGCAAAGATTGGCCCAATTTCATAAGAGAAAAATCATCTCTTCTAAATTCATGTCTCAACCCACCTTAAAAAAGATAGGATGCTATGAAGAAGTTAAAGTCATGCTTGAAAGGGTAGGTATTCATAATTTTACTTTTAATGCCCTTCCTATTTATCCTTCTCTTGTCCATGAATTTCTCTCAACCTTTTATCTAAGGGTTTAATTCATTAATGATTATAACACCTTCAATAGCATGAGGTTTAAATTGGGGGGTAGAGATAGGTTTTTAACCTCTCAACAATTTGATGTTATCTTTGGATTTCGTCAAGGTAGCCTTGCCTCTCCTAACACCTTTTGGTTCCCTCATAATTTTTTGGTTCAATATGCTAAACCTAATAGTAGTGGTTTTATGGTGGGACACACTAAATCATTATCCTTCTTTTTTAAAGCTCTTTGATATGTGCATAAATTCATTACTTATTCTTTCCATACAAAAGGCCTTAGCAATGAGGCAATTTTATTTAATGATTTATTCCTTATCTGTTGCTTTGTTGAGAAAGTGGATGTTGAGTTAGGAAGGTGGCTTTAATGGCATTTATGGTTGGTAAGTGATAGTGTTAGTGGTAGTCTATATATTAGTGGGATCATCATCAGGATTGCCAACTACTTTAGGATTACCTTGAACAATGTTCCCTTTATGCCTCCTTCCTTTCTTGAAGAAAATCTTTTAAATAACTCTAGACAATTCAAATTAGTTAGAGGCTTATGGGTTTGGAAGGATGAAGTGGGAGATGAAGAACTTGCTCAAGACTTAGAAGATATTGAGTAAATTAGGAATTGGGGGCTTGAAGGTGTTGGCCTTGAGGAAGAAGCCCTTCAAGAGCAAGTTCCCTCTACCACTCAAGTTCCTCTTTAAAGGAAAAAAGTAAGAGGACTTGCTTCCTCTTAAGGAGTTAATGATGAACTTGCCTGGGTTGGAGGCTTTTTTTTATTGCCTCTCCATTGTTAAATCCAACTTCAATAATAGGTTTGATCAAGTAGACACTAAACTTGATCATTTTGAGCATTGCATGACCAAAAGAGTATGACATTCATCAATTATATGCTCATGGCCTCCTCCTCCTAATTCCTCTTATCAAAACCCCTAAAATGGACATGATGTTTAGTTTCTAGTTTGCTTCTTGGATTTCAATTTATGTTTAGTTTATTTTTCATATCTTGCATTGTTAGTTTATTTTAGTTGCTAGTTTATTTTTTTCTTTCAGTTTATTTTTGGTTTCTTATCATTGTCTCTCTTTCTTTTTTGCTCTTTAACAAAAGGGGAGAATTTTTATGTGTGTCTTTAATTATGTTATTATCATTATGTGTTATTTAAGTTTTTTCTTTTATTATGTCATTGTCATTGTTTGTTATTTAAGTATTATGTGTTATTATTGTATGAAAGTATCTCTTATTATGTTTCACGCTTAGTAAATTATTTTCCTGTTTAGTATCACGTTCCCTTTTTATATATATCTCCAATTTATATATAATTGCTTACAACTTCTTGCAAGACGATAAATATGCATTTTATGAAACTTAGTCCTTAAATTTATGCATATATTAAGGGGGAGTAAATTTTCACATAGTGCATCAATTAAAATTGAAAGGGGGAGCTTTTTTATATGGCACACACTTACACAATTTATTTATTATTTTATCAAATTAATTGTCAAAGCCAAAAAGGGGGAGATTGTTGACCATTTGCATTATTAACCTCTTTATTTTCGAATTTGACAAGCAATTTAGATTGCTAATTATTTCATTTATGTGTGTAGGGGCTTTATTCAATGATCAAATTATTCATTCATGATTAAAGATGTGAATTGCTCTTTAAAAGAGTATTTATATGCAAATTAATGAACAATATCAACCTATGGAAGTGCCTAAGTCATATGAATGTAAATAGGGACTCAAAAATGAAGTTTTTTTAAGTTCAAGTGGTTGCTCATGAGCCACCCTCCTGATCATGAAGGGGCTCACGAGCAGTCCCTTTTTCCAGCCTTTTGGCCTCTCCAATGAGCTAAGATTCTAAGCCACTCATGAGGGGCACCTGTAAATCTTTAACGACTATATTAGTCTTTAATAGTTAATTTTTTTGAGTCTAATGAGCTGGACACTGCCCTCATGATCGTGAGCGGCAGTTAAACTATAAAAAGATTATTTTCATTAAATGGTGAATATAAAAGTTTAAAGAAGCAATTAATGGCTCCAATAACCATAATGTTGATGCTCCAGCTATATAAACATGCTCTGGAGTTCTATTGAAGAGTTACACACTCTAAACATTAAATTTCTCTTCAAAGCATTCATTGAGCATTAACTCTTTTCATCTACCTTCTTTATGTTTAATTAACTCTTTTGAGAGTTGGTTGTGTGTTAAAGATAAGACTTCTACTTAATCTAATTTTTGGGATAGATTAAAAGGGAATTGAGATAATTCTCTAAGGAATTGGTTTGAGTGTTTATCCATTAAAACACTTGGGTTTGTGGTTAAAGCTTAGCCTTGTTAAAGCTCATTGTTGTAAGCTTTATAGTTGATCCTAAAACTCTTGTAATCTCAATCTTGTGTATAAGATTGGTGTGAGATTGAAAATCCTAACTTGAGGATAAGTTAGGTGGAAACATAGATTCATTTATGAATTGAACTCTTTAAATTAATGTGTTCATTCTTCTCATTTCCTAAGTTCCTTTTTAATTATTACCAAAACTTTTTTAATTTTCTTTTAATTTCAAAAAAACCCTATTCACCCCTCCTTAGGGCAATTATAAAATGTTATTATTTTTCAATTAAGGGTTTCAAATTACGGATTTTATAATGAATTTCGGATTTGGATAAAGAGAGCAAGAGCAGGAACTTAATGAAGGAGGGGAAGAGAGCAGCAATGGCTCACAAGAATATGCAAGATCAAGGTCATTTTTTTCCCATTTTTAGCATTAATGAAGTAGGGGCATGTGTGTGAATATTTTTATCATTTTTTGGGGTATGCAAGTAAATTATGAAAAAAGTGAAATATTTTTATTATTGAGATGTGTTTTAAAAGTATTTTTGAAGAAAGGGTTGTTATCACAAATAATGTAAAATCTAAAAAAAATATCAAAACACATTGACTTTTACTTCTTTCAAAACTAACTTTGCCAAACAAAATTCTTTTAGTTATGGACTTCCTTTCTATTTTTCATGTCTTCTTCTCCTTCTGCCATTTTTTCACATCTTCTTCTCATTCTTTAAATGCTCACCGTTTTCAAACACTCACTCTTTTTCCTTTTCTTTTTGATTTTATTTTTTCAATCCATCAAAATCTTCTCCAATTCATCAAAATCTTCATCTTTTTCCATAACTATTCTTGGCGGCAATGAAAGGTCTCCTTGATCTCTTTTTTTTTTTATGGTATAGGCATCGAAGATAGGTCTCTCTCTTTTTTTTACTTTTTTTTTATTTTTTTATAATTTTTTTAATTGTTTGGGCATTATTTTTCTCTTCTTCTTCGTCATCGTTTTCTTAGAAAACAATGAGTTGGTGGTGAGTTAATGCTATTTGAAAAAAAAATTAGTTGGTTGAGCTTGTTGTGTCTTCCATTTATGTAATTTTTTAATTTCTTGCTTAATAATGCTCACCCTCTCTATATTTACAAAAAAAGTTTTAAAGATGACGCACTTTCATCCATTTTGAGTGAAATTTTATTTTCATTTACTGAATTGTTATTATTTATCTTATTTCTTCATCAACTAAATAAAATCAATACATTTTCAAAATTTATACACAACAATCTGACTACAACAAATAAAAAAACACACACACAATTGAAATAACAACAAACAAAGATTTTATATATATATAAGAATTTTTATTTTTATTGTTAATACTAGTAAAAGTAAATATTTTATTAAAAATAAAATAATTAGACTAGTTTTAAATCATTCATTCAAAATTTTTAAAGAGCCCATAAGAAATTAAGATAATTAAACTTAAAATTAAAATTATTTAAAATATAAAAATTAAATAAATACATACATACAATAAACGTAAAATTGAAAAAATGGAAATTTAAAAATGAAAACACAAAAATGCGAAACTGAAAATGAAAATATACGGGTCAAATGGTAGGAAAAAAATATCTTCTTTCTTATCACAAAATAGAGCCATAAGATGCAATTGTTATATCATGGACCCCTGTCCATATTGCAATATGGATCAGGGGTCATTACACATGTGAGATAAAAAAAAAAACATGCATCTTTTTTTTTCCATCAAACGTCATTTTTTTTTACTTAAATTCATTGATCTTTACCTACATATTCATTAAAAATTAAATGAACCTACAGGTAAAGATTAATAAGCTTGTTGTATGTTCATTAACCTTTATCTGTAGGTTCATTTAATCTTCAATGAACATGCAAGTGAAGATCAATGAAGCTGCAATAGGTTGATTAACCTTCATTTGTATGTTCATTGATCTCCACCTGCAGGTTTATTGACCTTCACCTGCAGATTTATTGACCTTCACCTATAAATTAACTTTTAATCTCATTAAAAAATTTAAATGTATTTTTTAATTAATAACAAATGACACCCACTTATCTTACACTTAGCATCATCAATCCTTTCAAACAGTAGTTTCAAAGGAAGTGCAACTTTTACATAGGTTATATAAAATAGTTCCAACAATAAATTGAGTGCCACCAATGCAGGCATACTTCCATAACATTTCAAATAACCTCTCAAAAACTGAACCCAATTGACTCCTTTATCCATAATGGTAAAAAATCAATCCATAATTAATGCACCTATATGATCCAATAATATTAGAAATGAAATGGGCATGTTGCTGAGTGCTTCGATAATGGTAGAAGTCGAGGAGAAGCAGCATCTCAATAGCATTTCATCAACAAATGCAAATGAAAACAACAACAACAATAAGAAATAAAAAAGAAAGAGAAATAGAGCGAAGAAAATTATTGCAGCAGTAGTATAGCAACAACAATCTGGTCAACAACAAACTCAAATTGATTGAGAAGAGGAAGAGGATCAAATTAAGGAGAAGACAACAACAACAACATCAACAACTAATAATAATAATAATAATAATAATAATAATAATAATAATAATAATAATAATGATGATGCTGACATCATCATCATCATCATCATAATAAAGCGCTTACATATTTCACACATATAATGGGCCCTTGTTCCATATTGCAATATGAATAGGGATCCATGATATAATTTGCCCATAAGATGGGGGAAATTTCATGTGATGTCCAACTTTGACCATTTTATTTCATTTGCGGCTACGTCCAAAATTTTCTTTCACTTTTCTTTTTGGGTTTTCACTTTGATCATAGATTTGGCTTTGTGTTTGCATTCCTTATTTTCAGCATTTTTTTCATTTTTTTATTTTTCTGTAATTATTTATTTATTATTTTTGAAGTCATTTTTAATTTAAGTTGATTGTATATATTTATTTAATCTATATATTTTAAATAATTTTAATTTTATATTCTAAATAACAATTTTTAAAAAAGTTTTTGAAATTTACTATTATTTACAATATAAAAATTAAGCTAATTAAACTAAAAATTACCCATAGTTTTCAATAATCATTTTTTTGTAATTATTTAGAATTTATAAATTAAACTAATTAAATTAAAAATTACTCATAGTATTTAATAATTATTTTTTAATAAAAACAAAAAAATTATGAAAATATATCAAAATAAATAATTTTTTTTAATATTGATAATGATAAAAGTAAAAATTATATTTATGTTGTTAATTTTATTATTAATGATAAAAAAACTAAAAAAATAACAAACTGCAACAAAAATCAACAAACTGCAATTTTTTATTGCTTTTGTTGATTTTAGTTGATTTTTTGTTTCAGTTGTTATTTTCAATTGTTTTTGTTGCTTTGTTTATTTATATTTGTTAGTTTTTGTTAAAATTTAAAAAATAACAACAAAAAAAAATAAAAATTATGAAATATGTCAAAAAATTATTATTTTTATCATTAATACTAATAAAATTAAAAATTTTATTTATGACCTTAATTTTATTATTATTAATAAAAAAATTAAAAATAAATAAAAATCAACAACTGTAAAATTTTGTTGATTTTTGTTCTTTCAATTGTTGTTTTTAGTTGTTTCAGTTGTTGATTTTTTTTTATTTTTTTGATTTTTTTTTGGTTAAAGTTACAAATACATCATAAAAATTGTAAACTTATTGCACATTAATAATCAATAAGAATCAAATAATTTTTTTCAAAAAAAAATTGTTAGAAATTTTAATAAATGAATTAAAATAAAATAAAATAAAATCCTTATTCTTTAAGAATATTAAATGAGAAAATTTTGTTTATTTATTGTTATTATAACATTTGAAGTCATTTATTACTTGGTTTAACAACACTTAAAGATGTTTAGTTCATAATTATTCATTTGAAAAAAAAATTAAGATAAAAAAATATTGAGCAAAAAATAGAAATTTAAAATAAAATAAAGACAGTACTTTAAAAATAAAAAAAACATTGAGCAAAGAAAATTGAGAAAAAAAAAGATAAAGACAATAGAAAAAATGTTGAAAGAAAAGGATAAAGATAATACCATAAAAATTGAAAAAAAATGTTTAGCAAAAAAAATATTGAGAAAAAAAAAAAAGAAAGACGGTAGAAAAAAATTTTTAAAAAATTATTGAGAAAAAAGTAGATGAAGACAATATAAAGCAAAAAAATTGTTGAAAAAAAAAAGAACAAATAAAATGTTGGAAAAAAAAAAGTTTAAAGTAAAAAGGAAAAAAATCAGTAAAAAAGACAAAAAAACATGTTGTAAAAAAAAGATAATCTTAAAAATAAGGGTAGTAAGGTGAGTGGTCTATATTTGAAAAAAAAATTAGAAAAATTAATTTTGAAAATTTTTTTAGTCAACCATATTTTTTAATTTTTATTTTATTTTTGATGGATTGTTATACCATGAACCCCACCTGTTCATATTGCAATATGGACTAAGGGTCCTTATATGTGCAAGAAAAAAAATGCACTTTTGTTTTTTGCATCAAACACTTTTTTTTTCGGGTTTATTAACCTTTAACTACAATTTCATTGATCCTCAATGAATATCTATGTGAAGATCAATGAATCTGCAAGAAAGTTCATTGAATTTCACCTGAATATTTATTGATTTTCACTTACAGATTCATTGATCTACATTTACAGTTTCAAATTATGATTTGAATTATTTTAGTATATCTTTACTATCATATTTATTCTTGGTAAGGTTTAGTAAACAAAACTTCTTCAGTAATAGCATCAAAAAAGAAAAGAGCATACATTATCGGCTTAGTTGATAAATTACATCATCTGCTAGAATAACAAAAGATAATAGTTGAGCCATGAAGATAGATGGAAAGAAAATTTTAAAATTAAAAGAACCATGGAGTACAAAGTACCTGACTTCATTTGGGAATAGAATAAAATCTATAACATAAAAATTTCAAAAGAATGCAAACCACCAAACACTCACACACAGTAAATGGCAATAAGTGAAATAGAAACATGTTCATGTTTTTTTTTCAAGTTCATTAATCTTTAACTGCAATTTCATTGATCCTCAATCACTATCTATGAGAAAATCAATGAATCTGCACCAAAATTCATTGAACTTCACTTGAATGTTAATTGATTTTCACATACAGATTCATTGATTTGCACTTGTAGTTTCAAATCATGATTTGAATTATTTTATGCTATCTTTACTATCAAATTTATTCTTGGAATTTTAACAAAATAATCCCACCACATGTTTTTAAGGTTTAGTAAACAAAACTTCTTCAGTAATAACATCATAAAAGAAAAGAGCATACATAATAAGCTTAGTTTAGAAATTACATCATCTGCTAGAATAACAAAGATAATAGTTGAGCCATGAAGATAGATGGAAAGAAAATTTCAAAATTAAAAAGAACCATGGAGTACAAAGTACCTGACTTCATTTGGGAATAAAATAAAATAAAATCCATAACATAAAAATTTCAAAATAATGTAAACCACCAAACACTCACACACAGTAAATGGCAGGAAGTGAAATAGAAACACATTTTATGATCTACCCACCAACATAGGAATCAAACTCGTTTAAGCTTTAGTCCCATTATTGATCAAACGATGAATATTAGGTGTCGGAGTCTTGAATTGGTAACCAAACTGAAACCCATCTAAAGATATCAAAAGAACTACAAGATGGTTAAGCGTGGTCAAGATATTTTCAAAGAGGGTGTCATTGTTTTATCGAAAGAGGAAAAGAAGAGAAAAGCAAAAGCAGCTTAGAGAGCAATACAAGTGATGAGGAGCAAAGAGATGAAGATGATAGTTGTGGTGTGTTTTTTAGCTAGATTTGAAGGATCGAAAGAATCAGTGTTGAAAGAAAGAAGAAGAATCTATAAATTAAAATAATAAAAATAAAGGAAGCGTGCTTTCACACGTGTGATGGACCTTGATCCATATTGTAATATCAATTAAGGTTCATGATATAATTTGCCATTTTTTATATCTTTATAGTTAAATGGGCTGAAATTTATCAACCATAAGACTTCTCGTTGAGGGCTGTGTCTGAGCTTCAATGGGCTTAAGCCTATATTACAAAGATAATAAGCCTCATCATAAAGCTTTTGACTATGATTCTCCTCTTCTTTTTCTTTTTTTTTTTTTAAAAAAAAATGTTAATAGATTTAACAAAAAAGTGTTTGATACTAATATTTTATTATTTTATATTAGATCTAATTTGATTTTTTAGAAATATTTTATTTAAGAAATTGTCAAAATACACATCGATCAACTACTACTCATACCAGTGTCAAGGTAATTCTTGAAATTTATTTGGTCAAATTTAATTAAAAAAATTGATTCAAAGATTATAGTGATTTTAATGTTTGAGCAGTTTTTTTTACCTATAAACATTCTTTTTACTCTTGAAATGAAGTCGAATTAACTGGAAAAAAATTGTTGAAAAGAAGGAACAGGCAACAACGATTTTCATAAAAATTAAAAAATGTAAGTATTATAATTTATAAAACAATGTAAATTCTTTTAGTATTTAAATAGTATCGTATATCAAATTTTTTCAATTTAAATTATTTATAATTTATTAAATTTTTAACCAATTCAATTTAATTCAAATAAAATTATATAAACAATATAAGTTTTTCAATAATTAATTTAATATTATTTTATAAATCATGTCTCAAACTTTAACTATTGTTTAAATAAAAATAATTTTATATCATTTATCCCTATTTTTATCTGTCCGGTACTAGGTACAATTTTGTGGGAGCTAAAAGGCTCCATCTATTGAAAAAAAAAAAAAAACACATATAATCCTAAGTCTCAAGTACTTTTCCCTAATAAAAAAAATATTTAAAGTATATTTATATTTGGAAAGGTTAGCTTTTGAATATTTTGAATGCTTTCTGAAAAATAAAGTAAATAAATACATGCCACAAATGGAAAATGACCAACCAAAAAAGGGCAGAAAGTAGTTTTTATATATTGCCAAAGATTAAGCACGATGAGACAAGAACCTAGTTAACATAGTAAAGACAAAAAAGAGTAAAAGAACCAGGCCAAAAACATCTACATATATATAATTTTAAAATTGTGACTATTTAAAATTTATGAAATTTAATTAATTTAATTCGATTTTAATGAAATTATAAAAATAAAAAAAATTTCTTACATATATAATTTTTTTAAATAATAAAAATAAATATCTACAGAAATTATATTTGTTCTAGAATAATTTTAATAGCATATCTTTTATATATTTTTTCTAATTCACTCGTAAAATTTTAAAATATTTTCTAAACAAACCAATTTTTAACTGTCAAAATTTTTTAATTAATAGAGTTTAACCTTTTTTTTATTGGTACGATAATAACATTTTGGATCCTCTCATATATATATATGTGTCTATTTATTAAAAAAATATGAATAATCAAGAACCAAGTGGCTAGGTTGAGTGTGAGGTAAAAACAGAGTAAACAAAGTTAAGTTCAAGATTAAAATATATATATATATATATATAATTTTTAGGCATGCATACTAATTAAATCATTCTGTCTATGTCATGTAAGAGAGACGCACAGTAGTTGTTGTTGTTCTTGGGCCATAAAACGCTGTCTCTACTCAGCTCAGATACTTATGAAAAGTTTATTATATATTATAGGATCATGCGCAAAAGAAACCGCACGCGCACTCTGCAACCCTTCACTCATATGGCTGAAGAGTGAAGATCTCTCATCTCGGTTTCTTCTAGCCATTATCATATGTTTATATATATATATATATATATATAGGAAGCTTAGTGTGAGACTCTGAGTTGAAGTTGGTGTATTCTATGCATATAATGTCTGTCTCTTCTCGTCTGCTTCTGCATTTGTTTATAAATTGCTTTGTGGGAGTTTATGTTTCTCTCTTTAATTTTTCAATGTTTTTGTCTTTTTAACTCTTTTTAATTCTACACTCCTCTCTTGGATCTCCAACTTCACCTCCCTCCCCATCATTCTCCTTTCTTGGATTTTTATATTTTTAATTGTTTTCTTTCCAGTGCTTCAAGCAAAAGGTTATTGGAACATGTTATCTACATAAAAACTATCATTTCTTAACACTCCTACCTTCACCTTCAACCATGGAAATGGGGTTGTTGGGGGCCTTGGTCCCTCTAACTCTAAATTTTTCTTTTATTTCCATATATTTCAAATTTTGTGTTTGGATCGGAGTTAAAGAGCATAATAATGTTTCTTGCTAATAAAGGAGTTAGATTGATTAATACAATGCATAAAATTAACCAACAATATCACTCAACTACTAACTATATATATCCTAAAAACCTTGTAGCAGCATGGAATGCCAAATAGCAAAGTTAGTGCATGTAATTAAACTAATAATACATCTGCATAATTGCTTTAATATATTTTAAGGACAGCAGCATTTAAGCCATATAATATGTATGGTCAGGTTATAGAACTTGAATAAATATAATCTTTTAATCCAAATGGCCATGAACCCAGAAATTGTTCATTGAACCAAGCATGTGCAAATTTATTTTTCTCCAATATTTAATTTCTCACTTGCCCTACTTATGAATTAGTACTTTGTCTTGGTACGGTTCACTACAACTATATATATATATATGTTGTATTTTTAGTACATAAATAGATGGTAGTAGCCTTTGGTGCTCATAATTCCCTATTGCTGGCTCCATTATTGAGAAAAAGTCTAGCTCCTGCTTCAAATACAAACTAAACATACATAGATTTAATTTTCTAATACCAAGTTGCAAGAATATATATAAATGAATATAATTTATTATACACTATACTTCAGTCTTGGAGAAGGGGTAGAAGCTTCATCATTTTGTTTGACCAAATTATATAAATTTTCTTTCTTTGTGGATGTTCCTTATAACTAGGTTTTACCAACTATTAATATCTAGGCTTTGTCTATTCTTGTCTGCTTAAACATACCGTGAGGATAATAATTATGGCATATTGTTTCTTGTTAGTTAAGAGTAGCCAATTTTAAGTACATCCTATCCATGACACTAATCTTTGGAGTTTTTTAATTTCTTATTTTTTCCAAAATTAAAAATAAAATGAAAAATTCTTCTTTTATTTTTTTTTGTTGGGTAAAATTTCCATGCAAACATCGCAATTTGTGCATTTAATATCAATCCTTACATGTTGTGTCCAGTGCAAGTGGTAGGCTTTACCTAATTTTCCAATTCAGCTAAGCTAGACCTACATGTGTGTGATCATGATCACCTCACAAGAGTTAATAAGAGGAATATAAATGGCGTTTGTCATGTTTAATGTGCTAGTTATAATTGTAATTTGTCTTTCTTTTTTTCAAAAAAAAAAAAAAAAAAAAGCCATCAAACTGCCTTAATATATGTTTATAATAATCTTTCTATAATAATTAATAAGAATGCTTATAATCAGCTTAGAGAAGAAAAAACAAAAAGTCTTCCCTCGGCTGGCAAAAGAACAACCCCATCAGACATGTCCTTCACCCACATTGCACTCCATGGCTCTTACTGACAGCCAATTTCTTCAAAGCAACCAAGAAGTTTTGGTCTATATAAATAAATAACTTAGTCAATTAGAAATCAATTGAGATGGAAAAAATTAGTTAGAAATCAAAGCAGCCATGCTTTCTTTCTTTTTCTTTGGGTATTGTTAGGTTAAAAGAGAATGAAAATCTCTATCACCCAATTGTGAATTATTAATGCAATTGTTATCTCTATTTACAAGTGCAAATCATCTATTAATTGTTGACATTATATTTTACCTGTTTAATTTTTTTTTAAAAGAATTATCATTCAAGTGCAGATGATCAAACTTTCAAATAAATGGATGATGATGGAGTAGGACTCTTCATAATGTTTGTAGAATTAGGGGTGATGGGTAGGGAAAATTTAGAATTTAAAATCTCCCTAATTATATCAAATTTTGAAAATTTTAAAAATAAAATTTTTAGCATCAATATCAAATTTAAAATTTTCATATCAGTACCATCTCATTTTCCAGGATGGTTTAGTATAGAGATTCAACTCTTTTGGAACAAATTGACATGATACAGTTTAAAATAAAAATTTAGAAATTTATCAACTTTGTAAATTTATGTTATATACAAATTTATATTATTGATTGAATTTATGTTTATTATCAATAAATAAATAGTAAAAATTTGAGTATTTTTATACATTTTTGTATAAACATATATTTGATACATATTTTCGAAATAATTGTTGTGTATGCTTAGCCCTATATTATATACATTTTCATCTTTTGACAACCGTGCATGTATATATATATGTATAAAAGATTATATTATATTTTAATTAGTAAAAATAATCTAATTTCTCTTATTTTTATTTGTAAAATTACTATTTTAATTAAAATGATGTAGAATTGGACAAAATAATGCCATTTTGATTATCTATAATATATGTTTATATATATTAATATATAATTAAAATTAAAATTATAGTAATACTATTTACCTCATTAATTTTAAGCAATATCAATAAGATTAGATTACTTAATAACAATAATAATTAATAACTTATTAAATATAATAATAAAAATATATTTTAATAAAAAAATTACTCTTCTTATATTTTTATTTGTAATATCATTACTTATTTTAATTAAAATGACGTAGTTTTGAACAAAATTACATCGTTTTAGTTATCTATAATACATGTTTATCTATTAATATGCAATACAAATAATAGCTATAATAATATTATTTAATTTATCAATTTTAAATAATATCAATAAGATTAGAATGATTACTAAAAATAATAATTAATAAGTTATCAAATAATAATAATAATAATAATAATATTATTATTATTATTATTATTATTATTATTATTATTTTAATTAATAAATTATACAATTTCAAATCGTTAACTTGTTTTCAAATTTTTTTAAATAGAAATAAGCATTCCTCATTTGATAATACTAACAACTCTCATATTTCTCATATTTTAATTTTACTATGTTGTAATGAATATTTCACATTTTTATTTATTAATTGAATTATTTGAAACTATATAATTTGCTTTTTGTTCATATTTTAAATTTAAATTCTAATATAATAGACATTTCATATTTTTACTTGTCAATTGAATAATAATAATAATAATAATAATAATAATAATTATTATTATTATTATTATTATTATAATAATAATAACAATAGTAATTTTTTAGTAATTTATTTATTGCAATTTAAACACAAAACATATTACTTTTTTTTTGTTAGTAATTTATTTATTATAATTTAAACACAAAACATATTAATTTTTAGTGAAAATCATTCATTCTATTATGAACTTTGAGCCAATTATCAATTAAATCCTACTTCTAAAGTCATTTCAATTTGCTCCTTCAACTTTATAAACTGTATCAATTATATCCAATTTTGTAAAAAGATTTAATTGTAATTTTAAAATTTACTTTTAGATCCCTATAAATTAAAAATTACTTTTAGATCTCTGTAAAGGATCTAATTGTAATTTTAAAAATTCATTTTTGAGAAAAAAAAATTTGCAAAATATTTTCAAGTTTTAATTTTATCATTTTTTTTAAAATTTTAAAATTTTAAAATTTTTTACATAAAATTTTAAAATTTTTTACATAAAATTTTAACTTTTTATATATCAATTAAAAATAATAAAAAAAAAGTGATAACTTGTGAATCAATTTATTAAATAGACTAATATTAAAAAAAAATAAAAATAAATAAAGTAAGCACTTTTAACTATCACTATAAAAGTAATTCAACTATTTCAAATGACTTTTGTCAACAACCTTGTTATAGGTTTTGTTAGTCTTTGCAAGGCTTATTTCTCTGTTATGTAAACTTCATAACTTTTATTTTTATTAATTTCATTTTGGGCTTCAGAAATACGATGCAAACGCTAAAAGAGTGTCAACCTAGTTGAAATGTTCGGGTGCATTTCTTGATTTTTGAACCCAGTGTTTTATTTAAAAAACTATCACTATAAATAATAATAAAATTTTAATTTTTTAATATTTTCATATTTTTAGAAAAACTAAATATTTTTATATTATTGACTAATATTTTTAGTGTCTCAAAATTCTCCCTTTTTTATCTAATACTTTTTTGATTTGACCTCTATTAGAAAAATCTCTAAATAATATGGTTGAAAGTTGAGAAGTAAAATTTAAAATTAAAAATTAATGATTTAGTGAAAATATTAAAAATTTATGAAAATATTTAATAATTTATATTTAAATTTATATCAAGAGTAACAAAATTGGAATTTAAAAATATCTTCTTACATTTTTTTAATAGGAAAAAAAGGATAAAAAAATTTAATAAGTGTTAAATTTATTTTATAGGGAGTTAAAAGTAATTTTTTAAATTACAATTAAGTTCTTTACATAAAATTGAATAGACTTGGTATAATTCATAAAGTTGAAGGAGCAATTAAAATGACTTTCAAATTAGGATTCGATTAATAATTGACTCCAAATTTAGGATAAAATAGATGATTTTCCCTAATTTTTATCATATATTATTATACATATGCTACTTAATATATACTATTTAACAATACAATGAAAAATATATAATTAAGTTTACTACTATTATTTATTTATTTATTATTTATTAAATTAATATTTGATATTATATTCGATTTTTGATTCAGTATGATTCTTGGTCTGATTTTTATAAATATTTAGTATCATATTAAATTAATTACAAAATGTTATTCGGTTCATTACAATTTTAATGTCTTTTAATTTGATATTTCTACGTAGAAAGCCTATTTTGGCAAAAATGCTATCCCCACATAATAAACACAGGGAGGGTCATCAGTTGAACCAAAGCTAAAATTTTATATGTACAATATAAATAGCTAGGTAAGTCTCAAGTCTCGCCTCTATGTTGTGGATCAATTTTGCATCATCAAAGATACCAAAGCTCTAATATGTTTTAGAATTCCACTTTTAGCTCCGTTACATTGTGATGGGAAATCAGAAAAAGCTCCAAAATTGCTTTTGATGAATGTGATGGAAACTTATATATGTGTGTGTGTTTTTTTTTTACTATTGTAAATTATAATACACTTGGGTACTTTCACTTTTTATTTATATTTCGACTAACTAAACTTTTCAATTTAACCGAACTGAATTGATCCAGTTTATTGAGTAAAATTTTCAATTTTTTTAACAAAACTAAACTGAAATTTTGATTTAGTTAGATTTTTTGCTCAAAAAATTTGATTAATCAAATTAACCAAATTTTAATATTTTTTTTAATTTTTAAATATTATAATAATATAATAAAAAATTAAAATAATTGATATTTTTAAAAATTTCAATTCTTTCTATAGATTAGGTTTTTATTTTATAAATTTATGTTCTTTTAATTCAGTTTAATTTTGATTTAATTCGATTTGATTAAAAAAATAGCATAAAACCGACGTAACCGATCAAATGTCCACTCCTACTATAGGTAACATCACCTTTGAATTCCAAAGAAAAAAAAAAGAATGGGATAAGGACTGCTAATGGCACATCCCGTAGCAATTGCAGTAGCTTCTTGTTGCAGAAGTTTCAGAACATTCAACAGCATTTTCCACTACAATATATATATATATATATATATATATATATATATGAAGAAAAACAAAGACAAAAATTTGAGTCTAAATTTAAAGAATCTATAGAATATGTTTCTTAAAATTAGTTTAAGTGGTAAAAAGTGTGAATATTCAATTTAAAAAGAATAAAATTTGAATTTCTATCCTTCTTCTATCCTCCCTTATACTATTAGAAATTAATCATTTGTACTAACTCACAAAAATATAAGATTGATTATTCAAATGATAATTTTTTTTAGTAATATATATTAAAATATTACAAATTCAATTTCTAATTATTCGCGTGGAATTCCACTTTCCAAGATCAAACAAATCTAAAAATATGGACTTTAAACTTAAAAAACAAAAAATAAAAATAGTTACATTTTTATGTAACTAAATAATAAATATTAAGAAGAGAAGAATTCAAGAGTTGCAAGGTTTAACGCATGGACATGCATTAGACATATAGTTGAATAACACATGGAAACCAATTAATTAATTAGTAAATTATCAAAGTTAATTAATAACATTTTATGGATTAATCATGTTGATCGTGACCCTCCAGTTAGATATATATGGTAGATTAATTAAATAATTAAAGAATGAAAGCGACCAAGCTGTATTTTTATCAGTTAACATTCCCAAATATATGTAAATTTTATATAGATTGTGGCCTGCCATGTGCACACGATGGGTTCATTTAGCCTTTAGATTACTCAAGTTTCTGGTAATTTTATTCAATATATAATTCTTTGATCAATATCCTTGCAAATGGGGCCTATAAAGTTTAGTACTTTGTTCTCTTTCATATCTTCCATGACAAAAATATTCACTCAATTTTATCAAATCTTATATAATATAGCAGCATTTTAGTTGACAGATGATATATATATATTCTCAAACAGTTGCAACAAACAAGAAAAAAAAAATAAAAGAAAATCAAGAAGAAACATGATTTTGGGGTTAGATTACTATAGAGTAGATTTAGTAATTAACAATGAAATCAAAAGGATCATCATATACTCAATTCCATTAATATCACATTTCACCTAACACCTAATGAATAAGAATACTAAATGAACCAAGTATCAAATTCAAGTGATAGGAAGTTTAAAATCTTTTAATTAATATCTTCATTTCAAATATTGTATATGAAAAATTGCAGTTCAAAGAGCTTTTATGAAATCCATCAGAATTGATTCAAATTAATTAGAATATTTTTTTTTAATCGATAGAGTTCAAGTAGTTTAATTTCTCACCGTAAGAAGATAGGACATGAAGGACGGAGATTTAAACACTGCTCTTTACGTATGTGTGTCCACAACTTTTACCACCTGATTAGAATTATATATATATCCTCATCATTGTGTCGCAATTATTTAGTATTATTACCGGTGGAAATCTGAATTACATTTGTGAGTTGATTAATGAGAGATAAGTTCATTTGCAGCACTCTGGCAGAAAATAGACAATTCATTAACTTCATTCAACTAAGAGCCCCATTAAATCTCAGGTGTCATTCTCTATTCCTTACAGCTGCAATCAGTTGACATAGACAAGAGATGATAAGAAGAAGAAGGTACAAAATTTTACAAAAGAAAAGAGCATCCTCACTCTCAACTCATCATCCCCTGCCTGCCTGTCATATATATGATGCAGGCAATCAATAACCAAACACCTAAACTGATTTCAATGATATGAGGACCACTCTTCTAAACTTCCCATTTAAAGAAAGAATGCACCCCATCATTCTCCACTTTGACCCAAGTTCTGGGCACCACCACTCTCACCTCTTCTACCATAAGATTGAATTGAACAAATAAATTAGGTGGATCATTAAGCTGAAATTTAAATATCAATTCATAACTAAGAAAAATCTTCAGAGGAAGATTTACAAAATCTATTAAGTAAATCTAAGCCACGAATTCGATAGATTCTTGTCTGATAAAATAGATCTTGTCAAAGGTTGATATAAGATCTTAGAGTGTTGAGGGATTAAGAACACACATGCCATGCCAGCTTCTTCTATTCCGTGAAATGAACAACTAGTTCAGAATTTGGGAGAAACTATATCAGAAAAATTAATATATTATTCGTTTAGGTCTGTAGTAAACGAACTGGGAGAATGGTCATAAAAGTGCATTTTTCTAGGCTTAGTTAGCAGTAGATGGAGAGGGAGATGCAAAAAGGAAAAATATATATTAGAAAAAGATGGGTATAGTTTTGAATGGAAAGGGCTGTTTTGGATCCTTTTGCATAAGTTTCAATACCAAAACCAAGAAAATTGACCAAAATGGCCAGAACAAGTTCAAGCACAACTTATAATTATATTATATGCCCACACACTCCAAAACAAAACCATAAACAAGAAAATACAACCCAACTCAACTCTTTGTTAATTTAGGCATTACATATATTAACCAAACATCACTCTATATGGAGATATCCCTCCCATCTCAACCACCAAACAAAAATTCACAAATTTTCAACTCCTTAAATAATCCTTTACTCCCTATTAGGTCAAAAGGGCCCTAAAAAAACAAAGCAACAAGAACTAAAAATGAAAAATAAAGACCAAAGCTGTTGTCCTAATGCTGCAAAACTGAGATTTCATTTTACCCATTTTCTATTCAATTAACAACAACAACAACAACACCATCCTCTAATCTAAATTAATATCTTTTCTTTCCAAAAAAAAAAAAAAAAACCCTCAAATTTCTATATTTTTCTCCAAAAAAAAATTGTTAAATAAATTAAAAGAAAAATAGCTGGAAAAAAGCTGGATGACCTACTCATCCAAGAACTCATTCACAATCTTCATGCTTGGCTTCAAAACTTCTCTCTCCCATATTTCCATCCATTTTTTTTTCTTCCTTCTTTTTTTCTTCTTTTTAATAATAATATTTTTATTATTACTATTATTTTTATTTTTGTAATAATCCTCTACTTCATTCTCACTATCTTCTCCATCATCTTCTTCCTCTGATGCTGCCACCTCCATCAGTTGTCTAAAAGCCCCGCTCGCATCAACCCTGTGTAGGTCCCATCCAGCGCTTTTTAATCTCATAATCTTCATCATCTGCCTCTTCGCTAGCTGACACGTGTTCTCCTTTATCATCCTCACTGCTTCCTCATATACACCTCTCCGTACGCCATCCCAGTCTCCTCCGCAACCACAGCTAGAACCTCCAGGTGGGTACCTTTTAAAATATCGGTCAAACTCCGGCACTCCGATTGCCTTCCTTAGACCGGGTTGACTCGCCGGGTCTACTGATTTATAATACTCCCATAACTCCTCAAACATCCCCAAGTCAAGCATTTCATCGACTCTTTTACACAAGTAATCGCATAACAGAGGTAATGACACATCCACCCATATAAAACAGCAGCTGTACCTTAAATGGGTCGAAACCGGGTTCCTTGATGAATCAAAATCGAAAACGTTTAACTCGGGATTAAACCGGTCGACGAGAAGAGCATGTATAAAAGAGTTAGACCCACCTACTAAAAGAGGCAGCTTTCCTCTGGAGACGATATCGGAGATGGCTAAATCAGCGTAGAACCGAAAATCGGAAGGGGAAAACTCGCCCTTCTCTGGGTCGAAGTCGCCGAGAAAATGGTGAGGGACGCCGCGGCGGTCTTGGACAGTTATTTTGTTGGTGGTGATATCGAGACCTTTGTAGACTTGCATTTTATCAGAGTTGATGATTTCAGATTGAAACCTGGAGGTAGCTAGATCAATGGAGAGCCTGGTTTTGCCGCACCCAGTTGCGCCCATTATAACAACGATCTTGTCTTGCTGGTGCTGCGAGGAGGAGTCCATGCGGACCCACCTTGGTGGCGGTTTCCGGCAGGTGGGTGTTTTATAGAGATGAGAAGGAGGGAAATAAAGAGGGGAAAGAGGAGAAGGGTGAATGCTGATTTTAAAGAAAGGGAACTTCATAGGCAAAATAGAGAGAATAAAAGTAATAAATTAGGCTAATAATAATAACAAGAGATGATGAGGTTGGGCTGTTGCGCTAAGGAGATGGAGAGCAGCACAGAATGTGAAGACACTTTATGCGCTGTGAGTTCAGCGGCGAAAGAGAGAGGGAAGAATAATAGTAATAATAATCAGCAGTGTTTGTGGTGGTAAGCTGTAATTGTACCTGCTCCTGCGTCTGCCGCTGCTCCTGCTGATGGAAGCTGTCTTTGTGGTTTATTTGGCATGGCATAGGCTTATGAGAGGAGGAGTTGTTGATGTTGTGTTGTAATAGACTAACACTAACTAGCTTATTAAAACAGCTCCATAATAATAATAATAATATTATTATTATTATTATTAAAATTTATTTATTTATTAATACCCATTTTACATTTTATAAAAAGTCTGAAATTAATATAAAAAATATATAGCAGTTTTTTTTTTTTTTAAAGGAGGGAAGGGAGGGCTTGTTTGTGTTGTGTGTAAAAAAATAAAATAAAAATCCCCGGTGAGTAAGAGGAGAAGTCGCGAATGAATAAAAAAAAAAAAGAGAAGGAAGTGAGAGTGAGAGGGGAAGAAGAGGAGCATAGATGAGTCGTGGTGGAAAGAACCCACTCCAATTTATATACCTCTCCCTAGAGCGGACCTTTCTCCAACCAAAATGAAAATGTTATAGTAATTTTTTTTTTTCAGAAACTTAAAAGAAAAAACCAATCAAGAAAGAACAAACATAAATAGTTACAATTAAATAGAAATTTCTCACTCATTTGTAGGTCAAATGAAAAACGTTAAAGGTCCCTGTGCAAATTTCGGAATAGAGAATTTTTTTTTTATCTAAATATTTAATATTTAATATTTACTTAGTTTTAACTTATTCCATTAAATCTGAACACAAGTATCAGAATAACAGAAGGTCTTTCAATTTTAAAATAAAATAGATGATATTTCTTATTTACTTGTAAAAAATAGCATAAATTTGAAAAGTTGATGCTCTAATCTACCGATATTTTCAACAATAAACGGTTTTCCACGCCATAATTTTTTACTATTGTTTTTTTTTAAATAAACTCTTTAATTGAAAAATACACAATTAAATTCAAATTTTTATTTTAATTATTTTTTAATTTAAGACATTGGATGAAAACAATACATAATGAATTTTTTATTTAATAAACTTCCAACCAAATATTTTACAAAATTTGTAATGTGGATTTCAGAAATTAGATATTTTTGGACAAATAAATTTTTATATGTAATTTTCCCTTGTTAATTAAAATATAAATAGTAAATCCATTCAAATGGTAAAGGTGGAGACACTCATGATCAGGAGATCATCGATTCAAGTCTTAGAGTATACATATTATGATTCTTGGTTCATGATGCACTACTAGGTAGGACATTTCACACACTCTATATATATAACTAATATAGTAGTAATAATAATATTAGATAATAACATAGATATTAATAGATAGATAGATATGATATAATAAAATATATAAATAAACATTTAGAATGTGTTTCGGTTGTAATATATAGTAGGTAAAAAAAAAGAGGCTGTAATATATTTTGATTTCATTTTATGTATATAAATTATTTTCATATTTATAAAAAATGGTTGAAAATTGTTTTTTAGGAAAAGAACTTCAATTCAAAGGGTTAATTTTATGAATGGATACTAAACGTTTGTTGTGATTTTAAAAGGGTAACAAAACTTCAATTTTATTTTTTCATTTTCGTTATCAAAGCTCTATTTGTGTTTTAAGTGTTGTTGCTTTTTGAAATGTTTGATCATTAAATTGTATAAAGTTACCATTTTAGTCCAGAATTTAACTTTCATTACAAATAAATCCATATATTTTGAAATAAAAATAAAAATAAAATAGAATTTTGTTTAGATTTTTAATTATTTTATGTTTTCTATCGTTAGAAATCTTATTTAGTATCTTTGTTTATTTGATTGGTTTAATAGTAATAGTTTGGGAAATTTGAGATAAGAATTATTTGAAGTAGGACAGGAAAAATTCAATATTGATTTACAAAATATCATAATCAATATTGTGATTATGTTGAATATAATAGAAAGTTATGTATTATTAATATAATTATTATATTTTTGGATCATATTCTAGGTTCTAAATAAGTTGTAAGTTTAATGGAAAACTGAATTGAAAGTTTGGATTCCAATAATCCATAAGTAAGGTTATGCATTGGGGTGGGTTTGGATTTGAGTTTTTTTCAAAAGTTGAAATCGAACCGAACCAAGGCTTTTTAATTGGATATCTGTCGGTTTTCGGATAACTGATCATATATTGAATACAATAAATGAAACAACAAAAATGAAAGGATTGCAATAACCAAATGGCTAAAGTGCACATCCTTTCTCTTTATAAACCCAGGTTTGACCCTTGACAACCTCATTTTATGAGTTTTTTTTTATCACTTTTTGTCAAATAAAAAGCAAAAAATCAAAGTTTCCATTAATAAGAATCAAACCTCTTACCTTTGAAGGTAAGTTTATCGCCTTCACCACTTTGCTAAACCAATTATATTACTATATTTTAGGGTAAAAAATATATGTAATATAATATTATTTGGTTCTTCGGTCGGTTCGAGTTCCACCTGAATTTATAAAAAATCCAAAATCAAAATTGAACCGACGTGGGTCAGTTTGGTTATAGGTCGGTTCATCGGGTCAAGTCGGTTTTGCATAACCCTATCTATAAGGATTGACTTCATTCAACAATGTGTAGAATAAAGTGAACCAACTCCTTGAGCAATTTCATGCTAAAAGAATACTTAGAAAAGAAAGACAAACCTTGGCCACTAAAGTAGATAGACTTAGTGAATGAAAGGTTAGATGCTATAAAAAAGAAAAAAGCTCTAAAGGGACCTATAATAGAAAAAGAGATACAGAAAGGAAAAAATGGTTCCATATGTAGTTAACCCTGCCATTAAGGTAGCAAATATGAACAATAGTAATTCAGATTGGTAGATGAAACTTATTTACACATAAATGATGGAACCATTTAATGAGCTTGTATCTATGAAAAGTATTTTATATAATCCTAATTATCCCCATAGGATTATGTATAATCCTAAATATCCCTATAAGATGAAAGAATAATTCTACATAAGGATAACTCTTTGAGTTGTATGGAACTACTAGAACTACAAAATATGAACAAGTTTTTATGCAGTAAAAAAGTTCTGAGGTCGTAAAGGAAAAAGAATCCATTGAAGAGGATCTTTTAGATGATATTATTGAAGATTATCCTCAATCAAAAGATTTAAAAGGAGAATATGGAGATATTAATTTTAAAGTATTTCTGGAATTACTAGAAAATTTTAAGGATAAAAAATCTTGGTTTTATTGTAAAATTTTAATGGCCTTGGTCTTTCTAAAGATAGTTCTATGATATATGCAGGATGATAGCTCTATGATATATGTAGGATTAAAAGGAGACCCTCAATAGAAAAACTACTTGTAAACGACACATTTCATAGAAAAAGCCATTAAGTACATTTAACCCTTAGAAAAGTGACTTGCAATATACTTAACAGATGAAGACGATTTTTTTGAAGAAATTTTGAAAGGAAAAATCTTCTTGGAAGTATGAAATAATATTTACTTTCTGAAGTAATACACACCATTCAAAGGAAGATTATTGATTCAATAGATTGCTTTCTACAAGAGTGTTCTATGTTACACCCCTATATTTATTGGTAGTTATATGAATGGCATAGTCTACAAATAGAAGCAGATACGGTGGTAGAAATTTTAAAATTTACGAAAGTATGATTAACATCAATCCTAAAAGTTGATTTATCAAGTCCACTTTTAGTATTTTTAAAGATTATGCAAGCTGCTCTTAGATTAATAAAAAAAATCATTCGAATTTTTTATATTCCAAATTGCTAGAATGATGATGGAATATGAAGAGGATGGCACGATCTAATATCCTTATTAAATATAGGATCTACATCCTGTTACATATAGACAACTTATAGAACTATAGAAGATTAATAGCCAAATATTAAAGTTAAAATGAAAAATGTATGAAGAAGTAAAATTGGCTAATAATACTCTTCACATTGAACTTCTTGAAGTGGTTTCAAAGAATTTAGTATTTAACAAGAAATATTGTATTCTCGAAGATAATAAAATGTTTGTTACCATCTAGTCTAAAAAAATTTTCTTGTTACTAAAGATTAGAAGTTCGTTGTTGAATGAAAAGAACCAAGAAAATTATTTATGAGATTAGTGGACAGAGAACTTAGTATGAATTTCAAATATGAAATCTTTGAGATTTGGAAGAAGTTAGTTGAAAACAAAGAACAACACTTTATGGCTTAGAGAGATAAAACAATCCAAGAGCAAAATAATAAAGATAACTTAAATTGGGACTTGTTTACAGCCAACTTATAGATGGAGTGACAAGTGGGTGATGTCATTCATGATGCTAGCCTCAACATGATTAATTGATACATATTTTGTAACTTTATCTTTAAATAATGATGTGTCTTGCTTTTAGAGGATAATAGTAGATTTTTTTTTAACTCTTTCGTTTTCTTTTAAATAAAAAGAGAGAACATTCCTTTATATTATTGTACTTAATAATTTTATCTTTTGAGCTGACAAACAATATTAGAGGCAATAACTACTGCTTTGTATTTCTATATAAACTCCTTTAACTTCTAGAAAAAGAGGATCAGTACTAAAATTAGAAATTCTCTATATCTTTAAGTGTATTTTTGCTACTATATACCTTATTTTCTTCACATTAGTATTAGGCAAAAGTGTTGCTTATAAGATCTACATTACAGAAAGAAAGGGTAGCTATAGTACGAAAGAGCCTTCAATTAGTAGATCCGAAGGAGTATCAATGAGAAAAGCTTATGTTGTTGTGGAAGCTTAGTGGACCTTGTTCATTAAAGGTATATATATATATATATATATATATATATATATATATATATATATATATAGTATAATTGCTATATTCACTACTAAAAATAGACAAAATAAGGATATATTTAATTTGTCACTAATTAACGATGGATTAGTGATTGATAACAAATATCAGACAAATGCAAAAGAAATTAGTGACCGATTTTATGCAAAACCTTTGCCAATTTTTGAGTTGTTTGGCACCCTAATGTGTTAATCATCGATTAATGGTGACAAAGCCATCATTAATTAACAACAACATCTAATTCATAATTAATTGATTAATGATCAATTCTTCAATCCTTTAAAGAATGTAACATAAGTGGAAACATCCTAAAATTCAGCAACAAATTAGTGATGGACTTATCTGTCACTGAATTTTAGGGTTAAAGCAGCCCTTTCCTCTTTTCTTCATTTTCGAAATTTAATAATAAAAAAAAAAGCTCTCTCGATCTCCATCACCTGTAACCACTACTGCCAACACAACACCTCCAACCATCACCTCTATCATTCTTTGCAATCAGCAACTCAATCTAGCACCTTTAACTGCAAGACCTCCACCCCAACATCCACCTCAAATACCCAGGTATTTTATTTATTTTTTAATTTTTTTTCAAATTATATATATATATATAAAGAGGATGGGGTAGTTTTGGCCTTAATTTCTTTCTCTTTTTATTTTTTCCTTTTTTTTTTCAATTTAGATGTAGGCCCTCATGTAGGAAGGACTAGCCAACAATTCTCCCATTCCTAACTGTATGAAGGGCATCGCCATTTCAACGACTATATAAACTAACTTTAAGTTTGAATCATCGTCAGAGTTAGAGTTATTCTTTTGAACTTTGGCAAAATCATCATCATAAAGGATATTGAATTCATTGAGGATGTTTGCTTCTTTATCATCACTACCATCACCTTGCTCCACATTTTTGTCCTCGTTCTTCTCTTGTTCTTTCTTGAACTTTCTACATTTCTTCTTGATATGACCTTTATTTTTGTAGTAATAGCATTCAATATTGGCATACTTGTTCTTGTCTTTTTTTTTGAACCTCAAGTCTTTCTTCTCCCCTATAATTTGTAATAAAGATATCTGACTGTGTTGAAGAGATACCTTTTGATCTACATTTCATCTCTTCATTTAGAATGTTTCTTTTGACAAATTTCATATTTACTACTCCATTTGATGTAAAATTTATAAGTGAAATCTTCACTACCCTTTTAATTTCTTCATTTTTTATTTTTTATTTTTTCTTTTTCTTTTTATTTTTTTTAAATTTAAATGTGGGCCCTCATGCAAGAGTGACCACCAACAATTATATCAATAATCATTAAAGAATATCAACAACCAAGAGACAGGAGCAATTTTGCTTAAATGGTGTTTCAGAATTGAATTATAATATATATAATTATAAATTAATTGTTGAGAGACCTTGATTATTTTTATGATTTTGTTAGAATTAAATTAAATTAATTAAAATTTAAGAAATTTTGAAAAGTTAATTTAAGAGGTTTTTAAAGAGAAAGACCACATAAATTTTGATAAAGTAAAATTTACAGAACTATATATGCCATTGGAGCATATACGTCCATGCACCTTCCATCCCACGAAGATGAAATCATCGATCGTTAATTTTGAATTTTTTTAAAAAAAATAAGAACTCCACATACAAGAACTGTTTAATATATATATATATATATATAGACACACTCTAAGATTTTCAAACTCTTGAATTGGGATAGAAGGTGATGAATTTTACAAGATACAAGAATCATAGTTTGGAGTCAAAGAATCTCATAATTAAAGGGAGATTTTGATTTTCCTTGAACACAAAGGTAGCATTTGGTACATGAGATATGATAATTTTATTGTTAATTAGTATATTAATTAATCTAATATTAATTACCTATAATATCACATTGTAAGTAACATCCCACAGTGCTCCACTAAAGGTGGAGCATGATTACTGAATTTTATTCAAAACCTTTTTTTTTTCTTTTCCTTCGAGTTAAAATTTCATACAAAATCTTACATTGCAAGTACTTTGTAATATGAGATACACTATATTTGGCAAAATTTCACTAATATTTTATTAAAATTAATATCAACATTTTTTTTAATTTTAATTGTATAATTAATTTTAAACAAAATCCATACGTCCATTAAAACTATATACTTAAAATAATTTTAAAACTCATTCTCCCAAATCAAATTAGGCGTATTCAAAAATAATTTTCTAAAGTGTACTTTATTTACCAATTAGACTAACAATATTATGTTAAGACCAACATTTTTCACTAAAAAAAAATTGAAATACTTTAAGACAAACTTCAAAATGTGTAATAAAATCATATTCTTGTATAGTTTTTTTTTTAATATAAAAAATCTAAAGAAAAGAACAACTGGAAAAGGGTATTTGTATTGTGGATAAAGTACTTAATTAAAGCAAATTAAGATGCAAGTGTAATTGGTGGAAAAATCAATTGATTTAAGAGAAAAAAATATATATATACAAAGAGTGGGAAACAACAAGGTTGTGGTTCAGCTGGGTGGTGTTGTTATGATGCTCGCCTTCCACCTATAACACGCTTTTTGCCTTTGAAGAAAACAACATTTCATATTCCTCCTACATCAACATTTTTTTAATGTTTTGATTTTATTTTAAGCGATTATTGGCATCACATATTAGTTTTTATATGGTACTTTTAATACATTTATTTTTTTCGGTTTGAATTGAAATATATGATTCAAGTTAAAATAAAATTATCTTCCCTTTATAGTCTAGTGGCTCAGATAATAGATGTTATAAAGTAATGTTAGAAGTTCAATCTCTCACTCACCCTTGACCTCTACTTTTTCAAAAAACAAAGTTAAAATAAAATAAATGTAAAAATATATACCTTAATTTCTATTTTTAATCATCTATTTCCAAAATTCAAACTACATTACTACATTCATGGGATTAATGGAGTTATTGATGGGTCCACAATGCACCCACTCTTGACCTAATTTGAACATGTGTGGAAACTTTGATCAGAGATTATCACTACTATTATGGCTGTTACTCGTGGTTAGTGGCTGCCGGTGGTGGTGGTGGCTGTGCCTGTGACAGTAGGCGTGAAGGAAAATATTCACATACACAATTACATATATATAATAGAAACAAAACACTTATTTTTATGTTACCATACAACCGTTAGATGTATTGTCATTTGCATGGGTTTTCTAGTTTTGTAGTTTACACCAAATTTCTTGTATTTACCCTTTTGCTTTGCCTCCATTTTCATTCTCTCTGTTCTTGCTTGGCTCCCATCTGAAACAGCATTCCCCTTCCTAATCATGAATATCTGAACCCTAACGCTCGCTTTTAAAAACGTTAAATTGTAATATACTTGTATATAATACTATTATCATACATGCAAGCAGCAAAAAAAAAAAAACAATGAAGAAATCATTTTGGATTGTGTTTGATTCTATTCATTTAAAACGTATACAAATATGGTTTATTATTTTGATGCTTTATATTAACTCCAACAAATATTTTGCCTAGTTTCTAAGGTTGAATAGATTCATTAAATGATACAAACTAAAATGTTTATAAATGTAACAAAAGAAAACACATATTTGTAGAAGCTTATTATAACTTGTTTGTGTATAAACATGTCCAAATTTTCAAATTCTAGAATTTCAATACACTTAAAATATAACTGTTAGTATCAATTAATAAGTGTTATTTTCGTTTAAGTAATGTTTTAAACTCAAGTCATAATATATGTAATTGTATTAAATTAGTGGTTGGAAGATTTTTATAGCTTTTATAATTTTACTCGAATCAAATCAGATTAATTATAATTTAATAGATTTTAAGAATGAATGGTTCTGTTGAGGAAGTAAATATTATAAATATTAGGAAGTAAATATTTGTATACAATTAGGAATAAAGTTTTTATTTTATTTAAAATGTTATTTTATTTCTAATTAGAATGTGATTAGAATTCCTATATGTATATGTAAGGGTTATAACCTCTCTTATGAATATATCAAAAAATATTTTCCTTTAATTTTCACTCTTTTTTGAATTTTATTTTTTATGGTATGAGAGCATATCCATTGAAATTTATTTATTTTTTTATTGAATTCTTGAAATTATATTTTTGTCTTTTTCTTTGAATCCCTTTAAATCTTCGAAATCATGACCATCGAAAACACTTCCATCATATCCCATGGAACACCCAATTTCATTCAAACCCTTCAAGATAATTCTCCCTTTCCTACAGGAATTATTCTTGATGATACGAACTATCCTCTATGGTCACAACTCATGTAAATGCGAATTAGAGCTAGAAATAAATCTGACTTTCTTAATGGCACTATACCAAAGCCACCAGCAAGAGATAAAGCATTGGAGACTTGGATTCTTGATAGCAATCGAGTCAAAAGTTGGCTGATTGATTCCATGAGTTTGACATTGATGTAGAGATTCATTTGTCTTCCAATAGAAAAAGAGATATGGGATATTGTCTTAAAAACCTTCTTTGATAGGTATGATGAAAATCAGTTGTTCAAATTAAATCGAAAATCATTCATAACATGTCAGAATGGTAAACCATTACTTGCATATTATAATGAACTGGTTGGAATATTTCAGAAAATTAATGCCCGAGCGTGTGCACAAGGAGAGGATGTTAATGGAATAGTGTCACTCCATAAACATGTTACCCAACTTCGAATACATATTTTCATAGCTGGGCTTGATTCATAATTTAATAATTCTCGGAGTGAAATACTCCAGAAGGATCCACCTCTTGATCTTGAGTTTCGTTATGCATATGTACGGAGGGATCACAACCAGCGCCATATGACAGAAGAGTCGAAGTTATTGTTGGACCATGTTGTGCTTGTAGTAGCTTAGACTCGTCCCTAGTTTAAAAGACAAGTACTGAGTAAGTCCATCACATACACCTATACTCATTGTGGTAAAGTTGGATACTCTAAGGAATGGTGCTAAGAAATTATGGGATATTTGGAATGGAGGGATTTCAAAAAAAAGGCCTCGTAAGAAGCTCGAAAAAGCTGCAATTGCCACCTTTAGTGAGACTAAACCAAGTAGTGATCTTGATGCAACATCAAGTATGATAAATCTTACTTAAAATAATACATGGATTATTGATACAGGAACTATTAATTATATGACAAACTCCACTCACCATATTTCATCCATTCGATCATCAACCCAATAAAATATTCTGACAGCTAATGGAGGCATATCACTAATCACTCATGAAAGATTAGTATTTAACTTTGACTCTCTTAATATAGATACTATTCCTATTGTTCCATCTCTTTCTTGTAATCTACTATCTGTTGGATAAATGATTAAAACCTTGAATTGCACTGTTAAATTTTGGCCTAATTATTGTGTATTTTAGGATATTGCAACACATAGTATTCTTGGCTCTGGTGTTAAACATAAAAAGTTGTACTATCTTGATTTACATGGCGATACAAGTTAGAAGTCGAGTCAAGTCAATAGGGTTGGTAGAAGTTACTCGGCCAAAGATAAAGTTATTTTGTGGCATCGTCGTCTTGGTCATCTTTCTTTTCATTATCTTAGACAAAAAAAATTGGAATTATGTTTTAATACCACCAACTTAGAATTCAAGTGTGATATTTGTGAACTAGCAAAAAGCCACTAAATCTCATATGTACCAAGTTATAATAAAAATTCAATTCCATTTATAACCATTCATTCTGATGTATGAGGACCTACTCAAATTCCTACTTTATCTAGTGCTCGATACTTTATAACATTTATTAATGAATGTACCTGGATGACCTGGGTATCACTACTTTCAAACAAGGGAGATGTGTACTCTACATTTTGAGACCTATACAAAATGGTGGCTACGCAATATCAAAGTAAAATTTGAGTCTTGTAGTCTAACAATGGTGGGAAGTATCTTAACTTGGCTTTGAATATTTTTTGCCATGAACAGGGCATTTTCCACTAAACATCTTGTGCTGACACTCCCTAACAGAATGGTATAGCCAAATGAAAGAACTGGTAGTTATTGAAAGTTGTTCGAGCATTATTCTTTGACATGAATGTTCCTCGAGAATACTAGGGAGAGACTATTCAATCCACTACGTATCTCATAAACTAGACACCATCAAGAGTACTCGATTTTAAAACTCCTTTTTAGAAACTTCAGGCACTTTTCATATCTCTACCTCTCAATAATCTAGTCGATATATGTTCATCAACAACTTGGTAAATTAGATTCTTGAGCTATCCGGTGTATCTTTGTTGGCTATGCGGATTTACAAAAAGGATATCAGTGCCATGATCTGAATGCAAAGAAAATGTATGTAACTCGAGATGTTTGGTTCCATAAAAATGCTCCTTTTATCTATCACTCTGAGTGCTCTCTTCAGGGGGAGAAAAATATGAACTTCCTTGAATTTAAAGATAGCATTTTGAATGTTCTGAACATTTCGAGTGTCTTAGATGTCCCGAGTCTCCCAAATGTTTTGAGTATTCTAAGCATCTCACCTAGATAAACATCTAATGTTTTGAATGTACCAAGTGTTCCAAGCATCTTACCTAAACAGACATCTAATGTTCTGAATCTTCTGAGCATCTTACTTGATCAAATATTTGAGGATTATCTGAGTAATAAAGATAGTACATCTTTTTAACCCACACCAGAAGCTGAAGAAACTCCGGATGTGCACAATGAGGTAAACTCATCTCCTATAATAAATCCAAATACCGAGCCTCGTTATCCTTCTAGAATCAATAGAGGGATTTTGAAAAAATAATATGATATGGATCTTCATACCAAAGCTAAATATCCTATCAATAATTTCATATCAACTGACCATTTGTATAACTCACATGCATTTACTGTAAATCAATTATCTACTGTATCTATTCTGAATAATGTGCATGAGGCTTTAGTTAACCTAGATTGGAAGAAAGCCATGAATGATGAAATGGAGGCATTACAAAAAAATTGCACATGAGATCTTGTCCCTCTCCTTAAAGGAAAGAAAATGGTGGGGGTACAGGTGGATATTCACTGTCAAACTTAATTCAGATGGAAGCATTAATTGATATAAAGCTCAATTGCTAGCAAAGGGATATACTTAGAAGTATAGAATTGACTATGAAGAAACATTTACCCTAGTAGCAAAAATGAACACCATTCGAGTTCTTATTTCCTTAATTGCCAACTTGGACTGGCCACTATGGTAATTTGATGTGAAGAATGCATTTTTGAATGAAACCATAGATGAAGAAGTGTATATGGATCCACCACCCGGAATAAGATGTATTGACCGAGTATGCAAACTAAAAAGGGCATTGTATGGACTCAAGAAATCGCCTTAAGCATGGTTTGGACGACTCTCAAATTTCATAAGTAAGCTTAAATATAAGCAAAATGATGCTGATCATATACTATTCATCAAATAGAAGTTAGGTAAAGTCACCGCTCTGATTGTGTATGTTAATAATATGGTAGTCACTGGGAATGATGACAATAATCTTGCAAAGATAGTTAGCAACCAAGTTTGAACTTATGGATTTGGGAAACTTAAAGTATTTTTTAGGAATTGAAGTTGCAAGATCAGCTCAAGGGATTTCCCTCTGCCAACAAAAGTATGTAATGGACCTGCTAACAAAGACGGGCATGCTTGATTGTAAGCTAGCCAAGACTCCAATTGAAGTTAACCATGGACTTTCAGTCCTAAGAGATTAAGTCCTAACTGATAAAGATCAATATCAAAAGCTGGTGGAAGGTTGATTTACTTATCTCATACTTGGTCGGACATTGCTTATGCAGTAAGTATTGTAAGTTAGTTCATGCATTCTCCAAGTAAATAATATATGGGTGCAGTATATCGAGTATTAAGATATCTGAAGTTTTCTCTGGGCAAAGGTTTATTCTTTGAGAGAAATAAGGATTACGAAATTATTGGTTATACTGATGCTGATTGTGCCAAAGATTGGACTAATCAAAAATCAACATCTGGGTACTTTATGTTTGTTGGAATGAATTTAGTCACTTGGAGAAGCAAAAAATAGAAAGTCGTTATAAGGTCAAGTGCTGAAGTTGAGTTTAGAGGAATGGCTCATGGAGTATGTGAGTTGCTCTGGATAAGGCGAATTGTTCAGGATCTGGGACTAAAACATCTGAAGCCCATGTTGTTACATTGTGATAATAAGACAGCCATAACAATTGCAAACAATCTAGTTCAATATGATCGAACTAAGCACATAGAGGTTGACAAACATTTCATCAAAGATCATCTGAACCAAGGAACAATTGATCTTCCATTTGTTTCTTCTCAAATTTAACTAGCTGACATCCTTACAAAGGCTGTATCCAGAAAATCATTCTACAACTCACTTGACAAGTTGGGAATGATTGACATACATTCACCAGCTTGAAGGGGAGTGTTAAAGAAGTAAATATTTTATTTGTATATATTAGGAAGCAATTATTTGTATACAATTAAGAATAAAGTCTTTATTTTATTTAGAATGTTATTTTATTTCTAATTAGAATGCGATTAAGATTCCTATATATATATATAAGGGTTATAACCTTTTTTATGAATATATCAAAAAATATTTCTCTTAAATTTTCTCTTTTTTCTTTAAATTTTATTCTTCAGGTTGAAATCAAAATTTTTAAAAAAATATAATTCTCAATGAGGTTTTTAACACACATGACACATTATGAGCGATTTTTTTTTTGTGTGGCTAACGCGATATATATATATATATATATAGAAAGAGAGAGAGAGAGAGAGAGAGAGAGTTAATTATGATTAAATTTGCACTATATAGAGTTAATTATGGTGTGACTGTTTCTTTTAGATAGTGTATTACTATTATTATTATGAGGCTAACGCGAATCTTGCAGAAAAATGGCAGAATATTTGTCAATAATTAATAATAAAAAATGAGGGTGGGGAAGGGGGATAGATGTGATAATTTTTTTTAAAAAGTGAAAAATGAAAAGTTAAGTATGGATTAATCAATGCTAATTTGTGGTCTTATAATAATAATTATAGCGGAATAGGAAACGGGGGATCCTCAGATAATAGTAGTACCAACAACATTAAAAAAAATGAGAAGAAAAAGCAAATTATCTGAATTGTAAAATTGATTTGATTACATGTAAGACTGCTAGGGTACTACCGACTAAATTAAATGTAAATTATTTGAAGTGGAAAGGACTTTTGTGAATTTTTTATGTAAAAAAATTTTATAAAGGTAAAAAAATTCAAAGGTCACTCCATAGGTTCCAAGAAATATCTAATATATATCTTAATAAATATAATTTTATCCATTGTTTGATAAGATAATAGAAATAAATTATATTATATTTTTTACGATAAAATAATCTCTTATTAATATTAAAAGTGAAAAAAAAAATTTATAGTCTATATAATTTTTTATAAATAAAAATACTAGTCAAATTCCTCTAACAAATTACAAACAAATGAATATTAATTTAATTATTAGTAGTTCCATGATAAATACTGTGAAAGTGAGCTAAAGAAATAATCTCCAATTACGGGGAGGTGATTGTGCTATTATAGTTTAAGAAGAATATGAGCGAGTGATTTGTGGGATTAAAACTATGGAAGTTATTGCTGTATTCCGTATTAGAAAAAGTAGAATGTGTGTATCATTATAAAGAATAAAATACTTTGAATTAGATTTTGTATCCTTTTTTATCTCTTATATTTTGTGCTCTACGTGGCTTTTCCATTGAATACATTCATCGAAACTAAGTTGTTCCAATCCATTACTATGCCTGAAAGTACATCCATTGTATCTCATGGAACCCCAATTGTTATTCAAACTATGCAAGACAATTCTCTAATTTTGATCGAAATTATACTTAATGAGACAAACTTCCCACTATGTTCACAACTTATAGAAGTGTGGGTTGCAACCCGTAACAAATATGGCTTTCTCATTAAAGTGATTCCAAAACTATTTGCAAGAGACAAAACCTTGGAGGTTTGGCTTGTGATTACCACCAAGTAAAAAATTGGCTCATTAATTCCATGAGCCCAACTTTAATGCACCAATCCATTCAATTTTAAATAGCAAAAGAGATTTGGGATGCGGTCTCAAAAACCTTCTATAATGGCTCGGATGAAATACAATTGTTCAAATTAAATCGAAGGCCATTCACTACGCGCTAGAACTATAGGCCTTTACCTACTTTCTATAATCAAATAGTTGGTATATCCAAGAAATTGAGGCATGGATGTTTGCATAAGGGGAGGATGTCACTGGAGTTGTATCACTCCATAAATGTATTACTCAGCTTCGAACACACATATTTCTAGTTGGGCTTGACTTAGAATTCAATAATGCTTGGAGTGAGATACTATAAAAGGATCCACCTCTTAACCTTTAATCATGCTATGCATATGTATGTAAGGACTATAACCAACGATAGACAATGGAGGAACCCAAGGTTATGCCAAATAATGCAATATTCATAGCAACATAAACTTGAAAATAATCAAAGGAAAAAGTGCAGAGTAAGACCAACTCATATTCATGTACTCACTGTAGTGAAAATGGACACTTTAAGGAATGTTGCTATGAAATTGTGGGTTATCCAAAATGGTGGAACTTCATATAAAGGCCTTACAGGAAATATGGTAAAGCCATTGTTGTTGCAACTTCGGTTGCCACACCTATGAGTGATCATGATAAAAAATTAAGTATGACAAATCTTACTTAGAATAATACATGGATTATTAATATAGGTGATACCAATCATATGATAAACTCTATTCATCATCTAACCTCTATCCAAACATCAATTCAACAAACTATTTTGACTTATAATGGAGGAATTGCATTTATTATTGATGAAGGATCAATATATAATTTTAAACCTCTTACTTTAAACACTATGCTTGTTGTTCCATCTTTGGCTTATAACCTTCTATCTGTTAGCCAAATTATATAAGCCTTGAAATGTATTTTAAAATTTTGGCCTACTTATTGCTTGTTTTAGGAAATTGCAATATAATGGATTCTTGGCTAAAGTTGTACTATCTTAATTTACATGATGGGGCAAGTCCACAACTAGGATAGGTCATTGGTACAGTCATAAGTGAAACAACCAAAGCCTAAATAAGATTATAGCATCGTCATTTAGGCCATATGTCTTTAATTATCTCTGAAAAATAAAGACAAATATGTTCTTGCATGTTAGAGATTCTAAATCCAAATATGATGTTTATAAGTTGGCCAAGGGCCACTATACTTCATATGTTATAGTGAAAGTACTCTTCCTTTTATGACTATTCACTTTAATGTCTAGGGCCCTGCTCACATTCCCACATTGTATTATGCTCGACACTTTGCAACCTTTATTAATGAATGTATTAGGATAACTTGGGTAACTCTCCTTCACAATAAGGGAGATGTATGTTTGGTATTCAAAGACTTGTATTAGATGGAGTCTACTTAATATTAATGTTAAATATAAGTTTTACAATCTAACAATTGTGGGGAATACCTTAACTCAAGACTCCATTAATTTTTTTAAGAACACGACATTCATCATTAAACTTCTTATGCAGGGACACCTCAACATGATGGACTTTTCAAAAGAAAAAAATTGACAGTTGTTGGAAGTTGTCTGGGCATCCTTATTTGATATAAATATACCTCAAGAATACTAGGAAAAAACTGTTCAGCTGGTTTCATATCTTATTAATAAAACTCCATCTCGAGTACTTACTTACAAAACTCCTCATAAAAAACTTTAAGAACTTATCTTAACATCAACTCTTCTTAATCTTATGATAAAAGTCTTTGGATTTACAACATTTATTCATCAATCAATTTGTAAACTTGATCCTGAGCAATCTAGTGTATTTTTTTAGGTATGCAAATCTACTAAAGGGATATCAATGCTATAACGCTTATGCTAAGAAGGTGCATATCACTAAAGATATGACTTTTCATGAAGATGTTCCATTTTACACTGATTATAAGTGCTTTCTTTAAGGATAAAGAGTTCATAAAAATAATGGATTGGTATAAGATATCACTTAGGACTCAAATATATTATTTAGACAAGGGTAAGTATAAGATATCACTCAGGAACTGAGAATATCATCCAAACACAAGCATCCGAGTGTCTTATATAGACTAGCAGGATAATAGATGACTTTAGGACATAAGATAAATCAAGAAAGTGCATCTTTCCTTTTGTCATAAGAGTCTATAAAAACTTCATATATATACGATGAGGTAAACTTGTCACTTATAATACCCTTTAATGCAAAACTCTGATATCTTACTAGAACTAATAGAGGAATACCTAAATGACAATATGACCTTGACCTTAATTTTAAATTTAAATACCCTATAAACAACTACATATCATCTCACCATTTGTTTAGATGGCATGCATTTATAATCAATTATCTAATGCATATATTCTAAGTAATGTGAAGGATGCTTTGGAAAATCTAGAGTGAAAAATGGCCATGAATGACAAAATGGAGGCATTACTAAAGAACGCTAAATGGAACTCGTGTCATTACCCAAAGGAAAGAAAACTATTGAATGTAGATGGATATTCATCATCAAACATAACTTGTGTGGAAGCATTAATCAATAAAAAAAAAACTCATTATGAAGGGATATACTCAAAAGAATATGATTGATTATGAAGACACATTTCCTCCTATAGCAAAGATAAATACCATCTACGTCCTTATCTCTATAGCAGTCAATCATGACTAGCCATTAAAGTAGTTTGATATAAAGAACACATTCTAAATGGAACTTCAGAAGAGGAAGTGTATATGGATCCTCCACTCATAACAAATTGTGTGGAAAAAGTTTGCAAGTTGAAAATGACATTATATAGACTTAAGCAATCACCCAAGCATAGTTTGGAAGACTTTTAACTTTCATAAGGAACATTGATTACAAGTAAAGTGACACTGATCACACTTTGTTCACTAAACAAAGATGGATAAAGTCACTGCCCTTATTACATATGTTGATGATATGATAGTAATAGGAAGTTGTCTGAGTGAGCTAGCGGCACCCTAAACACAATTGGAAATTGAGTTTGAACTTAAAGCTTTAGGTAACTTGAATTTTTTTAGGGATTGCGTTATTCGATCAGCTCAAGGTATCTCTCTTTATTAATGGAAGTATGTAATAAACTTGTTAACTGATACAAGCGTGCTCACCTTCAAATTATTTGAAACCCCAATAGAAGTAAACCATAGATTATCATTTGAGAAGATAAAGTCCTGACTGATAAAGCACAATATCAAAAGCCGGTGAGGAGACTAAATTAGTTATCTCATACTAGATCATACATTAAGTATGCCATATTTGTTGGAAATCAGTTCATGCACTCATTGAGTGAAGAACACATGGAAGTTGTATACCAAGTACTAAGGTACCTAAAATCCTCTCTAAGTAAAGGATTATATTTTGGAAGAAATAAGGATTATAAAATTGCCAACAATACGGATGCCGACTCAGTTAAAAATCAAACAGATTGAAATCTACATTTGGGTATTTTACATTTATTAGAAAGAACTTGGTTACTTGGTAGAGCAAAAAGTAGAAGTCATAGAAAGATTGAGTGGCAAAGCTTAATTTCACGGAATGGCTCACGTGGTGTGCAAATTATTTTAGGTAAGATGCATTTTACAAGATTTTGGTTAGACTCATTTGAAGCCTACAATGTTGTATTGCGATAATAAGGTGGTCATTGCAATTACAAATAACGTAATCCAACATAATAGGACTAAACATGTCGCAGTTGATCGTCACTTCATCAAATACCACTTAAGTTAAGAAACGATCAATCTTACATTTGTGAACTCTTAAGTTAAACTGGCAGATTTTTTGACTAAAGGTAGTGCTCGGAAAGGATTTCATATCTCACTTAACAAGTTATGAATGGTTGACATATACTCACCAATTTAACGAGGAGTGTGAAAGTGAGTAAAGGAAACAATCTCCAATTATAGAGAGGTGATTGTGTTATTATAGTTTAGGAAGTAATCTTATTGAGTGATTTGTAGGAGTAAATTTGTGAAAGTAATTGTGTTCCATATTAGAAAAAATTAGAATGTGTATATAAAGATGTGTAGATAATTGTAAATAATAAATGAATTCTTAGAATCATATCTTATATCGCTATTATCCCTTATATCATATGCTCTACAAATGCATCTTTTAATTTGGGAAAAGTTTATAAGAAAGAATATTGGAACTTTCCCTTCCAACATATATGGTGGCACATTTTCAATGAATTATTATCTTTCATTTAAGGAGATTCTAATCAAATGCATGCATTGTAGTGTATATGGCATGCTACTATGATGAATTATTCTCTTATCATCAAAGAATGTCCTATAATTAACAATGTGAAAACAAATTACACTGCCACACAAGTGAAAACTATAAACTAACCTTATAAGGGTATGTGTCACTACTATCAATAATTCATCTTTTTGTTGTTATATTATTTTAATAATTGTAAAAATAATAAATAAATTATTTATAATATATGGATCTGTAAATTATAATATGATAGATTTATTCATCCCGTTTAAATTTTAGATTTCATCAATTTAATTAATTGTCCAATTCATATAGTTGCTCCTAATCTATTATATAACTTTTGTTATGTTATAAAATAAATAAGGATATAAATGTAATTTAATTAATTAATTAATTTTTATTTTATTTTATTTTTAGAGTTCATAGACATCGCGAATTGTGACACCTATCAATATCTAAAAAAAATAATGAAATGGAAAAAAAAAACACATAGTAAAAATATGTCTAACAACTAATAAAAACACCTGCAACAGCTTCGACTGCCCTATAAAAGGACACTTACCTTAATGTTTTAGGATCTATATTGACAAATTTTATCTAAATACTAATAAATATACCATAATTATTCGTGGTTTGAATATATAGACGAAGCCCTATAGCAGATAAATATTTTCTAAGAACAATGATTAAAAAAGAAGTTGACTGAAGTGAGCTAATTATTGTGCAAAGGAAAAAAAATTGAAGTAATTAAACTCTTTTCATTGTTTAGAAATCAATCAATCAAATTTTAATTACTATCTGATTGAGTTTATAGTTGAGTTTGATTTTTGAATATGTTTTTTTTTTCTTGCGGCCGTGTGTTCTAACTCTTAGTTATTTGGTGGCATAATAATATTAAAATATATTCATAAAAGAGATTATGCCTATAAAAGAAATTCAAAAATATCTCAAAATAATAAAAAAAAAAAATCAATCTTAACTGAGATACTATTTCAAACAGTCAACAATTCAACAATATTAAAGTTCAAACGCGCGTACACATATAGATATATTATATATTCTATAATTCTAATGATCACTAAGTACAGGTTGTGTTAGGTTAATGTGAAACTCTAGCCATGAAAGTAACTGGTGGTAGTCGGAGGTATAACCAAGTCTTCCGCAGCTCCCATTTTTCATGAGGGGATCGATAAATCCATCAAATTTTCCCTAAGCACTATGCGTTGATGCTACTCCACCAAAGACTTCTCACCGACCATACACAAATTTTCATAACCATTAATCATTAATCATAAAAATGCATCACTCGTTACATAGCCATCTTTTTTATGCCTCTCTCTATGTATCCTTATCAACCTAATGAGCTAACCCACATCAATCATATCTTATATCTATCTTTCATTCAATCAAATTTCCATTCACATTATCACACTATATATTATTTTGGAGGTACAAAAAGATTTTTTCCGCCCCACCAGTTGAAACTTGGAACCATAGTCGTGTATGACATATATATTGAAATTTTTAGCTTTATTATATGCTTATTGTCCCCATCAGATTATTGATGATTTCATTTCAAAATTTTATCTTGGAATAACACATTTGGAGTCCTTTATATTTAATATAATTTATCAGTTTGATACCTTAACTTATAATATTGTCATTGTAACATTTAAATTTGCTTAAAATGCACTAATCTACATTAAAAACATAATGTATTTACCATCCTCTATACTTGCAATTTTTTGTTAGTTTGACACCTCTATTTGAAATTTTTTATCACTCAAATCCTTAAAATGTAACATATATTAATTCGCTATTTCATGCCATATATGCAAGTAAGAGTTTAAAAATCATATTTTAGACAAGTTCATGTGTTAAAATGACAAATTATAAGTTAAAATGTTAAACTGACAAAAAGTCACAAATCGCGGTGGCCATGGATGTGTTATGACTTTCTCTTGTTTTGCTTATTTGATATTATGCATCTCCCATTTAAACATGTGTAGACTTATGCATCTTCTTTAAACATATGTAGACCAACAAAGTTAGACTAAAAAGAGAGTAGGTTTTATTCTTTTCTCTCTTTTTTTAGTTCAAGAATGGCATGCACAATTTTTCTGCTTAAGATGAGATCCACTTTTTATCGTGTAGAAAATTTTGTAAAACAAAAAAAGGAGAAATCCAGACGGCGGAAGTTGTGAAATTGAAGTCAAAAGGAGCCAGTATCATTGTTGAAAAGGCAGGAATAAGTGTTGAAAATTAAATCAACTATCATCATTAGGAACACCTTTGCTCGAATTTGAATATATGTGCAGGAAAATAATCATGCATTTTTTTTTTATAGTATTTCCTGTTTTTTGCTTTAGTTTTTTTAATTGCTTCCAAAAGCAATTCCATGTTATATCTAGCTTATTATACAAGTGAAAACAGTTCTAATTATGTTTCTTTTTTCATATAAAACTTCTAAGAAGGTTAATATGAACATTTTTCATATTAATCTTGGCCAGTATTCATTTTTTCTGTTCAAGAATTAATATTAATATAGTTTTGAAGAAATAATTTAAACGATGTAAAAACTAGCTGCATCTAATTAATATTTTTAAAACATGGTTCAAACTAAGATAGTTTAAATAATGTATAAAATTGACATTTTTAGTTAATTTTCTTTTACAAAATGGTTTTTCTTGATTAATTAACAAACCAACCTCTTACGTGTGCCTTACATAAAATATGTGATGCACGGCAAAATACTATACGTACACTTCTAGACCTCTACTGTATATAATGGTTGTGTTTCATATTCCCTTGCAGGGATGGATAACGTTTAATGAGATGAAAGTTTAAATTTTTGACAAAAGGGTTTTTTTCTTTTTTTTTTTTTTAAAACTTGGCAAAATAAAAATTTTAGAAGTTAAGGTTTCATGTGAAAGTGGAATGATGAGAGAAAACTCTTATCTTAAAATGATTATCTTTGAAATTCTTTTTTGTTCCTTAAAATTATATGGGCGGTGGGGTCTTTTCAGATTTGATAGTTAGCAGTCTAACAACCTGAATCATACACCAAAAATTCTTTCTTTTTTTCAGAAAGCAATAGTCCTTGAAAATGGTCAAGAAAAGTTTTTTTTTTCTTTTTTTTTCTTTTTCTGCGCATGCATACTATTTTTTTTTTTTTTTGTTCAAGCGCAAGCGCATGCATACTTCTGCGCATGCCAATAATAAGAAGCTCTAACCTTGATAGTCGCATACTTTTTTTGTTTTTTAAGAAAACAAATCTTTCATTTATTAAAAATTAAAAAATATTAAAATAAAGTTTTATTTAAATTATAAAATTTATTATTATTAATATTATTATTTTTCAATCATATTAATAGAACTCTTCAATTTACAATTCGACGGTTCATACGCTCAATGTAATAATTTTATTTAGTTATAAATTGACTTTATGACCTTTAAATGAGTTTAATTATAAAAATTATATATATATATATATATAACAAGGAAATATGCAAACTTCATTAAAAGAAATCACAAAAATTCTATTGAAAGTAGGAAGTTTGTAGGTGGAGATAATTAGTGCAAAAAAATTATGATAAAAAATAAAATAATGTGTATGATATTAAAAACTGTTTATAAAATTAAAAATTAAAAATAAAAAGTAAAAAAAATTGTTAATTTCTTTATAATTAGTGCAAGTTTTATAATTGACTAAACAAATTATAAGTAAAGAATTATTATAAAAAAATTGAAAATGCTAATTTTTTTAATGCAAAAAAAATGATGTAAGCTCAAGTACCAGTTTTACAATTTTAAACATTAAATAATAAATTTATATAAAAAAATTAAAAAAAGTATAGTTTAGGAATAATCATTAATGAAAAAAATAAACATTTTAAATAAATGGGTGATTATGTAATCTAAAATTTCAAAAAAAATAAAAGGAGTGCAAAAATTCCCACCTTAACTTTTCTTTTTCTTTTTCTTTTTTGGAGAAATACCAACTTTTCTTGATTGTAAATTTGCACATACATTATAGTAAATAACAATTTTTTTAATTTTTTATGAAAAGGTTTTTTTTTTTAAATATCATATGGATATAATTTTATTTTCATTTTTATTATCATTTTAAAAAAATTAAAAATCATTATAAAATTCAACAATAATTCATCATACAAAGAGTATCCATAAATTCAATGAATAGAGTTAAAATCAATTTACATATAATTTAGATCAAATGTATCCCAACAAACAGACTAATTAAATTATACTATGAAAAGTCTATTTAATAAAAAAAAATCTAGCACTTTTATATTTTTAATAATCATTCTCTTAAAAGTTAAAATTATGATGAATTTTCATTAAATTTTTATAATATATGTTTTTAATCATGTAATTTATTTTTATATTATTTTTTTAAAAATATGATAAGAAAAATAAAAATAAAATAATGTGCATATGATATTAAAAAATTGATCATAAAATTAAAAAAATAAAAACTATTTATAAAAGTGAAAAAAGGTTATTATGTTTTTTTATAAATGGTGCAAGTTTTAGAATTGTCCAAATAAATTAAAAGATAAAGAGTACTTATAAAAAAAATAATTGACTATGCTAAATTTTTTAATGCAAAAGAAATGATATAAGCTCAAGCACAAGTAGCTTTATAATTTTAAACATTAAAAAAAGTATAGTTTAAAAATAGTAATTAATGAAAAATAAACATTCTAAATAAAGGGTAATTATGTAACTCAAAATTTTAAAAAATAAAAAAGGAGTGCAAAAATAAATGAGTGGAGTGCAAAAATTCTCATCCAATTTTGTAATGTTATGTTTAGATGCAAAGAATTTGAGTATAAATTTGAATTTCAATTAAATCATTATTTTCTGAAAGTATATGAATTTGTATGTATAATAATTTGAAACAAATTTATAATGAATTTAAAATTTCATTTAATAAAAATGAAATGACATATAATTCTAGATGTTATTTAAAATTTCAAATAAAAAACTTGGATTCAAACATATTTTAAAAGAAAATTAAAAAATTTTAAGAAAAAGTAAACGGATAAAAAATTTATATCTATTCAATAAAAAATAAATAAAAATAGAAAGAACTTGGACAGAAGCCAAAATATTTTTTTTTTAGGAGAAATCAATAATTAAAAGAAAGAGAGAAAAGAAGACACTTTTTTGCCATTATTATAAGCTGATTAGGATATAATTAGTACAGATTTTGGTTCATTTTATCATTATTTTTTTAATTAAACTTAGGCCCACCAAGATGATAGAATGTCATTTTAGGATTAATAACTTGACGTCCTCATGACCCACCAAAGATCTTGATTCTTGCAAATAATTAAAGATTTCAAGAGTTGCATGTGTCTTATTTGTACGTATATATAGTAAATCAAAGATGTTCATATCTATTAGTTCATACCTTATCTTTAATTAAAAATATTATCTTAGGTTGAATAATTAGAATTAAGATATTGAAACTTTACGAAAAGGAAAATTCTTAACTATTTAGACTATTTCTATCCTTTCTTATAATGTTGTCATTCTATATATATATATATATATATGAAGAATTACTAATCTTTGAATGATTTGTATTCACCTTTGCATAATTAATCTCTAATTACTTTTTATTTTGACTTTAACAATCAATTTTAGTCTATTAATGTGTGTGTTTAAGTGTGTGTATTTTAGTTAAGTCTATGCTCAATTAGTGAAGTTTTGAAATTAAACTAAAGTCATTTAGGGGTGACAAGACTCCTCAATATTTTGATTACGAGTTAAAAAAGAGACAAATTCATGTTATCTAAAGTGGTATCATAATCCTCCTCACGGTCATGAGCATCCAAATCACTATCTCAAGAAAGTGAATTTCAAGTGAATAAAAGAGACAACGCTACTTATGATCTTTGTCACAATCATAAACGGGATTGTGAGCATCATTGCCTTAACTTGGCAGCTTTTATAATGGCTAGTTCAGACCTCCAAAGGCTATAAAATTGGAGGTCACGATCATGACACCTCCCTTCATAATCATGATTGTCATTTCTCCTGCAAAAAAGTCTTTTTTTAAAAAAAAAAACATTAAATGAAGAAGGAGAAAGTAGAGACATTTTAGCATGACTCCAACAACTAGATTTTGAATCTTTAGCTGTAAATATGTTCTCAAAACACATTGAAGAGGTTAGAAAATTTGTTGGAAAGATTAATTATGAAACTTATTACTTGGTCAACTTTTTGTCACTATTTTTCTTTATGTTCAACTCTTATAACCAAACTCTTGAAAGAGTTGGGGAGTAATAGAGATAGATTTCTCATTCTACTTATTCTTAGGTTTAGAATATTTTAATAGTTTAGTAAAAAGCCTAATTACTTAGTAATCACCACCACTAGAGGGTGGAAAAATGCTTTTCATTAAGAAAGATATTAGGCACATAAGTATCTAATGGAAGAATTGAAGCTAAGCGAGCATAAGAAGACTTTTATTTTTATTAAGGCACAATAGTAATCTATATAGATTACTATTTTTTTTCACTCGTCTATATATTAAGCTTCAAAGAATATCCTAAAAGGAGAATCTACATACAATTGAGTTGAAAGCGAGTAAGCCAATAACATCCCTATATGCTTGCTTCTTTTCTGTCTTACTAGTGGCAATTGCTCTAGGTTTAGTGAGAAGTACTTCCCTTTTAATGGTAGTGTTCATCATAGAGTTCCCTTCTACATCCTCCTAACACTTTAGTATATCCTGAAACATTTTCTTAACTATTTCAACAACCTAATTACTTAGTAAAAAACATCTTTTAATGCAATAACTCTTGGAGTTACACATTTATACGTAGTATAACTGTTAGAGAGTGATTAATGCTATTAGTGGTATAATAGCAAAAGGATAGTTGTAATTTAATGTTTTATAGTATAAATTAGTTGTGTGTGCTTGGCCTTGTCTTCTATAAAAACAATGTTGCTTGCTTGTATTGAGATAAAATTGCATATGAATGAATTTTGAATTTTCTTGTGAGAAAAATTTATTTTTAAGTTGGTTGAACTTTATAACTTATCAAGTTTAGTTTAGCTCATGGCGTCAAAAACTAAATATTAGTTTTCTTATTCACTTATCAAACATCCTTGTTTGTGGCATGGGAAGTTTTCAAAGTCTGTTTTGGTTCTTTATCCTTGTTGGTAAAAAGTTAAAATAGTTTAATTCTATCATTTTATCTCAAATCTTAAAGGTCTTAACTTAAAAATTATGGAATATGATATTTTCTCTAATTCAAACTTATCATAGATTTCTATCGATTAGGGAGTTTAAGGCTAAGACTATTGATTTTCATTATATAGAGATAGGTTTCTCAGTTTACTTATTCTTGAGGTTAGAAAAGTTGGAAGTGAAGAACTATCTAAATCTCAGGTTAGTGTTGAGCCCTTGTAAAAAACTCTAATTGTTAAAGGTTGCGAGTTAGCAATTGAAAACTCTAATGGAAAGGTTTAAGTGTGAACCTTGAATTGGAAATAGGTTGAGAGTTAACCTTAAAACACTTTGTCAAAGGTTAATGTTGAGCCTAGAAAAATGCAAGATTGTAACTTATGGTATGAGCCACTAAAAACACCATCTTGTAATCAATCTTAAAAATAAGATTGGAATAGGGGGTTGAAAATCTTAACTTGAAAATTGATGAAATTTTAAGACAAAGAGAAAGATTATTATTATTTTTCACTCTTAAAAAGAGCTTTTGAACAACTAATGAGAAAGATTATTATTATTTTTCACTCTTGATTAAGATGATCAAATAAGGAGGAAAACTCTTTTTAATATAGAGCATAATACAAATGGTAAAGAGAAGTATAAGGAAAACAAATATTTAGAAATGATATTATTGCCTTAATCTTTGCTAAAGGATTTTATCAGTATTTGACTTTATTCAAATAGCTTATTTTTCTGGATTTTTCTTAGTTATGCTGTAATAAACAGCTCCTCTAGATCAACCTTTAAGTTATTTTGAATTTTGTGTATCTTGTTTCCTTCTTAATATTTATAAATATCCTCTCTCACATTGTGGAGTAGTACAGGGTGCATGCCTAACTTGCATAAAAAATGGAAAGTGCAGTCCTTGGCTAATGGTTTCATTAGAATATCTATAATTTATCCTATAGATGGAATGTATTTTATAACAATGCTTCCTGAAATAACCTTTTCATGAATAAAATGATTGTCAATGATAATGTGTTTTATTTGTGCATGGAAGACATGATTTGCTACCATATGTAAAGCACTCATGTTATCATTGAATAATTTAGGAGGCTGAGATAAAAAAATTCCAATATCTTGAAGGATGTAGGTGATCCATATAAGCTCAGTTATGGTTGATACAAGGGCACTGTACTCAGCTTCAACACTTTATTAAGATACTATAAGTTATTTTTTAAATGACCATGAAATACAGTTGCCTCTAAGGAAGACATAATAGCCCATAGTACTTCATTGTGTAAGTGGACACCCAATCCAATCTACATCATGAAAAGCATTTAAATGTAAGTTGCTTTGAGATAAATAACATAAGCCATAGTCAAGACCCCCTTTGATATATCAAAGGATATGTTTGACTGCTCGAAGATGAACTTGAGTGGGATTATGGAGTTATTGTGATATGCTATTAATAACATGAGAAATTTCAGGTTTAGTACATGTTAAGTATTGAAGACTTCCAACTAGACTTTGAAACTCAGTGGCATTGGTTGGATCATTATTATTAGGATGTTATTGAGGCTTATAAGCAATGGGAGTGGCAAATTTTATAGCCTTTAATAATTTGGCTGAGGTCAATAAATCTTTGGCATATTTTATTTAAGAGAGAAAAAGACCATTAGAGAAATACTTAACTTCAATGCCAAGAAAAAAATATGAGTTTGAGGGCAAAATCATTACTGAGTTAATAGATGAAATGACTGATGGTATCTTTATGATTACCTGTAATAATAACATAATCAACATAAACTAATAAAAGAATAATTATATTATCATTACTATATGAAAATAATAAAGTATGTACTTTGCTACAAACAAACTTAATAAATAAAAGACTATGAGATAAATGTTTAAACCAAGCACAAGGTGCTTATTTTAAACTGTAGAGAGACTTATAAAGTAAAAGAACATAATGAGGAAGAGTAGGATTGATAGAACCTGGGGGTTACTCCATGTAGGCAGTTTCTCTAAGATTAGAATATAGGAATGCATTTTTATCACCTAGTTGATGAATTTTTTAATTAGAAGTGACAACAATAGCAATAATGATGTGAATTGTTGTAGGCTTGATGATAGGGCTGAATGTTTCATTATAGTCAACACTGAATACTTAAGTGTAACCACGAGCTACTAAGTGAGCTTTGTATCATTCTAAAGTCCTATCATCCTTATTTTTAATACAATAAATCACTTTAAACCTATAATATTTGTATTTTGTGGGAAACGTATGAGACTCCATATGTGATTGAGATGAAGGGTTGCCATTTCTTCTTTCATGGCTTTTAACCAATGCTGAGAGTTTAGAGCTATTTTGAGGGAACGTGGTTCTTTAAATTTGGCATGAGCAACTACATTAAAGATAGCAAGATTATAAGTAAAATTTTTAAAACTTTTTTAACTTTGAGTGATCATAGGATGAGTATTGAGGGTTGTATCTAGAAAAGGGGTTAGTGGAGGTATTGGTAGTTCAACAAAGATACGACCGGTGAGATCAATAAGGTCAGAGGTAGGTATGGTATTTGTAATGGGTTGTAATGGATTTATATTGGTAGCAGGATTTTGAGGTGAATTATAAGGAGTAGTATTTTTGGCATAAGTTTAAGAAGTTTGGTTTTAGTTTTTAAAAGCAATATGATGGCTATTGTTGTGTCATAACCCAAAATAGGGGTCATGACTGGCGCTAGGGAATGAGAATTCTTTCAAATCCGGAACCCGTAGCAAGCCTAAAAAATAAAAGCATGCAATAAAATAAAATAAATAAAATATTATTCAGTGAAAATTAAATCCCACAAAATCACATCTTATATATAAATAAAATCTTTAAGTATAAGTTTTTAGTGTAACACTCTGAAATTTAAATCTTATACAATTATAATAACAAATACAAAGAACGACATATTTAAATACAACCACTATTGCAGTGTCTAGAGTACAAAATGAAACTCAAGTAAGTGATTTACATAATAAAGCTGGAGCGGGAGAAATTCAGCGGATAGGTCTACTACTGAAGTCTGAAGATGAAGAATCTCCTAAAAAATATCAATAGAGGGGAGTCAGACCTCAATGAGTGAATTATTATAATATATATACATGCATAGCTAAATGTCAAATGCAGACACTCAATAGTATATATAGTAAATATATATACAAGCAATTGCATGCAGATGCAAAGGAAATCATTTTAATAGTAATACTGAAAATCAGCGGTTATGAAGGATCAAATAGAACCCTATATTTTCGCAACCTCAAATATCAATAGAAAGTACTTTAGCCATATAGGCTCACTTAGTTCCAAATAATTCACTTAGTCCAACTGGACAGTAGACTGACCCTGAGACACTAAGTCAACCGAGCTCTAGTAGTCTGACTATTAGTGTAATTGGCCCTGAGAAACTTGGTCAATCAAGCTCTAGTAATCACACTCTTAATCATATCAATCTCAATCATATAAATCATACCATATTTCCTCAAATAAGTTAGTAATTAACCCTATGATCTATCGCACCGGTATGTACTCGGTCCTAGTGCTGCCCACTAGGAAGTACATTTTATCGATATCCTTCATTTATATTAAAACGTACATTCAAGAAAATAAATGATGCATAATGGTATTTAAAATAAACAAATATACCATATACATACCAGAAATATACCTAAAATAAACTAAGTATATTTCAGATATATATACGTATAATCAACTTAAATAAATCACAAAACATATAAAATTTAACCAATAATATATTTATAAACAAGCCATATTTAATTGAAAAAGGAAAACATACATTTATTTGATAGTATACCAAAATATACTAAAAGTATACCTAAAATATACTTAAACATTCAAATAGGCAATTATGCAAAAATTTATATTTAAAACATAGAAGATTAAGTCATGCAACCTAAGCAATGCATATACATTATAATAACTCATAGTTGTGCGCTTATCGAGACAGATACGACGGGGCTGGTCCATTAGGCCTTGGTCTCGATGCAACTAACAAATTAATAATAACACAAAATTAGAATAAATCTAACTTAACTTCTAGAGACTCAATCTAGAATTCTAGACACAGATAGAGAATAGGAATTTGACCGAATGTCATGTTTTACGAGAATTCTACTGAAAATTCAATAGAACCTCCTCTATAAAATAAATATTTCTTTACTTAAAAAGTAGAGCTGGTCCAACAAGAAAACACACTTCGAATATAATTCACAAAACATTCACACAACTCTCGGTCGGGATTCTAAACTGCAAATTCCACCGACCGAGGTCCACAATTCACAATAAAATACACAAAATATATTAAAATTCCATAAATACCTAAAATACCCTTTTAATACCAAAATATAGCAAATTTAAATATTTAACATTAAAAATACTTTTTTCACCGATATTTACTTAAAAATCATAATATTAATATAATATTATTAAAGTTGATATATCTCGATAAATTCACAAATATTAATAAAAATTCGTGTTATAAATCCAAATTACTAGATTAGTCCAAAAATATATCAAAAGTTACTAAAAACCCATTTATTAACAAAAATAGTACATTATATATAATTTGAAAATAATTTTCAAAAAATAGTTTTAATTAGTTAAAAATATTAAATAATTTGTAAAAATCATTTTTATTCCTCAAATAATAATTAAAACCAATTAAACTTAATATTTAACTAAAATTACTATCAAATTACCAAAATACCCCTAGTATATAAAAATTCACATAATATACTATAAATACTCAAAAATTCAATAAATTTATATAATTACTCTAAAATTATTTTCTCAACATATAATTCAATAAAGTCAACAATTACACCTAATTAATCAATTAATTTTAACAAAATGCATATATAACCTATATTTACAAAATTGACATAAACAAAATAAAATTATAAAAATTACACAACAATAAAAATATTATAAATTAAATTATAAAATTAATGTCAACCACCATAAACACTAAAAATCACAATTTCACAATTTATTTAATTAATTTTTGAAAATAATAAAATAATAATATAATAATAAAAAATTTACAAAAATTAAAATAAACTCCAAAAATTAAAAAAAAAATTTCCATGAAGATCAAGATACTAGAAGCAACTTTTGTGAAGGAACTAAGTCTGAATCAAACAAGAATTATAAAAAAAAAAATCAAAAACTCAAGAATGGCTGAAATGAAAATGAGCTCGAACCTTAACCACCACACGTTTTCCAGTCAAAAGGAGCTTGGAATAAGAACCACCAGAGCTCAAGGAGTCGATACAGACCGGCGGTGCACGAAATGATGGCTGAAAAAGCAATCAACAGCAAAGAGCTCCACACACTGCTGTTGTGATTTCAGGCGATCCATCGGGCTTCTGGTAGTCTGACCATGTCAGGGAGGGTGAGGGAAGAAGGGGGAGGAGGTTGGCGACGGCAAGGGGACCAAGAGGCACAGTGAGGGTAAGGTGTGGGATGGCGAGAGGGAAGAAGGAGCTGAGTTTTTTAGTTCAATATGTATATATATATATATCCATGCAAAATGCGCTTAATAAAATAGTAATATAAAAAATAAATTTCTCTAAGTTTAATACTGATAAAATGATGTCGTTCGAGTAATAAATATGAATAATTTAAATAAATTATTTGAAGGACTAAGTCTCAAAATAATATTCATAGGAAACCCTAATAATATTTATGCATGCATATATATATATATATATATATATATATTGACTCATGGAACAAAGGTCAATAATGTAATTTACTACAACAATAATATTAAAATTATTAATGCACTAAATTTAGATATTATTAAAATATGATTTTCCAAAATAATAAGTTTTGGGATAATTTTTATGTAAACAACTATAAGTAAACGTAAAAATAACATTAATTATTCACAAACTAATCAAATAATTTAATATATCGTTTAAAAAATCAGTTTGTTACATGTTGTCTGTGGTTGGCATGGATATGGTTGTAACAATGGGACGAGAAGTATTGAGATATGTTGCCTTGATTTTGGAGTATAACATTCTCCTTTGTTTGGAAATTCTATAATATGCAGCTCATTTGAAGTGTTAGTAGTTTGCATATTTGAATAAGGAAAAGCAAGTTCATAAAAAATAACATATCTAGAAATGTAAATTTTGTTTATTGAAGGAACCATGCATTGGTATCCTTTGTGTATAGCGCTATATGCCAAAAAAATACAAGGAAAATAATTCTTTAAAAATTTATTTGAGCATGGGTTTCAAATAAGGAAAGCATTTACATATAAAAACTTTATACCATTATGATTCGCTTGTTTGCAAAAAAATTGAAAAAAATGGTGTTTGAGAGTTTAAAAATTTAGTAGGTAAATGATTTATAAGAAAAATGGTAGTAACAAAAGCATCAAACAAATAACATAAAGGAACATAAGCATGATACAATATAGTGAGACTAGTTTCAATGATGTGTTGATGTTTCCTTTCAGTAACTCCATTTTGCTCAGGCATATTTAGGTAAGAGAGTTATTGAATGATGCCACATTATTGAATATATTGGACAAAGGCCTTTGATGTGTGCTCTCCATCATTGTCTCCTTGGAAGATTTTTATATGCCTGTCAAATTAATTTTATACCATTCTTTGAAAAGTAATGAAACACGTTAAGAAATCAAAATTTTTCATAAAGAGAATAATCATTGATAAAAAGTGCATAATATCTATAACCTTGAATGGAAGCAATGGGGGTAGGTCCCTAAAAATCATAATGAATCATTTCTAAAGGAAACTTAGATATAGTATTAGAAATGGAGAAAGGTAATTTGTATAATTTTCCAATTTGAAAACTATTACAAATGATGGATTTTTCAATGCAACTAGAAACTTTAATGGTGGTAATTTTATTAACAATACGAAGACTGTCATAATGAGGGTGACCTATTCATTGGTGCCAAATCGAATAGGATCCACTCTTTTAGGCTGTAAGTGCTTCTTTTATTTCTTCATCCAAGGTATATAGCTAACCATGTCTATGCCTTTTACTACTGTTTTTCTGTTTTGATCCTTTATAATGAAAGCATATGAATTAAATTCATAAATACAAGCATTTCCATCTGTAAGTTGACTAGATGATAAGAGATTTTTAATTAAATTAGGAACAACTAAAACATCATATAAGTTGAGTGTATCATGATCCATTTTTAGACTGATATTACTAGTATGTGAAATAAGAATTTTTTACCATTTCCAATATATATGCCATCAATTCCTTTATAAGGTTTAGGTGAAGTAACCTTACCAACATCATTGACCATATGAGTTTTAGCACCAGAATTAGCATAAAAATGAGGATCATACTCATCATGGATATTCATGGCAGCTAAAGCTTCAAGTACCTCAGTGTTTTTTTAATATGAATAGTTATATCTATTAAAGCATCTGATTGTTGTATGATTAGTTCGACCACATATCTAACATTTAGGTTTTTGCGTATTGCCCTAGGTTTGATTATTATTATGATGCTTAATTTATTTATTGTTCTTTTGAGAGGTGCCTTGAGATTAGGAGTATTGATTCCTATTTTGAAATCCATGACCTCGACTTGAATATCGACTTCCTATATTTGATCAACCATGACCTCTTTGTCCAATGTAAGCCTGATCATATTGCATTATGATATTTTCTCCTTTAACCTATATAATTAATTTTTCATGATTGTGTAAAGTAAGAAAAAAACTGAGTTAGAGTGGGATATGGAGGTTTTAAGAGCATTGCCATATAGAAATTAAGAAATTGTGCTCCTAAACCTCGAGCAAATTAAAACACTTTTTTAGTATCTGAGACAAGTTTGTTTATGGCGGCAAGTTTATCATATATGTCTTTGAACTTTTTATGATATTCTAAGATGGAGAGGTTCCCTTTAGTGAGAGTATATAAGGAGTCTCTTAGAAAGGTCTCCTTTTCAACAATTTGGGGTAGCATTTGTTCTTCTATTGCTCCCTATAATTCTTTGGATGTGGGCATGTTTTCTACCATAGTGACAGTTTCTTTAGATATGGCTTCAAGAATCTAATAGTGAAGAAAACCATCATTGGTTACCCGTCGTTTGAGATTTGAATTTTCTTTCTGTTGGCCATCTTCGGTTCGAGTTGATGAAGGTTGAGTTGAACTTGTCAAGTGATGGGAAATTCTCAAGCTTTCAACAAGTAAGAGAACTTGAGAATTCTATAAAAGATAGTTTATGGGTTTAAGTTTCATTATAAATAACCCATCACACTAATGAAATTATTGTAAACCAAGTTCAAGTTCTCCAATGTTAAGGGATTAAGAGGTTTGCTCTGATACCATGATGAAATTTTAAGATAAAGAGAGATCTTTTGAACAAGTAATAAGAAAGATTATTATTATTTTTCACTTTTGATTAAGATCAAACAAGGAAGAAAAGTCTTCTCAATATATAGCAGAATACAAACAGTAACGGGAAGTATAAGGAAAAATATTTTGAAATCATATTACTGCCTTAATCTTTGCTAAAGGATTTTATCAATATTTGACTTCATTCCAACAGTTTGATTTTAACTGAATCTTTCCTTAGTTGTGTTGCAATAAACAGCTCCTCTGTATTAGCCTTTGAATTATTTTGAATTTTGTGTATTTTGTTTCCTTCTTGATGTTTGTTAATAAAAATAAGTTAGCTGGGAGACACATGATTAGTTGAAAATTCGAACTCCTTAAAATTACTTGTGTCATTTTCCTATTCTTCTTTTTTACAATTTTCATTTTGAGTTTCATTTTTCAATCAGCCTATTAACATTTCTTAATTAATCCAAAATTTACTAGTCCTATTCACCCCTTAAAGGCTCCAACTATTTATTGAATAAATAATTTATTTAAATTTAAATAAATATCATTTAATCTAATATTAAATAAACATTAAAGAAGGTAAATTACATTTGGCAAATGACAAGTAGAGAAGGGCAAAAACAAGTATATATATATATATATATATAAAAAATAAAACTCTATGTATTTTTTTAATAAGGAGGTCATATGTGATAAGCATATATCATTATATGTTTTAAATTCAAATATTAGTTATTTATCTTACATATATTAGTAGTTTGTATATAGGCTAACTCTTTTTGTAACAACCTACAGATAACATAACCTCTTGTATTATATATTCTGTTAATGACATACATGAAATCAGTGTGGTTTTACATTGTTCAAAATTCACATTATCATGGTATCAGAGCACTCTAGAGATTAATGGCTATTATTGCTGCTCATCATGTCTTCTGATCCTACCTCGAGTAATACATTATCTTTGTCTTCTTTCTCGAGCAATTTTCTGAATTTGGGTCATTAGTTGACATTAAAATTCATTCTTTAAATTTTTTATGATGGCAAACTCAACTGTTGCCCCTTTTTCGTGGGTACAATTTAATGAAACATGTTGATGGTTCCTTGCTCACGCCAGTTTATAGAGGATAAATCTCCAAATCTGTCGTATACAGTTTGGTTTAGTCATTATCAAATAGAACTTAGTTGGATCATTAGTTCTATTTTTTAGACTATTTTGCCATAGTTTGTTAGTGTCTCTATAGCCTATGAGGCATGGAAAAAGTTAACAACAACTTATGCTTTTAGTTCTAGAATTCATATCAGGCAGTTTAAAGCTCAACTCCACACATTATGTCGAGATAATGGCAGCATTCCAACTTATATGAGCAGAGTAAAATTGATTTTTTATCATCTTATTACTTTGAACAGTCATGTCTCTAAAGATGATTTTGTTATTGCAATACTTATAGGATTAGGTCTCGCATATAGACCTTTTGTTTGAGGCATTGAGGCACGCCTTGAGTCAGTTTCATTCGATAATATTTTTAGCATGTTGTTAGAAGAAATTCAACTTTTTATTTATCTTATTACCAGTGATATTGTTGTCCCTACTGCCCATTTTTCTGCCAAAGGACATGGTAGAGCTCATCGTGGTCGTTTATAAGCCTGCTTTAATTTCTCCAGTTCTCGCACTCAATCTAGTTGTGTTTCTTTCTCTTTAATTGATTCTAATGGTTCTTTGACATGTTATAACTATAATAGCATTGGTCATATCTCCAACCAATGCCCTTCTCCTAGACAACCCTCAAGTCGTGGTACTAGTACCCTTACCCTGACTTCTCATCTTACTAGTTAGTCCACTCCCACTACCAAGCCCTGATTTGTTGACATTGGTGTAACCCATCATTTAACTACAGACATGGAAAACCTTATAATTCACTTTAAGTACACTGAACTTGACGATGTGGTCATTGGCAATGGTAAAACTATACCAATCTCTCATACTGGACTTAATACTTTTCAATTGAATGGCTAATTTTTTTTATCTTAATGTTATTCTTCATGTTCCTAATGCTTGTGAAAACTTACTTTTCATTATTTCTTTTACTCATTCTAACTTTATTTCCATTGAATTTTTCCTTGACTATTTTTTGATTAAGGACTTGTAAACGAGGATGGTCCTTTACAAAGGCCTAAGTGTTAATGGACACCACTTTATGCTACCAAATTTGCCAAAATCTTCTTTAGTTTGTGCTTATCTTTCTTCTTTGTCTACATGGCATGCATGCTTAGGGCATGCATCTCTCCCTATTGTGAAGATTGCCTTAAAAGCATATGATGTTTCTTTTTTACATGATGTTTCTTCTATTTGTCATGCTTATAGTGTTAGTAAAATAAAGAAACTACCCTTTCTAGTTTCTACTTATCAAGCTACATGACCTTTGGATCTTGTTTATTCTAATCTTTGGGGACCTTCCTCAATTGCATTAATGAATGGTTCTACATATTATGTATTATTCTTTTATCATTATAAAAAATATTCTTGGGTTTATATTATTAAATTTAAGTATGAAGTCCTTAATTGTTTTATCAAGTTTAGGTATGTGGTTGAAAAATATTTTGGCCATTCAATTATAACTTTTCAGTCAGACTAGGGTAGTGAATATCAAGCCATGACTAATTATCTCTCTGAAAATGGTATAATTCATCAAGTTAATGCATATACAAACCTAAATAGAATGGGTGTGCTAAGTGAAAACTCAGAAACATTGTAGAAACTGGTCAAGCCTTTCTTCATCATGCTTCCTTACCATAAAAATATTGGGATTATACCATTGAGGCTACAACTTACACTGTTAATTGCTTGCCCACCCCTTGCTTCGCTCATAAATCATCTTTTAAGGTTTTATTTCATTTAAAACCTTATTATAATAGCCTCAAAACTTTTGGATGTTTGTGTTACCCATGGTTATGCCAGTCAACTATGCTAGTGCTACAATTGCTGAATTAGATTGGAATAATTAGGTAAGGATTGTTGATGTAATTCACGTTTAGCTATTAAATGCAATTTAGTAGTTTTAATAGCAGCCATTCAATTTAAGAAATGATTGTATATAATTAAATAATAAAAATGTAAAAATCATCAATGAGAAATACAATATTTCTTTTCTCTCTCTAATATTCTACTCTCTCTTCTTTTCTTTTTCTTCCTCGTCCTCTTCTTTTTCATCTTCTTCTTCTACCATTGGTACTATCCATGACCCTAATTAGTCAGGTATATGTCTTAGGTACCTGACAATTTGGTATCAGAATAATATAGTCCTGATGTGACCTTAGCTTCCATCAAAATGTCCCACAAAAATAAAAATCCAGCCATTAAAAGACATAATATTAAAGAAAAATTTACTAGTCTAGATCTTCACAATCAAGAGCTTATATGAGAGATATACACCAATCTAAAAGGCTATAATAAGAAGATTGAAGACTTACAAGAGAACAATAACCATTTAAATAGTAAAGTGAAGTAGATGAGCCTTTAAATATAGAACTATGCACACTAGAAAATGGATCAAATGATGAAGTTGATAAAGAATCTTGTAAAAGGAAATGAAGTTAATAGAAATGGAGGATTGAATTCATCATCCCCAACAAACCTAGCTACTATTATTTCAATGGGTAAGGGGTGGCTACCCACTCATTACATGAGAGAATTTGATGAGTCTAGTTAGTCATTCTCTACTAATACTATTGTAGGATGGAATGTTCGAATGCGTAAAATGGAATTACCTATTTTTAATGGAACAAATCCTTAAAGTTGGATTAGAAAATGTCAAAAATATTTTCAAATTCATAACTTTGTTGAGCATCAGAAAGTTGATATTTCTACTCTATATTTGGGGGGATAAAGCTGATATTTGGTTTCAAGGGTCACCTTCTCAAACTAGAAAAATTATGTGGGATGATTTTGCCAATGAGTTATGCAAGAGATTTAGGGAAATTAGTATCACTGAAGTAACTGAAGAATTTAATAAGTTGAAATAGAAGGGGATAGTTATTGAGTACTAAACAAAGTTTAAAGAATTAAAATTTTTGATGCTTAAACATAACCCTGGGCTAACTAGGACTTATTTCATTTCAAGTTTTGTTAGTGGTCTCAATAAAAAACTAAGACCCATGGTAAAGTTACTGAAACCAACCATATTGAACAAGCAAGATTGTAAGAACAATCTATTAAAGCCATGTTTCATAAACACAAATTTCCCATCAGATCCAACAACCTTTAATTCCCTCATAATAGAACCATTCCTAATTCCTTTCAATACAAACCCATCACTAGAAATGACCTTATACCAACCATTAAACTAGAAAATACAACCCACCATTTCAAAACCAACCTTATGCTAACCAATTAAAACCAAAATAAACCTAAACCTAACACCTTTGAATCCAAAAAATGTTACAAATGCAGCGATAAATTTTTTCTTGGTCATTTTTGTAAGCCTAAATAGCTTAATGCATTATCAGCTAATGAAGTGGTAGAGATGGAGTGTCACCAAATGGAGTTTAAAGAGGACAATGACATCTCAAAAGGGGAGATTCCATTGCAAGCAATAGCAGGACATGAATCAGTTAATACCTTAAAAATATTGGGTGAGGTGAATGGGCATAAGATGGTGATGTTAATAGATAGTGGTTCGACCCATAATTTTATTCATAATAAGAAGGCAAAGAGAACTAGAGTTTTGTTTACCAAATGTAAAACTCTTAAGGTGACGGTTGCTAATGGCCAAAGCATGCACATCAAGTATAAATGTGTGGGAATGAAATGGAAAATGCAGTCATAAATTTTGTGCTAATTTTAAAATGTTAAAGTTGGGAGAATTGATTATGGTTTTGGAATTGAATGGATGAGAAGATATAGTCCCCTCACTTTTGATTTGGTGAATCCATGTTTAAAGTTTATGAAGGAAGGGAAACCAATTGAATTAGAGGGGCTTACAAGAAATTGTCAACTTAAGTTGATGATGGGAAAAGGGTTTTAAATGTTCCTACAAAAGATTCATACAACCACTCAACTATTTTCTGTAACTTCCACTCAAATAAATGAACCATATGTTGAATTGTAAATGGATTCCCCATCTATAGAAGAGGTTCCTACAAAGTTAGTCGAGCTATTGGAGATATGTGCAGAAGTATTTGCTAAGCTGAAATCTCTTCCCTCAAAGAAATAACATGATCGTGCAACCCTTTTCAAGTTAGAGCTCAACCTGTCAATGTTCAACCATATCATAACTCTTATTCGTAGAAAAATGACATTGAGAGGCAAGTACAAGAAATGTTGCAAGCTTCCATTATTTAACCAAGCATAAGTCCTTTTGCTTCACCGGTGCTTTTAGTTAAGAAGAAAGATAGGAGTTAGAGATTTTATGTTGACTATAGGCAATTAAATGCAGTTACTATAAAAGATAAATTTCCTATCCTAATTATTGAAGATTTATTAGATGAATTATAAGGGCAGTTTACTTTACCAAATTAGATTTAAGAGTGGGTTATCGCCAAATATAAATACTAAATGAAGATCTGTACAATACAACATTTGGAACTCACCATACGCACTAAGGTTATGCCCTTTGGGCTTACTAATGCTCCAATAATTTTTCAATCTCTTATGAATCATATTTTTTATGATTATTTACAAAAATTGATTCTTGTGTTTTTTTTATGACATCCTGATTTACAACCCTACATTGGTAGCTCATTTATAGTATTTGGAGTCCACATTAAAGGTCCTCCAACAACATCAGCTATATCTAAAAAAATCCAAGTGATATTTTGCTAAAAAAATAGTGGAATATCCGGGTTATGTGATTTCTCCAGATGGTGTCATAATTGATAATAAGAAGGTGGAAGGAATGTTGAGTTGGCCCTTAACTACTTCATTGAAAGCCTTGCAGGGTTTCCTTAGATTGATAGGATACTATAGGAAATTTGTTCAAAATTACCTATCATGAGTAAGCCTTTGATTGAGTTATTTAAGAAAGACTCTTTTTAGTAGAATGAGGATGCTACAATGGCATTTCATACTCTTAAGGAAGCTATGAGTACTGCCCCTGTGCTAGCTATGCCTAATTTTTAAATTCCCTTTGTATAGGAAATAGATACAAGTAGTAAGGGAATTGGGGCTATTTTGATGCGACAAGGTTGCCTTTTTGCTTATATTAGTAAGGCTCTTAGTGCAAAGAATCAAGACCTCTCTATTTATGAAAAGGAATGATTGGTAATCATATTTCCTATTATGAAATGGCGCCATTATTTTAAACCTGCTCCTTTTGTTATCAAAACTGATAATGAAAGAAACAAGTATTTATTGCAGTAAAAACTTCACACCTATGTCTAATAAAAGGGCCTTACCAAGTTGTTAGGCTTTGAATATACTATTGTGTATAAAAAGGGAATTGAGAATGAGGTTGCAGATGCACTATTAAGACATGAATGACAATAATGCCATAACTTTATTAGCTATGCAATATGTGGTAGTTCCTTTATGGATGTAGAAAGTGATTGATAGCTATTTAGGGGATATAATGGCTTAAGAGTTAATTCAATCCTTCTCAATAAATCAATAAGTTGTTCCCCACTTCAAATATGTTTAAGGAGTGCTGAAGTATAAACATCATAAGTATGTGGGCTCTAACCAACAATTGAGGCAAAATTTGCTTTAATCTGCTCATGATTTATCCTTAAGAGGTCATTCTAGCATCAGAGGCACTTATGAAGTTTCTTTTGGCATGGTATGGAAAAAGATGTGCCTTAATAGTTTGTGCACTATAAAGTTTGTCAAAGGTGCAAAGGGGAAACCATTCTTTATCCAGGCCTTTTACAGCCATTACTAGTCCCGAGCAAGCATGGTCATTTATATCCATGGATTTTATTGAGAAACTACCAAAATCTGAGAAAAAGGATACCATATTGGAAATGGTAGATCGACTTACTAAGAATGCTCACTTCTTGCCCTTAGCTCATCCTTTTACTGCGCTAAAGGCTGCTGAATTGTTCTTTAATGTTGTTTTTAAGCTGTATGCATTTCCCTAATCCATTATTTCAGATAGAGATAAGGTATTCACTAGGAAGGAATTATTTCATTTGGTGGGCGTCAAACTACACATGAGTACTTTATACCATCCTTAGTCAGATGGACAGACAGAGAGAGTTAATTCGTGTGTGGATGCCTATCTTAAGTGTATGTGTTTTGAGAAACTAAGAATGTGGAATAGATGGTTGAGTTTAGTTGTATATTGGTATAATACCAACTATCATACTAGTCTAAAAATGACTATTTCTAGGCCTTATATGGATTTCTTCCTCCTCAAATTCCTATATTGCCTTATATTGATACTTCAATGGTTGCAGTGGAATCCTTAATGCAAGAGAGGCATCATATGGTAGCATCACTCAGAGATAACCTTCTCATAACTTAAAATTAAACTAAATAAGTTACTGATGCAAAATGAAGGGATTGTTCTTTTACACTAAGAGATATGATTTTCTTGAAACTTTAACCATACCACCAGAATTCTATTGTAGTAAAAAAATCTCTTAAGCTTTCAGAAAATTTTATGGACCTTATAAGGTCTTGGATAAAAGTGGGGCTATAGCTTATAAGTTGGACTTGACTTCTTATTCTAATGTCCACCATGTCTTTCATGTTTCTCTTCTTAAGAAATTCATTGGCTCTAAGTTTCAAATCTCCACTGAACTACCAGCTGTGCATTCATAAAGAGAATCTAAAATTGCTCCTAAAGCCATTCTATAATATTGAGAGATTATCCAAAAGAAGTAGTGTGTCAAGCAGGTGTTGGTATAATGGTCCAATTTGTCTCCTAAATAAACAACATAGGAGGATCTCTCTTTTATGAAGTCCCAATTCCCTAAAATTTTCTTTGAGGATAAGGAAAAAGTTGAAGGGGAGGGTATTGTCAAGTATGCTAGTGCTATAGCTACTAAAATGGATTGGAATAATTAGGGAAGGATTGCTGATGTGATTCACTTTTAGCCATTAAATGAAATTCGGTAGTTTTAATAGCAGCCATATGATTTAAGAAATGATAGTATATAACTGAAAAACACAGTTGTAGCAATTATTAATGAGAAATACAATCTTTCTTTTTCTCTCTAATGTTCTGCTTTCTCTTCTCTTCTTCTTCTTCTTCTTCTTCTTCTTCTTCTTCTTCTTCTTCTTCTTCTTCTTCTTCTTCTTCTACCATTAGTACTATTCATGACCCCGATTAGTTAGGTATATGTCTCAGGTACCAAACAATGCGCTATTGTTACTCATAAATTATCACCCCATTCTACTAAAAGTGTATTTCTAGGTTATAATAATATGCACAAAGGCTATAAATGTTTGGTTCTTAATTCTAATAAAATCAATTACTCACATCATGTTATTTTTTATGAATAGGTTTTCCCTTTTGCAAGGAATGATGTGGTTTCTACTAGTGTTTAACAAACCTTCAATGAGCTTTCAATTACCATATTACCACCTTTACCTTTGGTCACTCACACTTTCCTACCTATTCCCACATCCCCTACAGTAATTTAGTCTTCTACTCACTCTCCACCACCTATTTTGCCTTAAAATTCTTCACCTGTTACTCATTTATACTTACCCATTAGTCTCATTGACATACTACCTTATTCTCGACCAACTCTTCCTTTAGCTATGGATCCCATCACATCCAATTCATTTGTACAACACCTGCTTACGAATCAACCTTCAACCTCTACCCATTTGATGATAACTCATTCTAAGACTAGTAACTTAAAATCGAAAGTCTTTTCCATTAAAACCACTTATGAAATTGAACCATCTTATTTCACTCAGGCTGTTAAACATGAGCAGTGGCATAAGGCTATGGGGGAAGAGATTGATGCTTTACTTTTTAATGGCCTTTAGGAATTGGTTCTAAAAGAATAAGTAAGGAATAAATGGGTATACCTCATAAAGAAAATTTAGATGGCTCTATTCAACGCCACAAGGCATGGTTGGTTGCTAAGGGATTTCACTAATATCTTGGTATCGACTGTTCTGATACCTTCAACCTTATTTTTAAATTGGTAGTGATTCACTTGATTTTACTCTTGTTGTTTCTCTTGAGTGAAAGGTTAGACAATTTGATGTGTCTAATGCCTTTTTGCATGGTCACTTGAATAAAGAGGTGTACATGCAGCAACCTCCATGTATGGTTGATTCTACTTTTCTTGAGCATGTATGTCATCTTCATTTATCTCTTTATGGTCTCAAACAAGCCTCGTGGACATGGTATTGTCATCTCACTTTTGCTCTTCTCTCTCTTAATTTTTAGGGCTACCACGTTGATAGTTCTTTATTTTACTTCAAACATGGCACCAAGCTTGCATTTTGTATGATTTATGTTGATGATTTATTATTTATATGTAATTATGATCAATTTGTGGATTTGGTAGTGCATTTTTTGCAATAAACAACTTACTTTGAAAGATTTGGAACTCTTATACTATTTTTGTCATGACCCAAACCAGAAATCATGACCGGTGCTAGGGAACGGGAATTCTTTTGAATCCAGAACTCGTAGCAAGTCTTAAAAATAAAAATGCATACAATAAATAAATAAAAATACACTAGAATAAAAACTTAAATCGATATAGAAATAAATACTTAAATGTCATTTCATAAAATAAAAATATGCTCATACAATATTTAGAGATATTCCTCTTACTAAAGTAACATTCTACTGATAAAAATACTATTACTGCAGTTTTCTAGAATACAACAAAATTCAAATAAATAATTTACATAATCTACCCGAGGCTAAAGAAGTCCGGCATAGAGGTCTACTACTGAGGTCTGACGACGAGGAATCTTCTGAAAAAAATATTGAGCGGAGTCAGACCTTAGTGAGTGAATTATTATAATATATATACATGCAATCTAAAACATATCCAGCCAGGCATTAATATATATATATATATATATATATATATATATATATATATATATATATATATATATATATACATACACACGCATTTCACACAGATGCAAAACTCTGCTTTTATATATGTATAACAAGTGTAGAAAACATTATTTAAATGAAGGATTAAATAGAACCCTAAAATAATTGTAACCTCAAACAAATATCTCACTAGCCATGCATGCTTACTTAATTCCAAATAAATTCTCTTATTCCATTTTGAACAGTAGACTGACCCCGAGACACTAAGTCAACCGAGCTCCAGCAGTCTCACTGTTAGTGTGATTGGTCCCGAGACACTAGGTCAATTGAGCTCCAACAATCACACTATTCTCTCGCTGAATATTCAATAGTCACAATAATCAATTCACCTCAAATAATTCTCACAATATTGACTTTAAAATCTAACAAACTGATACGTACATAGTTCTAGTGGAACCCACTAGGTAGCACATTCTATTGATATCCTTCGAATAAAATTGTATATTTATGGAAAATAAATAAATGCATAATTAAACATAAATGGCATTCATAATAGAAAATATACTAGAAATATGCCGAAAATATACTAAATAAATTTCAAGTATATATGTTACATATAATCCAAAATCAACCATCAATGTACCAAAAATATATTAAATGTATATCGAAAATATAACAAGCATTTATGTTGCACAAATATCGAAATATACCAAAAAGATACTTAAAGTATACCAAACATATACTTCTTCATTTAATGTAATAATTCATATCAAAACATAATAAAAATATGGATTCTCAAAAGCATGTATTCTATATACAATGTATATATAGAATAATAACTCATAAGTTTGCGTTCCTTGAGATTGACTCGACAGCTCTGGTTTGATAGACCCTCAGTCTCTTTGCAGCTAGAAAATAAATAATAATAATAATAATAAAATCATAATATATTCTAACTCATACTTCTAAGAATTCTAAAGAAAGACTCGATCTAGGAATTAAAAACTCAAACAAACACAGAATTTCAAGATTGACTCAATGTCATGTTTTACTAGAATTTTATCAAAAATTCGACAGAACCTCCTCTATAAAATGGACATCTCTCTACTGACAGTAGAACTGATCCTGCAAGGAAAACACACTACTAAATTCCACAAAGCTCAACACCTCGAGTTGAGACCCTGAACTGCACAAATTTCCAACCGAATTTCACAATTCACCAAAAATAAATATAAAATAATAAATATATTAAAAATCATTAAATTCCATAAATATTCATAAAATAGAAAAATATAATATATTTAAATATTAAATCACGAAATATAATTATTTTCACAATAATTAAATAAAATTTTCAAATAATAATATAATATTAATAAAAATCAAAATTTTCAATAATTCCACATATAATAGTAAAATTCACTTTTATATACTCAAATAGCTTAAATATATCATAAAAGTAATTAAAAATCGATTTAATCACTAAAATAGTAAATAATATATTATTTGGATATAATTTTTGAAAATTAGTATTAATTAGTTAAAAATAGTAAATAATTTATAAAACTTATTTTAATACCCTATATAATTCTAAATTCATTTAAAATATATTATTTAACTATAATTTCAACAAAAATACACAATTAACTTATAATTCCAATATTCACATAATATTAATAATTTCTCAAAAATTATATAAATCACTAAAAATTATTTTATAAATTCTAAAATTATTAACTCAAATTAATAACAGTAATTTAACCAAATTTTTATTAAATATAATTAATTAACATAATTATAAAAAATTCAATATTTTAATATTAAAATAATAAAAAATACCCATAATTCAAATTAATTCAAAAAAATAAAAAAATTATTTTTGAGAAGCTAAGGTTGCCATGAGCAACATTTCTAAAGCAAGAATCCATAAATCAAACAATATCCAACTTAAAAAAAATCAAAACCCTAAAACGCATGAACTAAAAACTAGCTAGAACTTAAAATCTAGAGAGATTGAGCTCAAACGAAGCTCAGAATTAAACTCACTGAATCTCAAGGATTCAAACAAGACTGGAACGGTGAGCTGAGGTGACCCAAAGCAACATTGGAATCAATGGCAGCTCCACGGTGCACCTGTTGTCTCCGGCGATTCCAGCGGCTTCTGGCGTGACTTAGAGTGGCGGAAGGGAAGGAGGAGTAAAGGGGAGACAACGGTAGTTGATGGTGGTCTGGCGAGCCTGGGTTGCACAGGTAAGGTCTCGGGAAGGGAAGGAAGAAATAGGGGAAAGGGAGAGGAAAAAGAAAAAGAAAAAGGAGGTGGTGACCCTTTTTGCCCGAAAATTTTAGTTTTTTCATTGTTTATTATACATATATATATACACACACACACCAAATTTAACACTTATATATATACACACAACACAACTCATGTACATCATATGCACATTATGCACTAACAATGAAAACAACAACAACAACAATAATAATAACACATAATAATAATAATATTAACAATGAAATAATAATAATAATAATAATAATAATAATAATAATAATAATAATAATAATAATAATAATAATAATAATAATAATAATAATAATAATAATAATAATAATAATAATAATAATAATAATGCTATTTAAAATAATAGCAATGATAATAACTTTAATGTATTTAAATAATACAACTCCTAAATAATTTATTTAATGTAAACAACACTTTTAGAATAAAATAAATAAATGATATTCACAAATAATAATAATAATTTAATTTAAATAAAATTAAAATTTTTATTAATACTGCATATCTCAAAATAATTTTATATTATTTAAAATATAGTGTCATTACAATTTCCTTAGTATAGATGGCTTCTAGGAGTAACAATTCATCACTGCTCACACAAACCAAATATATTAACGATCTCTTGGTTAAAGCTCAAATGCACATCGCTTGCTCTATATCCACACCAACTTGTGTGACCACTCAGTTACATGGTGAGCAGCGTGAGATTTTTTATAATCCTACTCTTTATCATAGTATTATTAGTGGCCTCCAGTATTTGGCCATGACAAGACTTGATATTTCTTATTCTATTAATAAAGTTTGTCAGTTCATGCATCAGCCTCGCTTGCTTATCTAGGTCGCTGTTAAGTGCATCTTATGGAATTTAAAGGCCACCTTGCATTTTGGTTTGATAATTCAACCTTGTACTTATTTTACTTTGCAAGCTTATACTGATTCAGATTAGGGTAGTGATCTTTTTTATCGCAAGAGTACTAGTGGTTATGCCATCTATCTTGGCTCCAATTTATGGTCTTAGGGTTCTCAGAAACAACACACTGTGGCTCGTTCTTTAATTGATGTTGAGTATTAGGCCTTGGCCACCACATCTTCGGAAGTTCTTTGGCTACAATCTCTTCTCAATGAAATTAGGTTCACTAGTTTAACCAAACATGTGGTATGGTGTGATAATGTCTGTGCTACATATTTGGCCACAAATCCCATTTTTTACTCTTAATCAAAACATTTGGAGATAGATTTTCACTTTGTTTGTGGTAAAGTGAGTCAATAAGAGCTTCAGGTTTGCTATATCAGTTCCAAAGATCAAATTGTTGATCTTGTCACCAAAGCTTTGTCCAAGTCACGGTTCCATCTCTTACGTGACAAGCTTACAATTTCTCCCAAAACTGTTAAACTTGAGGGTGGCTAACAAGCATATCTTATCATAGGTTTTAAATTCAAATATTAATTATTTATCTTACCTATATTAGTAGTTTGTGTATAGGCTAACTCTTCTTGTAACAACTTGCAAATAGTCAAAACCTCTTGTATTATATATTTTGTTAATGACATACATGAAATCAGTGTGGTTTTACACCGTTCAAAATTCACATTATGAATATATTCTGGCCATTAATAGACTGCACAATAGGAACAACCTTTCCCTTTTAAATTGATAACAATAGAATTCAAATCATTCATTTCAAAATGTCTTTTGAGAAAAATTATTAATTAATTACACTCTCACCAGTAAAAAAATGAAATTTATGTATTTAATTAATTTCTCTTATCAAATGATGAACAACTAATTATAGAAATAGAAAAGAAGCAAACAAAACTCCTAATTTAATTACTCAATTGCGTAGTTGATGATCTATTAAAAAAAGATAAAAATGAATAAATAAAAACAAGTCCACTACTTAAACACCATCATCGATGGGTATTGGCTAAAAAAAAAAAGCATCGATGGGTATGTTCTTGGAATGATTTCAAGTTTATTGATGATTTGTCGACTGAGTAACTAGTTTGTGGACTCCGGTAGGTCTTAATCTTCATGTCCTTTCTTAAGTTGATGACATTAAAAGATTATAATAATTTCATTACAACTTGCAAGATGATTAATTTGATGAGTTGATGATGTTGACCCTCGTCAATTATAATTATTAATTATAAAAACATCATCTCAACTAGCTAGGAAACTATATAGCTTTTGTGTATATATATATAAGCTATATAATTATGAATAGTTGTTAATTTATCGTTTATTATTAGAAATAATACTAAATTAAAATTTGAATTCAAAACTTCTACATTTCTAAGCAAATGAAAATATGAATGAGACCCTCCTCATCCCAAGCTATACATAAATACAATTTAATTTTCTTGTCAACGTCAGCTATATCTCGTGCTCGTGTGTTCCACGGAAATGACATGGATAATAATGATAGATGAAGAGAGAGGTGGTTCACGAATCCTACCAAGTGACTCTCACTCGTGTGCAGAAGCTAACTAAAAACATATATGTGATAGATTATTAGATTAGCCAGTTGATTACGAATTAAAATATTTTAATAATAGAGTTAAGACATTTGATAAGAGTTGGTTTGATCCATTAATTCTTTTACATTCTTTCACATCATGTCAAGAGGTTTAATGAGATAATTAGTCATCCCCTTGAATTTTATCTACTGAGGGACATTAAGTAATAATGCAAGTTCATTGAATTTGATTATTAGACTTTTATCATCATTTGTTCTCTTTTATATACGTAGGCTTTATTAGACTTATCCATCATTCCATTACACTGTAATTTAAGAAAAATTTTATAATGAAATTGGTTTTTGATGAGTTTAAAAATTAAATCAATAATATCAAGTTTTAATCACTTTATTAAATATTTATTTTTTATTAATTTAACTTTTTAACGTATTAAATGCTAAGATTATTATATAATGTCTCCTAAATAGTGGCAAAAAGAGACATAAACTTTTGTGCTTTATTTTCTAGGAAATCACATGGAAAAATCTTGAGATGAGACTTCTTGACATGCAAAATTGCAAATCGCATTTAGATTACATTCAATCTTTGTTTATATATATATATATATATATATATTAAGCAGGGTTATATCTATTTGTAAAAAATTCATGACGAGTAACAACAAATATAGCCAGCAGGTAAAATTAGGGTCACTAACCGAAGTTGCGACAGAAAATATAATCCATCACAAAGATTAATGACAAAAGAAAATTCATCGTTACTTTTTTAATGCCGAATGTTTAATATTTATTTTTACTTTTTTTGATCTCTCAATATCTAATATCCGTAGTTCATCTTCGACAAATAAGAGACGGTTATTTAAATTAGTCTGTCACTAAATTTAATTATAAAAGATTATTAATATTTGCGACGTATTAATGATAGGTAATTTTTTAAATAATTTTTCGGTTATTAGGTGATAAATGAAAAAAGAAGACTACATATTATACTCACACAATTTAGTCCTTTTTTTCCATTATAAATCCAAAAATGTAATAATAATAATAATAATAATAATAATAATAATATTATTATTATTATTATTATTATTATTATTATTATTATTATTAATAAATCATATATGTCAAAATTTTCAACATTTTATATTTTTTATCTTTTATTTTTTCAACATTTTATAATTTTTCATCTTAATTTCTGTTTAGGCGGGTAATAGAAAGAATGATGAAAAGTGGGTCTAACCTCACTTTTCTCTCTTGACATGCTTTTAGGATATTTATTAAAAATCAAACCAAAAATATAAGTTTTACCAACTGAAATAATAGAAAAAACGTATTCATATTCAAGTATCATTACAAAGAAATTAAGTATACAAAAGTTGATTGTTCTTCCTTTGGAATTTTATAGTTAAGAGGGTCCAAAGCCTTAATTTCAATGATTGCAATGTTCATAACTTTTGACAATTAAATCATTGAATTTTTAACAATAATTTTTAAATTGAAAGCAGAAAAGAGGAGGATGCACCCACCACACGAGTCACCAGTCACCAGTCCGTCCTTTTACTTTGAAGTTTTCGATCACACTCAATAATCTCCCACTCACACACGCCTACCTTCTCCCACTCAAATGGTCTCAATAATATCCATGAATCTATCAGTCAGCCAACCGCTAGGTTAATTACCATATTCTCATTACATATATTAATATTAATATTATTATTTTTTAATTATTGTTTAAATATTGATGAACATATTCTTTTATATATTTTAATCAAGTATTTAAATTAATTTTTAGTTTAGAAATTCATTAATTATTTGAGACCATCTGAGTGTACATTAATCTCAACTAACACTATGTTTGGAATTGGAGGAAAGTGAGAATGATAGAAAAAGGATGAGAAAAATTAGGGAGGAAAATCATTTTATCTTATTTGAAATGAGAGGAAAAATTTAGAAAGGAAAGAAATTGATTTTATTTTTCTCCCTATATTGTCTCTCCAAATTGGAGAGAAAATATGAGAAAAAAGAAGAAAATTTTACTATTTATTTTCATTTTATAATTTTACTTTTATTGTATAATTTATTTCTTCACTCATTATTTTAGTATATGGATATAATAATAAATGTATCATATCTTCCCAATAAAAAAAATATTATAATTTTTATTTCTCTTTATATTATTTTTCTTTAAATCAATAGAAGAAAATAAAGGAAAGACCTTCTAATTTTTTTTCTTTCCTTTCCTCTCATTTCAAATATATAGTGTAAATCTCACTTTATATATTTATGTTGTCATATAAAATTAAATATATAAAATAAATAAATTTTGAGTAAATAGTTTAATGGGATTTTCTTAAAAAAATTATTGATTTTAAAGTTTAAAATTTAAAACTCACCACTGTATATAATGATTCTCTCTCACATAATAATTGAATTTAAAATTCTCGCCATTTATTGAAGCGACAATATTCTTTTATTTTTATTATTTTTCACTCTTATCATTTTATAATTGTCATCATTGTCATCGTCATCATAGATAATCATCCAATAAATATTTTTATTGTTATGGTATTTCAGGAAATAAAAAGCTCTATAAAATTTTGGTCTAAAACTTCAGCCAAATAAAAAATCTCCCAAATTTTGACCTGTGCACTAAAACTATCTAGTTCAGGCTAATCTAGGATGTGAAAGGTTGTACAAAACACTAACTTTTTTTTTTTTTGAGAAAAAACACTATCCTTTTTAAGGTGGGGTTGTAAGTTAACTTTTTAGAACTATGAACTAAACACTATAACCTTAGGGTTGTAGCTTACATAGATCATTTTCTGATGAATTGGTAAATAGTGTTCCTCAGTACTAAGGGTATAATTTGTTCTATAGTACACTTTACTATGATGTAGCAAGCCATTTGAGCTAATATATAGTTAAAACGTGTTTAATCAACAGTCATCCTAAAAGCAGCTAAAAACACATAAATAATTTATAAATTCAATTTTTTTAAATCATAAATATACAGAGTTAATTAGATTCTAACTAATATATTTTAATCCGAGTAAGATTACAAAAGTGATAAAAATCTCTAAATAACTAATTTAACATAATTACATATATTAGAATTCAAATCCGAAATCTAATTCAAATGAAAATAACTATTTATTAGTTGATACAATGATTGTTGATTAAAATTCAAATATTTGATTAAATAAAAAAGAGCAAAGATTTGAGCTAATTTATATCTACCTCCCTCTTATTTCAAAACTAAATTTTTGTCTCCCTCAATTTTTATTCTATTAACTTTTAAAGATTTCCATTAGAATTTAACCATTTTTTCCACTAAATGTTATATAAAAAGACTAAAATGTCCTTCCAACAGTAAAAAATATAATTAATTGAAAATACTAATAATGTTTTAATCCTTTATATTCAGTAACATTAAATACATACATTCCTCACTTACTAATTATATGATTTATAAAAAATGAACCATATTATTAGTATTTTGTAGTTAATTATAATTTTTTATTGTTTGAAAGGATATTTTAGTCTTTTTATATAGTATTTAATACTAACATAAGTTCTTAAATGTTAATGAAATAAAAGTTCATGAAGGTAACAATTTGATTTTTAAATAAGAGGAAAGTTAGTGTTAATTAGATAAAATTTTAGAGAGAAAAATATAATCCATTGGTAAAAACATGTAAAAGCTCATTTAAAATACGATATCTTAGTTTAAAATAATTTGTGTTAAATGTGAAGTTGCATTGTTTTACATAGTGGTTTCTCAATTGTCAAAGTTCCCCAACCCCCCACCACCTCCACAAGAGCAAAAAAATCTATCAAACCCCACAAAAGTTAGAAGTTAGAACAGAAAAGAACAGCAAAAATGGGGATTAAAATTGACACATACCAAATTGTTCAAAACAAACCATGATCTAAACTTCGTCGTTTGAAATGGGTGTACTAGTACGCTACCGACACATTTCTAAGTAAGCCAATTATTTCTACTCTTAACATGGATAAATAATTGAAGACCTACTTAAAATCAAAATTTGACTAGTACCCACATTCAAAGTCGGCCAGCAAAATTTAATTTGAAGTGAAGAAATTTCATTAAGTTGGACTGCTACGTTTTTCTTTTTAAGGTTGTAAAAAGGACCAATATTTAATTAAATTCCATTTGATGACTGTCACATAATAAATAGGCAGCTTGAATATTCGCACATTAGAAAAGGGTTCGGCTGGAATTCCGGAGACCATTTATTTCCTATCAATAAAATCACCATTTTCATTTCCCATCAATCAAATCCATAGCATTTCAGAGATCAAAATACATTGTGGTTGTTAGATAGTCCTTTCTTTCAATCTTCTAAGTTTTTCTTTCAAACTTTTCAGCCACTCATTCCATTATGTCGGCATTCTGTACAATGTAGACCATTTTAATTTCTTTTTAAAGAATTTAAATTTAAATTTTTATTATTAATAGTTAAACATAGATTAATTAATAATGTTCGTATCAAAAATTTAATTCTATTTTGATATATCCTAACTCAGAAATATTAAAAAGAAAAAAAAACACCTTCTAATATATATATATATATATATATATATATATATATATATATATATATATATATATATATATATATATATATATATTAATTTCATTTCAAAGTTGATAGAGGAAAAAAATCTTTGTAATCTTAATAGCGATAGGAAAAACCATGCTTTAGGAAAGCATAAAAAATAAATACAAATGGTAATTTGATCCTTTTGTGAGAAGGTATTTTTTTTAATCTAATATTTTTTTGGTGTTTGATAATTATAAATGTTTCGATTAATTTAAAATTTAAGTCAGGTAAACTCTTCCAACACCTTTATATATATATATATATATATATATATATATATATATATATATATATATATATATATATATATATATATATATATATTTAGAACTTGATTCTTTAACTAAGAAAATTCAAATTTCTTATCATTTAAACCAAATAAATGTTCATGAGATAATTTTTTCTTTTTAAATTATGGGACTAATTATTTTTCAACTAATTTAGCTTCCTTCCTTCCACAGGTCAAACATGGAATATTGGCCATAATTCACAAAATTTTTTTTACAGTTTTAGCTAACAACATATAATCGTAATTGTTGTAGAATGTATAACTGGTAAAAAAAATGACAACCATATAGATCTATAGTAAAAATTCCTGCAAACTAATAACTTGGGAACCAAGAAACCATTAATTAAGTAAAACATTTATTAAATAATAAATTAATAATTTTTTAGTTTATAGAAAATAGTTATATATATTATATGTATAATATCTATTTTTATAAAATTTACAGATTTGTTTATTATTTTCAAATACGTTGCACATTAATTTTTTTTTCATTACAATAAAAAGTTGTAAAAAGTTGGAATATAAATCAATCAGAAAGTGGATAATGCACGCGGGCTCGAGGGTCACTCATACGTCAGTTGGATAGTGGTAAGAACACATGCAATGCAGGAACCACATTCCAATCACAATTATTCATATTCTTCAACAAGAAACCGATAAATAGATGCAAATAATGTACCTGCATCTGCATGTAACAAATTGATAATGTATCATATATAACTCAGGGACAAAATAAAAAATAATAATGATGAGTACAATGTTGAAAATACATTTTTCTTTAACAACTAATATTTAAAATTCACTCAATTTAATTCAAATAAATTTTATAAAATTCATTTACAAATTCAAATAAGTGTATTTGATTTAAATTAAACTTTCTAAAATTTATTTCCAATTTTAATTTTTTAATTTTATAAAATTACTTAACATTAAATTTATTCTTATTGATAAAATATGTTTGGTTTAAATGAATTTAAAATTTAAAATTTTATTTAAAATTTATTTAGAAATTAAATAAATTCAGTAATAAAATTAATTAAATAAAATATTAATTTTAATTAATTTAGTTGGATTTAAGTAAATTATAAGAATAGTAAAAAAAATTTTAACGACTAAATATGCTACAACTTAAATTTGAACATCACTTAAATAAAATCAGCGATTGCCAATCCATTAATGTTGGGTTTGAATATAGAGTTTAATCGTAAGGAAAAAAATCTGAAAGCTTCTTGTTATCATAAAGTGGGCTTTGCAAAAGTAGAGATCCTCGTACGAACTTTTTGCCACTTTGTTTTTAGCACTCAAGAATGTGGTACAAACTGAACAAAAGGAATTATAATATATATATATATATATATATATCATGAATTTGTACGATGTGCAGATTGATAATACTCTGAACGCTAGCTAGCTTTTCCTTTCCACTGTTGTTTAATGATCACTACCAATAATTTATATATGCACCTATAGGATTTTGTCACATGGTCGTTCAAAAAATAAATAAATCAATAAATAAGATTTTGTCACGAACAGAAAAAAAATAATGATTGAATATAATTTCTAACCATAAAAATTACAATTCTACAATTAATTGTATTTATTAATTACATGTATCAAAATATATATACCTAGAATATTTACTGCATATTAAAAAATTAAGGTTTTTGTTAATAATATCAATTAATTATAAATATGAATTATTTTATGAATAATATCGTTATTAATAGAGAATATTAGCTACAAGTCAAATAAATTGATAGCTAATATACATTATTAGTCATAATAATAGTTGGTAGCTAGTTTTACAAAATTTTGGCTACAAAAAATAAATTATGCCTAATTAATAAAATATAAATGTGAAATAAAAAAATTTCAAATTCCACATTAAAAATAAACAATAAAAAAGTTTTATTTTCTAGTATAAATAGAAATGCTCAGTTTTCTTTTATATTTAAAAAAGGTAATGTTACAATTAAATAGAATTTAAAATAAAACTAAAATTTAAATTTAAAATGCAAAAAGATGTTATATTGTTTTATTATGTCCATATATCCATCTCTACATATAAATTTTATTTGCTATAAAATAATAATGTTGTGGCTAATAATTAAAAATTTTTTGCTACCAAACTTATAATTCTGCATCAGTTAATTTTTTAATATCTTTTTACAAAATTAGATTTATTATCATAAGTTATGTAGCTAATGTCACTATCCAAATCCAAAGATCATGATTGGCGTTAGGAAACGAGAATTCACATGAATCCAAAATCCATAGTAAGTCTAAAATATAAAATTCATACAAAACATAATCATAAATTTACCTCAAAATTAAAAACTTCTTAAACTTAAAGAATTATCTATAAATAATTCATCATGATAAAATATTTAAACATAAAACCCAAGGACATAATATCTATCAAGGTTACCATAACACATACTATAAAAACATACTACTACTGCAGGGTGTAAGAAATACAAAGAACTAGTAGATTAAGATTTACATAAATCGGTCAGTGAAAAATGGGTCCGACAAAGAGGACTATTATGAGAGGCCTGTGGAGAGAAATCCTAAAAAATGATTGAGGGGAATCAAACTTCATTGAGTAAATTATCATTATATATATGCATGTAACCTAAGGGTATAAGCAACCAAGCATCATAATAATATTTATTTTATATTTATATTTATTTAGTTTATATACACATTTCATGCAAATGCTAAAAAATATTATCACATCAACACAACTAGATACAGATGGAAAAAACTGGAGGATTGAAGCAGAATCCTAAAATATCTGTAACCTCAATTATTGTATCTCACTAGCCATTCGGCCTTCTTGAATCCAAAATAATATTTCTTTTATCCAGTTTGGCAGTGGACCAACCTTAATACTCTGAAAGGTCAATCGAGCTATCATAGTCATGCACCTCTCTATAAATAAAAATCTTAATAAATCATTTAACCACATAACCATGTCATATACTCTCATATCAAATCAAAATTCACATTCTAACCATCTAGCGTATTGGTGTGCACACAGTCCTAGTGTAGCCTACTAGGTAGCATATTCTACTACTATCCTCTAATAATATCACATCACAATAACAAAAATCATAGCAATATATATATAAATAGCATCCAAGTCAAGAACACTATATATATATATATATATATATATATATATATATATATATATATATATATATATATATATATATATAATAGTAATCATTATGAGATAAATAGTAATCATTATGACATAAATAACAATTAAAGGTTTAATGCAGCATAGCATATTTATTTCACATTAACAACAAAATATATGAATGTTGGGCAAGAATTTCTATATGCAATGTATATACATAATAATAACTCACAGGTCGAACGTGCTCCTTGGTGATGACTTGACTGACCCTGTCTTATAGGCTTTTAACTTTTAGTGTGGCAATAAAAAAAATAATAAAGATAAATAGAGTTAAAATCCTAACCTTATAGTTTTTAAATGTCTAAGGAAGAGACTCAATCTAATATAAAATACTAATTAAACTCAATAACTAACACATACCGATGTTACGTTTTGCAAGAAATCTATCAAAAATTCGGTAGAATCTCTCTCTACTAAAAGTATATTCATTCTTGTACAACACAACACTTCTATACTCTCCACAATTCAATAACTTGAGTTAGGCCTCCGAACTGAACTTTATACCCAACAGAGAACCAACATAGATGCACATATAAAAATAATATAATTTTATCAAATTTACTAATATCTCATAAAATAAAATTTAATTCATTTAAATAATTAAAATATAAAGGAAATATATTTTCAAACATTTAATAAAATTCTCATTTAACATAACTAAAATCACAATTTAATACAATTAAAAATTGTAAAACTACCTTTAAACTTTCATAACTCAAATTGATAAAAATTGTTATTAAATATAAATAAGCTACTTAGATAATCCAAATATATAATAAAAATACTAAAGAACTCATTTAAACATTTTAAAATAATAATAATTATTTTTTGAAATTGTTTCCGATTAACTAAAATTACAATTTACTTATAAAATTATTTTCATACTTTTATTATTTAAAATCAGTCTTAAATATGTTAAATAACTATAAATTTAATTAAAACTAAATAAACCATAAAATATAAATTTTCTCAAAAAAATATATTTAAACATAATCTTATAAAAAATTATATCTCAAATTTTGCAAATATTTTCATAAAACTCCCATCATAAAGATTAAAATAGAAATCATGCAAAATAAGCAAAATAGACATGAAAAATTAAAACAGAAATATACAGGTTCTGATCAGGCGACAATGCCTCTTCAAAGAGGCGTTACCTCCTAACCAAGAGGCAATTTCAAATCACCTCAATATGAATAGAGGTTGTCACGACCCAAAACAAGGGCCATGACCGGCGCTAGGGAACGGAAATTCTTTTGAATCTGGAACCCGTAGCAAGCCTAAAAATAAATAAAACATGCAATAGTAATAATAACATCACAATTAAATTAAATACTGTGCAGCGGAATAAAATCATAAATATCAAAATAATAATCCACCACGGGATTTAAATCAAATCCATATCTCATATATAAATAAATTCTTTAATACAAGCCCAGTTCAAATTCTTAAAATACATAATTCATACAAATATAATACATAAAACTCACGATTTTATTCATAACTACTACAGTGTCTAGATTATAAAAATAAAGCTCAAGACTCAGATAAGCAGTTTACATAAAGAAGCCGGGGCGGAAGAAATCCGGCGTACAGGCCTGCTACTGAGGTCTGAAGACGATGACTCTCCTGAAAAATAGTCAACGGAAGGGAGTTAGACCTCACTGAGTGAATTACTATAATATATATACATGCATACTAAATGCCGATTTACACAGTCAACAGTATATATATAATAAGCATATATACAAGTAAATACACACAAATGCAATAAAATCATTTTATATATTTTTATTGAAAATCATAGTTTATAAAGGATCAAATAGAACCCTAGAATATCGCAACCTCGAAAACAGTGTTAGACAACACTCTAGCCATACAGGCTCACTTATTCCAAATATAATCACTTAATCCATTTAGACAGTAGACTAGCCCCGAGACACTAAGTCAACCGAGCTCCAACAGTCTGACTGTCAGTGTGATTGGCCCCGAGACACTAGGTCAACCGAGCTCCAGCAATCACACCTTCAAATCACATCACACATCAGATAAATCAATTCCAATCATTATCCTCAAACTGGTTAGTAATATAGCCTAAATGCTATAAGCGTACCGGTACGTACTCGGTCATAGTGCTGCCCACTAGGTAGCACGTTCTATCGATATCCTTCATTATAATATAAAGCATACATTCATAAAAGTAAATGATGCATGAATTGAATAAAATAACAACATAAACTATATATATACTAGAAATATACCAAAAGTAAACCAGGTATACTTCGAGTATATATACGTCAAAGAATTCCAGATAGATTACGAAATAAACTAGAAATATATTCAAAAACATTTTAAACCTAATTTATTAGCAAAATATGCATATAATTTGAAAATATACCAAAATATACCGAAAATAAACTAAAGATAAACTTAAATACCAAATTAATCAAAATAAAACATATATTTCTAAATCATGCACCCTAAAGCATATATATATATAGAATAGTAACTCACACTTAGTGCGCTCCTCGAGATGGGTCCGACAGGCCTGGTCCACTAGGCCTCGGTCTCGACGCAACTAAACAAACAATAAATAGCGGACATCAGAATAAACCTAACAGAAAATCCTAGAAACTCGATCTAGAATATTAGACATAGAATCAGAATTAGGGTTTGACCGAACATCACGTTTTACAAGAATTCTACCAAAAATTTGGCAGAACCTCCCTTGTAAAACGGACATCTCTCTACTCAAAGAGTAGAGCCGGCCCTATAAAGAAACACACTTCAAAAAACAGATACAAAAACACATCCACAACCCCTCGGTCGGACTCCAAACTACAGTCTACCGACCGGGGTCCACAAACACAGAATAATTATAAAAATATCAAAAATACCCTTATATCATAGAAATACATTTTATAAGTAGAAATTACGTAATTAACCTTAAAGCACAGTAAAAACCAATAAAACTCATTTTATTTAGAAAAATCGTATATTATATATATAATTGAAAATAATTTACGAAAAATAGTTTTAATTAGTTAAAAATACTAAATAATTTGTAGAAATCATTTTTATACCTTAAATAACTATTAAAATCAATTTAATTACATTTTTAGTCAATTTAGGGTAAAATTACCAAAATACCCCTATATATATATATATATATATATATATATATATATATATATACACACTAAAATTACTCCAAAAATTCACTAAAAATAATATAATTGCACAAAATTAATTTTCTCAACATATTTATCAATAATATCAATAATTAAACTCAATTAACTAATTAATTTCAATTAAAAACACAATTAACCTAATTTTCCAAAATTACATAAACCTAAATAAATTCAAAATAAATACATAGAAATTCATAAAAATTACAAATAAATTTCTATAATTAATTTTAACACCTATATTTATGATAAAACACAATTTCATAATTTAATTAATTAATTTTCAAAAATTAGAAAATAATATTAAAATATTCAAAAATACCCAAAAATCAAAATAATCTCCAAAAATTCCAAAAAAATTAACACATGTAGATTAAGCTAAGGGAAAAAAAATTTGTGAAGGAACTTTTCATGAATCAATCAATTAGAAGTTCAAAAAAATCAAGAACCCTAAAATGGCCGAATTATGAAAATCGAAACCTAAGCAAATCAAGACCATTTTAAGTGAAAAAAATCTTGGAATCACACTCACCGGAGCTCAAGGAGAAGAAAGAGACTAGCGGTGTCGAAAATGGTGGCTGAAAACATCGTGAACGACGGTGAGAAAGAATTCGGCTTCTCCGGCCAAAACAAGCTTCCCGACGCCGGAAAGGGGCTCTGCAGGCGGCGGAATGGCTGGAGGGAGGAGGTGGCACGCCGGGAGGCACACCGATAGTGAGAAAACAGGATGAAAGTGGCCGGATTCGCATGAGGGAGTGATTGGGGAAGAAGGAGCTTCGGGTGGCAAAATGGTAAATAACTCAAACTTTATAATTTTGTTTAATATTAAATGTATATGTATATATATATATATATATATATATATATATATATATATATATATATATATATATATATATATATATACTTTACACTATATATTAAAATAATATAAAATCACACACATTAAATATACACCACACACATAATTTAATATTTTTAATAATTTATACACTAAAAATAATTAAATAATATTAAAACTAAAAATAATTAATAAAATATTAGGGTAATTAATTAAACCCTAATTAAATAAATACACATATATATTTTATTTAGTACTTTTAAAAATATATATGAGCTCATGCAAATGCGTGAATTTACTTAAAATAATTGATAGTAAATTATTTACGTGAAAATTTCCTCGAAAATAGAATTCTCGGAAAAATTTTACGTAAAACACTTAAAATAATATACAATAATTAAAATAAGTTTTAAATACATATTAACTCGTAAAAATATCATAATTATATATAAAATTATTAACACCGTATGTCCCGATGCAGTATTAAAATATTTAAAAACACGGGATATTACAGAGGTGTTGCCTCTTCAATAAAGATAGTGACAGGTTACATTTCTTAAACTTTAAAAAACTTAAATGTTCATGTAAATAAATGAAGACTATCATAAATATATAGATATCATTAATTAATACTCAATATTTCATGCAATCATACTTCACATATGACCTCAAATAAATAATAAGACTCAAGAAAACAAGTAAATGAGTAATGAATTAAAGTTTTGATGAAACAAAATAACTTTGAAGCTTAAAAATAGGGAGTCTTACTGACTTGGATGAGATTGATGCTCCTAACTAAGCCCTCAGAGCTTGGTTGATTAACTTGGGTGTTTAGAATGCAAATGAGCCTTCCTTCTTCTCAAGAAATGAAATTCTTTTAGTCCTAAAGTCCCTCATTTCTTCCTCTTTTCCTCTCTTTTTTTCTTTTTTTTCTCTCTTTTTTTCTATTCTTTTTTAACTTTAGAAACGTTCTCTATCCAAGAGTCCAATAAAAGTCCCTTTCTCTTTCCTCTCTTTTTCCTTTTAAATCTCTCCCACTTTTCTTTTCCTAATTTCCCAAAAACTCACTCTCACCCTCTTCCCATGCTCTTTTCTCATTCCCTAGGCTCTTTTTCCTCTTCTCCTTGCTTTTCTCTTTCTTTTTTACATCTAAAAATGCCTAAATCTAAAGCAGGTGAGTTTGCAACTACTGCCATTAATGCTACAGAGGGTGGGTATGAAAAGGCACCACCTCTTTGATAAGGCATCGCCTCATTGATGCCCATGGTGAAAAGGTAACACCTCTTTGTTGAGGCGATCGCCTTTTCACTCAGGCCAGGTTTGGACTTAGTGGGTAGAGAGGCGATGGGCCTGGGCACTGGCTTATTGTTTGGGCTTGAGTTTAGTGTTTTGGGCTTGGATATGATATTTTAGGTTTAGAGGCTTGGTGTTTGGGCTTTTGACTCTATTTTAAAGAGGTTTCGAGCTTCAATTGCATCCCAAACTCATACTTTCTCATCATTGGGCTTTTGTTGCAGGCCGATCAAACTAAAGGTGTCCACAGTTTGCCCTCTTGGTTTTCCAAAAAATTAAATTTTTTGAAAAAACAACATGCACATAAAATAAAAAAGGATACGAATGACATACTTGACCTTCGAGTTTCACTTGGGTCGTCAGTCTTGCGAATTCAAACCTAAGTGGTCAAACTTTAATTTCTGAAAGATGATTGTGATCCTCAGATTTTCCTAGCCCGATCAGCCACTCATTATAAATTTATCATGAATCTCGAGCATGGCCCAATCTTCACTCAGTGATACAGAAGACAAATGTAGTCGTGTTCCTCAGGTTAAGCTAACTCGATCAGCTACTCATTATAAATTGTCGTGAATCCTGAGCATGGCCCAATCTTCACTCAATAGAAAAAGATGAAATATAACCATGTTTCTCAAGTATGGCCTGATCAGTTACTCATTATAAATTTATCGTGAATCCCAAGCATGGCTCAATCGTCACTCAATAGAAAGAGATGAAACGTAATTGTATTCCTTGAGCATGGGCCGATAAGTTCCTCATTATAAATTTTTCGTGAATCTTGAGCATGGCCCAATCTTCACTCAGTAGAAAAAGATGAAACGTAACCATGTTCCTTAAGCATGGCTCGATCAGTTACTCATTGTAGATTTGTCGTGAATCTTAAGAATGGCCCGATCTTTACTTAGTTAAAAGAGATGAAACATAACCATGTTCCTCGAGCATAGCCCAATCAGTTACTCATTATAAATTTATCATGAATTTCAGGCATGGCCTAATTTTCACTTAATAACGGAGAATGCACTTTGGGGATTCAAACCTGACCATACACCTTTTGCAATGTGCATTTTGAGGATTCAAACATGACTAGATGATTCTTCTTTGATGATGCTTCGATTAATATATTTTCAATTTTCAAACATCGATTTTAGGGTACACCTGAGCAGTGAAGTAAAAATTTTCCATTTTTTTAGAAAATACTTCTGATGGGTTGTGGACCAACTTGCGTTCTTTTTCATCAAATGGGCTTCACCCTCTATCTTTCCTTTTCTTCTAGTCTTCCCCTTTTTTTGTTAATATATAAATTCTCCTTTTCTCTTTCAAAAGTCACTTTCACTTTTTTTTTTTAGATTTTTTTCTTTTCTTTCCCAAATGTCTCTTTTCTTCTCTTTTATTCTTCTAACATTTTATCGTTATGGACACTACACGGACCCCAGATTTGCCATTATGGGAGCTGGTACCACCTCCAGTGCATCCTTCATGGGGTTTTGGGCCTATTGTCATAGATGAGATCCCCTTTTTTATCGACGTGCAATCCTATATTTGTGGATTGGCCATGGGAGAGGTTAGTACCTAATTTCTTTAATTTTTCCTATAAATAATGACAAATAATATCGGGTTATTGTTCATGAAGGTATATTTATCAATTTAATTAAAAGATTAAATTTTATTGAGTGAAAATAAAAAATTTTGAATTACTCTATTAGATCCTCAACACGAAGAGGGATCGCCTCTTTGATGAGGTAATCGCCTATTTGTAAAGAGGCGTTGCCTTATTGCATCGAGGCACTCACAGGGAGGCAATCGCCTCTAGCCTAGAGGCATTCACCTCTTTGATAGAGGTCTGAGTAAAATCGAATTCATTTGCAAAAAAAATAATAATTTCACTCCTTGTTTTACTCTTGTTGCTCTATGCCCACACTATCAAGGATGTTAGGAACTTCAGTGGCGTACGTATTTGGTATAACAAGCTCATTGACGTGGTGTGGACTTGAATTCATAATACGGGGTTTTTTGACTTCATCCTAGCACTTTTAGTGTAGTAGGGGTGCATAGACTACTAGCCTTCATATACTTTGATGGAGAGGTGGTCCGACACCCACCACACATTTCACCTTCCATTTAGGGAGTTTACACTTGACCCGTGGCTTTTATTGTAGTCACTGGCACTAGCTTGTGCAAGGGATTCAGTCCCTTTCAATGCTAGCCTCCACTAGCTATCTTTAAACTGCCTCACTTTCATTGAGTGTCTGCTTGGCATGGTCCTAGACATGAAAGGGACCCACATAGTAAAGCTTGATTCCATCAAGAGCTTCTATACCCATGCTAGAGTTGAGGCTATTATCATACCTTAATAAATCGATAAGATAGTATATGCATTTTTTGTTTGCTTATTGGGCACCACTTTATTTTTAAATACTACGAGCTCTATAGACATGAGTTTCTTGATGCCCCTGAGAGATCTAGATCTGGTGGCCACATACAACTAGGGTAGTTTTACTTTAGCTTATCTATGCCAGAGTATAGATGAGTTTATGTGTGGAAATAAGAGGCTTTATGGCTTCTGGCATGACATTCTAGTACTCCTCTTTTCTTTTATTGCTAAGTTCCACCTCAACTATTATTATCATATTTTGTTAATCATTCTCTCTTTCTTTTATAGGATTGAGCCATGAAGTTGGAGCTAATAGTAGGGATTCCTCATGTTAACGACACCCTTTTCCTTACAATGGTGAGATGGGGTTCTAGTAGGGCTTGGAGAAGGCCAGTTGCTCATGTTCATATCCATCATAAGCAATTGAAAACTTTTACACATGATGAGGTAGGTACCTATAAATAAGATTATAGTTAGTAATGCATTTACCAATCAAATTCATTCATTTATCTATTTGTTCTCGCAGCTATGCTCGGACTTATGGGGTCCCTAAGTTAGATGGTCTCAAGCCATGATTCAATCAATTCCACTATCCTAGAAGTGGGTATTACTCTAAGGGCCCGATTGCAGAGTTTGGTATCTCAACGAGAGAGTCCACTAGTGGTGGATGGGTGCTTAAGTGAGATAACCACACTTTGCTCCTCCTCGACACATTTTCTAGGCATATGAGTTAGAAGGGGATAAGCTCAACCAGGCCTTAATGGGAGATGATGATGCTGATTACTATGAGAAGAGGAAGTCTCGCTACATTAATTTCACTCGAGCTCATCTTATACAAAGGGTGCCTCTACCTGCACTTGTACTTTAAGTAAACATGCAATTCAATTAAGCATATATTTTACACATATGCTTATGGGTATTGTTTCTTGATTTAGTTTTCATCCTTAGGTGCCAGCTAGAGCATCAACTCCTCATCCTAGGCCTATTGCACATGAGAGGCCTCATCAACACCCTCGTATTATACCCAGTGGTAAGGGTTCCTCTTTCGGTGCACCATTTGCTGTGGAGCCTTCTATCTCTCAGTTTGGGATAGTAGCTGGTAGGCTTGCCACACCCCTGACTTACTGACCCACTACTAGGTGTTTTCAGGCAAGCTCTCTCGTCAGTTCTTGACACTAGACATGACTTTGGAGCTAGCATTTTTTTTGGAGACCACTACACATGTGAGTTCCTTTCTTTCAAAGTCCTATTCTTAAGCTTGACTTAATATATGGTTATTTCTAATTAATATATTAATCATGCAGATACCTCGAGATTAAGGAGAGTATATGTATAAGGTGATTAAGGCCCATCGAGGCTTCCTGATGCAGATGGCGCAACAATGGAAGGTAAAAAAAACTACACTTTATTTTTACATATATGCATGCTTTCATGATTCTAACCTCTCATTACGTCTTGATAGGACTGAGATGAGGCTAGTCAGGCTAGGATAACTACCTTTAGGTATTAGCTTACTGCTCTTCAGGTCAGGGGTGTTGAGGAGGAGGAGGCGATTGATGAGTAGGTTGAGGATAACAATGATGAGGATGGAGCCAATCTTACTGATTCTTCCATAGACGATCTTGCTGATAAGGGAGCTGATGAGTTTGGGGACAATGAGTAAAGGGGATACCTGAGATGATTTGTTAGCATAGTATTATTTTGACTCAAGAGATGTTTGATGCCTTACATTGTTGCTCTATTACTGTCTGAACTAACTTTTACTTTAGCATTTTTGTATATTACAATGAATGAATAGGTGCAACAATTAAATTCAAATTTTGGCAAAATTTTGAATTAATCACAGGATTTTTTTATTATTGAACAACTTTTCTTTTGATTTTACATGTACAATTTAACCATTTTGTAGTAATATAAAGATCAATTCCTTCTGTTTAAGAGGTGTCTCCTCTTTATGAAGAGGCGATAGGGAATCGCCTCTTCATGAAAAGGCATCACCTAATCGTAGAGGTGAACACCTCTACATGTTCAATCTACAGCTATAAAAATACCCAAATCTTCTCCAAAATCCTTAATTCCCATTCATGTGAATTCCCCTCATTCTCCTTATCATGGCAGCACCCTATGCCACTAATATGACTAAAAGAAGCTTAAAATAACTATAACCAATTTTAAAAAGTCTGGATGGTGGCTCATGGGTAAGATTAGAACCATGTCATCTATTCGTCTTCCAATCTTTGCATGTCAGGAAGATCAATTTCCCATTCCTCCATGTTCTTACTCAGTTTTGGGATTCTCAGAAGCATGTCTTTTAGTTTAACACAGTGGAACTCTACGCCCTATTGAAGGAATTTGAAGCTATCCTAAGCTCTCAAATGAATTCTATTTGTCAGATTATAATTCCTTCAGTTGAAAATTTAGATTTGCACATTATCCAGTACCAAATGGCTAGGCTATTCAAAATGTGCCCTCAGTCTTCTCTTTGCCATGTATTTGGTAATGAAGTTCTGATGAGCTATTTTCTCAAAACTATTGTGACTGTAGACAACAATGAGGTTCACTAGCCTCAGATGATCAACCTTTGTCTATATGCTCAATTTCTACTGGTTCCCCCTTCCAGTAATTATGATCCAAAGATTCTTTATATTTTGGACAAAGTGGAAGCTAGCATGAACCCTTTCCTTCTCATTTTGGCGAAAACCATCATTAGTCTTAATAATTTCTCTGAAACCAGACGATTCTCTATGAGTCCCTTTATGCTGGAGGTGAGCTTCTTTTCTCTTTTATCCTTTCCTATTTTTTTGTCATTTTTACCCATTCACCATCCCTATAGGCTTGGTTGTAAGAAAAAGTGAGATTACTCGAACCTCTTAGAGACCTCACGCACTATAGGGCCAAGCATTGTCATACTAGGAGACTTTACCCCATCCCACTACAGGGCCAAGCATTGTCATACTAGGAGACTTCACCCCATCCTAGAGGATATTTAAAGCTAGTTGTCTATATTCCCTAACACTCTAATTCAGTGAATGTGCCTATAGTAAAGGTTGCAGCATATGATCATTCGATCTTACACTTATTGTGTCCCTTTGGCCTATCTCCACTTTGCCACTTTCTATAATCCAGGTCGACTTTATAGGAAATACGGGCAGAAATAATCTAGTACATGAATATGATCTAGGGTCCCTTTTTTAGAATTTTTTGGACAACCTAGTTATTACGTGGCCTCATAGAATCATTTAGAGATTCATTGACTATGATGGAGATTAGTCTATTGACGACCAATATAAAGAGTGGGTTCAGTTACAATAGACAGAGACAGATGAATTTATAAGAAATAAAAGAACAAGGGCTTTGTAGGCTTCGAGTCCCAGGGTATTCAAAAGAGAAGTATACAAAACTAGTTTATAAAATTTAGTCTTTTACTTGCATTTCATGAGGTGGAATTCTCTTTCTAGTTAAACAATGTGTAATAAGCGTTTAATGCAATGTTTAATAATAATAAAGACAATCCATTTCATTTAATTTAAGTACAAAGTGACTATACATTTTGCTTTTTACATATCTCCTGTTGTTAATTGGTTTGTCTTTGGAAATTTTCCAATTGACTATTTTTCTCTCCCTCACTCTCCTTTTACATTTCCTTTACTTTGCATGGACCGTTGTAGACACCCAATTTTGGGATGATGAGTTATGGATACGACAAAGGACTCCAATGATGAAAATGTCATGAATAGGTCTTTAATACTTGAACTTTAAAACTTCAGAGGTCTTATTGCATTTTTCAAAGAAAGGATTTAATGTTTTGAAAGATTAAATTGCAATATTTTTTTAAGGATCTAATTGTAAAATTTAAATTTCTTCAGGGGTCTTTTTGTAATTAAATATTAAAAAAACCTTTTTTACCGATCAGAATTAGAGATTTCTAATCAGAAATCTACTGGAATTGTAGAATTCTGATCGAAATTGTACTATTTCTATCGGGTCTTGCACTATTTTTTTTAATTTTTAATTTTTTAATATATTTCCTAAATTTTGATTGGTTAAAAATTTTCTAAAATTTATTTTCAAGATTTTCGAGAAATAAAGTCCTTTTAAAACTAAAATTATGAAGTATGTAGGATTAGGGTTTTTTTTTTTTGTGGGCTTTTTTCCTATATAAGGAGGAGGGGACTCTCTCTTTAGAGAGGTTGGAGACTAATCTTTTTTGCTTTAAAAAAATTCTCTCTATATTTCTTCTTCATATTTTTTGCTTTATATTATTTTTTTCTTGAGATTTTTTTATGTTTTTAAAGCAAAAGCAATAGACTTTTGAAGAGGAAGAGATCAAGTTTTGAAAATCCATTAAAAGCAATGGTGATTGAAAACACTCTGACGAGCTAATCAATACTGCATTTGTTCATTCATCCCTTTTTCTGCTCTTTTTTTTTATTTTTATTTGACTATTTAGTTTGATTTTAATCTTATTTGATATTTATTTTTATTTTATTTATGCTCTAATCATTATTTATTTTTTTTGTGTGCTTTTTGTTGGTGAATATAGAGGAAAACACATGATGATCATATTTGGAGAATCAAATCCATAAGAGGTCCATGGAATGCCATGGATAAGACTTTATAGAGATATAATTTCTAGGGTTTTTTATTATTTATTATTTTTTTATTGCTTTATTTTATTTATGTTTGGGGTGTATTAATTATTTTTATTATTATTTTCTATAGATTATTGTAATAGCCCCAATGGTGGGAATAATGGAATTATGTGTGTGATTGCTTGTTTATTTTAATTAATTGGTTAGTAAAATTAGGGTTTTAGTTGGGCAATTAATTAAAATCAGTGGTGAGAGTAGATTAATGTAGGTTGCATGTTAATGAAAATAAGGGTTTTATAAGGAATAATTAATTGGTTGTTTGATCTTTTATTTAAATATTTTAATATGTTTTATTTGTTTTTCGGGCTTGTTTATTTATTCTTATGTGTTTTGGGCCTTAAGCCCATATTAAATTCTAATCCACTTAAATAAATTTAGGTTTTTTTAGGTTTAATTAATTAAAATGCATTATTAGACCCATAATTAATTAGATTTTAGGTTAGAGATAAATTAGGCCCATTTAGTAAATTAGCCATAAGCCCACCTAATTTAATTAAATTAATTAGACTTAGCCTATTAAATTAAAGCCTTTTTCATAATTTGTAGATTTAAGATCACCTTAGAATTAAAACATGTAGAACTAGGCCCATTAATTTAAATACTTCATAATTTGTAGATCTAGACCCACTTTTAGAATTAAAATAAATAGACCTAGGTTCACTTAATTAAAATTAAAAGGAATTAGGCCCATTAGTCTTTAGCTCACTTGTAAATTAAAATATGTAGATTTAGTTCATTTAATTAAAATTAATGTATATTAGACTAACTTAGGGATTTATATGTTTGAATGAATGCATTATTTACTTGTCCTTTTATGATTGGTTTGCCTTTAAATTAATTGCTAGAATAAGGGTTTATATGAAATTGCATGTAAATAGAAAATAATATAGTAATTCATAAAGTAATTGTAAATGAACACGAGACTGAAAGAAGTTGGTATTCTGTATCCAGAATTTCCTGGTTGTGGTGCTAGTTTTCTTTTAGGGAATCGAGTACCACCATTACAATTTGTCTTAGTTATTACTTTGGGTGGCGACTCCTCATCTCCACGCTATGTCTTTGTGACAATGATTAGTGTGTTCTTTGGAGCCTTGAGCTTAAATAGTGTCACGATTGCTAAAATCTTGGATGCACGCTAAACCCCGCAGTCTATAGTGGTAACTCCACTGGGGATAAGAGATACTAATTCTACTTGTGTTCTTTAGAATTATTTTATTAATTATTATTTTATTCTTTCATTCATTCTGCATGTCCCTTTTAACCGATGACATTGGTTTATGGGTCCACGATTCCACTAGCTTCATGGGATTGTAAATCGGCTAACCATCAGTCTTAGCCTTAACTCGGTTCAAGAGAGACTACCGGGCTCATCTGATCAAAGTCTATAACCTAAGTCCTAAAAGGGCTCATCTGACCAAAGTTTGTAACCCAAGTCCTAAAGGGGGGTAATCTTCTCTTGAGTTTGCAAAGGATGCGGGGCCCCTTTGACCTTGGCCTGTGACTAAAGTCTTAAAGGAATGCATCTTGCTAAGGGATCCTTAACTTTTTACTGGAACTTAACCACATATAATGGCTCAGTTATTTCCCCTAGGATCTACCCAAATTGCTTGTGAATGTGTAATATCCCGTGTTTTTAAATATTTTAATACTGTACCGGGATATACAGTGTTAATAATTTTTGTATATATATTATGATATTTTACGAGTTGATATGTATTTAAAACCTATTTTAATTATTGTGTATTATTTTAAGTGCTTTACGTAAAATTTTCCCGAGACTTGAATTTTCGGGGAAATTTTCACGTAAATATTTTATTATTAATTATTTTAAATATATTTACGGACTTGCATGAACTCATACGTATTTTTTAAATTACTAAATAAAGCCTATGTGTGTATATATTTATTTAATTAGGGTTTAATTTATTACCCTAATATTTTATTATTTGTTTATTAATTTTATTATTATTTAATTATTTTATTTATTATTAAATTGTAAATTATTATAATAATGTGTGGTGTGAGATTTTTCCCGAATATTTTATTAAAATTATTATTATTATTTTTTTCTTTTTTCTTTTTTCTTTTTCTTTTTCTTTCTTTTTCTTTTTCTTTTCTTTTCCTTTCCTTTTCTTTTCTTCTTATCCTTTCTTCCTTCCCGAGCCCGATCCTTCTCCCCTCCCACTGCAACTTCCGACCACCTATCGTCGGTGTGCCGCCAGCAGCTCCGCCTTCCCCAGCCAACTGCTCCACCGCCCCTAGCTCCTTCCCCGGCGCCGGCTAGCCCCCATTTTCCCCATTTTGGCCGAAACTTTCCTCCTCGCCATTCACTAACTTTTTGGCCACCATTTTCGACACCGCCGGTCTCTTTCTTCTCCTTGAGCTCTGGTGAGTGTGATTCTAGCTTTGGTTTGAGCTGAATTGGTCTTGATTTGCTTAGGTTTTGAATTTTTGATTTCGGCCATATTAGGGTTTTTGATTTTTTTGAACTTTGAATTGATTGATTCATGAAAAATCCCTTCACAAATGTTGATCCTAGTAGAATTTTTGTGGAATTTTTGGAGATTATTTTGATTTTTGGGTATTTTTGAATATTTTAATATTATTTTCTAATTTTCAGAAATTAATTAAATAAATTATGAAATTGTGTTTTATGGTAATTTTAGGTGTTGAAATGAATTATAGGAATTTATTTGGAATTTTTATGAATTTCTAAGTATTTATTTTGAATTATTTGAGTTTATGTAATTTTGGGAAAATTAGGTTAATTATGTTTTTAATTGAATTTAATTGGTTAATTGAGTTTAATTATTAATATCATTGATAGATATGTTGAGAAAATTAATTTTGGATAATTATACTATTTTTGGTGAATTTTTGAAGTAATTTTAGTATATATATATATATGGGTATTTTGGTAATTTTACACAAAATTGGCTAAAAATGTAATTTAATTGGTTTTAATAGTTATTTAAGGTATAAAAATGATTTCCACAAATTATTTAGTATTTTTAATTAATTAAAACTATTTTTCGTGAATTATTTTCAATTATATATATAATATATGGTTTTTCTAATAAAATGAGTTTTTATCGGTTTTTATTGTGTTTTAAGGTTAATTATGTAATTTTTACCTATAAAATGAATTTCTATGTTGTAAGGGTATTTTTGGTATTTCTAAAATTATTCTGTGTTTATGGACCCCGGTCGGTAGACTGTAGTTTGGAGTCCGATCGAGGGGTTGTGAATGAGTGGTTAAGCTTGTTTTTTGAAGTGTATTTCTTTGCAGGGTCGACTCTACTCTTTGAGTAGAGAGATGTCCGTTTTACAAGGGAGGTTCTGTCGAATTTTTGATAGAATTCTCGTAAAACGTGATATCCGGTCGAACCCTAATTTTGATTTTGTGTTTAATATTCTAGATTGAATTCTAAGATTTCTGTTAGGGTTATTCTGATTTTTGTCGTTATTGTTTGTTTAGTTGCGCCGAGACCAAGGTCTAGTGGACCAGGCCCGTCGGATCCATCTCGTGGAGCGCACTAAGTGTGAGTTACTATTTTATATATATGTGCTTTAGGATGCATGATTTTAGAAATATATGTTTTATTTTGATTAGATATGCATAAATAATGTGATTAGTATTTAAGTATATCTTTAGTTTATTTTTGGTTTATTTTCGATATATATTAAATTATATGCATGTTTTATTAATAAATTATATTTAAAATATTTTTAAATATATTTCTAGCTTAATTTATAATATAATTGGATTTGTTTGACGTATATATACTCGAAATATACCTGGTTTACTTTGGTATATTTCTAGTATATATATGGTTTATATTGTTATTTTATTTAAATTCATGCATCATTTATTTGTGAATGAATGTTTTATATTTATTAATGAAGGATATCAATAGAACGTGATACCTAGTGGACAGCACTAGGACCGAGTACGTATCGGTGCGCTTATAGCATTTAGGCTATATTACTAACCTATTTGTGGATAATGATTGGAATTGATTTATCTGATGTGTGAGATGTGATTTGGGTGTGATTGCTGGAGCTTGGTTGACCTAGTGTCTCGGGGCCAATCACACTGGCAGTCAGACTGCTGGAGCTCAGTTGACTTAGTGTCTCGGGGCCAGTCTACTATCTAAATGGATTAAGTGGATATATTTGGATTAAGTGAGCCTGTATGGCTAGAGTGTTGTCTAACACTGTTTTGAGGTTGCGATATTCTAGGGTTCTATGTGATCCTTCATAAACGATGATTTTCAGTAAAATATATATAAATGATTTTATTGCATTTGTGTGTATTTTCCTGTATATATATTTATATATATACTATTGACTGTATACATTGGCATTTAGTATGCATGTATATATATTATAGTAATTCACTCAGTGAGGTCTGACTCCCCTCCATTGACTAATTTTTCAGGAGAGTCATCATCTTCAGACCTCAGTAGCAGGCTTGTACGTCGGATTTCTTCTGCCTCGGCTTCTTTATGTAAACTGCTTCTCTGAGTCTTGAGTTTTATTTTATCTAGACACTGCAGTAATCATTAAATATTTAAAGAGATGTTGTATTATATATATTTGAACTGGATTTGTATTAAAAGATTTATATATGGGAGATGGATATTATTTTGGATATTTATGATTTTTATTTCCGCTGCATTATATATTGTTGTTACTATTATTGCATGTTTGTTTTATTTTATTTTTAGGCTTGCTACGGGTTCCGGATTCGAAAGAATTCTCGTTCCCTAGTGCCGGTCATGACCCCTATTTTAGGTCGTGACAGAATGTTTCCATGAGGTATTTCTATCTATAAAGGCCCAAGCCCATACTTTAGAAGCCCATCAGAACTAATAAAGATTGGGCTATGCTTTTATACTTAGAAATATTATTTCTATATTTTACTGCTTTAAGAGAGATTTGGCATGCGTGTCGGTCCCTAATATCCCATTTTGATATTAAGACTAAGACAAAAAATCCTAGGAAAAGAGACTCGCTATTAAATACATGTGTGGGAGGAATAAGTTTGGAAGGATGTATGTACACCTAACTTGACTTGTTATTTGCTACATGTCGCATAGCACATGTAATATGCAATATGCATCTCATGCATCATACTAACAATTTTTCTTTCAGCCATCATAGATTCATCTGGGTCTTCTTGTGTTTGGAGTTGAAAGGGTGGTAGACTAGTGAGAACTGATTTGAGTTTGGAATTGATCGCGAAAGAGATCTTTAGTGGGCTGAAAAGGAGTCCAATCAATCCACTCTACCTAAAAGCTGTACAACCGAAACAAGTCGAAGGAATAGGACAACATGAAGGAGGAAATTGGACCCTAGAGGATGTCAAAGGAGCATTAATGGATGACATGAGGGCAATAATGCAAGATGAGTTAAAATAGGCTTTGGTCAGATTTATGCCGCCACCTACTGCTGCTGCACCTCTTGTTGTGGCTAATCCACTTATTGCGACCAATCCACCTGCTGTGGGTACACCACCTACTAACAATGACAATGCTGGGAAATGAAAATCGAGGATGTTGAGAGTTATATGGTTGAAAAGGCAAAAAGGGAATCACTTAAGAAAGTTCAAGAGCTACAATCCAAGTAGATAAAATCACTGACTCAGAAAATGTCCAAGATGGAGGAATTGAGGAGAGGATAGGGCATTGGATATTCATGTAATTTTGATGATATAATGCAATTCAGGGAGGATATATTGCCTGACAAATTTAAGATGCCACAGTTGTAAAAGTTTGATGGTATTGGGGACCCGAGGATTCACCTTAGTTAATACACAACTACCATGAGCACTATTAAGACTCCTTTGTATGTGGTTACCAAGCTATTTGTACTGTCCTTGGAGGGTATGGCTGTTAATTGGTATTATGGGTTGGAGAAGTCTATCCGCATACTGGAGAGAGTACTTTTCTAAAGTAATATAACTACAACATTAGGCTGGAAGTGTCTATCAGTGATCTAGAACTGACCAAGCAGAAGCCTAATGAGTCATTCTCGAATTTTCTAATCAGGTTCATGAATAAGGCGGGACTAATGAAGAACAAGTTGGCTGAGAAGGATTAGGTTAGGATGATAGTCCAAAATGTGCTACTTAATCTAGTTTAGAGGCTACAGATGATGAATCCCAAGACATTTATAAATCTTTACAATGATGGGTTACAAGTTGAAGAGATCGAAAATAAGAAAAAGAAGGTCACTAGGAACACTGGAGTGAGAAATTACCCAACTGGGGGCACACAATAAAGAAATACTAATTGGGTTGTAGGAGTTCATGCTATCCAACAACCTAGGAGATTCTCAAACTTTAACCAACCCTTATCTAAAGTCTTATAACTTCTCACCCAAAAAGGCCTCCTTAGACCTTTAACCCCCTCTAGACCACCAAACTCAAATCTCCCTGGCTTTGACCTAAACAGTTACTGCAAATTTCATCAAGTTGCTGGTCATCCAACTAATTCTTGCATATGCCTTAAACATGAAATCCAAAACCTCGTAGATTCCAAAAAAATCACAGACCCTGAAAAATTAAATCCAAACCCAAACACTTAAAAAAATCCTTTCACAAATTACTGAAACATGCCACCTCCAACAATCATGATGATCAACTTAGGAGTAAGCGAGGAAGAAGTGCTAAACTCTTTTGAGGATCTAAACCTTAAAGCCGATGAGAAATCTCCTAGTGCCCCTAAAGATATGGAAAGAGTAGAAGATGTGCTGGGTTAGCCCTTAAGCAAGTTTGATTATAAGGTGTTTTATTCTAAACCACCTTATTTTGACATATCCATTGATAAAATCGAGCCTACAGGATGGAGTGATGAGTTTGATGATGAAAAGTTGCTAGTCAAAAAGGAGAAATGCATGGTTAAAGTATGGAAAGAATGACCAGACTATTGGGGATATTGATATTTGGTACAATTTTGATAAGGAAGGCACTGAAAGATATAATATATGGCTTGATAATCCCAAACTTAGTCATGTTACCAGAAGTAGGAAGGGTTATAAACCAGTAGAGAAAACTACAGAGAGTGAAGAAGTTGTTGAAGGAGAAGGCTTAGATGAACATGGCGATGACCTGATTCTTGAACAGCTCAAGAAAGCAAAAGCAAATGTAAGCATTTGGGAGCTCTTGATGCACTCAAATAGCCATAGGAAAGCTCTGGTTAAGGCTTTAGCTAGGATAAATATCGAAACTACTACTACCCCTGAAGCAATGGTGGACAAGGTTATAGAGAAAAAGCACGGGGTTATTACTTTCTTTGATGAGGATTTAATTATGGAAGGAAAGAATCATAATAAAGCTCTATTCATTCCAGCTAAAGTGAGAGGAAAAAGGACCAATTATATGATAGTGGATATTAATATTTGCCCACTATGGATCCTACCCAATCTAGGAGTGAAGGTGGAGGATTTGGCGAAGTCAAACCTTGTAATAAAGGCTTATGATGATTGCACGAGGAATGTACAAGGAACATTTATGGCTCCTGTAAAGACTGTGCCTATAGAAGCAATAGTTGAATTCACTGTGCTAGACATTCCTGTCACTTATGCCTTACTGTTAGGTAGGCCTTGGTATCATGTTTTGGGACGAGTACCTTCAACTATTCATCAAAAGGTGAAATTCCAACATGAGGGGGAAGTTGTAACTTTAGATGTGAGTATGGACAAGACTGTGTCTATGGTTATGGATAGTCAGAAGCAGGTAGTTACTCCTCCAAGTTTTTAAATAACCATTATTTCATATGGAATTACGATGGATCCAAGGGTTATGAGCATGATTAAGAAGATAAATTATTGACCTAGACAAGGACTAGGAAAAGATGAGCAAGGCATCCTGGAATTACTAGACTTTAAAACCCTAGATGATACAAGAGGAGTGGGCTATACTGGAGTTGGATTTGGCAGCAAAAGGGCAAGGAGAAGGTTTTTCAATGAGAATAACCTCCTAAGGAACATGGGGCCTTTGAAGGATAACTTTATCAAATAAAAAAAGGAAAAGTTCTATCTGGGTGAAAAGGAGCATGTCCAAGTAGTTGGTGTGGATGTCCTTGGGTTCGAGATCTTCAAAAAGTAGATAATTGAGAGGTTGGTACAAGACAACAAGGATAAGGTGATGAAGATAGTTGCTAAAAAGATGAAAGTTGAGGATATTGAAGAGCTGCTTTATCTGCCACCTAATAAAGAACCACAATAGGATTTAGCTAGCATTATTAATAATAGTTTTAGTAATGTTTTTTTTATGAAGAAACTGTTGTAATAACATCTTATTTGTTTGAAGATGAAAACTCTATTTTTCCTATGGTTAATGATATGAATTCTGGTTTGGCTTACTTGTGTGATGTTGATTCTGATGGTCTTATGCATTTTAGTAATGATCATTCATGCATGTTTAACATTAATTATATTCAATTAGATTTATTAAACATAGGCACAAATGAACAACCAAAACACATTTCTATATTATACGATTTAACTTCTAATGAGAGAGAAAAATTTAAGAGAATATTAACAAAAAGAAAGGTAGTATTTGCTTGGTCCTATGGGGATATGCTAGGGTTAGATAGAAAAATCGATGAGCATCACATTCTAATATATTCAGAAGCTAAACCTGTTAAGTGAAAACATCGTAAGTTGTGGCCAGAGTGGACAAAAAAGATAAGGGAGGAAATCGCTAAGTAAATCCAAGCTAATTTTTTTAGAAGTAGTGGAATACCTTTAATGGTTGGCAAACATATTACCAGTTCCCAAGAAAGATGGAAAAGTACGAATGTGCATAGACTTTAAAGATCTGAATAAGGCATGTCCAAAAGATGACTTTCCTTTACCCTATATTGATGTAATTGTCGATAGTACGACATATAGTGTAATGTATTCCTTCATGGATGGGTTCTCAGGTTATAATAAGATAATAATGGTAGTTATGGACAAGATCAAAATTGCTTTTATCCTGGAATAGGTGACGTATTGCTACAAGGCGATGCCCTTTGGGTTAAAGAACACATGAGCAACTTATCAAAGAGCAGCCACTACCTTATTTCATGATATGATGCATTAGGAAGTGGAAGTGTATGTCGACGATATGATGGTTAAGTTAGAAACAAGAGAAGGACACTTTGAGGCTCTAGATAAGTTCCTAGCAAGAATAGAAAGATATAACCTAAGACTTAATCTAAAGGAATGTATCTTTGGGGTGACTTTTGGAAAAATATTGGGGAACATAGTTAGCAACAGAGGAATAGAAGTCAATCTAAACAAGATCAAAGCCATCAAGGAGATGCCAACGCCAAGAACGGAGAAGGAAGTACAAGGTTTTATTGGAAACCTGCAGTACATCAGTAGGTTTATTGTAAGACTTACCATGATTTGTGATTTGATCTTTAAGCTCTTGAGGAATAATCAACCAGTGGAATCAAATGAAGAATGTAAAAAAGCCTTTGATAAGATTAAGGAATATCTAACTAACTCACATGTGTCAAGACCACTGAGGCATGGTAAACCCTTAATCTTATATTTGGCTTTGGAAGAAAAAGCAACGGGGGCAATGCTTGCATCAAAAGGACTAAAAGGGGTGGAGTACGCAGTGTATTATCTTAGTAAAGAGTTCCTGCCATATGAAGAAATGTAAAATCTAGTGGAGAAGACATGTTTGATAATGATATGGGCTACAAAGAAGCTAAGGCATTATTTCTAGTCTTAGAAAGTACAAGTTGTCTCAAAGATAGATCCTTTGAGGTACTTATTTTAAGCACCAGCTTTGAATAGAAAGATGTCTCGATGGTTGGTACTTTTAATTGAGTTTTATATAGAGTACGTCACTACTAAGGTCATCAAAGGAAGAGCAGTGGCATAATTTCTGGCCCAAAATGCAGTTGAAGGAAATGAGCAGTGGAATCTAGAGTTTCCAGATGAGAACTTAGTAGTAATAGAACAATGTGAATGGAAGGTTTATTTGATGGAGCTATGAATAATAGAGGAGCAAGGCTAGGAATAATTCTTATTACACCAGGAGGAGAAACCATCCTAATGGCCAAGAAATTAGACTTCAAGGTTACAAACAACATGGCTGAGTATGAGGCATGCATCTACAACATGGAAGCAGTGCTAGCAGTTGGAGCTAAAGACCTATTGGTTTATGGAGATTCCATGTTAGTCATTAGTTAGGCTAATAAGAGTGGGAAGTGAAATAAGAGAGGTTGAAACCTTATAGTTGCTATTTGAAGAAGTTAACGAGAAATTTTGCTAAATGTCTTTTCATACATTTACCAAGAGATGAGAATAAAATGGTGGATGGCTTGGCAACACTTTCTTCAATATGGGATAAATCGACAGGAACAATGATGAAGCCTTTGGTAATAATGAAAATGAAAGCTCCATGTTATGGTGAGGAACAAGTCAGGAGTATCCAAATAGGGCCAAAAGAAAAGCCATGGTTTTATAATGTCCAGAGATTTATCGAGGAAAGGAAATACCCAAAGGAAGCAACTTCCAAAAAAAGATATGCTCTTCGTGTTCTTACATGCCAATATGCAAGTTATGACGGGATGTTATATAGAAGGATACTAAATGGAATACATCTAAGATGTCTTAAGAAGGATGAAGCAGAACAAGCAATGAGAGAGATTAATGTAGGGGTTTACGGATCTCATATAAATGGAATGATTATGGCAAAGAAAATGATTCGGTAAGGGTATTACTGGATGAGCATGGAAAAGGACTGTATCTGAGTAATGAGAGAATGTCATCAATGTTAAGTACATGGGAACCTCAATCATCTTCCCCCTACAGTGCTAAACAGTTTAACATCTCTATGGCCCTTTGTAGCGTGGGGAATAAATATAATAGGGGAAGTAAAACCAACTGCTTCGAACAGGCACAAGTATATAGTAGTTGCAATTGATTACTTCTCTAAATGGATAGAAGTAGAGTCCTTTGGTACCTTGAAGGCTAGACAGATGGCAAGGTTTATCGAGAAGAATCTTATTTGTAGATATGAGGTCCCGCATCATGTTGTGACAGACAATGGTGTTTAGTTCTAGGCAGAGATGACTGAATTATTGTAGAGATATAAGATCGAGCATCATAAGTCCTCGCCTTATCAGGCTAATGGCGCAATTGAAGCAGCTAATAAGAATATAAAGAAGATCCTCTCCAAGATGGTGAAAATGCATAAAGATTGGTTTAAATATCTCCCTTTTGCCTTATGAGGATACAGAACTATAACACGCACTGCTACAAGACAAACTTTGTTCTCGTTAGTATATGGTTGTGAAGCGGTTTTGCCCATAGAGACAGAAATTAAATCCTTGAGAGTCGTTATGGAAGTAAAAATTCCTAAGAGTGAATGGATACAAAAGAGATTTGATCACCTCATTTCTCTAGATGAGAAAAGGATGGATGCTCTATTTCACACTCATATTTATTAGAAGAGAATAACGAGAGCTTTCAACAAAAGGGTTAAGCTAGGAAAAATAAAAGTTGGAGATATGGTATTAAAGTAGGCAAGGGCGATGGTGTTTGATCCGAGAGGAAAATTCAGACTAAATTGGGAAGGACCATATTTAGTAAAGATGATCTTGTACAAAGGAGTTGCAAATATATCAGATCTAGAAGGGAATGAGTTCATTGAGCCAATCAATCTGGATCATCTCAAGAAATGCTACCTTTAAAAAAAAAAAGAAGAAGTCTGTTGGCTAGAAAACCTGAAAAGGCTAGTCAGGCAAAAGTTAGGACATTCCCACTATTCAGAAAACCTATAAAAGGCTGGCAGGCAAAAATTAGGGAATAAAATAAAGAGATGATCCTGTTGATCAGAAAACTCGCAAAGGGCTAATCAGGAAAAAATTAGGGAAATAAAAGTGAGGAAAAAATGCTCAGTTAGAAAATCCGAAAGGACTAGCTGATAATAGGAGTTATGTCATATAATGTATTAAATATACTCATTTTTTCCCTAATTAATGAAATAAATTGAAATTATATTTCTATCAAACATTGCATATTCTATTTTTATTACAAAGTATAAAGACTTGAAGGAAAACTAAAACATAAGAAATCAGACTTATAAGACCACTATTTCATTTTTGTTTTTTTCTTTTGTGACTCATCTAATAATACTTGAGTCATTTTATAGCTAGTAAATTTTGGTGGTTTTGCAGATTGCACGACAACCTAAGCTTTGTAGTCATCGTCAATAGTCATGTCAACACTCAGGTGCATATTCTGCCCTAAAGCTCTGTAGGGCCACAAGTTCTTCACTTTGTCTAGAAAATCTTATCTTAGAGGGAAGCCTTCAAAGTTAATTGTAACAGCCACAATGTCATGACCCAAAACTAGGAGTCATGACCGGCACTAGGGAACGAGAATTTTTTCAAATCCGAAACCCATAGCAAGCCTTAGAAAATAAAATCATGCAATAAATAAATAAAAAGTATGACAAAATTAAAATTATTTGAACCAATATATAAAAAAATAGATACTCTAAATCCTTTCATAAATAAATATATTCATATAATATTCAAATACAACTCTTAGAGTACAAAATATCAAAATAAAATAATACTCTTTTGATACAATAACACTAATATTGCAGTTTCTAGAATACAAATCAGAGTTCAAAATATACATTTACATAAAATAGCCGGGACGAAAGAAGATCGGTGAAGAACTCTACTACTAAGGTCTGACGATATAAGATCTCCTGAAAAAAAAAATAATTGAGGGGGGTCAGACCTCACTGAGTGAATTATTATACTATATATACATGCAATCTAACCATATCCAATAAGGCATTCTTATATATATATGTATATTCATGCATTTCACACAAATGCTAAACTTTGCTTTTATAAATATATTAAATGCAGAAAACATTTATTTTAATACATGAAGGATCAAATAGAACCCTATCAATTGCAACCTTAATCAATCATATAATCACTCTAGCTATACAGGCTCACTTAAATCTAAGTAAAACACTTATTCCATTTTGGATAGTAGACTGACCCCGAGACACTAAGTCAACCGAGCTCCAGCAGTCTGACTGTCAGTGTGATTAGCCTCGAGACACTTGGTCAATCGAGCTCTAACAATCACACTATTAATCACATCATATCTCAATCATATCAATCAAATTGTAATCACCACAATTAATTCCTCACTCAAACCTAAATCTATCGCACCGGTATGTACACGGTCCTAGTGCTGCCCACTAGGTAGCACGTTCTATTGATATCCTTCATTTAAAATAAAACATTCATTTGGACAAACAAATAATGTAGAATAATAATCATAATGATAAAATAAACCATATATATACTAGAAATATACCTAAAATAAACTAAGTATATTTCGAATATATATATGTCAAATAAAGTCAAATCAAATATGAAATATACCAAAGATAAACCACTGATATACTTAAAAAAACAATTAAGTATGAATTGATAATATAACATGCATTTATTTGGAAATATATAAAAAATATACATAAAATATACTTAAAAACAATTTAAGTATAAATCAATAATATGACATGCAATTATTTAGGAATATACCTAAAATATACTAAAAAATATACCTAAAGTATACTAATCACAAGGTTTGTTAATAATGGGCTCGGGCCTTATTTAAAGAACTACCATATGGCATAAAACACATGCATTTGGAAAAAATTCTAGTGGAAATTGCTAAGTCATTACATGAGCTAAATCTTAGGTAATAAGCTTCGGCTCCCACAACTATATACCTTCATTATGTCTTCCTACTCAAGGGTTCATGTGACACGGATAAGTGTGTGCTATGAGTGAAAATAATCAAATACTCTACCACCAGGTTTGAGTGAAACACAAGCATCAAAGCAAAGACTATTGTCGGTTTATTTAGGACTTGGTGTGCACATTATGTGGAAATGTGTAGTGAATGCAAAATTTGTAAAGAAATAAAGAATAATCAAAGATGATAAATTAAAAAACACTTGGAATTAGTTTCTCTATTCCCTAGTGGAGTCACCATTGTAGGCGACGACATCCAGTGCATGCTCACGTGTTTGGCAACCATGACACTATATGAGCTTAGGACCCATTAAGAAATAAAAAATGGGCTTGGGGCCCAAAATAGAGATAGAGTCACCACCTAGATAAAAGTCAAGACATACTATACAACAACTAGATTCCATGGAGGTTCCCAGAAGCCGTCATTAGAGATTGAGTTCGAAAATTGGGTATGGGCTTTTGAAATGCCCACTTAATCTTGCAGTTAGCCTCCTTATGTGTTTCATATTTTATTACCTTTGATTATTAAATTATTTCCTTATTTTAACGTGGATTGCAATTGTTTCCAATTTTAGATTTTAGTTTGAGTTTGTACATTAATCTAATTGTATGCTTATAGCCCAATATACATTACAAATAAAATAAATAATTATAATTTACAATATACATTCCAAATAAATAGGGAAAGGGATTAAGGATTATAACGTTTAGTGCAAATAAATGTAAAATAAACCATACATAAACCAACAGTAAACTAATTAATTATAGAAATAAAACCTCTCAAGAACTAGTTAATGGAAAACTTATTTAGTAATTAAAAATCACCAAATAATCGCTGTAACAAATGCAAGTTAATCCCAGCTTATAAGACAATAACATTATTTACAAAATAATTACCAAACGATATTCAAAGAAAATAGAGATGCAAACACCAAATAATCCATAAAAATCACAAAAATCATCATATAATAATAATATTGAATAACATAATGATATGCATAAAATCAAAATATAATAAAACAACATGGAAATCATGCAAAATAAGCAAAATAGACATGAAAAATCAAAATATAAATATACAGGTTTTGATCAAGCGGCGATGCCTCTTCAAAGAGGTGTCGCCTCTTCAAAAAGGCATCGCCTCTTGACTAAGAGGCGATTTCAAATCACCTTAACACGAATAGGCATTGCCTCTTTAACAAAGACAATGACAGGTTACATTTCTTAAACTCTAAGAAACTTAAATGTTCATGCAAATGAATGAAGACTAATATAAATATATAAATATCAATAACTAATACTCAATCTTTTATGCAATCATACTTCACATATGACCTCAAATAAATAATAAGACTAAAAAAAACAAGTAAAGGAGTAATGAATTAAATTTTTGATGAAATAAAAGAACTCTGAGGCTCAAAAATAGGGAGTCTTACTGACTTGGATAAGGTTGATGCTCTTAACTAAGCCCTCATAACGTAGTTGTTTAACTTGGATGCTTGGAATGTAAAAGAACCTTCCTTATTCTTAAGAAATGAAATTCTTTTAGTCCCAAAGTCCCTCTTTTCTTCCTCTTCTTCCTGTCTTCTATTCTTTTTTTCTCTATTCTTTTTTAGCTCCAGAAATGTTCTCTATCCAAGAGTCCAAAAAAAGTCCCTTTCTCTTTCCTCTCTTTTTCTTTTTAAATCTCTCCTACTTTTCTTTTCCCAATTTCCAAAAATTCACTCTTACCCTCTCCCTATGCTCTTTTGTCATTTCCTATACTCTTTTTCCTCTTCTCCCTGCTTTTCTCTTTCTTTTTTACATCTGAAAATATCTAAACCTAAAGTAGGTAAGTCTTCAACTACTGCCATTTAATGTTGTAGAGGGTAGGTGTGAAGAGGCACTGCCTCTTTTATAAGGCATCGCCTCATCGATGTTGAGGGTGAAGAGGCAAAGCCTTTTTGTTGAGGCGATCACCTTTTCACCAAGGCCAGGTCTAGGCTTAGTGGGTTGTGAGGCAATAGGCCTTAGTGTTAGCTTATTATTTGGGCTTGAGTTTAGTGTTTTGGGTTTGGATATGATATTTTGGGCTTAGAGGCTTAGTGTTTGGGCTTCTAAGTTTATTTTAGAGAGGTTTCAGGCTTCTGTTGCGTTCTAAACTCATACTTTCTCATCATGAGGCTTTTGTTGCGGGTAGATCAAATTAAAGGTGTCCACATCAATTTCCAAATAAAGGTCGATGATCAAAGGGACCATGTTAAATATGTGGGTATAAAAACCATACTGCTAATTGATGTCATCGCTGATATGCTTCAAGACAATAATCTTTTTCACCTTAGGCCAATCTTAGCATAAACATTGTAATTCTGCCTACATCGTAAGTGGTTCATTAACAACTTACATCATATAGTGGTCTTTGGTATCCTGATATTGGAGCAACACATCTAATTCTTACATGCTCACCAACACTATTCCTTATATTGGTATAGATCAAATCAATATAAGGAATGGATGGGCTCTCCCTATTGCTAGTACTAGTACATTGCTTTTTCCATTATCATATTCTAATAGAAATTTTCATCTTAAAAATGTGTTTTATGTTTCTAGAATCACTAAAACTTTACTCTCTATTAAAAAATTCATAACTAATAATGGTTGTTTTTTTGAATTCTGGCCCAATAATTTTTTTGTCAAGGACTAGCTCACCAAGAACATCCTATTACCAGGATGGAGTGAAAATGGACTACATGTGATGCCATCTGTCCTATTAAAACAAGCATTGATTGTTGAAAATTCTTCTTTTGTTAAGTGGCATGCTCATCTTGGACACCCCAATAAGAAAACAGTTTCTTAAATTATCAAGTTAAATAATTTATCTATTTCTAATTCATCAAATACTTTTTTAGATACATGTTCTTTATGTCATTTAGGTAAATTAGCTCATTTACCTTTTGCTCATATGGAGCATAATACCACTGCACCTTTTCAAATAGTTGATTCAAATGTCTAGGGAACAACCCCATTGACATCTAGTAGTGGTTTTAGTTATTTTGTTTTATTATAGATAACTTTATGAAATTCACATGGATTTATTTTCTCAAAAATAAAAGTGATGCTTTTTTTTTTTGAATTAAAATCCTTGGTTAAATGCCAATTTAGTTCCTTTATTAAAGCTTTTCATTCTAATTGGGATGGTGAATATCAAAAATTACATAAATATTTTAAACAAAGCATAGTTCATCGTATTGCTTGCTCATACACTTATGAACAGAATGGTCTTTCAAAACAAAAAATTTGCCACGTAGTTGACACTAATTTAACATTATTAGCTCATTTTGGTCTTATGCTTTTGCAAGTGTTATCAATTCCATAAATTCTATACCGACTCCTATATTACAAAATAATAATTCTTTTTAAAAATTATTTCATTGTGCTCCTAAATATAATAAGACTCACATATTTGGTTGTGCAATTTTTTCTTATCTTAGACCTTATAATAAAAATAAGTTTTCTTATAGAAGTAAACCATGTGTATATTTGAGTATTTCACCTTCATATGTTGGTTGTAATTGTCTTGATATTAATATTGATTATGTATATTAAGAAAGACATGTTATGTTTGATCAAACAATTTTTCCTTTCAAAAACACTCCCATACAACTCCAAACTTCTACTCCACTTACAAGTCCTTTCCCATGGCTCATATTATCCCTTTTTCTCACTTCGGCCACATCAAGTACATCTTTAATTTCTTCTCCACTTATTTCTTCAACAACCACATCCTCTTTTATATCATCACCACCCTCTTCTCCTTCTTCTACTCCTTTAAATCCTACCACTTTATTTCCATCCCTGATCCTTTCTCATTCCTTAACTACTACCCCATTTTAATCCTATTCTATTGGCCTAAATTTCATTGTTAAGTTATCTAAATATGATTCTAACACTTCAGTACCTACTTCAAATTCGAAAACCATTAATCTTAATCGCATCCATCTAATGTAACTTCAACCATCAACTATCAATAAATACTAAGCTCTTGTTGCTCTTCACAAAAATAATAATAATAATAATGTCACTTTTTTAGAACATGAACCTTGACGTTTTTAAAGAAGCTAATTAATATTGTGAATGGATACAAGTAATGGACAATGAAATGCAAGCACTTCTTACCAACCAAACATGGACCCTTGTCGCAAACCACCTGGAGCTAACATAATTGACAATAAGTGGATTTATAAGATTAAAAGTTTGTCTAATGGCACAATTTCTCACTACAAAGCATAGTTAGTAGTAAAAGGTTTTACTCAACTCTCTGGCATTGACTACAAAGAAACATTTAGCCCTGTCATTATAGTCATAACTATTTGAGTTCTCATTGCTCTAGCCACAATGCATAAATGACCAATGCACCAATTAGATGTCTTAAATGCTTTCTTACATGGCTATCTTATTAAAGATCTTTACATGACTCAACCCTAAGGTTATGTCAATTTTGATTTTCCTTCTCATGTGTGTAAACTACAAAGATTGATCTATGGCCTCAAATAGGCCCCTCGTGCTTGGTTTTATCATCTGACAACATTTCTTCAATCTCTACAATTTATACCCTCTAAGGCAGATACTTTTTTAATTATTTTAAGACATGGAACAACATTGTTTTTCTCCTAGTGTATATTGATGACATTGTTATCACATAATCTTGTATTCAGTTGGTTACACAAATTATCACTAAACTGCAAGATGAGTTCCCTGTTCATGATATAGGCCACCAATTAAGTTGCTTCCTTGGCATTAAATTGGATATTCAACCAACTGGTACCAAATTTTATAACTTGCACACTATAACATGGTGGATTATAAGCCTTACTCCACTCCCATGGTTGTCTCCCCTCTACTGTCTAAACATATAATTGATAAAATTTTGCAAGTTGATGTATTCCGTCAAATTATTGGAGCACTTCAGTATGTCACTATTTCTCACCCTAATATTGCCTTTAGTGTGAATAAACTCTGCCAATATTTGCATGCTCATACTGACATTCATTGGAAGGAATTAAAACATTTACTATGCTATCTCAAAGGAACCTAATCAACTGGCTTATTTTTCCTAATTCATTTTAATCTTTCTCTACATTATTATACAAATTGTGACTAGGGTGGGGATTTGGATGATCAACACTTAACTAATGGTTATGGTATTTTTCTTGGATCATCTTTGGATTCTTGGTTATCAAAAAAACAACCCATCATAGCTTATTCATTAACAAAAAGTGAATACAAAGTAATTGTAAATGCTACATTCGAATTAATTTAGTTAAAAGGTATTTTTAGAGAACTTGGTTTCCCTATTACTATTATCAACTTGTGGTGTGATAATGTGGGTGCTATTTATTTGAGTTTTAATCCTGTTTTTCATGTTTGCACCAAGCATATTGAATTAGATTAACACTTTATACATGAACAGGTCACTAATGGTTTCATTCATATTTAGTTTCTCTCTACTCAGGCACATCTTATTGATTTTTTTACCAAATCCTTGTCCTTGTCTCATTTTAATTTCTTATGCTTGAAACTTTAACTCAATATAGAGCACAGGTTTATTAGGGGATGATAAGATAACAATACTCAATTAGTTGTTAGTTTGTTGTACATAACAAATCTAGTTAGTTATACATGGTCTATTCTCTTGTAAACTTTATATATTAGAGTTGTACTTTCACAAGGAACACACAAGATAAAATTGTTCTATTTCTCACCCATTAGTCTTAACCTTCGCATGGACAAGGTTGAATGGATTACAATGGTAGTTCACTTCATCAATACAGTGTCTATTGGAGGGCATAATCTTAAAGGTGAAGTATCATATTTTAGTTTTTTATTTACTTGAACAAAAAAAGTTCAAGTGGGTCTATGTTACAAGTAGATATGCGACCTTCTCTTAAGGCTAATAAGACATTATATGGTTCTTTTTAGTTGAGAGATCATTAAGCATATGCTGAAGTTACCAAAGCCACTTATGTTATTAAAAAGGTATCAAAGAATACAATTTTGTGTAAGAATAAAGTGCAGATTATTAAAGATGGTAAGAGTGCAATGCAAATTGTTGAAGATGCCAAAGATGGTGCAATTACTACTAGTGGTTATTTAAATTTGGAAGAATATAACACCAAGCTAGATGATGTCGATTGGTTTTCACGATCATGTTTTGCTATTTTTAAGAATATTCAACTTATTTTCTCATTTCAATGATTAATTCAATCTTTTTGCTCTATGTTTATTCAAGTTAAATATATGGGTGGTAAGATGATTTTATTAACGTTTGCATTAACACAAGATTAAAGCTAATGTTATTCTTTAAATTTGTTTATGTATTAATGGTTTGATAAGTTAATGGATTGGCAAGAGGCACTAGCTATAAAGGACAAGTTTGTTTTGATTCATTGTCATGGTATACATGCCCATTTATGGTTGCACATTTTCTTTAAATGGTTAGCTTCTTATTTTAGTACATATTTAACATCCGACATGAATACCTAACATCGATATTGATTTGACACAACTAGACTCTTATTCAAATTCCTCATTTATGCTACCAATTAATTAAAAAAATTTGATGGTTCATGATTCTAAAAATTATAAGATTATAGTAGAGTAGGATTTTTGCTCAAACATTTTCTCATAGTGCTAAATAATATCAACACTAACATCATCCTGTTTGACTTTTAATGAATTAAACTTGGGGAAAGCTAATGAGGATGATAATTTATAAGGTATCGTAGCCCAAGTGGATGTGAGCAATGTTGGATCAGTTGACAGGAGTGAAAAATTGCGAAACAATGGTGATTCTAGTGAGGACAATATTAGAAATATTTTGAAAATAATTGATGAGGGGCATACGAGAAAATTCAAATTTTAATTTGGAATAATTCATAGTTGGTGGATTCTTTAGACATGATTTAAGGGAAGTAGTTCATAATGATTCAAACCTTATAGTTGTTATCCAACAGGTATGCAATTCACAAAATACTTCCAATGTCTCTTAAGGCTTGGGCTTGGGTAACTCTATAGATTTGGACCTACTACATGTTGCACCTCTTGCTAATATTCCAGCCTATTATGGAAATGTTTTACAGCCCACTGTGCACCAAAATCAGTAAAGATGTAAAGCTAAGTCTTTGTCGAATTTTAATTTTAACACTACCAAGAGTAAACAAAAAATTAAGGGGAGTAGAAATACAATACAGTGAGCATCTTCTCAATTTATCAAGAATCAATGTTCGAAAACAACTTAAAAACCTAATTAAAATTATCTTCATTGAGGAGGTAGGGGTTTTTTCATCACTTGAGTTTTCATAACTTTCCCTATATGATTAATAAAATATATTAAAATTTTTGCTAATAAAAAAAAAACTAAGTAAACTAAATAATATTGGCACTTTTAAAGGGTGGCCACGACTGGTTTGGGTTTGGAACCAGTCTAGTCAAATTTTACATCGGAATCAATCAAAATTAAAACTAACTTTAAACCAAAAGAGGACTGATTTAGAGTCAGTTCACCCTCTAATAGAACCAGAACCAATAGTTTCAATTTTGAACCGTAAAATTAAAAAAGAAAATTCATCATTAAGCCAACCAAATTGGCCCTAAAAATCATGAACCGATCAAACTGGAACTATGATTCGAAAGCCACCTATTTAGAATTGGCCCAAAACTGAGAGGAAGGGCAGTTCCAATCCAGTTCTACTCTTCATCGAACCATGAACCAACGGTTCCAAACTAGAACCATGAATCGAAATCCACCTATTTAGAATTGGCCCAAAACTGAGAGAAAGGGCAGTTTTAGTCCAGTTCTACCCTTCATCGAACCATGAACTAGTGGTTCTAAACTAGAACCATGAATCAAAATCTACCTATTTAGAATTGGCCCAAAATTGAGAGGAATGACAGTTCCAATCCAGTTTTGCCTTTCATCGAACCATGAACTAGTGGTTCCAAACTAATACCTTCGGTTCACGAATCATGAACACCCCTATATTTCAGCATATATATTTTTTGGAGATGTAACCAACAAACACCATTAAAAATTTTAGGATGAACATGAAATATATTACAGTATATCTATTAATTATTATATTTGTATAGGGTTTTCTTAGTTAGGATTTTGTTGAGAGTTTTAGATGCTTAATATTAAAAATATGGCTAAAAATTGAAAGAATTGTTGTATAAATCAATGTTAAGGTGCAACTATTTTAGAAATGGATATGAAAATTTAAAAGTTTCCATGTTGGATTCAAATTATGATGTGGATATTGATCAAAGTGATCAGAAGGCATCATGAGTTGGGGTAAAGAAATGTTTACGTTCATGCAGTCAATTGACACACCCACAAGAGTAGACGTAAGAGCGATTGTAAATGGCAAGGAACTTATCATTGACGGCGGAAGGTCCTCACTAATGGAGAGAAACATTCAAAAGATGTGTAGCGATTTTCCCACTAAACCTAGAGCTCGCTTCAAGCTGGGAACAAAAATGCAATGTAGCGGACAAACTATAACATTTAGTTTAAAAAATTCTGCATAAATGTTAAAATAATTTTTAGAAACTTTTAATTATCTTCTTATAATTTTACATGGATTAAATTAAATTAATTACAGTTCAATAAACTTTAAATATTAATCACTTAAATAAAAAAAATTAAAAATTGATTTTTTTTTTTTAAAATAGCTAGATAAGAGAGTATCTTCAATGAAATCTTAACCTTTGAGCCTCACTGTTGTAATTAGACAATAAATTAATATTCTTTTAATGAATTAGATTTGGGATAGAAAGAAATTTGTGGAAAAAGAGTTTTCTGGTTAAGTATATGCGTGATCCATTATTATAGATTGCATCAAGACAAAAGTTGACTAAAAAATATTGTTTAAAACAACCACCATGCACTCAATTAAGCAAGAGTTTCATAGTTAATAACATTTTATTAAGAAACTCATGCGAAAGGGACACATGAACTGGATTAACTTGGCAAACAAAAACACATAATTAAACTAATTTTTTTCTGAATAATTAATAGAAGTTGCTTAGATTACACTCCCGTTGGCTTAAGTACAACTAGACATGACACTATAATTAAGGGTTCATCTTTTAAAGCCACCACATCTACACACACATCATGCATGATGAAGTGCTCTAGGCAATTTGTTTTTTAATTAATGTAATTATGTTAGATTATTAATAATCAGTTAATTTAATTTTAAAAAACCCATGTAAAGACAAAAGTTAACATAACGTGTAGTATTAATTTAGTAGTTGAAGATGATGATGATGAATTAGGTCAATTAAATTAATTAGCAGCATTCTAGGTTTTTCAGTTTATAATAGCTGATAGGAGTGAAACCCACGAACGTCAAATTAAAATGGATTATCAATTTTTTTTTTTTTTTTTGCTCTTATTTGTTTGTTAGTTTTAATAAAATATGTTACTGAGATGGAGGATGACAACAAAGAAAAATTATTCAATTAATAAACCTACGACAATATGATTATGGCATCAGTAAATAAAATAAACCCTGTAAAACTACTTCAACTTTATACATGCACACGACAGGCGTGCCATGGAGATGATATATAGAGTTGCTCATTTATTTATTTATTCATTAATGAATCATGTTTTCATGCAAATGAGTTACATATTATAATCAGAACTGAACAAATCTTAAGAATTTCATTTCACAAAATTAAAAGTTAATTCTAAAAGGTTTTTAACTAAATACACTCACTTCAATTTATAACAAATTTTACAAAAAACCGTCAGAGTTGGTCATCCATTATTTCTCCTTAAAATAACCGTGTCACCTACAACCTACGTCATTCATGGCTTCTGGTATTTTCTAGTCTTAAGACCATTTAAGAGGCCATGTTGAATAGGCCTTATAACTTGGCAGTTAAAAGCCTTTTATTGAAAAGTTGAAATGTTCAGAAGTCTTTATTGTTAGTTGCTTGTAGTTCAAGAATGCCAAAAATTTTATTTTGTAATTGCTATATATCCTCATCTCTAGAAACCTTAGCTTCTGCTGTTGATGCCGATGGACTGTTTAATGCAATTTCTGCTGCAGTTCAAAATATAAGGAAGCAAACATTGTAAGCTCAGACTGGAGAATATGCAAGCGGTTCAAACCTATTTCAGACTCTGCAAGAAGATCATCAGTGGCAATGGAGCCTTTATGCGCAGCTGTGAATAAGTGAAATCAAAGAGATAAAGCATCCAATGCATAATCTCACAGCCAACCAATACTGCAATGTAATAGAACATGACTTACAAGTGATGACCGACTCAATCATTTTACCAGTGTGCATTGCAAGTATTCTATTTTCGAAGATTCGAAGATTAAACTATGCATGCATACGTAGAGTACTTTCGCTAAACTCCCCAATTTCTTTTCCTAACTTTTGTTTCAAGTACATGAATTTACTTAGCGACTTCTTACATAATGTATAGTTAAATCCTGACAAAATAAAGAATATAATTAGCTAAAACCATGAATCTGAATGTTTTCTGCCTAAAATTTAAAACTTCAAAACTTCTTGTCTAATTTGGGTGTATTGCACCCAATGTTGGTTATATATATGTGTATATATATATATATGTGCTCCATTTTTATTTGCCAAGTGTAAAATACACAGCCAACTGTTGGATGTAATACTTTGAGCGTGCACAAGAGTCTCCCTTAAAACTTTTTTCTCCTCCGTATGTTTTATGTGAGGCAGAACCCTTCAGTTCTAGAATATGTGGGTTTGAACAGAGTAAAACTTTCTGATATGCTCTTTTGCCGCATCTCCTTTAATTATATCAGTAATGCGGTTTCCACCCATTTCCAGGCCAAAGAACCCGCATGTATAACTAGTGTCAGTTTAACACACGTGCAAAATTTCACAATAAATGCCCTAAAATATAGGACTTAAAACATGATGACGTTCAATTTACTTGCTCAGAAGCAAGCACGCCAATGTAAAAATAGAACAAGGGAATGTATTAATTCCTATGCTGAAGGTAATTGCTCTCATATAATTAGTGATGCAAAGTATAGGACCAGATACTGAGTTCGCATTGTTGAAGCCTATAAGTCATGACAAATTCCATTAACGTTGTTAGTAAAGAACATAACTATAGTAGCAATATTCATCAATATCCCCAAACAGGCTATTCTAAGGTATAACCAGAAAGTATGATAAACATTTTATAATCTTGATAGCAGAATCAATCAACTTGGTTTCTAGTTATCACACAGACAATGGGAAATTCAAACCTTCACTCTGTTAAAACTATTTGACAAAAATTCCATCACAAAAATATAATCTACTGAAACCAGCAAAACCTTGTAAGAAAGCCGGCAGTCAAGTTAACATTATCTATGTTAGATCACATATAATCAAGCAAATTGAAAAATTATTAAAAAATAATAATTAAGCATTAAGTAAAATAAATTCTGTTACAAAGAAAATGTATAATAAAGCACAAAATGAGGGATAAATCTAATGCAAATTACAACTTGAAAGCTTCAAAAAATGGGAGGGGGAAGCAAATTGCTTTGACATGTCTAATGAATTCTAAACATGTTATGCACCATTGAGTATTGACTGCAAGCTTCCCTGAACAAGGAATCTATGAGAAAGATCATAGAGCTGAAATTTTAGGATTCTGAGTTAGTGGACATGCCTACACATAGTGATGATGAATCAATGGTGCATGAGTTATTTTAGGTTCAGCAGTGCTATCATGAAGTATGAGAACCCAAAATATGAGTGACTGAAACAAATAGCTTATAAGGAGCACAAAGCCATCAAACCAATGATAGAAATGAGTTTAATTTCAATACATGAAATCTATCTCAAAATTTTTATCAACTATCACCAGATCAACCAAACAGAAAGTAACAACATTCAGAATTACCAATGACTACAATCATATTTTCAGACAACACAAGCCATGTAATTATTCATTCATTCATACACCAGCACAAAAGAAAAAGAAAAAAAAAAAAAAGATGAAATATCATCAATCTGATCTAGCAATAAACAACAGATAAAAAATGGATTTCAGAATGCTACCGAATCAGAGGGCACCAATTCACATCAAGAAGCAAAAAAAAAAAAAAAAAAAATTACTTTGAAAAGCATCCAATTACCAAAATTCAAAAATCACACACTGTAAACAATCAAGTTAATAGGGTTTTTCAATGGTAATGAATTGGTGGCATGTTCCCGGTAGGATATCATGGAAGATGTGCTGAAGCACTGGGAAAAAAAAATGGGCTTCAGAGTGCCAGATTGGTTGATATTGTACATCAGAGACGAGGAGGAATCCATTATCTCCAACTATATGAATAGGAAAGGAAGATGCATCAGTGATCTATCAAAACATTTCAAGAGGGATAACTAAATTGATGTTCCATAAGCTATGCAATAGCTATTCTTGACAGATATGTGGAACAGGTGTCTAACAAGATAGTTATTCCTAGCTTAAAATTTTGACCAAAATTGAGAATAGTTATCCCTTATGGAATAGATATCCAGTTCCTCGACTAATGGCTACTAGGTGAACCAAACATGGCTAAAATTTTGGACCAACCAAAGCTGGGGTGTTATAATGATAGGGGGAGAGAAGCTTTAAAATTTCTAATGTAATATTTCCTAGTAATATAAATACTATATGTGAAAGAAATAGAACACATTTTTACCTAAAAATGTGAACTAGCACCAACAAATTATCTTTAAGCATCTAACATGCTTTCAATGTTTCTGATGCTTGTTAAAAGGCACTGGCAATATAATATACATGTTCAAATGTTAAAGCCTAAGAGAGGCACTGACATGTTGAAACTGGCAAAGCTAATCTAAAGCATCAACAGATTTTGAAAGAGAGTGTCATCTCAAAGTGTCAGGACTTCAGGTTTGGTATGGTAATACAAACTACAAAGGCTAGAATTGCAAAAAGGACATCAGATGACCTGTGTAAACTTTGCAGAATATTAAGGAGAAAAGAAAACTTACATTCAAGTTTTGATGAAAATGAATAAAGGAAGAACCTCGCATATTACTGTCCTTGACAACGTACTTTCTATCTTCAGCTTCTCTGCCTGAGCTCCATAACGTTTGGAATGTATCCAGCTGATCTCAACAATTTTGTCAAACCATTCAAAGTTCCATATATCAACTCACTCTCAGGCAGCCTCTCATCTAGAGAATGAAACTCAAAAACACCATCATTGACCTCAATCAAGCTACATCCTGGTAATTTTTTGAATCCTGTATCCCTCATTGCAACTTTGAATCGTGCAACATCTTTCCATCTCCCAAGATCACTATATATATTTGAAAGCATGACATAATTTACAGGGTTCTTCGGCTCAAATTCAATTAGTTTTTTAAGTGCCAATTCCGCCAATTCAACATTTTTGTAAACCCTACAAGCCCCAAGCAAGGCAGCCCAAATAACAGCATCTGCTTCAATGGGCATCTTTGTCACAAAGTCTACAGCCTGATCTAAAAGGCCAGCTCGTGCAAGCAGATCAACCATGCAACCATAGTGCTCTATCTGAGGCACAATCGAGTAATCATCAACCATTGATTGGAAATATTTAAAGCCATCATCAATTAATCCCATGTGTGTGCAAGCACACAAAACACCTAAAAAGGTTATTCCATCTGGCTTCTCTCCAGCAATTTTCATTTCTGAAAACAAATTTAAAGCATCTGTTCCACACCCATGCACTGCTAAGCCCCCTATGAGGGTATTCCAGCTGATCAAATCTTTCTTATCCATACTTTTGAACACATCAATTGCATTTTCTACATTTCCACATTTTGCATACATGTCAATCAAAGCATTCCCAACATATACATTTCCTTTATATCCATTACTCTGAGCATACACGTGCACCCATTTTCCCAAATCAAGAGCACCCAATCTTGCACATGCAGACAACACAGTCACAAGTGTGGCATCATTAGGAACTACATCACCATCAACTAGCATCCTCTTAAACGAACTAAGTACTTCAAGAAAACAGCCACTATGTGCATACCCTCCTATTAATCCATTCCAAGAAAAGACATTCCTTTCAGGCATCTCTTCAAACAGTCTTTCACAAGCCTCAATATCTCCACTATTAGCATAACCATTCAAAATAGTATTCCAAGACATAACATCCTTATATGGCATCTTATTGAAAAGCTCCTGAGCTTTTTTCATATCACCTGTTTCAATATAGCCTGAAATTACAGTATTCCATAAAACAACATCACGTTCAGGAGCTAAATCAAAAAGACGACGTGCAGTTTCTATATCATTACAAAAAATAAAACCTCTAATAATTGTTGTCCAAGAAACCACGTTTCTCTCTATCATCTCACCAAACACTCTATAAGCCGATCCTATTTCTCTCCCACTAGAATAAAAATCAATTAACATAGTGCCCACAAATGTGTTAGCTCTAAATCCACTCTTTATCACAAAACAATGCAATTCTCTACCTTCTTTGAAAGCACTAATCTTTACACAAGATTTAAGAATCATTGGCAGAGTAAAGCAGTTAGGCATAATATCAAAGCTTCTCATTTTTCTAAACAAAACAATAACATCCCTGTGAAAATCGTTGAAGGAATACCCTTTAAACATTGCATTCCAAGTAGAGACATTTGGCAGAGGAATTTGATCGAACACCATATAGGCATATTGCATTCTCTTGAGCGAAGCATATGAAGCGATAATCCTTGGAGCGATATAATCATTGAATTGAAACCCATGAGTGATAATATGGGACTGGATTTGGCGAAGGTGATTAAGGGTCTTACATGAATTTAAGAGTGAAATTAGCTTGTCTTCAATAAGTCTACGAGGGACATTTCGAGCTATAGTTGGTGCAAATTTCGCCACTTTTTTAGCAGAAAAATAATGTTGAGCAAAGATACAGAGATGGGTTTCATATGTTCACGTAAAACTCCGGTTTGCAGTGAGATGAGTGAATATGCAGAATAAGTTATGGCGGCGAAGGCTGAATCAAAATATTTGGATGAAATTAAATAATTAAATATTCCACGACTTTACTTTTATTTATTTATTTTATAATTATTAAATGAGAATATATTGAATTATACAATAATATTTATTATTATTAACAAGGTAAAATTTCAAAAAAAATAAAATAAAATTTAAAAAAATTTAAAAATGGAGTGTAGATATGAAGGGATGGAGATAGATAGATGATGAGTTAATAATAAACAAAATGCTTAATACATGTGATGCCTATTCACCTTGGCAATTTTTGTCACTTTAACATTTATATTTATACTTTTACCGTTTAGACACCTTAAGTTGCTGAAAAAGTAATTTATAAATACTTTTTTACTAATGTGGCAGATACTTGTGATCAAATGCGAATGAGCGCGTGAAATGAAAATTTTGACGATGCTCAGTGTATAACAGGACTTAAACTCTTTTTTTATTTTTTGATATACAACGGAAAAGAAAAACAACAGCTAACAAACTTTGGAATAAACTACACCCACTCTTGTCATGCTCAATCCATTCCCACACTTTTAAAGGCAAAGATTGTAATTGATGCATACCCAAAGGAATGTTATACGCATAAGAAGCCAAAGCATTAGTAGAAAAATTACACTCCAAGAACACATGTAAAACCTGAACAGCCCACTCCTTACCATAATTACTAATAAGGAATTAACCATCACCTTCAATCACTTAAATATGTAATATTGACAATGCCCTTACAGGAGAAAAATTGAAGAAATGAAACATAATCCTCCAACAAATACCAAAATGAATGTACTGGGATGAGAAATGGAGATTTCTAAGTTGTCCTCTAGGCCCTTACAGGCATCTTTGACACCATTTCTCTAAGATGATCATATCGACTGCATTGATAATCAATCCACACTTACAGTTGCCTTATGGCCTCTCTCTTCTCTTCTCCCAGATCTACTATACCTTCATCCTTTTCTTTCACCATCATCTCTAATGTCATTACCTTTCTATGCAATTCATTGATAACTTTAGTTAGGTTTTATTTCTACACTTCATTCTTGCTTACCATAACCTCTAAGACTTCAACTTTCTCTCTTAATGTTGGTTCCTTTTTTTTTTTGCATCCTCCTATTGAACAACTAGATCACCCACTTCTTTTTCTAGCTTTTCCTTCTTATTCTTCATCTGAATTACTTGACTCTTTGCAATAAGAATCTCATTTAAGAATTCCAAAACACATTGTTCATATCTGTTGCAGTCCTCTTCAACTCTGAGGCCAAAGCTTCCACTCCATTTAAGGCGGTGTTCACTATCTCTGAAAAATCTATGACCATCTTGTGACAGGCATCTTTAGTAGCAGTAATTATCCTAGGCAGTGTAGTAACCCTTTCTACCAGCATCCTTTGCTCTTGCTGGTAATTGATTTTTGCCATTTTAAAGCTTTCTTCCTTCTCATGTAGTAATTGCTTTATGACCCAGAGCTTCTTTTTTTTTTTCCTTCGCGTTAATTAAGATGCCACTTCCAAACAAAACTATGTATTGCTACTAACACCAGTAAGATTAAAACTAGAATTAAAATTTAGTAACTTAATAATCCCTACAGGAAGGGTATGGAGGACTGTAGGTCTTTTTACCACTATAGGTCAAGCAAACATACCAATTACTTCCAAGAAGGCGATGAATGGAGGCTACTAGGTAACGACAATTGCCAAATAACTCAATATATCTATTGATAGCTTCCACTTCTACAAGCAAATCTGACTCTACCACCAGTCTATCTATGCTCAAATGTTAAGCCAAGCGAAGTCCTAAGAGAATGCTCCATAGCTCCGATTCCAAAACTGAGCAAACACTAAGCCCTTGCATAAAACCCACTAGCCACCAACTTGTGTGATCCCAGAGAAGACCTCCAAGGCCAGCTTCCAGCGAAGCAGTCACACAACTTTTGTTCACATTCAATTTGCAAAAGCAAACATAGAGATAGTGCCACTTTTACCATTAATCTGACAAAAAAAAATCCTAAATTTCAAATTATAGTAGTATTCAAATAGAACCCAGAAAATCCCTAAAAAAAGAATAGAACCCAAAAAAATCAAATTATTACCTTAAATAGGTGAATCCTAAATCATTATAGAACTATCATCCGATGACCATTCAATATCAGCTAAATCTAATGTGTCAATAATAAAAGTACTCATTATCTCCTAAGTATAACATAAAACTAGATTTATATAATCCTTGCAATCTCGTCTTCTACAAATTGCAGTAAATTTCCATCTTTAGTAAAAGAAATGTCTTTAAAAGCATGTTTCAGCCATTGAACATGAACACAAACCATGTTAACAAATGACCAAAAAGTTAAACGCAATTAAAAATCCAATGTAGTAAGTATATGGCGACTATATGGACTTTATCTAGTGGCTTCGATAACTCTACACTCAAGTGCCTTCGATAAGATTGTAACTCAAGCTATCGAAATAGAATGATGAGTAATTTGTAATGGAAACTCAGAGATTTTGAGTAATTTATGATAGATGATGAAATTTAGGGATTTAGAATTTGGGGATAATTTGAAACATATCTTTCTTTCTGTTTTTTCACTTTTAAGCTCTTTTTATTATTTTATCATTGCTTTTATATATGTCATCTTAATCAACACAAAGGAAAAACACGCGCTTGAATGATTCTTTAATTCAACTGAAAATGGTTTATAAATCACCTTTTTGACAAGGTATTTAAATGGCAAAATTGTAAGTATGGGTGTTAAAGTGACAAAAATTGCAAAGTTCAGGGGTTGCAGATGTATTTAGCCTAAATAAAACTTAGAATTAATGCAATAAAAAAGAAGTGCTCTCTAGGACTTTCAACTTCTAGTAGAGAAAATAGTTCTCTTTCATAATGTGTTTCAATTAAACTTCCATCTACACAAAATAAAAACACATATTTGCTTGAGCTCTCATGGAGAACTCAAATCGATAAAGTATTGCATATGAGAAGGAAAACACTAGCCAACGAATAATGACTCTACAACTTTCAGATTTGCCAAAAAAGGTAATTAATTAACAAAAAGAAACTCTAGTAGGGAAAGTCTTCGCATTGAGGAAATACACTTTAGCTTCCATATCCCAAATCATCTCTTATGTATGGTCTTTTTCTAACCTTATGACAGTAAAGGAATTATCAAGTTTCAATGTCTTCCTTTTCAAGTTCAAAATTGAAAGGGAAAAGCAAAGGGTTCAGGAAGGCAGGTCATGGGTAATACACATAAATCTTTTAGTATTGAAAGACTAGAGCTTAGATTTAACCATGGATGAGCTTGAATTCAGTCAAGAAAGCTTTTAGGTACATATCCATGGACTACCTCTCTAGTAAATGACAAAAGATAATACAAAGATCATTGCAAGCAATGTGTTCACAGGTTTAGTCTCAATTGAAAATGATGTGTGGACTGAAGAGGACTGGGAACTAGTAATGAGGATGAGAGTTATAGTTTATCTAAAAAATCCTTTGCCTAAAGGCTTCATGAGTAGGAGAGAGGGAAACAATCAGTGGGTGCATTTCTAATATGAAAGGTTGCCATTGATATGTTATCTATGCGGTCTTTTTTATCATATTGTAGCCACAGAAGTGGAACACAACAACAGAGTGAACAATGAACATGCATACAAACCTTGGATCCAAGTGTTGCCCGTGAGGAGACACCAATAAGGTGGTAGCCCATACTGGAATGATGAAGTAGGCTATATTTGGAGCCCAGCTTATAAGGAATATCCAATGGTTAACACAGGAAACCAATTTCTGTTTGAAGGAAGCAATAATGGAAATAGACAAGACAATAATGGTAGTGTAGAAGAAGGGAAAAAAAAGGAATTTAGGAAAAGATAGCAAAAATACCATTAACAAGATTCAAGGCCTTATAAATCAAGAAAAGCTCAAAATTAAGCATTGGGAAAATGCATAAAAAAAGTTGTAGATACCATAGCAAAAAATAAAAAAGTGACAAGGTAAGAACATGATGTAATTTTTGGCAAGACATCTCCTTTAACTAAGAAAGCTGCTTCAGATGAAGAATAAACCCCACTCATAAAGCCTAGTTTTGGAAGCCCAAAAAATAAGAGAGCTTAACCTGAGCAAGTTATAATAGGAGGTCCACTAATAAAGGAGAGTTTGTTAGAGACCATTTAGACAAGGGAGGGGAAAGCAAAGTCCACCTTAACAACTAATAATAGGCAAAAGGACTGAAAATTTAAGCTCAAGGACCTGGCTAGGGTCGGACAAATTCCAAAAGAGAAGGCATAGAAATGGAAAATAACATTGTGGTAACAATGCTAATAGAAGAGCTAAGTTAGGATATTAAAGGTGGTCATATCGCTAATGAGCACTCAAATAGAGAGAATATCTCCATTGACTAAAGACCTTGTTTCTAGTTATATTAAGCAAGTTATTCATTTTTTGCATGCATTGATATAGTTTAAACAATAGTCTGTATAGTCTTTATGAAGCTAAAAAGTATTCCTAGTTAGTTTAAGTATTGTTATTTTAGGGACTGTATTTTCTTAGTTGTACTTTATTATTATAATCTAGGTACTTAGTCATGAGAAACTTTGCTAAAAAGGTTAGTTTTTTCATAACTATATAAGAGACTACTCTAGAAGTAGTCCCAAAAAGGTCCTAGAATATAGGTGTTTATCCCTTTTTTTTTGTTTATGATTTTATTCTCCCTGAACCAGAGGTTGATTGTTTCCTCTTTGTCCTCTTACAAGCAGTATTGCAATATGGAATATCTTTATTACATTGACAAAAAAATTGAAATAAATCCTCTCTAATAGGGTTATAGTATTTTCATCTTCATTATTTTTTTTATCTTTTACAGTAATCCATCTCAAATCCCTTATTGAATTTCTTCTACAGCCAGTTCCTATATGTTATCAGAACCCTTCCCCTAAATCAACAGAAATCCTTCAAGTTGCTCGAGATCTAGGGTTACGGAGCACTTCTGAACAAAATCTAAATAGATTAAGATTGAACAGATGCAAAGAGAAAGAAATAGAGTGAATCCTCAGTTCTACCTGCAAGAACCCAAAAAACAAAAGGGGAAAGACAAAAACTGAATAAGGAAGTTTTTCATCGAGAGAATCATCCCTATGAGAAGGTACCCCGAAGCCTCTCTCTCAAGCTTATTACCCCAGGTATGGCATCTTTCAAGATAAATGATAGTTAAAAATACCTCGATAGAAAATATGTTTAATATAGAGCTCGAATCCGAAAATGAAGTGGCCTATACCTTAAATAGTACCTCATGGTCTATTCATAGGGCTTTGTTTGTAGTTCTTATATAGGATCTAGGTCTATCAATTGAGAATATATAACTTAATCTTGAGAGCATTTGGCTTAGGGTGTGCATCGGGCATGTCGGTTCAGTTTTTAGGTAACCAACTAACCAATAAAAATAACAAAAGACAAAAAAGTACCAGATATCTCTAATAATCTAATAGAGTGGGCACTTATCATTATGCAACTAAATCTGGGTTTGAGTCCTAGTATTGTTATTTTGTTGCTTTTTAATTAGTTTCTTTAGGAAAATGGTGAAAAAGTCATGCAGGTTATAAGATTTGAACCCATAACCTCACAAACTTTATATAAATACCTTACCATTTTGCTATAATCACTCTAGTATTTCATTGTAGTTATAAAAATATATATTTTATAGGTAAATTTTAGATTTTTAGTATGGTCAATTCTGATAGAAAACTTATAAAGTTATAAAAAAAGATAACTGAACTGACTCAGTTTACTTCAGTTCTAGGTCAAGTAGTCGGGGCAGGCAGTTTTTGCTTACCCCTAATTTGGCTCCCTATTAGGGGCCCACCTTTAGCTCAAGTGCATATAGAAAATTATGTGAGTATTGTGTACACATTGGTGGGTGCGCACCATACTGAATCTAACTTTTCATTTCAAGGGCCAGTATTGGGATAGGATCAGTGTCATGTCGGGGCACACAAGCTAATGGTGACCATCTACTAGTTGTTATTAATGTAGGAGGGTCTTGCCTGAATAGGCTTTATAGATTGGAGTCACCACTTGACTTTAGTTGGGAGAAAGTGAATTAAGAACTCACTTTCCTAACCAGAGATTCTGAGTTCGAGATAAGAGTTACTTATCCTACCTCTTATTATACATTACTTAATTACTCATTCCTTTACCTTAATTATTTTATGCGTGCTTTGACTTAGATGTGGTTGGATTTGGATTTTGGACCTAAACTTTAAAAGAAAATATTTTTGGTTAAGAGTGTATGGGAAAATGGTCCTCCATTTGCAAAGGAAAAGCTTCTTGTTGAGAGAAAAACTCTCTAAAATCATCTAAATCAGTAGTGTTCTCTCTTTAAAAGAGAATTTTTTTTACAAAATGAAAAAGTCCTCTAAAAAATGGAAAAATTCACATTTTTATTGTTTTTGGGTCATGAACCACATCCGTGGGTGGCTGTGGGTCCGTGGGTGGCATGACTCGTGCATGGCTCTCCATGGGTCTTATGACCCACACTCATGGTTTGGTTGACCCACACTTATAAGTCAGTCCGACCCTCGAGCTTTTTGGGCCTTTTTTGGCCTAAATTTGATCTTTTAAGCCTATTTTAGGTATTTTGCGGCCCAAATATGTGTTTTTTAGGTTTTTTTTGGCTTTTTACTAAATCTAAGCATGCTCGGGAAGACTTCTAAAGAAGTTTCCCTTATCTGGTTAACAGGAAACCTTCATCATTAGATTTTTAAAAGACTGTTAAAATTTTAAGTATCAACAGTTGCCCCTTGATTTACGTGCATTAATCAAGCCAGTGCTTATCAATGCAAAGGAAGCAAATTTTGAAAAATGTAATGAAAGACTTTTTATAAGGGTTGCTATGCATGCATTGATCTCATTAGTGCATGATGAGTACATACGACAAAAACTTTTATGAAGAATATTGCACATGCATTGGTCTCTCTAACGCACAAGGAGCAAATGCAAGAAAAACTTTTATGAGGATTTTTTCACATGCTTTAGTCTCTCCAATGCATAAGGAGCAAATGTAAGGAAAAAATTTTATGAAGATTATGGCACATGCGTTAGTCTCTCCAATGGACGGGGAGCAAATGCGAGAAAAGCTTTTATAAAGATTGCCATATTACTTCCTTTAGAATCATGGTGTTTATAAAATCAAGATGTTATGGTGCAACTCAATTTTAAAACTATTATGCTTATAAAAATTTTATTCCTACTTTTAGTGACTTACCTTTATTGGTGAGGAGTGTGTATTAAGAACATTGAGCAGTCCTGACTATAGTAATATCACTTCAACGTAATTTTATTATTTCTTTGAGATTTTACTTATAACTCTTTACCCAAGATGCTTTTGGTTAGTGAGTGGAGAGCAAGTGTTCCAAATGACTAGAAGAGGATTATTCAAAGTGAAATCATTGGTAATCGTGATAAATAAGATAACTCTTATTACCATAACATTCCCCTTTAAAAGTAAATGCTCGATCATATTACTCATCTTTGCAGGGCATTTTCTCTTTTCAAGCATTGCCCACCTCCTTATATTACTCAGCATCAATGTCATCAAAAAGGGTTTGAGATACTTTTACCCTTTTTTAGAGCATTAGAGTAGTTGCCTTTCTGCATTGGTTTCCCTTTTAAGCTATTCCCCACCTTTCTCGTGTTACTCAACGTGAATTTTGCCAAAAGATCCTTTGGATACTCTTACTCAATTTTAGTATTGGAGTATATTGAGTATGATTTTTGCATTTGGATTGATTTAGGGACTTCATGTGGCAATCATAAGTTGCTCAAGCGTCTCGGTTCCCTATAATTTTCCTTTTGATGGATTCTCTTTCCTTTTAGAAGGTTATCAAGCATTAAGCTTATTAAAATTTAGGAATCCCATCTCAGAGTTACATATCAAAATCAGGAAATTCCAAAAGCTTTATTAAGATGAGGCTGAACTGCTAGTGTCGACAGGTTAGTCTCTACTACATGCCCCCTCTTATAGTGTAGGTTCACCTTCGAGAGCATGAAGAAATAATTTTGGAATGCAAATGTGAGTGTGAATGCATGAATACATGAATACATTTGCAAAATTTTAAGTAGGGTGGTATAGGAGACTTCCCTATGTTCTTGCACTATTTTGAATGCTACTTGGGTTTCTATTATGGGCTTTCGGTATCTTGCGTGTATCATAAGTTGACTCTTGGGTCTTTAAAATGCCTATGGACCTTTCTGGAGCTTTAGGATATCCGTAAAATGCATTTTGAGGCTTCGGCAAGGCCTGACTAGCCTTATGGAACCATTTGACCCATGTGCATCCATTGATCCATGAGTGTGGGTTGAGGACCTATGCTCACAGGTCTCCATCAGACCCATGAATCTATGAGCAATAAAAGCTCCAAGTTTTGTCTTTTTCTTCAATTTTCACTTTCTTCTCTCTTTCTTTGTTAAGATGTTCTTTGAACTATTTAGTCTCTTATTTCTTCTCACTTTACATACCTATAAAAGGAGGTGGAGACAACTTTGGCGAGGTCAATCTCGATCTTAAGCATCTTAGCAAGATTGACTTGGATGATATTAGTCTGAAGGTTCTAGAGGATCCGACAACTAGTGGTGCTTCTCGTTAGAAGCCTATACCATCTCATTGCTTAAGGCATGGGGTGGTTAGAGGGCATGAGGTCCTACTCATCTCAAACTTAGGGGCACACATCTGCACACTTTATTGTCAATGGGTTAGTACTCAAGACTTCCTTTGTTTGCTCTCTATCTTTTGTGTATTTGTGGTTTTTCTTGCAAAAATAGGATAGGATAAATTAGATATATGAACTTATTTTATTTATTTTATTTTATTATTTTATTGCTTATTTATTATTATCTATTATTATTGTTATTATATTTTATTATTTTTTTTATTATCACGTATGATACTTACCTCATTAGGGTGAATCCCTTTACATGTTTAGAGACACTTTTTGCTAGGATTTGGTTTCTTGCAGGATCTTCCTTGTTAGGTTGCATGTTAGTGCCTAGGATTTCTTCTTTTATTAAGGGCATATAATACCCTCTTTTATGAGATTACCTACAAAATAGAACATAAGCTAATGGTTAGAGCCTATTATTGTGCATGGGTAAAATTCTCTTTTATAGTTTGTTGACTTCCTTTTTTGGATTAGAGTGTGGTGACATCCTTGGTATTTCCTAGTAGCTTTACCGAAGCTACAGAGTTTGATCGAAGCCTGTCTAAAGAGGTACAAGACCACGATGTGGTCTTAGACTATATGCATAACTTTCACTTTTGATTTGGGGAGATAACGGCATGCCTCTTGACTTTGTCACGATTATGGGATTCTCATTCTCTAGTTGATGGAATCCGTTTGATGTTTTTGATGACCTTTTGATGACCCGAACCATAAAGACACATGATTGACACTAAGGAATGGAAAAGTGTGAGGCTTCCAAAACTCGTAGTAAACCTCAAAGAATTTTTATAATAATAATAATAATAATAATAATAATAATAATAAATATTACCACAAAATTCATATTATTACATGACCCTACGGCATTGTGATCCCTAGTTTAGAGTTGGCCAAGGTAGGCTTATTTCATATGTAGCCTTATTTGGTATGATTGCCTTAGATAGGCTTGTGAGGCAGCTATGGGAGAAGGACATATAGGTATTAAGAGATGAACCAGGTGCTTCATATTTTTTCAACTAAGCAACATGGTGTTTCTAAATGCAAATAACACTAGTGGCTTATGGTTGCTTCCTCTATTACAGGACCTCAATAGCTTGCAGGAATATGACTGAGGTTCTTCTACTTATTTTTACCTTATTCATAGCCTAGATGACACATGCAAAGATGGGTCTCGAATTTGCGGCATCCCTTTGGTGGTCGATGTGAGTTATTTTCTTCATCTGGTTGTCCCTTTCCTTTCCTTTTTGGATGCATTGTTTATGACACTTTTTCTTTTCTCTTGCAGATTTAGGCTTTTGAGCTCTACATTCTCACTCCTCCTGATATAGTCACCGATTTGCAGAAGGAGTTCCCTCACTTTCCTATCTGGACCATTTATATTTGGAAGGTCTTTTGTAGTCTTTAGAGGAGGTCCGTACTACGCTTGTGGGTTTAACATTTGACACGATTAGTTTTTGTTTTCCACTTTGTTTTACTTTTGGGGCTTTGAGTTCTTCTTCTAATAGCTTCCTCTGACTGTAGATCCATTTTCATTGGTAGTGGCATGTTTTTCCCATGAATTTCTCACTGGTGATGTAGGAAGCCATTAGGATTTCCACCAATAGGATCTTGTTTATGACTCATGTTGACCGTGCTTGGTAGTTAGGGGAGTGGGTCATGGGTTAGACTACTAGGCCCACTACTCATTGTGTACCTCATCCTCCTCCTACTGGCATATTTTGGGGGAAGGATATAATGGGCTCCACTTTAGAGACTGCACTAGTCCAGACTGATTATCAGCTTCACTTAGAGCCAGAGCATGCTTCGTATATAGAGACCATCATCCCTCGACTGATTGATGGTGCGGTGGTCATTTTTGTATCTACTTTGCCTATCAGCATCTCTTCTTCTTTTGCCCACTAGGTATGTCTTATTTTTCTTATGTTGCTTTTTACACTGATTATGCTTCTGTTCTTGATCCACTCTTCCTGTATTTGATAGCCTCATTTAAAAAGGTCACAAGGTAAGACTACTACCAAGGCTTCCAATGGTATGGGAGCTACTAGTATCCCTCCTAAGGCTACTCAAGTGGTTTTTGGAGTTGATATAATGCCTTTACTTCCTTTGCTTAAGGGGTATGATCTTCGGGGTGGTATGGTGACTCATATAGTCCCTACATCTACTAAGCTTATAGTCTTTGTTCTTGATAACACCACTTATATGAGTTTCTATTTTTGTTGCTTTGATGTTCTTTTTGAATTTGTCATTTATTGACTATCTTGTGTGTAGGTCCCGTGGGAGACAATTGAGTACTGGTATCAGTGTGCCTCAAGCTTTATTAGTTATCATATTCATCACTCTATAGAGACTCATTTGAATTTTCCCTTTGTACTTTGTCCACTTCCTTTTCAAATATGCAATAGCATGTGTATGTATGTGTAGGCAGTAGGGTTTAATGCACACATAAGTGTTTGGTGACCATGGCACTATGTGAGCTTGAGGCCCACTAGGAAATACAAATTAGGCTTAAAGACCATATTGGAGAAGGAGTCACTACCAAGATGAAATTCGAAACACACTGTATAGCAACTAGATCCCATGAAGGTTCTTAAAAGCTGTCATCAAAGAACAGATTCAAAAATTAGGTATGGGCTTTTGGAATGCCCACTCAGCCTTGTGGTTGGCCTCCATTTGTGTTTTGTATTTTATTACCTTTGATTATTCAATTATAATTACAATTTCCTCCAAACAATTATCAAATTTTATATTGAAGTCCAAGTTTGCACATTAATTATAAGTCCCAACATTCATCATAAATAACCACAAAATAGTATGTTCGAAAAAAATGGGGGGAAGGGATTAAGGATTACAACACTTGGCATAAGAAATGAGTAAAATAAACTATTTATTAAACAAATAAATATAAAGAAGCTTCAAAAAGGGAATACTTAATTAATGACCATGAGTCATCCTAAGGCTCTCTACAATAAATCACAATATTAACCTCTACAAGGATAAAAAAAACACTACACAATGAAACTATAAAGTTAGTTCTAAATAACACCAAATACACATAAGTAAAAGAAAAAGACAAATCCATGAACATTTTTTATTTAAGCATGATAGCAAAATAATTGCCTGAAAAGGAGCTAACAACATAAAGATATAAAAGCCCTTAGAATAAATAAATCATGCAAACTAAGCTTAAAATCAAAAGTTGAAAAAAAAGTGTTGGACTCTGTTGATGTGATGACGTCTCATAAATAAGGCATCGCCTCTAATCATAAAGGCAATTTAATTTCACCTTAAGACAAAGGGGTGACACCTCTTCACTAGACATAAAGGCTATTTAATTTCACCTTAAGATAAAGGAGCGACGCCTCTTTGAAGAGGTGTCACCCAATTAACAAATAAAGCAATAAATTTTGGATCTTTAACTTTTAGACAAAGCAACTCTTCAGGAAAATAACTAAATACTGGTGACTATATAATGTAGTTTAAGTTATCATACCGTGAATATCATAAGAAATAAGTAGAAAATCTAAAACAAAGAAGCAAACTAACAAGACTTTTATAACTATATCTAAGTCAAGATTTATATAACTCAAAATTTAGAAGAAATAAAGACTATTACTGATTGTGAAACTTATTTTCCAAAGTAGTTGGCCCTTAGAGGTTGGTTTTGATTCAAGCTTTACTTGAATGCAAGATTTTCACTTATTATAGGTAGTGGTGGTTTAGCGTGCACCCAAGTGTTTAGCGACTATGGTACTTTATGAGCTCAAGGCTCACTAGGAAATACAAATGAGGCTTAAAGCCCTCAAAGGAGTCACCACCCAGATAAAATTTGGGACACACTATACAATAATTGGATCCTATTAAGGTTCCCATAAGACGTCCTCAGAGAATGGGTTCAGAAACTAGGTATGGACTTTCGGAAAGTCCACCCAACCTTGCGGTTGGCCTCCATTTGTGTTTTGTATTTTATTACCTTTAATTATTCAATTATTTCTTTATTAACATGAAAATTGTAATTTCCTCCAAGCAATTATCGAATTTTATATTTAATCCCAAATTTGCATATTAATTCAATTTCATACATTATAAGTCCAATATTCATTATAAATAAACATAAAATAGTACATTCGAATAAAAATGGGGGAAAGGATTAAGGATTATAACACTCAGTACAAGAATGAGTAAAATAAACAAAAAAATAAATTAAAAATAAACTAGTTATTAAATAAGTAAATATAAAGAAGCTTCAAAAAGGGAATACTTAATTGATGACCATGAGTCATCTTGAGGCTCTCTATAATAAATCACAATATTAACCTCCACAAGGATAAAAAAAACTTTACACAATGAAACTGTAAAGTTAGTTCTAAATAACACTAAATACACATAAGTAAAAGAAAAAGACAAATCCATAAACATTTTCTATTTTAAGCATGATAGCGGAATAATTGCATGAAAATGAGCTAATAACATGAAGATATAAAAGCCCTTAGAATAAATAATCATTCAAAACGGGCTGAAAATTAAGAGCTAAAAAAATGTGCTAGACTATGTTAATATGATGACATCTCATTAATGAGGCATCGCCTTTAGTCATAAAGGCAATTTAATTTCGCCTCAAGACAAAGGGGCAGTGACTCTTTGAAGACGCATCACCAGATTAATAGAAAAAGCAATAAATTTTAGATCTCTTAACTTACATACAAAATAACTCTTTATGCAAATAACTAAATACTAATGACTAAATGTTGTAGTTTAAGTGATCATACCATGAATATCACAAGAAATAAGAAGAAAAATTAAAATAAGTAAGCAAACTAATAAGACTTTTACAACTCTATATAACTCAAGATTTATATAACTCAAAATTTAAAAGAAGTAAGGACTATTACTGATTGTAAAACTTGTTTTCCAAAGTAGTTAGCCCTCAAAGGTTGGATTTGATCTTAAGCTTTACTTGAATGCAAGATTTTTCCCTTTCTTCCTTTAAGAAAATGGATCCATTTGCTCCTTTCTTCTCCTTTTTCTTCCAAAGCTCACTCCTTTTCTTCCTCCTTCCTTTTTTTAGAAATCCTTGTTCAAATTTCTAATCTCCTTTTTTCTCTCTCATATTCCCCTTTTTAAGTCAACCATGTTTAGACAAGACATTTCCTTTTCACTCCCCATCATTACTCCTTTTTTTCTCACCTAAAAAGTCTCATTTTCATTCAACATTCAGGCCTATAAGGTATAGGGTCCACCCTACTTACCCACAATTTCCATGCCTAGATTTAATGCAGCTGTAAATGGTTGTCAAAGAGGTAGCACCTCTTTGATGAGGTGTCACCTCATCAAAGTAGCAACCACTCAAGTGATGCCTCTTTGAAAGGGCGTTGCCTCTTTAGCCCGGGGCCCTGAATTGGGCCTTTAGGCCAAAGCGGGCTTAGGCTAGGTTTGATGGTCCTTACATACATTCTTAAGAAGGGTGTCAAGCTTTTCTCTTGCATTCAAGCTTTATGTGTTCTCATCATCAGACTTCATTATAGATTGATTAAACTGAACATCCACAGTTTGCCCCCTGTTATGGGCCGATTGAACTAGGTGTCTACAGTTTTGTCCCCCTTTATTTTTTAAAAAATTGAACTCGTCTAATCAAATTTTTTGAAAAAACAACATGCATAACACAAGTGATAATTAGAAAAAGGATGTAGCTAACCTCTAAAGTTCACTTAAGAGGTGAATTCTCCTACTTGAAATGTGACCATGATCCTCGAGAGTTCATCTCGATCAACCACTCATTAATATTTGAATCATGAATCCTAATTTCTTTGAACTGAGAACTCACTCATTAATACATTTAAAATGTGATCCTCGAGAAATCTATCAAGCTCAATTGCTCATTCATCTAAAACATGATCCTTAAGGACTCTATTAAGCTTGATTGATTATTCATCTAAAATGTGATCCTTAGGGACTCTATCAAGCTTAATTGCTCACTCATTTAAAATGTGATCCTCGGGAACTCTATTAAGCTCGATTGCTCACTCATCTAAAATGTAATTCTCGGGAACTCTATCAAGCTCGATTGCTCACTCATCTAAAATGTGATCCTCAAAAACTCCATAAAGCCCGATTGCTCACTCATCTAAAATATGATCCTCAGGAACTCTATCAAGCCCGATTGCTCACACATCTGAAACATGACCCTCAGGAACTCCATCAAGCCTGATTGCTCACTCATCTAAAACATGATCCTTGGGAACTTTACTAAGCCTGATTGCTCACTCATTTGAAATGTGATCCTCAAGAACTTTATCAAGTTCAATTGCTCACTCGTTTGAAATGTGATCCTCAGGAACTTGGTCAAGTACGATTGCTCACTCGTCTAAAATGTGATCCTCGGGAATTCTATCAAGCCCAATTGCTCACTCCTTTGAAATGTGATCCTCGAGAACTCTATCAAACCCTATTACTGACTCATTTGAAATATGATCCTTAGGAACTCTATTAAGCCTGATTGCTCACTCATATGAAATGTAATCCTTTGGAACTCCATCAAGCCTGATTGCTTACTCATATCCTCAAGAACTCTATTAAGCATGATTGCTCACTCATTACAAAGGGGAAACTCAAGCCATCATCCTTGAGTATACAAACCTGAGGGCTGATCTCACCGAGAAATGAATTCTTCAATTTGAAACATGACCGTGATCCTTAAAAATTTAAACATGATTAGTCACTCATTAATACTTTAGTAAGATTAACCTTCATCTTCTACACAATCAACTTTAAGATGCACCCGAGAAATGAATACCAAATCTCCCAATTTTTTTATATATATACCCTTTCTCTTTTTTCCTTTTCACTTTTCATAAAACTCTTTTTTTCTTTCTTTTTCTTTATTTTCTTCTTCCCTATGTCTTAATTCTCTCAAACATAGATGCCAATTGAACCCCCGATGCTCCACAATAGGATCCCATGACTCGCTCGATAGAGCCTTTATAAACCCTCAAATTCCAGATTAGGGACAATATTTTTCTCATGGTGAACTTCAGAACCCATTTATATGCCTTGTCTTATGGAAAGGTTGGTACCCAAATCATTCCCTTTTCTTGCAAATTATCATCAAATAATGATTAATAAGCATGTATGCATCATTATAGATAATAATGTAATTAATTAGATTAATAAAATTGCAAAAATTAAAAATTGAACTCATGTTCTTTGATACAAAGAGGCATTGCCTCTTTGATGAGGTGATTGCCTTATTGATCAAGCATCACTTAATCATATAGAGGCATCGCCTCTTTAATGAAAAGTCAATATGCTATTGTATAGTCATTGAGGTGTTGCCTCTTATATAGAGTTTTGCATTTTTGGTCCTAGTCTTCAAATTAATTTTTTTAAAATAATTTCATAAGTTTTAACTTCCCTATTTATTTTCAACATGATGCACACACTTTTAAGGGTGCCGAGAACTTTAGTAAGGCTCAAGTCTGATACAACGAGCTTATCGATGATATCAAGGACTGTATCCAGGACACAGGCTTTAAGGGCTTCATCCTCTCACTTTCAGATGCCCAAGTTCACACTGATAATTAGCTGCTACATGCTTTGATGGAGAGGAGGTTTGAGACCACACACACCTTTCACCTTCCTTTCGATGAGCTCATAGTGGACCCAATTTCCTTTGCTGCCATCATTAGGATAGCGTGTGTAGGTGATATTGTCCCATTCAACTCAAGCCTCCATCCGATGAATCTAGATCGTATGGCCTACATTGAGCAACTTTTTAATATAATCCTGATATGAAAGGGACCTATACAATCAAGAGCGACTCCATCCGGAGTCACTACACCCGTGCTAGGGTTAAGGTTGCTACCACTAACCAAGAGATTATCTAAATTATATGGGCATTCTTAGTCTACTTATCGGGGACCACCCTCTTTACTGATGTCACTAGCTTAATCAATCTAATATTCTTGATGCTGCTTCAAGACTTGGACCGAGTGTCCTCCTATGACTTGGGTAGGTATGCTTTGGCTTACCTGTATAGGAGCATGGATGAGGTAGTTCAAGGGGCTTGACAATTTTGCAACTGCTGGCATGCTATTATGGTGAGTGCTATTATTTTTCTCTTTAGCTCTATTTACTGATTATTTTAATTTCTAGTGATAACTTTTTACTACAGGTCTGGGCTTTGAAGCTTGGGCTGATTTGAGGTATAGTCTGCATCAGCGATGTTCACTTCCTAGCTTTGGCTCAGTGGGGTGCTAGTCATACGTGTAAGAGGCATCTAGCCCACGTGCACATTCATCAGGAGCAACTGAACTCCCTATGGCAAGGTATTTGCTAAACACAAAGCTATTATTAGTATAATACAAATATTAGGGTTAATTTACTTATTTGTTTCATATTACTGCAGTTGCCTTAAGATTTGTAGGGTTCTCCAAATAGGTGGCTCTGAAAGATGACTTGCTTGAGACCTCTATCATTACACCGAGTACTACTTTATTAACTTATCTACAAAGTCTAGTATCTCGGCAAGAGGATCCTCAACTGGGACTGCAGTGCTCGTGCTAGGCGCATCCTAGCCTCTCCTCCTACAGGCATGTTCTAGACGCACCTCCTGGAGGGCAATGAGCTTGCTACAGTGGTCGTAGATGATGTTACTAAGAACCATTTTATGACGAGCAAGAGTTGATATTTGGATTTCATTTGGTCCAGTCTATTACAACATGTGCCCCTTACAACCACTTCCTCAGCTCAGGTACCTATTTGACTTCTTCTTTCCTTCTTTATTCTTTTAGATTGTGTATTGACTCAGTCTTCTATTCATAGATGGTAGCCATAGGTCTTGCACATAGAGCCAAACCTCCTGCGCATGAGAGGCCCCTTTAGCATCCTCACACTGATAGTGGAGAGGGCACTTCAGCTGGTGCACCACCCTATAGAGCTCCTCCCACTTCACCTCACAGACAGTTACTAGCCACTTGACCTATACACTCGACTTATTGACTCACTGTTGGATGCCTCTAGGGGACTTATCTCGTGAGTTCTTGATATTGGATAATAGTATAACATTGGTGCACACTCCTGATCCTACACATATAAATTCCTTCCCTTTTCCTATTTTCAAAATTAAACTCGATAAGACACTAGTAATAACTGAACATTAATCATGCAGATTCCCTTAGATCAAGGAGTGTACATATATCTCCTAATCGAGGCTTAGCGGGACCATCTAATGACTGTTACCCAGTGGTGGAAGGTAATGTCTCCATCTATTTTTATATGTATACATGTTTGTATGAGTACTCACCTTAGGTTATGTATGGACAGGATCATGACGTAGTCAGCCATACAAGAATCATAGCCCTACAGTGTCAAGTTGTTGCCCTCCATATTGAGGAGAAGGAAGATGAAGAAGATGAAGAGGGTCTTGATGACGAGGGTGGTGATGGTACAAATGGAGATGATGGCAGAGATGATGCTGAGGCTATTGAGTCTGAGGCCACTTAGACTAGGATTCAAATTTTTTTCGTTCTATTATTCTTTATTTCTGATATTGAATAATTTCTTTAAATTCATTTTGGATATTTGTATTCACATTTGAATGGATATTTTAAAATTTCAATTCATTTCAGTAAAGAATTAATTCTGATTATTCTTAGCACAATGTTTCACAAAATTCATTTAATCATAAATATCTTTCATTAATGAATCAAAAGAAAGAGAATTGAACTAAACAATACAACCAAATCATGCCCCCCAGACTGTCATAGAGGCAATCACCTCCTCACTGGGGTGCCACCTCTTTATAAAGAGGTGATAAGGAGACGCTACCGCTACAATCACACCTCAATATAGAGGCAAATGCCTCACCGCCTTACCGTAGATCCACCTTTTAAAAATTCCATCTCCTTCATAAAACAACTTCATTCTCTCACACCTTCACCAAAACTCCTCATTTTCTCTCTCTCCCAATAGCTCTAAAACCCTAAAATATGACTGAAAGAAGCCTCGAGAAACTACAACCAGTTATGAAAAGATTAGATAGTGAATCATAGGCAAGACTAGAGCCCTTCCACTTATCAGCTTTCATATCTCTTTATGCAAGGAGGATCAATTTCCCCTTCCTTCATGTCATAGTTCAATTCTAAGATCTAAGCAAACATGTTTTCTAATTCAATACTCCGGATCTATGCCCCATGTCGGAGGAATTTAAAGCTATTTTAGGGTGTCATATAGATTCAACTTGTCAAATTGCAATCCCTCAGGTTGGAACCCCAGATTTGCACTTCATTCAATATAAAATGGCTAGGTTATTCAATCTTTCACCATAGTCTTCTTTTCATCACATCTTTAGTAATGAAGTACTGGTAGGGCCTTTCCTTGAGCTCGTTACAACCATAGATAAAAAGGAGGTCTATTGGCCACGAATGCTTATTCTTTGCTTATATGTTCAATTCCTACTCATTTCCCCTTCTAAAAATTATGATTTAAAAGTCCTCCACATCCTGGACTAAGTAGAAGCTAGGCTCAATCCTTTCCCCCTTATCTTACTAAAAACTATCATCGAGCTAGATAGCTTCACAACAACTAGGTGATTCTCTGGAAGTCCACTTTTATTGAGGGTAAATTTCTTTTTCTCTTATTCTTGTCTGTCACTTTTTCAATATTTTTACTTGCTCATCACTTTTACAAATGTTTTATAAGAAATTGGGGTTGCTTGAGCCTCTTTGAGACATTGCACATTATAAAGCCAAGCATTACTGAATTATAAGGCTGCATCCCATACTAAAAGATGTTCAAGGTTGGCTATTGACATTCCCCAATACTTTGATCCAATGGATGTGCCTATGGTGGACATTGCAGCACCTAACCATTCTCCTATACCCACAGTGTCCCTATAGTTGGCCTCTATCTTGCTACCTTCTAAAACCCTGCTTGCCTATGTCATCAGTATAGAGCGAAGCAACTGATTATGGGGCCAATGCATGAGTTTAAACCAAGACCCCTCTCTCAAAACTTCTTAGATAATTTGGTTGCTACCTGGCCTCAAAGAATCATTCAAAGGCATATTGACTACAATAGAGATCTATCCATTATTGATTAGTACAAGGCATGGATTTAATTGCAACAGACGTAAAAAGATGAGTTCATTAGAAACAAAAGGACAAGAGAGTTGCAAATGTCAAGTGCTCAAAGTATTCAACAAAAGAAAATGAAGCAATATTAGTTTATGAATTAAGTCATCATTTCCCTTTTTGTTATATAAAGTTTCCTTTTTAGTTAAACAATTTGTAATAGACACTTAATGCAATATTAAATAGTAGTTAAAGCAATCTATTTCATTTAATTTAAGTACAATATGAATATACATTTTGCTTCTAACATATCTCATATCGTTAGTCGGCTTGCCCTTGTAAATTTTCTAACTAACTATTTTTCCTCTCTCTCTCCTTTTAAATGTCCTTAATTTTTTCCTAGATCGCCTCTTTCAAGGTTTTCAATTCAGTAAGACTTTTTATTTTTTTCATTTTTCTGTCTCTAACTTTTGTCTACACACCCTCCTTAAAGATTTTCTCCCTAATGAGATTTTTACATAAAGTTTTTTTTAGCTTATCTAAGTTAATAGACTCTCTAAATTCGTTCCCTTCCATGTTAGATAATTGACTTTGTAACTTTTTCACCTTATAAGGACCTTCCCAATTCTGCTTAAACTTTCCTCACGGGTTAGTCATAATCAACTTTGTAAGCTTCAACACTACATCACCCTCTTCAATCTTTCATGGCTTGATTTCATCATTATAAGCCTGGGCTATTCTCTTTTGATACAACTGAGAATGATACATAGCTTTCATTCTCTTTTTATCCAACAGTGTTAATTGTGCCAATCAGTTCTCTACCCACCAGTACTATTGGATTTTGGATTCCAAGAGAACCCTCAATGATTGAATCTCAACCTCTATTCACAATACAGTTTCACACTCATACACCAAAGAATACGGAGTGATCCTTGTTGATGTCCTTATAGTAGTCATGTATCCCCACAATGCAAACTACAAGTAATCCACCTAATCCTGGTAGTTCTCTATCATCTTACCCAGGATCTTTTTCACATTTTTATTTGCCGCCTCTACCACCCCATTTGCTTATGGCCTATACAGAGATGACATGTGATGCTCAATCTTATATTCTTTTAACAATGCAACTATCTCTACTTGAAACTGAACACCATTATTGGTGACTACCTGATGAGGCAAACCATATCTATATATTATGTTCTTCTCGATGAACTTTTCCATTTGCTTTAAGCCAATAATAGTATAAGACTTAGCTTCCACCAATTTGAAGAAATAGTTAATTGCCACCACAATGTATTTATGACCATTTGATGCCTTCGGCCTTATCTCACTTATAATATCAAATCCCTAGACTGTAAATGGCCAAGGAGAAGTCATTCCTTGGAGTTCCATGGACGATAAATGACTAACATCCCCATAAGTCTGGCAGTTATGGCACTTCTTCATGAACTTAACATAATTTTTCTCCATGGTCAGCTAAAAGTAACCCTGATGAGCTATCTTCTTCACCAAGATTATCTCATTCATGTGTGGCCCACATACCCCTTTATGCAATGCTTCCATAAGTTTATGGGCTTTATCTCTGCCAACATATCTCAGGTGAACCCCAGTTGGGATCCTTTTGTATAGCATCCCATTATAGCTAATGAATTGTCATGATAACATCCTCAAAGACATTCTTTGTTTCTTGTCAATATCCTTAGGGAATTGTCCTATTTCTAAATACCATTACAAATTATGAAACCAGGGCTTCTTAGTATTATCAACCAGCATTATGCTTATTTCCTTATAATAAGGGTTTCAGGACTTCATTAGAATTAAATGCTTAACTTCTATTTATTTCTCATTTCCTTATATAGAAGCCAACGTAGCTAGTGCATCAACTACTTGATTCTCTTCTCTCAGTAGATGAATGAATTTGCACTAAGTAAAGGACAATAAAATAGTAGCCAAATAATCCCAATACATACATAATTGGTCTTCCTTTCCTTCTTATTCCTATAAAGCTTGCTTTACAACCAACAGAAAATCTTCGTATATAGTAACACCTTTTAGCCCCATATTGTGCAATGCTTCTAAACTGAAGATACAAGCCTCATTTTCATCTTGATTGTTTGTTACCTCAAATTCAAGTCTTTTCACTATCAAGATCATCTTTCCTTCTGGCATGATCAGAATTACACTAGTGCCTGCTCTTCTATTATTAATTGCTCCATCAAAATATATCTTCCATCCCTAAACCTCTATTGCCCCTAAATGTTCATCTAGGAACTCTAGCTCTCATTCTTCCTCTTCATCAATTGGATTCTGAGCCAAAAAGTCTACTACTGCTCTCCTTTTCACTACTTTCTTTGCTACATAATCTATGTCAAACTCGGTAAGTAGGACCAACCATCTGGCTAATTTTCCTATTAGTAAGGGAGTCTATTGGAGGTATCTAAAAGGGTCATACTTAGAGACCTCCTACACTCTATGTGATTAAAAATAATACCAAAGTTTCTTAGTTGCGCAAATCACAGCCAAACATGTCTTCTTTACCAGGCCATAGTTGGCTTCATATGGTAGAAGTTTCTTGCTCAAGTAATACACTGCTTGCTCAACCTTCCCTTCATTTTCTTAAGCTAACACTACGCCTATTGCATCCTTCTCAATTATCAGATAAAGAATTAAGGGTTTACCCAGTTTTTGTGGTTGTAAGACTGGAGGATTCATTAAATAATTCTTAATAGTTCTGAAAGCTTGTTGACATTTATCATCTCAGATTACTGGTTGATTCTTCCTTAGAAGCTTAAAGATTGGCTCATAAATAGTAGTCAACTTAGCTATAAATCTATTGATATACTGCAACTACCCAATGAATCCTCTGACTTCTTTCTCAATTTTAGGTGTAGACATCTCCCTGATAGCTTTAAACTTGTTCAGGTCTACCTTTATTCCCTTCTAGCTAACAATATGTCCTAGCAATTTTTTAGATGTTACCCTAAAAGCATATTTCTATAAGTTTAATATGAGATTATATTTCTCTACCCTTGCTAGGAATTTGTCCAGGGCTTCAAAGTGCTCCTCTATGGTTGAAGACTTCACCATCATATCATATACGCACACTTCTATCTCCTTGTGGATCATGTCATGCAATAAAGTGGTAGCCATCCTCTAATAGGTAGCCCCTGCATTCTTAAACCCAAACGGCATGACCATGTAACATTAGATACCCCATTCAATGGTGAAAAATATTTTTAGCTTGTCAATTATTGCCATTATGATCTGGTTGTATTATGAAAAACCATCCATAAAGGAGTACATTGCACTGGAAGCTGCACTATCAACTAGTGTGTTAATATATGGTGATGGAAGATCATCTTTCGAGCAAGCTTTATTTAAATCTTTATAGTCCACACACATTCTGACACTTCCATCTTTCTTGGGAATCGGTACTATATTTGCCAACCACTGGGTATTCTCTACCACTTCTAAGAACTTTGTCTTTCGCTACTTTTCAACTTCTTCTTTAACCAAAAAAGCCCAATTTGGCCTTAACCTTCTCTTATTCTACTTTATTGGTGATATGTGAGGATATGTAGGGATCCTATGTTCTACAATTTCCTTATCGATTCTAGGCATATCCTCATAGCCCTATCAAATACTTTCTATCTTTTTTTTTAACATTTCTTTCATTTTTCTCTCTTACCATGAGTTAAGTCATAAGCAATCAATATATTCTTAGGGTTATCATTTGTGCTTAAATTAAATTATTCAGTTTTCATAGAATTAATGTCAAATATATGCATAAAATGATCATCACAAACAGAATAACCATTAGGAAACACATCACATAAATAAGTAAAGTTAGACTTCATTGCATTAACTTTAGAAAAAAAAAGTCATCAATTTCAAATAAGGTAGAAAGAGAGACATCAAAATCATCACAAAAAAGATCCATGATAGAATTCAGGATGTAAGTCTCAAGATCCAACTCCTTGTTCTGATCAATGACATCGTTCAACTTCGGTGCAACAATGACCTCCTTAAATTTTTGTTTAGATGGTACCAACTCTTCCATAAAGCTTCCTTAATAGTAGCTTTCTTCACCCCATTTACATACTCATCAAAGATTTCAAACCCCAAAATCACTTCCCCAACTATCAGAAAAGATTTGGGAGTCCCCGTATATGGATAACTGGTGCCTTCCTTAGCAAACGCATCCCTAAGCCATTATTTCTTAATTTCAAAGGCAGAATTTTCTTCACCTTCAAAATCTTTAGACCCAGAATACCTAATCTTATACTTTAAGATAGGGACTTTCAGTTTCACGAACTCAGGAGACCCATTCTGATTCTTTCCTAGTCCCAAACCGGGCATGAACTTTATGCTCTTCATCATGCTTACAACTTTCTTGTCTAGCTCATCCTTATAAATCATGCAGACTTCAAAGATTGGGCTTATAGGAATCTCTTTAAGGGCCAACTTCAGAGCAGCTACAACAGCCTCAGTTTTCGTAGAGATGGTAACAACATTGCCCTCATACGGGAACTTTGTCTTCTAATGGACGGTGGATGGCATACCACCCAAAGGGTGAAACCATAACCTTCCTAATAAGATAACAAAAGTCATAGGAATGTCAATCACATGTAAGTTAACCCAAGTCTCAATAGGTCTAGTCTTGACTAATGCTCTGAACGTTCCTTCAATTGGCCTTTTCAAATCATTACAAGCCTTGATGATCATCTCAAATGGTTTCAAGTCAGCCACAATCAATCCTAACTTCAATAGAATTTTTAAGGGACACACATTTATGGCAAAACCATTATCCACCATTATGCAGCAAGTTAGCTTCCCTTTTACCTCGGCCTTAATGAATAAGGTCTTGTGATGATCTCTTCCTTCCAATGGCAAATCCTCATTAAAAAAATAATAGTACCTTGGGGGGTCTCCATCAATGAACCAACCATTTTCTCAAGAGTGTAGCTTGTACATATTTTTTTTTGATCCAAATCCAGAACTAGTGCTTTATGATGATCCCGAGAATGCATAAGTAACTCCTAGAAACTAGTAATAGTCTCTTCTTTCTTTGTTTCCCCTTTTGAACCCTCTTCCTTCTCTTTTGGTTTAGATTTGATTGGCTTGGTTTCTTCTTCTTTCTTTTTAACCTTTCTAACTGATTGGCTCTCCTTGTTCTCCTTATTTTCCTATGGGTCGATCTGCCCTCCCTCTTTATCATCAGAGCTCCAAATACCCAAAATATTCACACTAAGCCCCTCAGACTACTCATTCTGATTTAGGTCTTGGTGAGTAGGTGCAGCATCAATAAAAGAGTTTAAGACTTCATCCTCTATTAGACCTGTGTTGATTATAGGAATAGGTGCATTTGGTGGTGGTTGATTTTGGTAGTTAGGCAAAGGATTATTTTGACATTTTGGTTTTCAGGTTTCAGGGTCGGTGATCTTGCTTAAGTTAATTAGGTCTTGGATTTCATGCTTCAATTGGGTACAAACATCAATATAATGTTCAATAGCTAGGTGGTACTTGAAATAGAATTTGGGTTGGCATTTGGTAAGGATGGTCTTTAGGGCAAATGTTGCAAAAGGTTCTTCTCCACCGTTTCTCCAAAACTTTTGACATGGGCCTACCTAAGTTTAAAAACCTCTGAGGCTGTTTGATAGCATTAATCTGTACATCATTACTCAATTTTTTAATAGCATTAATTTGCACATTATTTTTTGAACTACTCACTTTTTTGCCCGTAAATCTCCTACTAAAGAATTTCTTCTCTTGGGCTAAGTCAGATTCCTTTTGCACCCCAAATCTATAAAACTCTTTAAAGTTCCAAATTCTAAGGTCCTTTTGCTTTTTAAAAAGTGGAAGGACACATACTTCCATTACTATTACCAGCTGATCAGCCTCGACAAGTCTATGCCAATTTTCCTCTCTATCTAGTCAAGTCATCGACAAAGGATTCATTGAATCACTCTAAGAGATATTGAGACCATACTACTTTACAAATGTAGCACACAACTCTTTACAATCAGTTTGGACATGGGATTCTAACATATAATACCATTTGATCAATGCCCCCTCTAAAGATAAAGGAAATTTCTTCATAATATGTGCCTTAGTTAAGCTAGTTATTTTCATATGAGTTATATATTGCTTTAAATGAAAATGAGGATCATAAGTGTTAGTGGACTTTTTTATATCAGGAAATTTAAACTTTTGAGGTGAAGGATCATCATCTCCATCCAGATCCAAGTTGGCATAATCCATCAAGGCATTAATCCCTTTTTCTTTCATCATCAACTGAGCCATTGCTTTGGTAATACCCTTATCCCAATAAGTCTTTTCCATATTCTCAATAAGATTCACATTCTATCAAGCCACTTGTTCAGCTACCAAAGTCTCGAGATCATCCTCCACTTGTTGCCTTGCAAGAATTTTGGCTTTAAAATCTAAAAGTGATGGGTGTTATGCTGGCAATTACTACCTACCTTGTCTTATAATTTTCTTTATCATCTCTCGCATAATTGAACAAGTCTATTTGGCTATTTCTGCTTTCAACTATTCCTTGAAAGCTTCAGGATTGAAACCACTTACCATCATAATTTCTTTAAGAGTTCTAACTGTTAACCTTAGCAATAATCAATTTTTAAAAACTTAATTTTAAGCATTTAATTTGTTTATTTAAGTGTGTATAAGTTAGGACTCTATTGGAAGTTAAAATGAAGTATGATTATCTTGGGCTGATTTGACCTTTGAGATTCAAGGAGGCTTTTGACATCCTTAGAGCTTTATAATGAGAAAGTTATCTTCTTCACATTTAAATTAGACATCTTGATCTTTCTGAATTGGCTTATTTTTCAAAATTTGAGTTCATTTGGGTATGCAAATTTTGAGTCAAAATCCACGTATACGTCTACCATCTCAAATTGCACATCTCTTAGTATTTTAGACATATCTTGAGTTACAGAAGTCTAATTAAAGTGATTCAAAATTATATGTAAATATATAAAAATATATAAAAATTTTATAAAGAAAGTATAGGTAAATTTAAATTTATTCAAGAGAAAATCACGGCTTCAACTTGTGTATAGTTGTCTGATAGTATTATACATTTGAGATTGCACATCCCTTAGTATTTTATACATATCCTAAGATAAAGAAGTTAAATTTAGGTGATTCAAAATTATATGGAAATATAAGTCAAATATCTACAAATTTCATGAAGAATGTATGGGAAAATTCAAACGTCTTCAATAGCAAATCATGGCTTCAATTTGGGTATAGCTGTCTGACTGTAGTCTACATTTTAGATTGCATAACTCTTAGTATTTTAAAAATATATTAAACTACAGAAGTCCAATATAGGTGATTTAAAATAATATTTAAATCTAATTAAAATATCTACAGCTTTCATGAAGAAAGTGTAGGCAAATTCAAATGTCTTGAGTAGCCAATCACAATTTTAATCCACGAATAGTTATCTGATAGCATCACTTTCAATGATTCAAAATATAGATGTTGGACACATCATTTGCACCTACAACATCTATATTTTTAAGTTTAAATACCTCTAAAGCTAAATGGAAGTTAAGTAAGTTTTTTATCATTCATTCTTTCTTAAGCATTCATTGAGCTCTCAAATTCTCTTAAACAATTCTTTGTTTGTATAACTCTTGTGAGAGTTGGGTATGTGTTAGAAATAGAATTTCTCTTCATCTCAAATCTTAAGTTGGATTAAAAGGGAAGTGAGATTTATTTCTAAAGGAATTGGTTTAAGTGTTGTCCATTGAAACACTTGGGTTTTGGTTTTTTAAGTGAGCCTTGAAAACTCATGTTGTAAGGTTATAAGAGTGAGCCATAAAATTCTTGTGTAATCTCAATTTTGTGAATAAGATTATGGGTGATTGAAAATCCTAACTTGGGGATAAGTTAGGTGGAGACGTAGGATTATTGTTGAATCCAAACTCCTTAAATCTTTGTGTTCTTCATTCTTCCTTCTCAACTTCTATTCAATTCTTGCAAAGAATTCTTTTAATTTCTCATTTTTATTTGATAGTCCTATTCACTCCCCCTTTAGGACTCTTTTCATTTGGTATCAGAGCTTGAATTCTAGGTACACCATTGCTAAAATACGAGATCATGGGGTGTGAATCACAAAAAATCTCTTCTTTTAGACCATTCCTTGATGGTAGTGACTATCCACATTGGAAATTCAAAATGGAATTATATCTTGATTATGATTCCATCAAACTTTAGGACATTGTCCTAAAAGGTTAGGAACCACCTATAACTATCATTGATGATGTGGTAACTACTTTTGCAAAAAGCCAATGGAGTATTAATCAAAAGGAAGAAAATCACAAAAATAAAAAAACTATGATTACTCTATTCTCTTCAATGACAAGAGAAGAAGGAGGCAAGCTTCAATATTGTATGTCGGCTAAAGAAATATGGGAGACCTTAGAAAACCACTATGAAGGCAATATTCAAGTAAGAAGCAAGAAGGTTCAACTTTATATGAATGAATATGAACTCTTTAAAATGAAGCCTCATGAATCAATCACGGATATGACAAATCATCTTAATGCTCTCCTTATAACCCTTAAGAAACTTGGAAAAAATTTCTCCAAGGAAGAAGTAAACAACAAAATTCTAAGAATTCTACCTAAAAAGGATTGGGAATCTCATGTTACTTCAATTGAGGAAGCTCAAGACCTCTCCACCTTATCAACTGATGTGCTTATTGGAAAGTTCTTAACATATGAGCTCACTATCAAGCAAAGAGGTGAAGAATAAGAAGATAAAGAAGAAAATAAAAAAAGCATTGCTCTAAAAGCTCTTCAAGAAGATAGTGAAGAGGAAAGCATCAAAGATTCTAGTGATAAAGATGGTGACATTGCCATGATCACTAGGAACTTCAACAAGTTTTTGAGAAAAAAAAAACTTCTCAAGAACAAGGGATTTCAATAAGAAGTTCAAAGGAGATGGGAAGAAGAAAACTAAGGAGGTTACTTACTATGAATGCAAGAAATCAGGACATATTAGAAGTAAGTGTCCTAAACTCAAATTCAAGAACAAGGGAGCAAAAGATAAAAAGAAAGCATTCAAAGCTACTTAGGATAATTCCACTAAATTCTAAGAGGAAAAGGAACAACAAGAGGTGGCTAATCTTTGCTTCGTGGCTAATCTTTGCTTCATGGCCCTTGAAAATGAAAATAAGGTACAATTTACTTCTTATTCTTCCTTTGATGATTGTGATAATTATTGTGATAATGATGATGATGATGATGATGAGAGCTCTATTATGAGCAAATTACTTATTAAATGCAAAAGTTTATTATCTAAGAAGAAACATTATAAGCATGAGTTAGGTAGCTTAAATAGAGAATTAGAAATTTTAAAAATTAATTTTGCTAAACTTGTTGAATCAAACAAAAAACTTATTAGTGATGCAAAATCTTCTAATTCTTTGGAAGATCAACTTAAGAAAGCAAATGATGAAAATCATAAGCTTTCTAAGCAGGTCTTAGAATTAAATAACTCCATTGCTAAATTTAAGAAAGGAAAAGAAACTTTAGATAGTCTTCTTGACTCTCAAAAATTTCATGGAGATACCTATGGAATTGGATATAAGAATGGAATGTCTTTATCATCTTCATCATATATTAATTTTGTAAAAGCTTCATATGATTCCAATCCTTCAACCTCCAAATTAAATGAGACTCAAGCTTTCAAAGCTAAAAGATCTCATATGTTAAATAGTAAGGGAAAGTCTCATGAGATTCATCTTTCATTAACACAAAGAGATAAGGCTCAAACTAGAGCACCTAAACCTAAGCGTGTTTATATGTACATTAGATACAATTATAATAGGCATGCTACACAATACAATGCACATAAACATGTTCCACAAAATTATCAAAATTCATATTACCATTGTCAATGCATGTCTCACTTATTGACACGAAACCATAGGAGATACACACAACACCAAAGGCATGTTACACACACTAGGAAAGCATTTCATTCTAGGAGGAATAAATTCAAAAATATTATTTGTTCTTATTGTATGATCAAAGGACATACTAATAATGTGTGCTTCTATAGAAGACTCCATATGAATTTACTTCCTACGGATTATCTTGAAACTAACCAACCTAGACCAAGAAAGGTTTAGGTCCAAAAGAACACTTAAATTTTATTATGTAGATGTGCTTGAAATCCACAAGAACAAAAAGAAAGTGGTATCTTGATGGTGGATGTTCAAGGCACATGGCAGGGGATAAAGAGCAATTCAATAAACTTGATGCTAAGGATGGAGGACATGTTACTTACGGAGAAAATGCAAAAGGAAAAATTATTAGCATTGGAGAAATAGGTAATCCTCAATCCTTATCTATACATCATGTGTTGTTTGTTAATGGTCTTAAACATAATTTTCTTAGTATAAGTCAATTATGTGACATAGGAAATAAGGTAACTTTCTATCCTAAAAATTACTTTGTTAGTAGTCTTGATGAAAACAAAGTTATTTTTAGTCGTGAAAGAGTAGACAATGTTTATGTCATTGATTTGAACAAAATTGATAACAAAGACATAAAATGTTTAATGTCTATCTCCCATGACACATGGACATGTCATAGAAGGTTAGGACATGCAAATTTTGAGCTTTTGAATGATCTTTGCAAACATGAACTTATGATTGGTTTGGTTTACCTAAGCTTGAATTCACTAAGGATAAACCTTGTGATGCTTGCCAAAAGGAAAACCAATCCAAGTTCTCATTTAAGCTAAAAAATGTAGTGTCCACCTCTAGGTCACTTGAACTTATACATATTGATTTATTTAGACCAACTAGAGTTGTTAGTCTCGATGGAATGCACTATGCATATGTATTGGTTGATGATTCCTCTAGATTTACATGGGTATGTTTCCTCGTCCATAAGAATGATGCATTTAAAGCTTTTGAAAAGTTTGCAAAAAGAGTTCAAAAAGAAAAAGGCTTTTATATTTCTTCTTTTATAAGTGATCATGGAACCGAATTTGAAAATGAATTTTTCAAAAACTATTATAATGAAAATGGTATTTCTCATACATTTTCATCTCTTAGAACTCCTTAACAAAATGGGGTAGTTGAAAGGAAAAATAGAAATCTTATGGAAATGGCTAGAACAATGCTTTATAAGTATAATTTGCCTTTATATTTTTAGGTGGAAGCCGTTAACACGTCTTGTAATATTTCAAACTGAGTCTTCAAAAGACCAATTTTAAATAAAACATCTTATGAGCTATAGAACAATAGAAAACATAAAATCTCATATCTAAGAGTATTTGGATGCAAGTGCTTTATATTGAACACCAAGGATAATCTTGGGAAATTTGATTATAAAGTCGATGAAGAAATTTTCCTAGGCTATTCTATATCTAGTAAAGCATATAGGGTCTTTAATAAGAGAATGCTAGTAGTTGAAGAGTCAATGCATGTGGTATTTGATGAATCAAACTTACTTGATCCTAGAAAGGATGTTTGTAGTGTTGATGATCTTATAGGTGACAGTGAGATTATGGAAATACAAGAAGAAAATGCTAGTAAGCCTTTGGAACTTAAAGATCTAAACAAAGAGGAAAACGAGGAGACATCTCAACCTACCTTGAAGGCTTCCAAAGGATTGGCAATTCAAGAAAGATCACCCTCAGTACCTTATTATAAATGACACGATAAAAGGGATAACTACTATATCTCAATTAAAGTCTATTATTAATTTAGCCTTCATTTCTCAAATTAAACCTAAAAATATTGATGATGCTTTATGTAATGAATTTTGGATCCTTGCTATACAAGAAGAGTTAAATCAATTTAAGAGAAACAAGGTTTGGACTTTGGTTCCTAGACCTAAACATCATCTTATTATAGGCACCAAATGGATGTTTAGAAATAAGATGAATGAACAAGGTGTCATAAATAGGAACAAAGCTAGATTAGTAGCTAAAGGTTATAATTAAAAGGAAGACATTGATTATGATGAAACCTTTATCCTTATTGCAAGGTTATAAGCTATTAGGATGCTACTTGCATTTGCATTATACATGGATTTTAAACTTTATCAAATGAATGTTAAAAGTGCATTTTTAAATGGTTTTTTTGAAGAGGAGGTATATCTTAAAGAACCTCTAGGTTTTGAAAATTTGACTCTCCAAATCATATGTTTAAACTTTTAAAAGCATTATACGGATTGAAACAAGCTCCAAGAGCTTGGTATAAAAGATTGAGTAACTTTTTACTAAAGAAAGGTTTCTTTAAAGGAAAGGTTGACACAACTCTTTTTATAAAAAAAATCCAAACACGATTTATTAATTGTTCAAATATATGTTGATGACATTATATTCAGTGCTACTAACCATTGCTTATGTGAGGAATTCTCTAATTTAATGCAAGGAGAATTTGAGATGAGTATGATGGGTGAACTCAAATTCTTTCTTAGACTACAAATTAAGCAATGCAAAAATAGGATTTTCATCAATCAAACTAAGTATGCAAAAGACGTTCTTAAGAAATTTAGCATGGATGGAGCTAAGATAAGTAAAACTCCAATGAGCACCACAACCAAACTTAATAAAGATGAGAATGGTGATGAAAAGAAATTCAAAGATATGATCAGATCTCTTCTTTATTTAACTGCTACTAGACTCGATATTATGTTTGCTACTTGCTTGTGTGCTAGATTTCAATCAAGTCCAAGAAAGTCTCATTTGAATGCTATTAAAAGAATTTTCAAATATCTTTGTGGTATAATGCATTTAGGACTTTGGTATCCTAGAAGTTCATCCTTTAACTTGATTAGTTATTATAATGCAAACTTTACTGGTAGTTTACTAGATAGAAAAAGCACTTCCGAAACTTTTCAAGTTTTAGGACAATGTTTAGTTTCTTATTTTAGCAAGAAACAAATTTCGGTTGCCTTGTCCACTACTAAAGTTGAATATATTGCAACAAGTCTTTATTGTTCACAAGTTTTATGGCAAAAACAATAGTTGTTAGACTATGGTGTAAAACTTGATCACATTCTAATCAAATGTGAAAATACAAGTGCTATCAACCTTAGCAAAAATCTCATTCAACATTCTAGAACTAAGCATATAGACATTAGACATCATTTCTTGCGTGATCATATTCAAATTTGTGATATCTCAATTGAATTTGTTGATACAAATAATCAACTTACAGATATCTTCACCAAACCTCTCAATGAAGAGAGATTAAATTTTATTAAGCATAGACTTGGCATGCTTGATGGTTCTAGTTTATCTTGATTTTATGTTTAATTGATGGTTGAACTATTTTCATATGAAATCATGTTATGCTTATTGATTACTTTGATTGATAAATTTTTTGATTTTGATCTTAAATTTTTTTTTGTCATCAGCTTATATTTGGTTTATCTTTTAAAATTTCCTTTTGTATTTTGTCAAAGGAAGAGAAATAATTTGAGTTTGCATATGTACCTAGTTAATTTTCTTTTTAACATTTTACTTAGTTTGTTTTTAATTTTAAAACTCCCTTAAAAATTATGTTTATGTTAGTGACATATTATATTTTTATTTGATATAGGGGGAGAAATTCTATTTAAATTTTTACATGCATATTAACATTATGATTAATTTTGTCATATATCATATGTTACAAAAGGTCTTATTTTGCTTAATTTATGTATAACATAGATTTCATAAAGATTTTGAGTATCTTTGTTTTTCATTTTCCCTCTATATCTCTCTCTTTTCATTTTTCATTTGACAAAGGGGGAGAAATACATTTGAGTTTGTTATTCATTACTATACATGTGTATAATATTTTATTTATACATGCATAATTCATGTATAATTTCTTCTTAGGAATGGTTTTTATCTTTGATAAGGCATGAATATCTTCTTAGGAATGGTTTTTTATCTTTGAAAAGGCGTGAATATCTTCTTAGGAATTGTTTTGATCTTTAATAAGACATGAATATTTTTACAAAGTTTTAGTGTATCTTTGCTTTGTTCCTATAGGAATTGATGCATTTTGGTAGGACTATATGCATATATGTTTGAAATTATTTCCTCAAATTTCCTAACATTTATTTAAATGATCATGTTATCATATTTTATGTTTTTAATACATTTGTCATAAGAATGCCATTTTTTTAATCCCTCCTACTATATTTTATTTTGTTTATATTTTTTTGTCAAGTGGAATAATCTATAAATTTATATTTCTCATCATGTCCATATTCATAGGGGGAGAAATAAATAAATATATTTTATTACATTTGGTATCCTTATTATCACAAATATTATCACACACTTTACTTTGTATTATTTTTTAATCAAACTCAAAATAAGTTTGTCAAAAAAAAAAGGGGATATTGTTGACCTTACCAATAATCAATCTGAATTTTAATCTTAAAAAACTTAATTTTGAGCATTTAATTTTTTTATTTAAGTGTGTATAAGTTAGGACTCTATTGGAAGTTAAAATGAAGTATGATTATTTTGGGCTGATTGGACCTTTGAGATTCCAGGAGGCTTTTAACATCCTTAGAGCTTTATAATAAGAAATTTATCTTCTTCACATTTGAATTAGAAATGTTGATATTTTTTAATTGGGCTTATTTTTCAAAATCTGAGTTCATTTGGGTATGCAAATTTTGAGTCAAATTCCACGTATACGTGTGCCATCTCAGATTGCACATCCCTTAGTATTTTGGACATATCTTGAGTTACAGAAGTCCAATTAAAGTGATTCAAAATGATATGAAAATATAAGTCAAATATATATAAATTTCATGAAGAAATTATGGGAAAATTAAAATTTCTTCAAGATAAAATCACGGCTTCAACTTGTGTATAGCTGTCTGATAGTATTCTGCATTTTAGATTGCACAGCTTTTAGTATTTTAAACATATCTTAAGATACAGAAGTTAAATTTATGTGATTAAAAATTATATGGAAATATAAGTCAAATATCTACAACTTTCATGAAAAATGTATGGCCAAATTCAAACTTCTTCAATAGCAAATCATGGCTTCAATTTGGGTATAGCTGTATAACTGTAGTCTGCATTTTAGATTGCATAGCTCTTAGTATTTTGAATATTTATTGAACTACAGAAGTCAAATATAGGTGATTAAAAATTATATGGAAATATAATTTAAATATCTATAGCTTTTATGAAGAAAGTGTGGGCAAATTCAAACGTCTTGAGTAGCCAATCACGGTTTCAATCCATGAATAGTTTTTTGATAGTATCACTTTCAATGACTCAAAATATAGAAATTGGAAACATCATTTGCACCTCCAATAGCTATATTTTTAATTATAAATACCTTTAGAGCTGAATGGAAGTTAAGTAACTTGTTTATCATTCATTCTTTCTTAAGCATTCATTGAGCTCTCAAATTCTCTTGAACAATTCTTTGTTTGTATAACTCTTGTGAGAGTTATGTGTGTGTTAGAAATAGAATTTCTCTTCATATTAAATCTTGGGTTAGATTAGAAGGGAAGTGAGATTTATTTCTACAGGAATTGGTTTAAGTGTTGTCCATTAAAACACTTAGGTTTTGGTTTTTTGAGTAAGCCTTAAAAACTCATGTTGTAAGGTTATAAGAGTGAGCTATAAAACTCTTGTGTAATCTCACTCTTGTGAATAACATTATGGGTGATTAAAAATCCTAACTTGAGGATAAGTTAGATGGAGATGTAGGATTATTGTTGAATCCAAACTCCTTAAATCTTTATGTTCTTCATTCTTCCTTCTCAACTTCCATTCAATTCTTGCAAAGAATTATTTTAATTTCTTATTTTTATTTGATAGTCCTATTCACCCTCCCCCCTCTAAGACTCTTTTCACTAACTAAATGACTTGTGCCAGACTGTATCCAATTTAAAAACTGTCATTAATCTATACCTGCAACCACAACTAGTTTAGAATTTATGCATCCCGTGTATGCATGACATGCATGTTCATTTTATTTTATTATTCAAAAAGAAGAAATAGAAACATATAATCTATTTACACATAGCAAAAGAACAAAACATAATTATAGAATGATAATCTCTACCTTTATTTCTCTTACACATGTGTTCAATGGTAAGTTTCTTGTCCTAGGATTTTTTGTCTGGGTTTTAATTATCAATAGGAGATAATAAAATCGATATATACAAGACAACTCTCAAAATGGAACAAACAAGTAGTAATCCTTTGAATAAATCCAAAGCCCATTTTAACGAGCCATAATAGGCATTTAAAAGCCCATCTTGACATGGTCCATTTCAATGGGCTTGGGTTTTATTCTAAGGATTATTATATGGCATAAAAAATATGCATATGGGAATAAGCCTTAAAGGAAATTACTAAGTCATTACATGAGCTAAGTCTTGGGTGATAAGCTTTGACTCCCATAGTGATATACCTTAATTACGTTTCCCCACTCAAGGGTTTGTGTGACGTGGATAAGTATGTGCTATAAGTGGCAATAATCAAACACACCACCACTACATTTGAGTGAAATATATATAATAAAGCAAAGACTATTGTCGAGTTATTATGGACTGAGTGCTCATTGTGTGCAAATGTGTGGTAAATGCAACAGAAATGCAAAAAGAATAAAAGAATAATTAAAAATGATAAAATAAAAAATACTTGGAATCAATTTCTCTATCTCTAATGGAGTCACCACTGTAGGTGGGCGGTTTAGTGTGCACCTAAGTGTTTGGCGACCATAGCATTGTGTGAGCTCAAAGCCCACTAGGAAATACAAATTAGGCTTAAAGCCCAAATCAAAGAAAGAATTGCCACCCAAATAAAAGCTAGGACATACTATACAGTAACTAGATCCCATGGAGGTTCCTAGAAGCTATCATCAGAGAACAGGTTTAAAAACTAGGCATGGGCTTTTGGAATGCCCACCCAACCTTACGGTTGGCCTCCATTTGTGTTTTGTATTTTATTGCCTTTGATTATTCAATTATTTTTTTATTAACATGAAAATTGTAATTTACTCCAAACAATTGTCAAATTTTATATTTAACTTCAAGTTTGCACATTAATTCAATTTCATACATTATAAGTCCTAATATTCATCATAAATAACCATAAAATAGTACATTCAAATAAAATAAGGGGAAGGGATTAAGGATTACAACACTTGGTGCAAGAATGAGTAAAATAAATAGAAGATAAACTAAAAATAAACTAGCTATTAAGCAAGTAAATATAAAGAAGCTTCAAAAAAGGAATACTTAATTGATGACCATGAGTCTTCCCGAGGCTCTCTATAATAAATCATAATATTAACCTCCACAAGGATAAAAAAACTCTATATAATGAAACCATAAAGTTAGTTCTAAATAACACCAAATACACATAAGTAAAAGAAAAAGACAAGTCCATGAACATTTTTTATTTAAGCATGATAGAGAAATAATTGCAGGAAAAAGAGCTAACATCATGAAGATATAAAAGCCCTTAGAATAAATAAATCATGCAAAACAGGCTTTAAATTAAGAGCTAAAAAAATGTGTTGGACTCTATTGATGTGACAACGTCTTATCAATGAGGCATCACCTCTAGTCATAGAGGCGATTTAATTTTGCCTCAAGATAACAGGGCGGTGCCTCTTTGAAGAGGCATCGCCCAATTAATAGATAAACCAATAAATTCTAGATCTCTTAACTTTCAAACAAAGCAATTCTTCATGCTAATAACTAAATAATAGTGACTATATAGTGTAGTTTAAGTGACCATACCATGAACATCATACGAAACTAATAAAAAATCTAAAAAAAATAAGTAAACAAACAAGACTTTTGAAACTATATATAACTCCAAATATAACTCAAAACTTAGAAGAAATGAGGACTAGTACTAATTGTGAAACTTGTTTTCTAAAGTAGTTGGCCCTCAGAGGTTAGTTTTAATTTTAAGCTTTACTTGAATGCAAGATTTTTCCTTTTCTTCCTCTAAGAAAATGGATCCCTTTGCTCCCTTCTTCTCTTTATTCTTCAAGAACATTTTTTTCCTTCTTCTTTTAGAGCTATCTCCTTTTCTCCCTCCTTCCCTTTTTTTAGAACTCTTATTCAAAATTGCTAACCTCTTTTTTTTCTCTCTCCTATTCCCCTTTTTATGTCCCCCATGCTTAGACAAGACATTCCCTTTTCATTACTCCCCTTTTCCTTACACTTTTCACTTAAAAAGTCTCATTTTCATGCAACATTCAGGCCTATAAGGTGTAGGGTCCACCCTACTTACCCACCATTGTCATGCATATCAAATAGGCGATGCCTCTTTGATAAAGAGTCATGGCCACTTAACCTCCTTTTTTCTCTCTCTCATTTCCCTTTTTAAGTCCCCCATGCTTAAACAAGACATTCCCTTTTCACTCCCTATTATTACTTTCTTTTTCCTCACCCTTTTTCACTTAAAAAATCTCATTTTCATGAAACATTCAGGCCTATAAAAGTGTGGGGTCCACCCCACTTGCCCACCATTTCCATGCTTACATTTAATATATATGCAAATGGCTATAAAAAAGGTAGTGCCTCTTTTATAAGGCATCGCCTCATCAAAGTGGTGGCCACTCAAGTGACGCCTCTTTGAAGGGGTGTCGCCTCTTCAGCCCTGGCCCTAAATTGGGCCTTTAGGCCAAAATGGGCTTGGGCTATGTTTAATGGGTTTAGGTCTTTAGATCCATTCTCAAGAAGGTTTTAAACTTTTTATTACATTCAAGATTTGCACATTCTCATCATTAGGCTTCATTACGGACCGATCAAACCGAGCATCCATAGTTCACCCCCTATTATGGGCCAATCGAACTGAGTATCTATAATATGTCATGAGATATGCCAATGCATGTATGCTATAATGTAGCATGAGCATGAGAAGATAGTACATGCGAGAGAGGTAGCGATTCATCAATAAGAGGAGGTAATCTGCCAACATAAGGGTGCCTTTTACCAGGGCGAGATTTCAAGGTTTTGAAGGAGCTAAGGATCTATAGTGCTGGACCTATTTGGAGGGGACCTCCAAACAATAGAGATGATGATGATAAGGATAAGGATGAGGATGATAACAACGAATCCTGATTTCCCTTACCCTTTAATATTTTGCACTAACTATACTGATGGTGAGTTTTGGACATTTTAGATGTATTTTTGACTGATGTGTTACTTTTAAGACAATTCTAATGTGTTTTTTCCATTTTTACTTCTCTTCTCCATTTGCTTCTCATGATGACATAACAAATACAAAAAGTAAAAAGGTTTACAACAAAAATTGCAATTATTATAATTCATCAAAATAAATAATTCTTATATCATAAAATGATAGAAACTATAAAATGCAAATTTTTTTCTTTATAATAGATGTAGATTCATGCATTTACTTCTTAACATGTGCAATTCTAACTGTCCTCCTTATTAACACCAAGTAGCATTTATTATGAGCATGGTTGCATATTGAGTTTTTTAGAGCGAAGGTACCTTTGTCCTTAATTAGCCCTCTCAGGTTTTCTAATTAGGTATTTTACCTCTCATTTGTTTGTTATTATTTTTTAGGAATAGTATCACTTGAGATGATCAATGTTGATCCACTTTAAGAATTCATTTCCATCAATGTCTATCAATTTAATCGCTCCTTTCGAGAGAATATTTTAGCCATATAAGGTCCTTCCTAGTTAGGTCAAAACTTTCCCCTCAGATCTGGTACATTCTATCTAGCTTGTCTCAATACCTAATCTCCAACCTTGATATCATATTGCCTTACCCTCTTATCAAAAGCCTTTTCAATTCTTCTTTAATACAACTAAGTATGATAAAGTGCCTTTAACCTTTCATTGTCCATCAGATTCAATTATGTTAGTCTCTATTCCATCCACTTTGTCTTGGGTAAGTCAGCTTTGATTATCATTATGAAAGACTTCATTTCTATTTCAATAGGAAGCACAACTTATGTTCCGTTTACTAACGAGGAAGGAGTTACCCTATAGACATTCTCACTATTGTATGGTATCCCTAAAGAGCAAATAGTAGCTTATTAGCCGAATCACGATGAGCTTTGACCATCTTCCATAGCCCCATTAGCTTGTGGTCTATAGGGTAATGACTTGTAATGCTTCACCTTATACTTCTCAAGCACCATCCTTACTTCTCCTTAGAATTTTACTCTATTATATGAAATCAGGTGATGAGGGATATCGTATCTATAAAAAAAAATTCCTTTCCAAGAACTTGGCTACTTGTTTTGCCCCTAGTTTGGTAAAGGATTATGCTTTTACATATTTTATGAAATAATTAATTTCCACCAAGATATATCTATGCCCATTCGAGGCTATCGGGTGAATCTCTCCTATGATGTCAAGTCCTTAAACTGAGAATGGACAAGGAGATGACATGGTGTGTAAGTCTAAATGGGGCAGGTGGCTGACATCCCCATAAAATCTAACACTTGTGGCATTTCGTGGAGAACTAACATAGTCCTTAATCATCAACGACCATACTTGTGGGTTGGCTAATCCACACTCATGGGTCAGTCCAACCCTTAAGATTCTTAGGCCTTGTTTGGCCTAAATTTGACCTTTCAACCCTATTTTAGGTGTTTCAATGCCCAGATGTGTGTTTCATTTTTGGGTTTTTAGCTTTTTTACTTAATCTGAGCATGCTTAAAAAGACTTCCAAAGAAGTTTTCCCTATCTAGTTGATAAAAAACCTTTATTATTGAATTTTTAGGAGATTGCTAAAATCTTGAGTATCAATTTTTTGCCAATAGAAACTGTGTTAGCCTTGAATCTAATGCAAATGTCTGCTATTTGGATGTAAAAGGTGTGCCTACCTTACAAATGAAAGTGAGAATTAACATAAGAAAACCCTAGCCTCATGGCTCTATGACAAAAAGAGAATATCAAGGGCATTGGGTTTTTCTTAGTTCAAAAGACTATCATTTGTTTGTTATCATGTAACTAAGATTTGAAGGATGTTTAACAAAGAGGTCTTAAACAAATATTTGATCTCTGGCCCTTGGCAAAGAACATTTTTAAGTCAAAATCATCTTTTAATGAACTAAGTCTAGTTGATTTTAACTTAATCCTTGTTAACATGAACTAAAAAGACAAAAGCCATGTTGTAGATGGCGGGGTTTAGCGCAAGTTCAAGATTTTAGCAACTGTAACACTGTTTGAGCTCAGGGCTCTAGAGAACACACTACTACATCATAAAGACATAGCATGTAGAAAAGGAGTCATCACCTAGTGTAATAACTAGGACAAATCAAAAGCAGTGGTACTCGATTCTCTAAAAGAAAGCTAGCACCACAACCAGGAGATTCTGGATACGGAATACTAACTTCTTTTAGTCTCGTGTTCATTTAGAATTACTTTATGAATTACTATTTTATCCTCTATTTATATGCAATTTCATATAAATCCTTATTTAAACAATTAACCTTAGCCAAACTAGTCATGAAAAAATAAGTAAACAATGCACTCATTTAAGTTTATAATCCCTAAGTTAGTCTAATCTACATTGATTTTAATTAAATGGGCTAAATCTACATGTTTTGATTTACAAGTGATCCTGAAAATTAATGGGCATGATTCCTATTTTAATTAATTATGTGAACCTAAGTCTATTTATTTTAATTCTAAGAAAAATGGGCCTAAATCTACAAATTATGAAGTATTTAAATTAGTGGGCCTAGTTTTTCATGTTTCAATTCTAAAGTGATCTTAAATCTACAAGTTATGGAAAAGGCTTTAACTTAATGGGCTAAATCTAAATTAATTAAATTAAACTAAAGTGGACTTATATCTAATAAACTAAATGGGCCTAAGTTATCTCTAACTTAATTTCTAATTAATTATAGGCCTAAGATGCATTTTAATTAATTAAACCTAGTCCTAATTAAATTAGTAAACCTATTAAAGAAAAGGTGAATCTAATTGTTAAACCTAAAAAACCTAAAATCATGAACTTAAGGAAAACATGACAAAACATAATATAAAAATCATAAAAATTAACAAATCAAATAGAATAATTGTACAAACAATTAATTAAAATGCATAAATCAGAAAGAAAATAAAATAAACTATATAATAATTGAAACTACATTAATCATGCATTCAATGATATCTAACCCTAAAAAAAATTATATACAACTTAAATTTACTACAACCACCATTAATTTTAATTAAAACTTTACCAAATAAACCTAATTTACTAATCAATTAATAAAAATAAAACACACAACACACAGAGGATTCCATTATTCCTACTATTAAGGCATTACAGTGATCTACTGAAAATAAAAATAAAAACTAATATAACCCTAAAAAAACTAAATGAATAAAAACACAAAATAAAATAACCAATAAAATAATAATAAATAAATAAATAAAAAAAACCCTGGAAACTATATTCAAATAAAAAATTCAATTCATAGCATTCCATGGATCTTAATAATTTTTGTTCTCTATAGTGAATATATCATGTAACTCCATCCATAATTATAAACATAAACACAAAAAACAAAATAAATAATTATTAGTAATTAAACAAAATTAAAATTAAAATTAAATGAAATCAAAATAAATCAAACAAAATAAACAGAAGAGGGTAGAAAAAGAGATGATTAGATGGACATAGTATTGATTTGCTCTTCACAGTGGTATAAATCATCGTTGTTTTTCTCTTCCCAAAAGGTCTATTGCTTCTTCTTTAAAAGAACAGTATGCTAAAAGATTTTTTTTTTTTTGAGTTGAAAGCCACGTGAAAAGAAAAGAAGCACCCTCCCCTCCCCCCCCCCCCCCCTTCAAGGAGAGTTGAGTTGGGTTTATATAGAAAACCCCAGCTAAAGTCACGTATCGTACTATGACTTCTCCCATTCACAGTGATAAAGTTTTGGTTTAATAAGGACTTTTAATTTCCTAAAAACTTAAATAAATCCTAGAAAAGGGACTTATCACATCATTTGACCAATTAAAACTCAGAAAATAAAGTTTTTATTTACTGAAAAAACTAAAAGATCACAGATAGAACATGATTGAAAAGCATAATCCCAATTGGGATTATATAATTCCGATTGGAATTACATAATTTTGATCGATTTTAAGTAATTCTGATAGGAATTATGTAATTCTGATCGGAGTTACATAATTTCGATCTTTTTTTTAACTTTTAATTATAAAAAAACCCTGAAATAATTTAAAATTTTCAATTAGGTCTTTAAAGAAAATATTATAATTAAGTCCTTAAAAAAGCTACAATTAAGCCTTGAAATTCAAAAATCAATATCCATATATTTATTTATAACAAATTTTCATCATTAGAGTACTCTGTCGCATCCACACTCAACTATCTCAAAATTGGGTGCTTACACATGTTCTGGGACAAAACCCTCTAAGGCAACAATAAGGATTAGCAAAGGCTGAAGAGGATACCAATAGCTTATATGAAAGCTTGGACTCTAATAGTGGTTAATGCACTCTTCCTTTTGTTATTTTTTAAACAATTTTAGGTTGTTTTTTTTAGTTGTAATCTATAATTTATTAAACTTCTTTTGGTTACTTATATTCTCAATTATAGTCAAAACTCCCTTAGCAAAGCAATAATTGACACTATGACCAAATCAACTCCCAAGTGATTTCTCTTAAACTAATAGAAGCTTCAAATCAAGCTATCTAAAGGCAAAAGGAGTCATTGGTTAGGAAACTATAATCCAATAGGAAATTCATGACAAACACTATTATAAAGACTCTTTCTCAAGTACAAAACTTTACAAAATCCTTTAATGTGAAAGAGCTTAATGGTTAAAATCTTTTTCTCATTAATTTAAGTCTGAAAGAGATAAGAAAAGAGTCTTAGATGGGAAGCCTTGGGTTATTCCTAGAAACATATTTGTGCTCAAATAATAGGATCATAAACTCGTTGTTGATGAGCTCGATCTCTCAATAGAGAGTATATGGGTCCATATGTTAGGGCTACCACTGAATCACATCACTATAGAAAATGCCTCAGCAATAACTCACACTTTATTTGTAGGAATAGACAAGACAACTATTTGAATAAAGATTAGGAACCTATTCTAAGATTCAGAGCTTTGTTAAACCTAAAAAAGCCATTACTTAGGGGTTTCTTGAACAAAAAAAAAGGGAAAGATCAATGGGTGTTTTTTCACTATGAAAAATTTCCCTCAATTTGCTACTTTTATGGATTTTTTATCACATGACTTCGACGTGTAAAAACTATGTCTCAGAAGAAAAAAGAAGTAATATGGTAAATGATAATCTAGCCTACAAACCATGGTTAGAGCAACTTTAAAAAAGAAGGCCATGATTGGTTATAACCCATATTAGAATGAAGGAGTAGAATTCAACTTAAAATAGGTTTATATGTCAAAGTTTTTACACAATGGGCAAAACCAAGTGATCATGGACCATGAAGTTAGACAAAGCCACAAGGGGAAAGGAATACAACAAGATAAAGACCCAAGGACAATAACCTCTTATCATTTATCTATATACCTAAGTTCAGGACTCTAAGCATTAGCAAAAAGTAAAGTGAAAAAAGGGAGTAGCTTTAGTACTAAGGAAGGCAAGAGTACATAACCATATCCTAACAAAGCTAATAAAACATTGATCACGGGAAGAAGCATATCCCAAAGTTATAACAATACAACCTCTAATGGACAAAGAGTAACAAATGAAGCACTAGAGGATTTACCCAAACTAAAGAGCGCTTACCCAAAGCCCACGTTTGAAGCTAAATTACTTACAAAGGAGACTCTTATTAGACCTAAGAAAACAAAGGAGCCCAACAGTAAAAATGTAAGTCCATAAGTAGCAAAGAAGCAAAACTTGAGAAAATTCAAATAAAAGGACATGGCCATAAGCTCATAAAAAAAATAAAGGAGAAGTAGAAAAAAAAGGGTATACAACTAAAGGATCTATCAGCAGGAACTAAGACTAAGTAGGACATCCAAAACATCACAAAAGATCACATCAAATGCCAAGAACAAGTGGAGGACATTCTAAACAAAAACCAAATTTGTTTTTTTTTTTTTTTTTTTTTGCTAAAGGATAACAAACCTTCTTAACTTTATATTTTAATTGGTTTGTATTTCATGTTTGTTTGAACTTTGTTTATTACTCTATTTTCTCTCCAGGTACTTAGTTATGAGAAGACTCAGAACTTAAAAACTAAGTTTTACCATGACTACAAAATTGATTACTCAGGTCTCATTAGGGTCTTGGAACTAAGTTTTCTGCCAACCTTAATTTGTTTAGATTTTGGCTAATTCTAAATTTGTTATTATTGTTCTGGTTGTCGTCTTAAAGGCTTATCTAAATGAATTCTGGAATCCATTTTTTTATTTACCAAAAAAAAGTAAAATTTACTTTATGCCCCTAGTTAAATTGCAAATTTATAAAATAATTATTTTTCCCTAAAAAAAAGTAAATATTTTTAGTCGGTTTCAATTCTGAACATCAATCAAATTAATAATTCATTAAAGTTATAAAATTATTAGTGGTGAATCCATATATATATATATATAATTTAACAAGTTTCTCTCGTCATAATTCAGCATTCATTCTTAAAAACTTATGTGTCATAATATTTTTCTATAAAAAAAAAAGGGATAAGTAAAAAAAATTACTATGTGGTTAGACACATTTCATTCAAAGGCTTGTGGTATTTTCCATGTCATTTAGATGAATGTGGTTTCATTTTCTAACACTTTAATGCCCTACCAACTAATATTGTTATTATTTTATAATAAAATCTCAATATAATAATATTTTTCAATAATAAAAAATTTTACATATGATTTACCATCAATATAACTATTTAGATTTTTTAAAAATAGTATAAAATTTATTTATTTTTATTCTTAATAAAATAAAAATACATCTTATTTTTATTAATTGTGAATTTCTTTTAGTTAATTGAATGCTCTACTACTTAATAAAAAAATTTCTTACAAATATTCTTATTATTTTAACATTATATTATATATTGTTAATAATATTATTGATAAATGTACTAAAATGCAAGTAAAGTCAAATCACGGACCTTTAAATATTATAAAAAATATCACAATCTTTTAAATGAAAAAGCATCTAACCATGGGATATTTTATTGTACTTCTCCCATAAAAAATATAACAAATTTTGTTTTAGAATACACATGTTCTATTCTATGTAAAATATTATATCTAAAATATTATTTTTTCTTTCCATAAAAAATTATATCTTTTGTTCTCACTAAAACATCCTTTTTTTCAACTATTTTCTATTTTTCTTTTCTTTTATTTATTTATTTAATTATTATTATTATTATTATTATTATTATATAATAAAATAAAATTATTGCAATAATTTTTAAAATTCTCATTGTTATATTTAATTAAATTGTAGTTGTAATTTATTAAAATTATTTAATTAATTATTTTAAAATATGTGTATTATTTATAGTTTTTAAATTATAATAACATTTTATAATAATTAAATTTTTTACATTTTTTATTAATTAAATTATTTAGTTGATACTTATTATTTTAATAATAAAATTCAAACTGTACATTTCTTTAAACTTTATCTATTTATTTTTTATACTAAATATAAAAACAAATTTATACTATTTAAAAAATTAATAAGTTATAAAATCTTAAAACACGTTAAGTTTAAAAAAATTTTAAAAAATAAAAATATTAAAATTTTTAGTTGTTTTATATATCATAATATAAAATTCTAGTCATTTCTTCTTTATTCTCTCATTAAATTTATTCATCAAATGCTGTCATTTTTAGTTATTGCCAATCATTTCTTAGATAAGTGATGGACCTCATTATTCTTTTTCTATTTTTTTCTTTTATTTATTTACATTCAATAAATACATATTTTTTGTTTTTTTTTTATTTTTTGTAATTTTTGAAATTTCTGAAATTTTTAATCCCATAAAGGAATTTTATTAGTTATCTCTTGTGAAGTTTATACTTTTATTCATTGTAAATTTTGTTTATGTTTCTATGGTTGGATTTAATTAAAGACGATAAAGTCAATTTATATCTAATTAACTCCATAGTGTGGAGTTTAAAAATTATCAAATGGATCACCAAGTTACAAATCAAAAGAGTTTTGTCAATGCGATTGAAAAATAATGACAAATAATATCACACTTTGAGTGAAAGTTTATTTTAATACTTCTTGATTGTAATGTATTTATATTGTTTGTTAATCATCTAAATTTTCATGAAAGATTCATTTTTTCTCTAAAAAATAGATATTGGTATATTTTAAAAATTAATTTAATGTGTAAAGTAATAATTTTCTAAAATAAAATCATATAAATGAGGTAATATAAAAAATTAATTTATATATAAATGAATTTTTTCTAATATGTAATCATTTAAATGATATAATTATAATAGTATTTTTTGTACTATAAAAAATTATTTAATATCAATATTTTAAATATTTTTTAAAAAATAGATTATAAAGTAGAATCATTATTGTCAACTTTGACCGTATTATTTTTTCTTGATATTTTTCATAATATTAAACCAAATTAAATAAAAAATAAATCAAATTTGTTTTAAATAGGAGGTTAGCATTTAATTATTTTTTATATAGATAAGTTTATTAAATAATTGAAATTTTATTCAATTAAATTTGAATCCATTTTGGAACTCTAAACTTTAGATAGAAATCCACTTCAAAGTAATTCAACAATATTTTAGATCCCCCAATTCTACATACTTCCTATGCCCTAGCCCTCACTGCCCCTTTATAAATTCATAATTGAGTTTTGGAGGGTGTTTGACATGGCAGTTAGGAGGAACGATTAAACGTTAACTCCTCAATAATTCCAATAGTTATGTTTGATTAAATTTTAAAATTAGTATCTAGTAGTTATTAAGACACTAAACAACTCTACTTTCAAATTGGAGCTTTTCACCAATAACTATAATTTTAAAATATATTATTTTATCCTTTTAACTTTAATTTAAAAGAAATATTAAAAAATTATTAAAAACATTCACACAAATAAAAATATTAAAAATTATATTAATAAAAAATTTCAAAACTCCTCAATTCTAATATTAGTAACAATATATATATATATATACTTTATTTAAAATTTGTTGTCAAAAATTAATAAAAAAATAATCATTCAAATAATAAATAAAATTATTTTCAGTATTTATAATTTTAAGCACAAATAATATTTATTTTTGAAATTACCTTAGAGGGTGGAATAAAGCTAATAAGCGTTTGAAAAAAAATAAAAATAATTTTAAGGAATTAAACAAGAATTGTAAAGAATGTTAAGAAAAAAGAATGAAAAACATAATGATTTAAAGAGTTCGGATTTAATAACAATTTTACGTCTCCACCTAATTTATCCCAAGTTAGGATTTTCAATCACGTACAATCTTATTCACAAGATTGAGATTACACAAGAGTTTTATGGCTCACTTTTACAACCTTACAACTTAAGTTTTCAAGGTTCACTCAAAAACTAAATCCCAAGTGTTTCAATGGACAACACTTAACCAATTCCTTTTAGAATAAAACCTCGCTTCCTGTTTTCTTAATCCCATAAAATAAAAAGCAAGAATGTCTATTCTAATACTCACCAACTCTCACAAAAGTTATACAAATGTAAAAATGAATTAAAGAGAATTTTGAGAGCTTAATTGAATGCTTAATAGAGTATAATGAGTAAACAAGTTTCTTAAACTTTCAATTGAACTCCGTGAGTTGTTTATATAGATAAATAACTTAGATTATGGCTATTGGATGCATTGATTATGTCTCTAACATTTCTTGTTGATTTTTGAATTATTTTGAACTTATTTCTGTTAGAACACCACTCACAGTCGTGAGGAGCAAACCCTAGCTTGTGAGGAGCAAACCTTAGCTCGTGAGCATCAGTTTAAAGACTATTGTATTAAAAAATGTTTATTGAATGCTATCAAGACTGCCCTCACAAGCTAAAGCCTGATCCTCATGATCTTGAGGGCAACTCATGAGCAACACTGAGTGTTTTATCAAAAATGAGTTCCTAAGGCACTATACAAGGTCAGCTCATGAGGGGCTTATGAGGTGCTTGTAAGCAAACCATTATAAGTCCAAATTTGTATATTTTTTGTATATAATTGTTTCTCAAAGATTAAGGACTTGCATAAATTGAGATATTTCATCAAAATGCATATTTAAACTCTTTTAAGGAGTATTTCATTATCTTTAATCGTTAAATAATTATTCTTGATAATCAATTAACTTCCTACACACTTAAAGGAAATCATTAGAATCTAAATTATTTGTCAAAGTCCAAAATTAGGAATTTGATCATGCAAATAGTTAACAATCTCCCCTTTTTTGGCTTTGACAACCAATTTGATAAGATAATGAATAAAGTGTGTGAGTGTCAAGAATAAATTACATGAATAAGTATATATTGTACAAAATAGCTCCCCTTTTCAAATTAAGTAGATGCAATATGTGAAAAATTTTGCTTCCCTTAATATATGCATAAATTCATGTATCGGAGCATAAAATAAATTGAACTATCATACTATACATATAGAATATTAAATAATCATAAAAGATATGATTAAAATGAATTAAAAATTTTCTCCTTTATAAATTATTTCTCGTCCTTTTTGGACATCATAAGACATATAAATTTAATATTTTATTCCCTTTTTTTTAAAGAAAACATAAAATCTAACATGAAGAATAAAAGAAAACATGGTCTAACATAACAAATGTGTTAAAAACATTAAAAAAAATGATAGCATGATCATTTAAAAAATGTTAGGCAATATGAAAAAAATAATTTCAAATATATATGCATATAGTATTACTAAAATGCATAACAAAAATAGTAGATATAGCACTTGACAAGTTTAACTATCACATGATCATATAGACTTTAGCTAGCTAACATTCATGATCATATAGCACTTAGCATATCACAAACATACATAGCTTCTTCTCCCCATTTGTTAAAGATAAAAAGAAAAGAGAGAGATATAAAGGCAAATGAAACTAAAGGAAACAAAAAGTCTAGAGGGAATAAAAGATCATGAACCAAAATAATGAAAACAAAAATACACCAAATCTTTATTTTATCCTCCTATTTCAAACTAATACAAATATGTCTTTAAAAATAATTTTCTTTGAAAAGAAATTAACTAAGTACACATGCAAAACATAATGCAAAAGGAAAATTTAAAATAAAAATTGCATTAAGAAAAAGGATAGAGTTATAATGATATTGAAATATCAATTGTAAATGAAAACATAAATAACAAAAGCACAAGACATAACTAGCATCTTAAGGCTTAAAAAAATTGAAAATAAATAGTAAATAAACCAAACATAAACTAAAAAAAATTTAGTCTTGTGGAGGAGGAGGAGGATTCTAAGTGCATTGTATATTGTGGTGAGCAAACAATTGATGAATATTATACTCCATGTGATCCATCATATTCTTAAAATGATCAAGTCTTGTGTCTACTTGATTAAACTTATTGTTGAAGTTGGATTCAATAATGGAGAGATTATAAAAAATCCTCCAACCTAAGTGGGTTCTTCATCAACACTTTAAGAAGTAGAAGGTCCTCTTGCCCTTTTTCTCTAATATTGAGGAGGAATATGCTTTTGACGAATTTCTTCTTGAATTAAAACACCTTTAGGACCTTGAGTGCCTATGTGTTCAATGTCCTCTAAGTTTTGTTCTAGCTCCTCATCAACATCTTCATCTCCTACTTCGTCTTTCCAAACCCAAGTATTTCTAACAAGCATGAATTGTCTAAAGTTTTTCAAGAGGTTATCATCAAGGAAAGAAGGAGGAATGGAATGAGTGTTGTTCAAGTTGATCCCAAAGTAATGAGCAATTCTAGTGATAAACCCTCCTGCACATAAGGCACCACTAACACTATCACTAGCTAACCAAAACCTCCATTAAAGCCATCTACTTAGCTCAACATCCATACCCTCAACAAGGCATCTTATAAAAAATAAGTCATCAAAGGAGATAGCTTCATTACTTAGTCCCATAACATACATTGAGTAAGTGATAAAACTATGCACATACTAAAGAGATTTTAAAGCAAAAAGAGATGTTATAGTATGACTGCTTAAAAATTTTTTGCACTAGGTTTATTATGTTAAGTCCAAAAAGGAGTAGGAAGCCAAGTATTAGTTAGAGAACCTAGACCACCTTGCTTAAACCCAAAGATATCATTAAATTCTTGTGATGTTAAAAATCTATCTCTCCCTCCTAATCTAAACCTCATACTATTAAAGGGATTTTGCTCATCAAAATGGTGAGTCCTTAAACAAAAAGTAGAGAGAAATTCATGAACTAAAAAGGGATAGGTAAGATAAATAGTAAAAGTAAGATTATATATACCCAAATTCTCAAGCATAGTTCTAACTTCATTATAGCACCCCATCTTCTCTAGAGTAGCTTGAGACATAAATTTAGAGGAGATGATTTTTCTTTCTCTAAACTGAGCAAGTCTTTGCCTAATTTAAGTTAATGTGTAGGATAGAGGAGGTTACTTTTTAGGTTGATCTTTGGTAGCTCTCCTAAAGGATGAGGAGACATCTTGAGTAATCTTCTTCTTTAAAGACATCTTGGAATTTGATAGAGGATGAGAGAATTTGGTTAAAAAAATGATTTATAAGAGAATGATGTGTAAAAGAAATAAGATGTTTAAAGGGTTTATATAGGCATAAAAAAAGTTTTAAATAATTAAATAAAGTCCTAAAAATATAAAAAAATTGTAGGTTACCATTTTGAAATAGGAAAGTAAAAAGCAAAATACTTGTAAAATTCAAATTTTCAAGTGTTAGGGGGCTACTCATGAGCGCCTCACGATCGTGAGGAGCATTACCCCTAACACAAGCAATGGTCACAAGCCAAGCTATAATGACTCGAGAGCCAAATTATAAAGATACCTTTTAACTTTCAAATTATTTTCAATTAAATCTTAAAAATATTAGAGATAGGTCTAAATGCATCATGTCAATACAAAATCACATCAAATTGCATCTAAATCAAATATTTTTATGAAAATTATTATAAAATGTCTTGAGTAAACAAAAAATATATATATTTGAAATAAACATTTAAATAAAATAAATCATGCAAATGGAAAATCAATACATTGAATAAATTGGATAAATTAAAAAATTTAAATAGTAAAATAATAGTTTTATGGATAAATATGATAACATATCCAATACCAAAAATAAACCTAAAATAAAAAAAAACATATATTTTTGAATAAGAATCATATACGAAAAAATAAATAGAAAAACACATATATTTAAATGAAAATGCATGAATCTAATCATCAGAATAGCAAATATGAAAGGTATCAAGATAAACTTGAACCATCAATCATACCAAGCTTATACTTAATAAAATTCATTCTTTCCTCATAAAGAGCTTTGGTAAAGATGTCTGCTAATTGATGATTAGTATTAACAAAATCAATAAAAATATCACCACTTTGCATATGATCACAAAAGAAATGATGTTTAATGTTTATATATTTAGTTCTATAGTGCTGAATGGGATTCTTGCTATGGTTTATAGCACTTGTATTGTCAAATTTAATAGGAATGTGATCAAGTTCAATGTTATAGTCCTTAAGTTATTATTTTTGCACAACACTTGTGAGCAACAACAGCTAGCCACCACATATTTTGCCTCAGCAGTGGACAAGGCAATTGAAACTTATTTCTTACTAAATTAAGAAACTAAGAAATTACCTAATATTTGATAAATTTTGAAAGTGCACTTTCTATTTAGTAAGCTACCGGCAAAGTCTGCATCAAATTAACTATTCAAGTCAAAGGAATAACTCTTAGGATATCAAAGTCCTAAATGCATTGTACCATAAAGATATTTAAAAATTCTTTTGATAGTATTCAAATAAGACTCTCTAGGACTTGATTGAAATCTAACACATAAGCAAGTAGCATACATAATATCATGCCTACTAGTAGTTAGATAAAGAAGGGATCTGATCATACCTCTAAATTTCTTTTCATTAATAGGTTTGCCATTCTCATCCTTATTGAGTTTGGTTATGGTGCTCATAGGTGTCTTGCTTGATTTAGCTCCATCCATACCAAACTTCTTGAGAATATCCCTAACATATTTAGTTTGATTGATGAAAGTCTCATATAAAATTTCTCACATAAGTAATAGTTAGTAGTATCAAAAATAATGTTATCAATATATATTTGCACAATTAATAAATCATGTTTGGATTTTTTTATAAAAAGAGTTGTGTCAACTTTTCCTTTAGAAAAACATTTTTCTAAAAGAAAGTTACTCAATCTTTCATACCAAGCTCTTGGATCTTGTTTCAATCCATATAAAACTTTTAAAAGTTTAAACACATGATTAGAAAAATCAAAACCTGAAGGTTGCTCAACATACACCTCCTCTTCAATAAAGCCATTTAAAAATGCACTTTTAACATCCATTTGATAAAGTTTAAAATCCATGTATAATGCAAATGCAAGTAGCATTCCAATAGCTTCCAGCCTTACAATAGAGGTAAAGGTTTTATCAAAATCAATGTCTTCATCTTGATTATAACCTTTAGTTATTAGTCTAGCTTTGTTCCTAGTTATGATACCTTGTTCATTCATCTTATTTCTAAACACCCATTTGGTGCCTATAATAGGATGATGTTTAGGTTTAGGAACTCAGGTCCAAACCTTGTTTCTCTCAAATTGATTTAAATTTTCTTGCATAGCAAGGACCCAAAATTCATCACTTAATGCATCATCAATATTTTTTGACTCAATTTGAAAAATGAAGGCTAAATTTACAATATACTTGAGTTTAAATCTAGTAGTTACCCCTTTTGTAGTGTCACCTATGATGAGATCTTAAGGATGAGCTTTTTTGAATTGTCAATCCTTTGGAAGTTCATCCTTCAAGGTAGGTTGAGATATCTCCTCATTGTCATCCTTGCTTGGACTTTTAAGTTCTAAAGGCTTACTAGCATTTTTTTCTTGAGTATCCACAATCTCATTGTGACTTACAAGATCATTAACACTACACACATCCTTTTTAGGATCAAATGATTTTGATTCATCAAAGACAACATGCATAGACTCTTCAACTACTAGAGTTTTCTTATTAAACACTCTATAAGTTTTGCTAGAAGTGGAATAGCCTATGAAAATTCCTCCATTAGCTTGTGAATTAAATTTCCCAAGATTATCCTTGGTGTTCAATATAAAGCACTTATATCCAAATACATTAAGACATGAGATTTTAGATTTTCTATTACTCCATAGCTCATAAGAAGTTTTATTTAAAATTGATCTCTTAAAAACTCTATTTAAAATATAACAAGATGTGTTAATGTCTTCTGCCTAAAAGTATAGAGGCAAATTATACTAAAAAAACATTGATTTAGCCATTTCTACAAGAGTTCTATTTTTTCTTTTAACCACCTCATTTTGTTAAGGAGCTCTAGGAGATGAAAATGTATGTGAAATACCATTTTTATTATAAAAGGTTTTGAAAAAATCATTCTCAAATTCAGTTCCATGATCACGTCTTATGGAAGAAATAAAAAATCTTTTTTCTTTTTTAACACTTTTAGCAAAATTTTTAAAAGCTTTTAAAGCATCATTCTTATGAGCAAAGAAACACATCTAAGGAAATCAAGAGTAGTCATCAACCAATACATATGCATTGTGTATTCCACCGAGACTAACAACTCTAGTTGGTCCAAACAAATCTATATGTATAAGTTCAAGTGGTTTAAAGGTGGACAATATATTTTTAAGCTTAAATGAGGACTTGGATTGTGTTTCCTTTTGATAAGAATCACAAGGTTTATCCCTAGTGAATTCAAGTTTAGGTAAACCAATCATAAGTTCATGTTTACAAAGATCATTCAAAAGCTCAAAATTTGCTTGTCTTGACCTTCTATGCCATGTCCATATGTTATGGGAAATAGTCATTAAGCATTTGACATCCTTGTTATCAACCTTGTTCAAGTAAATAACATAGACATTGTCTATCCTTTCACCACTAAAAATTACTTTGTCCTTATCAAGACTACTAACAAAGTAATTTTTAGGATAAAAAGTCATTTTATTTCCCATGTTAAATAATTGACTTATACTAAGCAAATTATGTTTAAAACCATCAAAAAGTAACATATGGTGCATGGATAAGGATTGAGGATTATCGATTTCTCTAATGCCTATTATCTTTCCTTTAGCATTGTCTCTGAATGTGACATGTTCTCCATCCTTTGCATCAAGTTTGTTGAATTACTCTTTATCTCCCATCATGTGCCTTGAACATCCACTATCGAGATACCACTTGCTTTTTTTTCTTATGAATTTCAAACACACTTATATAAAGCAATTTAAGTGTTCTTTTGAACCCAAACCTTTTTTTGTCTAGGTTGGTTAGTTTCAAGTTAATCCAAAGGAAGCAAATTCATATATAGTCTTCTATGGAAGCATACATTGTTGGTGTGTCCTTTGATCATGCAATATGAACATACAACATAATTAAATTTATTTTTCCTAGAATGATATAATTTTTTAATATGTGAATCATGCTTTTTGTGTTGAGGTGGTATGTGTCTCTTATTATTTTGAGTCATAATATGAGATATGCATTGATAATGGCAATGTATATTTTGATAGGTTTGTGCAATATATTTAAGTGCATTGTGTTGTGCAACATGCTTATGAGTGTTATGCCTAGTGTACATGTAAACATGTTTGGGTTGTGCTTTTCTAGCATAAAACTTACCTCTTTGTGTCATATAAGATTGAGTCTTATGAGACTTTCCTTTAATATTAGACATATGAGACTTATTAGCTTTGAAAACTTAAGTGTCAATTGATTTAGAGGTAGAATGAATGGAATTGCATAATGCCTTAACAAATTGAATATGTGATGATGATGAAGATGAGGCCATTCCATTAGCATGTCCAACTCCATTAGTATGTCCATGAAATTTTTGAGAGACGAGTAAATTATCTAGACTCTTTTTCCTCTCTAGAATTTTGATATATAATTTTTTAGCTCAACTACCTCATTAGGAAGTTTATGATTTTCATTACTTGCTTTCTTGAGTTGCTCTTCTAAGGAATTTGAAGATTTTAAATCATAAGTAAGTTTCTTATTTGATTTAACAAGCTTAGAAAACTCAATTTTTAATTGGTTAAGCTAGTTAACTCATGCTTATAATGTTTCTTCTTAGAAAGTAGACTTTTGCATTTAAGCAAGAGTTTGCTCATAATAGAGCTCTCAACATCATCATCATCATCATATTCATCATAAGTACAATATTCATCATAAGAAGAGTTAGAAGTAGACGGTACCTCTTTTTCATTTTCAAGAGCCATGAAGCAAAGATTAGCCACTTCTTATTATTCCTCTTCCTTTTCAGATTTAGAGGAGCCATCATCCCAAGTAGCTTTAAAAGCCTTCTTTTTATCTTTTGCTCCTTTGTTCTTGAATTTGAGTTTGGGACACTCACTTTTAATGTGTCTTAATTTTTTACATTTATAAAAAGTGACTTCTTTAGGTTTCTTCTTGCTTTCCCCTTTATGCTTCTTGTTAGAGTCTCTAGTTCTTGAGAAATTTTTCTTTCTTAAGAATTTTTTAAAACTTCTAGTAAGCATGGCAACATCTCCATCTTTATCACTAGAGTCTTCAAGACTTTCATCTTCACTTTCATTTTATGAAACTTTTAGTGCAATGGTTTTCTTTTTCTCCTTTTCTTCTTATTCTTCCCCACTTTGCTTAATTGTAAGCTCATGTATTAGGAGCTTTCCAATAAATACATCGATGGAAAGAGTAGAAAGGTCTTGAGCTTCTTCAATTGAAGTAACCCAAAATTCCCAATCCTGCTTAAGTAGGATCCTTATAATTATATTTTTTACCTCTTCCTTGGTGAAATGTTTATAAAGTTTCTTGAGGGTTATGAGAAAAGCATTGAGTCAAATTTTCATCTATGTGATTGACTCTTGAGGCTTCATCTTAAAGAGTTCATATTCATACATGTAAAGTTGAACCTTTTTACTTATAATTTACACATTCCCTTAATAATGATTTTCTAAAGTCTCCCATTTTTTCTTAACTGGCATGTAATGTTGAAGTTTTCCCCCTTCTTCTTTTGTCATGGAAGAGACTGTAGTGATCATAGCCTTTTTTTTTATGATTTTCCTCCTTTTGTTCATTATTCCATTGGCTTCTTGCAAGAGTAGATACCATACCATCAATGGTAGTTATACGTGGTTCAACCTTTTAGGATAATATCCCACAGTTTGATGGAATCATAGTCAAGGTATACTTCCATTTTAAACTTCTAATGATGATAGTCACTACCATCAAAGAATGGTCTAAGTGAAGAAATATTTTATGATTCACTCCTCATGATATTGTATTCTAGCAATGAAATTCCTATAATTCAAGCTCTTATACCAAATGAAAATGCCTTAAAGGGAGTGAATAAGGCTAATGAGGGTTTTAGAAAAATAAAAATGATTTTAAGGAATTAAACAAGAATTGACAGAATGTTGAGAAGGAAGAATGAAAAATACAATGATTTAAGGAGTTCAAATTTAACAACAATCTTATGTCTCTACCTAACTTATCCCCAAGTTAGGATTTTCAATCACTTATAATCTTATTCATAAGATTGAGATTACACAAAATTTTTATGGCTCACTCTTACAACCTTAAAACTTAAGCTTTCAAGGCTCACTCAAAAACCAAATCCCAAGTGTTTTAATGGACAACACTAAACCAATTCCTTTTAAAATAGAATCTCACTTCTTGTTTTCTTAATCCCAAAAAATAGAAGAATAAGAATGTCTATTCTAACACTCACTAACTCTCACAAAAGTTATGCAAATGTAAAAATGAATTAAAGAGAACTTTTAAAGCTTAATTAAATGCTTAAGAGAGTATAATGAGTAAACAAGTTTCTTAAACTTTCAATTGAACTCCAGGAGTTGTTTATATAGATAAACTACTTAGATTATGGTTGTTGGATACATTGATTATGTCTCTAATTTCTCTTGTTGATTTTTGAATCATTTTGGACTTATTTTTGTCAGAACGCCGCTCACGGTCGTGATGAGCAAACCCTAGCTCGTGAGCGTCAATTTAAGGACTATTGCATTCAAAAATGTCTATTGAATGTTTTCATGACTGGCCTCATGAGCTTAAGCCTGCTCCTCACGATCGTGAGGGTAGCTTATGAGCAACACTGAGTGTTTTGTCAAAAATGAGCTCCTAAGGCACTGTATAAGGTCAGTTCGTGAGGTGCTCCTGAGCAGACTATTGTAAGTCCAAATTTGTATATATTTGGTATATAATTGTTTCTCAAAGATTAAGGACTTGCATAAATTGAGATATTTCATCGAAATACATATTTATACTCTTTCAAAGAGTATTTCATTGTCTTCAATCATTAAAAAATTATTCTTAATAATCAATCAACTTCCTACACATTTAAAGAAAATTATTAGAATTTAAATTATTTGTTAAAATTCAAAATTAAGAGTTTAATCGTGCAAATGGTGAACAATTTTTATATTAACTATATTATTATTGATATTTGTAATAATTGTACTCATACATACACATATATGACTTATTATTTACAAAATATATATAAAATATGATTATTTTATTATAAATTAACTAATGTCTATATTTATAATTAATATACTATTAGCAACAATAATAATAATTTTATCAAACATATAATATTTATTAGTTATCAACTACCAACTACTAATTATTTATTATTAACCATTAGCGATAATTATTAGGTATCACTAGTAGTTTAACCAAACGTACCTTTAATGCTATTAAAATAGTCTACCATGTACTTTTGGTCAACTATATATTGTTCAATCATTTTTTGAAATGGAAATCCGAGTCCTAATTCCACATAACACGTCTTTTTTTTATATATTTTTTTTAATATTTTTGGATGATAAGATGAGTTACCCTCCTAAAAATATACCCTAACACCAACTGTAGCACCATGTAAGATAGAACGAAATTAAGGTTTTGAAATAAAGATATCTAACACCAATGAACTTGCAAAATATTAATAAATTTTACTTTCTTTTTAATTTTAATTATTTTTTAAAAAAATTAATAGATATGAAAAAAATATTTTTTATTTATAAAATATTTCTTTATTAGTTACAATGATTGAATTTAATTTTTATTTCATAATTTTAATCAAAATAAAATTTATATTCATTAAAAAATTATTCAACTTTTTAGTTTAATTATAATAAGTAGAGTTTTACTTGTATTTTTTATTTTTAATTAAATAATATAGGTTCATTACTTAAATAATGTATATTTATAATATAAAATATGTAGGGTTATTACTTAAATAATACATGTTCATTAACCGTCATTTGTAAATTCATTGAACCTACAGTTAAAGATCAATGAACTTGCTAAGTTTCACCTGTATGTTTATTAATTTTCACTTACAGATTCATTCACTTTTACCTACATATTTACTTTCAATCTCATTAGAAAATTAAAAAGTATTTTTTATTTATCAAAAAATTATTTTTTTCTTTTTATTTTATTAATTATAGTGGTTGAATTTAATTTTTTATTCATGATTTTTAGTCAAAATAAAATTTTTATTTATTAAAAAATTACGTAATCCATCTATGTTTATTTTATTTGGTGTTTAAATTAATTAATTTGGACAAAAAATTTTGCAGTGCATGATATTGATGACGTAACTATGACTCTTAGACTATATGCTCACCAAGTTTCTTCTGCTGAATCCATGCACAAGTAAGAAAGTGTTTAAAATATTTGTATGGCTTTTCATAGTACTCACAACATGTTTTTTAACCGTCCATATCCTAAGAAAAAATAATGGAAGAAGTGAGGAATTCTTGTCCAGTTACCTTACAGAAAAGCAAGAAGCAAGAGAAGGAGGAGAACGGATGAAAAAAAAAAAAAAGACTTTTATACAAATATATAAAAAATTAAAAAAAAATCTTTAAAAAGACATTTAACTTTTAAAATTTTTTTTCTAACTTTTTTCTTTTAAATATAGTTGATTTTATTTGTGACTTTTATTTTTAGAGTTGTCTTTTTTTGAATTTTTTTTTTATTTTTACTGTTTTTTTCAATTTTTTTTACTTTATACTTCTTTTTAACATTTTATTTATTTTCTTTTTTTAACAATTTTTTTTGCTTTATAGTATTTTCATTTTTTTACTCAATATTTTTTTACTATCTTCATCTATTTTTTCTCAATATTTTTTTGCTTAATATTTTTTTCTATTGTTCTTCATTTTTTCTTAACATTTTTTTACTAAATATTTTTTTTCTTTTTTTATAGTAATATTTTTTTTCTCAATATTTTTCTAATATCTTCATCTTTTTTTTTTCAACTTTTTTGCTCAATGTTTTTTTATTGTTATTTTTAAAGTATTGTCTTCAATTTATTCTCAATGTTTTTTTTTTGCTCAATATTTTTTTCTCTTAAGACCATTTTTTTTCAAATGAATAATTATAAACTAAATATTTTTAATTGTTATTAAACCAAGCAATAAATATTTTTAACTGTTGTAACAACAATAAATAAATAAATTTTCTCCTTTTATATTCTTAAAAATAAAGATTTTATTTTTTTACTTTAATTTGTTTATTAAAATGTTTTAATTTTTTTAAAAAAAAATATTTGATACTTATTGATTATCAATTAATATGTAATTAGTTTATAATCCTTATGATGTATTTATAACATCAACAAAAAAAAAAAGCTGAAAAATACAAAAACAACAAATCAAAACGACAACAAAAACTAAAAACAATAAAATAACAAAAATCAACAAAATTTATGTTGTTGATTTTTGTTGATTGTCAATTGTTAATTTTAGTTTATTGTTGTTTATTTTTGTTGATTGTTGTTTATTTTTGTTGATTTTTTTATTATTGTTTAAATTATTTTTTTATTATTAACTACAGAATTAAGGCAATAAATAAAATTTTTACTTTTATTAGTATTAATGATAAAAATAATTATTTTTTTATATATCTCATATTTTAATTGTTATTTTTTATTTTTTAAAAAATCAACAAATATATACAAAGAAAAACAACAAAATTAAATGAAAACTACAAATGAAATAACAAAAGCAACAAAAAATTACAGTTGTTGATTTTTATTGATATTTGTTATTTTTTCAGTTTTTTCATCATTAATAATAAAATTAAGATCATAAATATAATTTTTACTTTTGTTAGTATCAATAATAAAAATAATGATTTCTTTAATATATTTCATAATTTTTTTATTACTTTTATTGAAAAAATAATTATTGAATATCATGGGTAATTTTTAGTTTAATTAGTTTAATTTTTAAGTTTTAAATAATTATGAAAAAAATAATTATTGAAAACAATGAGTAATTTTTTCATTTAATTAGCTTAATTTTTATATTCTAAATAATAGTAAGTTTCAAAATTAAAAAAAGTTGTTATTTAGAATATAAAAGTAAATTATTTAAAATATACAAATTAAATAAAATACATATAATCAACTTAAATTAAATATGTTTTCAGAAATAATAAATGGATAAAAAATTATATATAAAAAAAATTGTTGAAGTTGTTAGCCAACTTTCAAATATGGCCCAAAATCAAAACAAAAAGGAAAAAAGCAAAGTTAAAACTGAAAAAAAAAAATAGCAAAAGTCATAAACGAAAGTGTTTACGTTGATCAAACCATCCAATTAAATTTTTTTTTAAAAAAAAATATTTTACTCTCATATGTGATAGATCTCTAATTCATATATTGATATATGGATTGGATTCCATGATATAACTTACAGTATGTATGATATATATTTTCCTTAAACATGTTTTGCATGATATAATAAAACAAAATAAAAGGTTGGCATCTTCGTGAAAGGAATAAAGATAAAACAAATCATATCACGCACAATTCGAGTCAATAGATTTGCATTTCAAAACAAAATCCACAAGCTGCCGAACTGAAACTCGCAAGGAGAAACGACGGTTTTTGATAGGGATGTGCAATTGAGCATTGACTACCGACCAAACCAATTTATGTCATTGTGTGTAAATAAGATAATACCCGCCCCATTTATAAGTTAAACATTTTTTAAATTAAGAAATTCAAAAACAATATCTATTTGTATGAACTGAAATAAAATTGCTCTTATTATTAAATTAATTATTAAAATTTTTTTAATTTAATGAACTTTAAATACTAATAGTTTAAAAAAAGAAATTCAAACCAAATTTAGATCAAATTTGAAATATCCAAATTAAATTTAATGTCATCATTAATATTTGAACAAATTACATTTTTCTTTCTAAAATTCGATTTAATTTATATTTACCTCCCTCTTATTTAAAAATCTTTCCTCAACTTTTATTCAATTAACATTTAAACACTTCTGTTAGGGTTATGCCTTTTTTTTTCCATTAAATACCATATAAAAAGATGAAAATTCCCTTTTAAATAATAAATAATTATAATTAACTATAAAACACTAATAATATTTATAAGATATTTTAATTCTTTATATTTAACAACATTAAATATATATATATATATATATATATATATATATATATATATATATATATATATATATATATATTTCTCATTAAAGTGGATATTAAAATATTGTCACTTGATAACATATGAAAAATTCATCTTCTATAAATAAGGGTTAAAGTCCTAGTCATATGCTGAGCCAACTGAATACTAGTCAAACTGGCAATCTATGTATTTCCACAAGAAAGGGCCTACGATCTGAAGCCTGTGGAACACGTAAAACACCCACTATCCATGAATGTTGCACATGATTTTCACACGTTTAGTAGTGATAGAAATTCCTTAATTTACAAAACCACTCCTCAACTGGTCGAAAATCACTCTATAAGTGGCATATCTTTGATTTTAAATAGTTTTTTAGTCCAACAAAACAAGATAACTCATTCAATAACCCTAAAATATCTACTTATCATCCAACTTCCAATCATATCATTCCTTTTCCATCTCAAATATTTTTCTAACTCAATCATCGGAGTGGGATCACCAAGATCCCACCCGGTCCCATTTTATGTTCTTGTCTTGCAAATCAACCAATCATCTTCGTTCATTCCTGTTGAAGTAGAAGCTCAAGGGGACTCATTTTATCACCACCAAAATATTTATAACAAAAAAAAAAGAATCATATGCAATATGGAATATATCATGAGATGATAAGGGCATTCAAAATTATTTTTATTTTATTAATTTGATATATTTTTTTATATTTATTGTAATTGATTTAAAGATTTGATTGTTAGTAACACTCTATTTATTATAGATTTAAGTTATTTATATAGTTTTAATGTAAACAATTGCTTTTTGAAATATAATATATAATTTTTAGCATCTTTTAATTCATTTTTCTTTTTTTAATGATGAGTGTATATATTTTATATTATTAAATATAAAGTACTGAAATATCTTGTGAATATTATTAGTATTTTATAGTTTTTTATAATTAATTATATTTTTCATTATATAGAAAGACATTTTAATCTTTTTATATGTCACTTAACGGAAAAAAAAATTGACTAACTCTAACAAAAATCTTTAGATGTTAACGAAACAAAAATGAAGGGAGATAAAAGTTTAATTTTGAAATAAAAGGGAGGTAAGTGTAAATTAGATCAAAATTAAGGGAGAAAAATATAATTTTTCTAATATTTTTTTAAATTATATTTTTCACAGAATGAGCATTTTGAATTTATACATTTGTTTTGCCATGAAATAAAGAGTAATTTAAGTAAGAATAAAAACAAAAGATGTACTAAATAATGATAATAATAATAATGCATAAAAAATAAATATGACCCATTAAAATATATCCCCATCACTCTGCTTCGATACAATATCCGATTCGTCTTTATATTAGATGGAGCAAATAATTTCTATAAGCATCGAATTAGGTAAGGCCCTTGGGAATATAATGTGTACGAATTTTGCAATACTTACCCTGATTCGATATAAATTGTCAAAGTTGCTAACGGCCTTACCTACCCCTGATTCGATTTAAATTTTGCAATACTTACCCCTAGATTTAAATTGTTAAAGTTGCTTTAAATTCAACCCTCTAACCATAAGGGGGTTCATACATGCCGCAACCTACATAATGAAAAAAAAAATATATATATATATATATTTTATTATTTTTTTAATATTAATTAATATTTATCTTTTAAAAATTTTAATTTTTTTAGAATCTAAAATTTAAAATTCATTTAAGTAAACATATCGCATAATAATTCAAATATATATAGTATATAAATAAATTTTTATTTTTTTAATAATATAACTATAAAAAAGAAGAGGCAATAAGGTCATTTGTTGCATCCCATAAAACATTGTAGTACTTGCAGGTCACAGAACCTAACTTTATCCATTAACTAAACTAAGAGGAAATGTCAATTCCAAGAAAATTTATCCTGCTAATTATGAAAAAAAAATTAATTTTCTATATTTTGATTGCATAATATTTTCTATATAGTCTTTTTTTTAAAACAACAATAACTAGTAGAAATTCATTAATAGAACTAAGTTTTACAATAGTCTATGGACTGTGGAGTCCATACATGATGATTACACAAGAAAGCCCAATCAAGCTTGATAGTTTGCGGGTTATCAAGAGACTAATAACATGTTTGCCTTCAATGGTAATGCTAATGGCACATAGAGGATTTGAAGTGTGTCCACCGCAGCAAAGCTGAAAGTGAACGGACTTGAAATAGATATTGGGCATGAAGGGAGAGTTATTGGGCGAAAGCTCTTAAAATAGAAGTGGTCTTGGTTCAATCTCATCTTCTAGTAAATCCCTAAGCCCTAGAAGGCCTTAATTAGTGCTGGATGTTCCTTGGAAAGGAAAAAGACAATAACTGACACATGCGGCTAAGATGTCCACATGTAAAGTTGTAATATTTCGAATTTTTAAATAATTTTAAATCGCATCGGGATATACAGTGTTAATAATTTTAATATATATTTTTTATTATTTAATTAGCTTTTTATTTATTAAAGTCATTTTTAAGTATTTTAAGTCTTTTACGTAAAATTTTTTCGAGAGTTCTATTTTCGGAGAAATTAAGACGTAAATAAATAAATATTCATTATTTTAGACGGTTTTATGAATTTGCATGAGTTCATGCATGATTTTAATTGTCGTATTAAAATATATACATATACATGCATATATATACACATATTTAATAAATTAGGGTTTATTTTTAATTAAACCTATATTATATAGTTTTGATAAATTAATGTGTATTATATATATATATATATATATATATATATATATATATATATATATATATATATATATATATATATTAGGTTGATTTTTTTGTATATATGTGGTGTTCAAATATTTTGAATATAATAATGTATATTATAATAATTAAAGTTAAAGTTACCTATATATATATATATACATACAAAAAATAAAAGTTTGTGAAAATTACGATTTGTGCCATCGTCTTCAACCTTCTTCCCCAACGCATTCCTTCACCATCACCGCCGCTGCCAAGCTCCACCATCACCGGTGGAGTGCCTCCCATCCAATCACCACCCTCTCCAGCCCATTCTACCACCCTCTCTTCTCTTTTCCGGCGAGTTTTGACCTTGAAAAGCTAAGGAAGCCGAAACTCACACTCATCGCCGATCAAGCATTTTTCGGCCACCATTTTGAGTGCCACTGGTCTCTATCTTCTCCTTGAGCTCTGGTGAGTCCATTTTCAAGTTTTGTTTCACTTAATTTGGTCTAGATTTCCCTAGGTTTTGAATTTTCATTTTCAACCTATTTGTGTTCTTGAATTTTTTGAGCATCAATTTTGATGATTCAAGAAAAATTCCTTCACAAAAATTAATCCCCTTAGCTTAATCTACATGTGGTAATTTTTTTGGAATTTTTGGGAATTAATTTGATTTTTGTGAATTTTTTATTATTTTATTAATATTTTCTAATTTTCGTAAATTGATTAATTAAATTATGAAATTGTGATTAATGGTGTTTATAGGTGTTAAAATGAATTTTAGAAATTTATTTTTAATTTTTTTGATTTTTATATAATTATTATGAATTTATTTAGTTTATGTGATTTTTGGAAAATTAGGTTAATTATATATTTTATTGGAATTAATTGGTTAATTGAGTATATTTATTGATATTATTGAATTATATGTTGAGAAATTAATTTTTGAGTAATTATATTATTTTTGGTGAATTTTTGAACAATTATAGTGAATTTATATATAGTAAGGGTATTTTGATAATTTGGCACTAAATTGGCTAAACATATAATTAAATTGGTTTTAATAGTTATTTGACGTATAAAAAAATGATTTCTAAAAATTATTTAGTATTTTTAACTAATTAAAACTATTTTTTCATAAATTATTTTCAAATTATATATAATATACTAATTTTCTACATAAATGAGTTTTTATCGGTTTTTAATATGTTTTAGGGTTAATTATGTAATTTGGAGTTTTAAAATGTATTTTGGTCAATATTTATGAATTTATCGAGAATTGTTGATTTTTAATAATATTTTATTAAAATTAGGGTTTTTTATGTAATTGTCGATAAAATAATTATTTTCAGCGTTTTAAATATTTAAATTTCTATATTTTGATTATTCAAGGGTATTTTTGATATTTCTGGCATTTAAATATGTTTTGTATATATCTTGCGAATTGTGAACCTCGGTCGGTGGAATTGTAGTTTAGGAGTCCGATCGAGGGGTTGTGAGACCGTATATTCTTAAAGTGTGTTTTCTGTGCAGGATCGGCCCTACTTTTGTAAGGAGATGTCCGTTTTACAAAGGAAACTCTGTCGAAATTTTGGTAGATTTCTCATAAAATGTGACAACTAGTCCAAGTCTAATTCTGAATTCTTGATTGAATCTGTCTATAGTAATCCTAGAAGTACAGAGTTAGAAGTTTATTCTGACGGTTATTTTATTTTTATTTTTCTAGCTGCGCTGAGACCGAGGTCTAACAGACCAAACCCGTCAAGTCTATCTAGAGGAGTGCACACCAGTGAGTTATTATACTGTATATATATGCATTGCCTATAGGATGCATCACTTAAGGTTTTTCATTTTCATTATATATTTTTAAAGTGATTTAAATTATAATATTTTTGGTATATCTAGGGTTGTATTATATATATATGCATGTTATTTTGATATATGCATATTAAACAATTAGGTTTATGTTTAATACATTTTAATATATACACATGTTTTAAATGTACATTTAGTCACAATTATTTTATTGAATGATTAGTATACTTTAGGTATAGTTTCAGTATATTTTATGTTTATTTTTAAATAATTGCATGCTATATTATGAACCTACACCTAAATTTTTTTAAGTTTATTTTTGGTATATTTTTTATACATTTCCTAAATAAATGTATGTTTTATTATTAATTCAAACCTAACACATTAGTGGTATACTTAGGGTTTAATTGTGATATATGCATGCTAGAAAATTAGGTTATTTTGGTATATTGTGAGTATATGTTAAACCTAAACACATATTTAAATGAATATTTATACATAATTGCTTTATTAAGTGATTTGTGCACTTAGGTATATTCTTTGTATATTTAGGTACATTTTTAAGCAAATGCATGTTTTATTATTAAAATGCACTTTAATTGTTTTTAACTATATTAATGGTTTACCTTTAGTATATTTCATATTTTATTTGACATATATATATATATATATATATACCCGAAATATACTGGGTATATTTTAGGTTTATTTTTGGTATATATATATATATATATAGTTGATTTTACTATTATGAATATTGTTCTACATTAATTATTTTTTGAATGAATGATTTTTGTAAGTGAAGGATATCAATAGAACGTGCTTCCTAATGGGCAGCACTAGGACCGTGTACGTACCGGTGCAATAGATAAGGGTTGAGTAAGAATTAATTTTGGTGATTATAATTGATTTGATTGATTTGAATAAGATTAATTATATGGTAGATAGTGTGATTGCGAGGCCAATCACACTGGCAGTCAGATTGTTGGAGCTCGGTCAACTTAGTGTCTCGGGACCAGTCTACTGTCCATAGTGGAATGAATGATTTATTGGGTTGATTGAGATGTGAGGTGAGAGATAGTGTGATTGCTGGAGCTCGGTTGACCAAATGTCTTGAGGCCAATCACACTGATAACCAGACTGTTGGAGCTCGGTCGACTTAGTGTCTCGGGGCTAATTTGTTGTCTAGATTGGAATAAGTATTCTATTTGGAATTAAGTGAGCCTGTATGGCTAGAGTGATGATGGGGTTGTTTGAGGTTGCTATTATTAGGGTTCTATGGATCCTTCATAAATTAAACTAAACATTTTCTGCATTTAGTATATTTTTATAAGCAGAGTTGGCATATGTGTGGAATGCGTGAATATATATATATATGTGTGTGTGTGTGTGTGTGTGTGTGCATGATTGGATATCTTCTAGATTGCATATATATATAGTATGATAATTCACTCAGTGAGGTCTGACCCCCCCTCAATTATTTTTCAGGAGATCCCATATCATCAGACCTTAGTTATAGAGTTCCTCACCGGTGTTCTTCAGTCTCGACTATTTTATGCAAATGTATATTTGAACTCTGATTTGTATTCTAGAAACTGCAGTAGTAGTGTTATTGTATTGAAAGAGTATTATTTTGTTTTAATATTAAATACTTTGAGAAATTGTATTTGAACATTGTATGATTATGTATTCATTTATGAAAGGATTTGGAGTATTTATTTTATATATTAATTCAAAAAAATTTTAATTATGTCGTACTTTTATTTATTTATTGTATGATTTTTTTTCTAAGGCTTGCTACGGGTTTCAGATTTGAAAGAATTCCCGTTCCCTAGCATCGGTCATGACTCCTAATTTAGGTCGTGACAAAGTTGGTATCAGAGCCAGGTTTAGAGATGTGGGCCTAGGTTATCGAGTCGTGTTTTCTTTGGAACTACTGCAGTTAAATTAGGTTCGATCATGTCTTTAAAAAGTCTTCCTTGCATTAGGAATTCCGCGTAACCGTTAGGGTGTCTGTTGATGTTTGTGATTGTTTGAACTATTTATTTATTTTTGCTCGTTGCTGATTGCCTCGAGCGTAAGTCGCCCCATCGATTGATGAGATCAATGATAGTTTATCTTCTGAGCATGAGGTTCTACCCCCCCTATGCAGCCTGTTAGGCATAGGGGTAGAGATGGACTTAGAAGGCCTAATGACCGCTGTTGATAGTAGGAACAACTGAATGAGGAGTTGGTGTAATATCCCGTGTTTTTAAATATTTTTATACTGCATCGGGATATGCAGTGTTAATAATTCTTGTATATAATATTGATATTTTATGAGTTTGTTATTTAATTAAAGCTAATTTTAATTGTTTTTATTATTTTAAGTACTTTACGTAAAATTTTCTCGGGACTTGTATTTTCGGGGAAATCGATACGTAAATTGTTTATTATTAATTATTTTAAATAGATTTCCTCATTTGCATGAACTCATATATATTTTTAAAGTACTAAATAAAGTGTATAAATGTGTGTATTTATTTAAATTAAACTAGAGTTTAATTAATTACCCTAATTTTTATTATTTATTATTTAGTTTTAATATTATTTAATTATTTTTAGGTGTATAAAATTGTTAAAATACTAAATTATGTGTGTGGAATTTATATTATTATAATATATAGTGTAATAATACATATACATATACATATATATATATATATATATATATATATATATATATATATATATATATATATATATATATATATATATACATATTAAAGTGTTAAAATCAAAAATTTTTACCAAATTACAATTATGCCCCTCCCTCCTTTTTCTTCTCTCCTGACGCCCTACCCTCACTGCGCCTCCCGTTCTGGCATGCCGGACCACCCTTCACCGCCATCAGCTGCTGCCAACCTCCTCCCCCTTCCTTCCTCTTCCTCTCCGACGTGACCAGGTCACCGGAAGCTCGCTGGAACGCCCGAAATTTGCAGTGACAGCGAGTGAAGCTCTTCGCCGTCGATCGCGATTCTGGCCACCATTTCGTGCACCGACAGTCTTCATCGACTCCTTGAGCTCCTGTGGTTCCTATTCTAAGATCCTTTTGGCCGGAAAACAAGTGGTTGATGAGGTTTGAGCTAAATCTTTAATTCGGCCATTTTAACTTTTTGATTTTTTTTGAGCTTCAATTGATCGATTCATGAAAAATCCCTTAACAAATTTTTATCCTAGTAGCTTAATCTTCATGTGTGAATTTTTTTAGAATTTTTGGAATTTATTTTGATTTTTGGGTATTTCTGATTATTTTATTATTATTTTCTAATTTTCGAAAATTAATTAATTAAATTATGAAATTTTGTTTATTGGTGATTATAGGTGTTGAAATGAATTATAGAAATTTATTTGGAATTTTTGTGTATTTTTATGTATTTATTTTGAATTTAATTAGTTTATGTAATTTTGAGAAAATAGGGTTAATTGTGTTTTTAGTTAATTAGTCAATTGAGTTTATTTATTGATATTATTGATAAATATGTTGAGAAAATTAATTTTATGCAATTATATTATTTTTGGTGAATTTTTGGATTAATTTTAGTATATTTATATATATAGGGGTATTTTCGTAATTTTACCCTAAATTGGCTAAAAATGTAATTAAATTGATTTTAATAGTTATTTAGGGTATAAAAATGATTTCTACAAATTATTTAGTATTTTTAACTAATTAAAACTATTTTTCATAAATTATTTTTAATTATATATATAATATACGATTTTTTTAATAAAATGAGTTTTTTATCGGTTTTACTGTGCTTTAGGGTTAATTACGTAATTTCCACTTATTAAATGTATTTCTATGATATAAGGGTATTTTCGGTATTTCTATATTGTTTTGTGAATTATGGACCTCAGTTGGTAAACTATAGGTTGAAATTCGACCGAGGGGTTGTGATTGTAATTCTGTGTTTATTTTTTGAAGTGTGTTTCTTTGCAGGGCCAGCTCTACTCTTTGAGTAGAGAGATGTCCATTTTATAGGGGAGGTTCTTTTAGATTTTTGGTAGAATTCTCATAAAACGTGATGTCTGGTTGAATTCTAATTTTTAATTCTGTGTCTAGTAATCTAAATAAAGTCTTTAGAACTTCTGTAGATGTATTCTGATATTCTGTGGTCGTTTGCTTATTTAGTTGCGCCGAGACCGAGGCCTAGTGGATCAGGCCCATCGGACCCATCTCGAGGAGTGCAATAATTCGTGAGTTATTATTCTATATATATATATACTTTAGGGTGCATGATCTAGAAATGTATGTTTTATTTTGATTAAATATGCATAAAGAATTTAATCAGTACTTAAGTTTATTTTTAGTTTATTTTGGTTTATTTTTGGTTTATTTTAAACTATATGCATGTTTTATTAATGAATTATGTTTAAAAAATTTTTAAGTATATTTCTAGTTTATTTTATAATTTAATTGGATTTATTTGATGTATATATATATATACTCGAAATATACCTGGTTTACTTTTGGTATATTTTTAGTATATATATGGTTTATGTTGCTATTTTATTCAATTCATGCATCATTTACGTTACTTTTATGAATATATATTTTATATTTTAATGAAGGATATCAATAGAACGTGCTACCTAGTAGGTAGCACTAGGACCAAGTACATACCGGTACGCTTATAGCATTTAGGCTATATTACTAACCTGTTTGAGGATGTTAATTGGATCTGATTATTTGATGTGTGAGAAATAATTTGGGAGTGTGATTGTTGGAGCTCGATTGACCAAGTGTCTCGGGGCCAATCACACTGACAATCAGACTGCTGGAGCTCGATTGACTTAGTATCTCGAGGCCAGTCTACTGTTCAAATGGATCAAGTGAATATATTTGGAATAAGTGAGCCTGTATGGCTAAAGTGTTGTCTAACACTGTTTTGAGGTTGCGATATTTTAGGGTTCTATTTGATCCTTCATGAATAGTAATTTTTAATAAAAATATATAAAATGATTTTATTGCATCTATGTGTATTTGCTTGTATATATACATATTATATATACTTTTGATTGTGTGCATTGACATTTAGTATGCATGTATAAATACTATAGTAATTCACTTAGTGAGGTCTGACTCCTCTCCGTTGACTATTTTTCAGGAGAGTCATCTTCATCAGACCTCAGTAGCAAGCCTGTACGCCAGATTTCTTCCGCTCACGGCTTCTCTATGTAAACTGCTCACTTGAGTTTTATTTTATAATCTAGACACTGCAGTAGTCGTAAAGTTGTTAAAAGATATCGCATTAAATTTTTATGAGTTATGTATTTGAAGAATTTGAACTGGATTTGTATTAAAAGAGTTTATTTAAATATATGAGATGAGGATTTGATTTAATTTCATTTGGTGAAATTATTATTTTGATATTTATGATTTTATTCCGCTGCATAGTATTTTACTTAATTGTGTTGTTATTATTACTATTACATGTCTTTATTTTATTTTAGGCTTGTTACGGGTTCCGGATTCAAAAGAATTCTCATTCCCTAGTGCCGGTCATGGCCCCTGTTTTAGGTCGTGACAGTTGGTGGCTTAGCATTGTGATGATGTTGCTTCTGCAACAGGAGTTTCACAAGATGCAGTGTCGATACCTTCGATTTTACGGTAGATATAATTTCTTTTTCAGTTAATAACTTGGGATATATCAATTCTGCATATATTCCATATTCTGAATCCTGTTGAGTTTCCACATCTTTTCAGCATGGTGAATGCGAACTATTTCTTCTGCAGAGATAATATAAATAAATAATCTTTTCAAGCTCAAGTTATGGTTATAGTTTCAGCCCTACTACACCTATCTATTATAAGGGTAGGTTAGAGGCAACTGTAACTCAAGGGTTTGTAAGCAGTACAAGCATTCTTTTTGAACTTGAACTTGCAGTAATTGTGGCTAGGATGGCCGAGATTATTAAGAGCTTGTGAGCATTTAGCCAATTTTGATAGTTGTTTGAATATGCTTTAGCGAAGGAATTGGAAAAATATCTAATGAAGACGAAACACTCTCGTACTCTTTATGGCAAGTTGTCTGTTCTGACTGTAACACATAATTTGAGTTAAAGTGGGATTTCTAAGATACTTCCATCCACCTTCAAGGAGAGATAATTACCTATGGTTGTTACTGCTCAGAGTAAGAGAAGACTGGTAGAATTATATGTTATAGGATTAAATTTAATACATTGGCATTTGAACTAAGAACTGAGATTTAGAGAGTTATTGTGAATTCAATCTTTTGGGTGTAATTGATCTTGATGAGGTGTGAAAGGGTTGTCAGGAATATCTGGCTTTAGTCAAGTATACAGCAGTGGAGAAGTTGTCTCTCCTAGATGTTTCAATTGTCTATGAGTTTTTTGATGTCTTCTTGATGAGTTGCCAGGCTTACCATCTCACAAAAATTGAATTATGTATCAATATGGTTCCTGATATAACTTATACTTTAACGTAGCCCTACAAAATAACTCTTGCAGAGCTATAGGAGCAATTGCAAGATCTGTATGACCAGGGTTTTGTCAGACCTTATATTTCTCCTTGGGGCGCACTAGTCCTGTTAGTGAAGAAGAAGGACGGTACACCCAAGCTGTGCATTGATTACATAGCACTGAACGGGTATCCTCTTCCAAGGATAAATAATCTATTTGATCACTTCAAAGTGCACAGTTATTTTCTAAGATTGATTTGAAGTCAAGTTATCATTAGTTATGGATCAGTTTGTAATAGTCTTCATTAATGATATATTAGCGTATTTGAAGTGAAAGAAAGGGCACATATATCATTTGAGGACCATACTACAGACATTAAGAGAATGTCAGCTTTATGCTGAATTCAAGAAGTATGATCATTGGGTGGAGAGTGTTGTTTTTCTTAGAAGTGTGGCATTTAAAGATAGTATTCAAGTTGATCCATAAAAGATCGAAGCAGTATCCGAGTGGCCCAGACTGACTAAATCTATTGAGATCAGCAATTTTTTAGGTTTAACTGGGTATCATAGGAAATCTGAACAGAATTCTTTAGAATTGCAGCTCCTATAACCCATATAACTTAGAAGAATATGAAGTTTGTGTGAACAGATGTTTGTTAGAACAGTTTCCAAGTGCTGAAGAAGACCTGATATCATTATAGCATTTCATCATATCATCATAGCATCTCATTACAACATTTCATCACGACATTTCATTCTAGCATTTCATCATAACATTGCATCATAACATTTTATCAAAATATTCATCATAACATGTCATCATGACATTTCACCACAGAATGATCTATTGATAAGAGATGCATAAGTTAATTGTATAGGGTTGATGTTGTAATATGAGAAGAGATTCTATATAAGCTGCGGAATGAATTTTCCGTGTACATCTAGATGTTACCAAAAAGTATCACAGTATTCAGGATCAGTACTAGTGGGTTGGATTGAAGAATGATGTGACTGATTAAATTTCTAAGTGTTTAATTTGCAAGCCAGTGAAAGCTGAACATCATAAGTCTTCTGGGAAGTTTTAATGAGGTTGTTTGAGGTTGCTATTATTAGGGTTCTATGGATCCTTCATAAATTAAACTAAATGTTTTCTACATTTAGTATATTTTTATAAGCAGAGTTGACATATGTGTGGAATGCATGAATATATATATATATATATATATGAATGCATGATTGGATATCTTCTAGATTGCATGTATATATAGTATAATAATTCACTCAGTAAGGTCTGATCCCCCCCCCCCCCAATTATTTTTTTCAGGAGATCCCATATTGTCAGACCTTAGTTGTAGAGTTCCTTGCCGGTGTTCTTCAGTCCCGACTATTTTATGCAAATGTATATTTGAACTCTTATTTGTATTCTATAAACTGCAGTAGTAGTATTATTGTATCGGAAGAGTATTATTTTGTTTTAATATTAAATACTCTGAGAAATTGTATTTGAGCACTGTACGATTATGTATTCATTTATGAAAAGATTTAGAGTATTTATTTTATATATTGATTCGAAAAAATTTTAATTTCGTCGTACTTTTATTTATTTATTGCATGATTTTTTTTCTAAGGTTTGCTACGGGTTCTAGATTCGAAAGAATTCTCATTCCCTAGCGCCAGTCATGACTCCTAATTTGGGTCGTGACAAAAGTGTCTTCTGCACAACTTAGGAATTAGAGCCAAGCTATCGAAGGAATGTAAGAGACACGCCACATAGGAAGATGGTGTAAAGGATGCGCTGCCAAGGAAGATGAGTTGTGCTCTAAGAATTCAAAATCTCAATGAGATAAGGCTTCAGCCTGACCATACAAGAGCAAGGCTTCATTTGTTGATGAGAGATCTTTAATCATAACACCATAACTATCTTTGTTTTGTTATAATTGAATTTGTTCCTTGAATTATCCATAGCTTGAGTCCAGTCCTGAAACAAACTGATGAAATTGTTAGATTTTATACTTCTTACCTAGGCTTGAGGTGTTGCAACGAAGATCCATGGTGGATCTTTCCATTTATAATACTAATCAACTACCCGTATGATGTTAGGTGGCCAGAAGTTAGTGTTGATTAAGGACCTAAAGTTGTTATCACTTGGTGCAGCTAATGGTGGGGATAGTGATGTTTCTCAACATCAGTTAACATAGCAAAAGAAAAAAACAAGAGCTGCAAAAACATTGTGATTTTCGCCATTGCTAAGAATCAAGAAAAGCTGTCAAAGAGAGCTTGAGAAGACACTATCAAAGAGAGCTATATTTTGCTATTTATCGCACTAAAAAACTTTTCTTTAAAGATAGTTGAGAATGAAGTAATATTAACTTTGCATAAAAATTCAAAAACAGATGAATGTAATATATTTGAAATAGGTAAAAAAATTTAAAATTTTAAAAATTAAACATTTTCTTGACAAAATATACTTGAAATTCAAGTCAGTAATTTTTTCTTTTAAATAAATAAATATATATATATATATAGCAACTTTAACAAAACCAGTTTCACAATCACATACCATATTCAACACTTGTCCACGCGCTCCACATTTTTGCAATTATGGGTGAGAAAAAATAATTAAAAAATAAAAAAAAAATAAAGCTAAACTCAATGGTAGAGTTCTGTTTGATTCAATTTATAAATTAATTTTTTTAAAATCAAAATATATTCACTTTGGTTTGGTTATTGTTATTAAAAAAAATATAAAAAAATCATACAAAATTGAATTCCTAAAATATAACTAATTTATTTAAGTGCTTATGGTTGAATTTTGTATGTACAAAATTAATATTTCAAATTATATCAATAATATCAATTTTTAAATACTTATATTTTCAACTAAATAATATAATATTAGAGAATGTTTATTTTAATTCAATTTGGACAATTGATTTGATTGATTTTTTAAATAAAATAAATAAATTTTACAAATATTATGAAAATAGTGCAAAATTATAAAAGATCAATGAGTTTAAAATTGAAAAAGTTCAAAAACTACAGACTAAATTGAATTGAACCGAAAAGGTTGGGTTGAATTTTGAATTTTAATCTGCTTAATTCAGTTAATTTTCTAACATTTTTAATTTGATTTGATTTTGTATATTTATCAACATTGCCGACCCAAACAACGTGTTTTTTTTTTTTTTTAGAAAACAAACAATGTGTTTTCTTTTTCGATGTTTTAATAATTGTTGCAACCATGTGGTTTTTTTAATTTAAGGAAAAAAATCCATTTTCATTAAGATACTGCGCAAGGACCCCATGGTCCACCAGAGCACCCATGTCACGTGGGCGAAATAAACCAAAGTGCCTATAAAATGGAACCAGCCAAGCGAGCAAATTGCTGTACTGATCTTAGCATTGACCAACAATACTTGATGCCTCGAAGGACCAATCTTTTTCAAGGTTCTACCTCCTGCTGCTCACACCTCTGAAACTTGCCCATTTCCCATGGATTTTTCGCTTAAACTTAGATTCCAGTCACCCACCACCTTCTCTTTGACTCACCGGAAAATCCACTCTCCGATCGTCCACCCACTTAAACACCAACTACCCACTATTTCTCCACCTTCTTTGAAGTTAAAGTTTAGAACTTTTTTAGTATCAGCTGAAAATCGCCAACTAACTTTCATGTCCAAGTTTAATAACAAGAAGAAGAAGGCTATTGAAGGTGCTAGTGAAGAGCTTAATTTGATTGCTTCACAAAAGTTGGACCATGTCCCAGCTCGCAGAAGAGTTCGATCGGCTTTTGCTGAGGTTCAACAGCAGCTTGATCATCCTCTGTTTAAGGTAGGTTTGATTGTTTTTAGTTTAACTTGATTTGGTTATGATCATGGATAATTGTGTGATCTGTTGATTATGATGTTTTATGTGAATTTCTTTGTTCATGATCCTACTTACTGCTTATGTATTTTTTCTTTGGATTTGCATGTAGTGGGCTCCTACTGGAATTAGAACACAGGAGGTGAGATATTTTTTTTTGTCTAGTTTCTTTATATTTTTTTTAAAAGAATAGCAATAGAATAAATTATTGAAAATTTTAAATTGTGTAAAATTGAAGTAAAATGGATGTTGGATTTCTTTCAAACATTGTTTTTTTAGGCTAATGAAGTTGATATCTAAAATCTTAGTCACCTTGTTACTACATAATGTAGTGGTATGATAGGAATTCAAGAGGTTTAGAAATCTTTTTCAAGAGCTGGATGCCACCACCAGATGTTCAAATTAAAGGTGCTGTGTATTTTTCTCATGGATATGGTGATACCTGCACATTTTTCTTTGAAGGTTTGTCATTTTGTCTCTTCATGCTTTATGCGCTGGAACATCATTGCACATTACACGTTGTGTTTAAAATAAAAGAGAGTTAAAAAAAAAAAAAATTCTCAGGTATTGCGAGGCGAATTGCTGCAGCTGGATATGGTGTTTATGCTTTGGACCATCCTGGTTTTGGTCTTTCTCAAGGATTGCATGGTTACATTCCAAGCTTTGATGCCTTAGTGAACAATGTTAACGAGCAATATACAAAAATCAAAGGTTTTTTCTGCACCATATCTCACAATAGCCATTAAGTAATTAACAGAACTGCTGTTATTCTTTATTATGGCAAAATTGTAGCATCTAGAATGTCACTTCTTAGTTTTGCTTTCTACTATTATTGGCAGGACGACCTGAATTAAAAGGATTGCCTTGCTTCCTACTGGGGCAGTCTATGGGTGGAGCTGTTACCCTCAAAGCTCACTTGAAGGAACCACATGCATGGGATGGCATGATCCTTGTAGCTCCTATGTGTAGAGTAAGCTTATCCTTGCTAATAACTTCAACATAAATTTGAGTGAATTCTTTATGCTAGTGAGCTTATCAACCAATTCACTTCCATTCCTAGAGCGTGCATTATTCCCAAGCCGCAAATTCCTCAGTCCATAGTAGGATGAGTAAGCAATCTAATGTCACAAAAGTTATGTAGCTACTTATTACCTGGGTGTAGTAATGCATGTATCTTGTGGAATTTTTGAAAGTACGCTAATGAGGCAGGCTTGCCTCAGCAGGGCTTTATTTTTGCACATAGTTGTCCGTGGGATAGCTTTAGCCACAATAGAACTTGTTGTCCAAGTGCTGAACTCATGATGAGGCCCACTCATTTACTATGCACTCTGATTCATCTTTCTTGTCTCTCAATTCCTAGCTCGGCATGTGTTTGCTGCAAGAACTTTTTTTTTCTCCTTTACATCTGCAGAAAGTTATTCTGATTCAACTATATGAAATTTTTGCTAACTTTGAGTTGTTGCCAAGATTTCAGACGATGTAAAACCACCACCACCAGTTTTGAAGGCAATAACCCTTTTAGCCAGAGTCATGCCAAAGGCAAAGCTTGTCCCTCAGAAAGATCTGGCAGAGCTGGCCATCAGAGACCTGAAAACAAGAAAAATGGTTTGTACTTTGTACTTTCTGATGAAATCACTTGTATGGCATTAAAATTTTATTGATAGCCTAAATTTCTATTGGCCGTATGACCATGAATTGATATGCATAGGTTTGCATATTGATAAGTCATAATCTGTATGTCTTAAAACTTTTTAGCTTCTAAAACTAGTACCTCACGTTGTGCTTGATATTTTCTCCTATAAGATTCTTTTTGACTTGTTGTCTCTTCATTACATCTGAGAATAATTCACAGCACCCACAAGAAACTGAAACAAATATTAGAAGATCAATATAACAGGCATGCATAACTCCCAAATTTATAACCCAGATTTTTTTAAAAATCCAATGCATGTTTCAAGAGGTTAAACATGTAGCATTCTTAGACATGTTCACAGATAATAATTTTGTTTCTTGTTCTCTGTAGGCTGACTACAATGTAATCTGTTACAATGATCAAATGCGACTTAAAACTGCTGTTGAACTCTTGAAGGCTACTGCAGAAATTGAGGCACAGCTTGAGAAGGTAGGGGGAATTTTATTATTTATCATATCCCATTATAGACTGGCATTCAACAAGGCAAGCTTTTAACCATCGCATGACGTGTCAACAAACTCAACTGATACCAGGGCTATTGCAGGTTTCATCTCCGTTGTTGATTCTTCATGGAGCTGCTGATAAGGTGACAGATCCATTGGTAAGCCAGTTTCTTTATGAGAGGGCCTCTAGCAAGGATAAAACGCTGAAACTCTACGAAGCAGGTTATCACTGTATTCTCGAAGGGGAACCCGGTGGTAGAATTTATGACGTATTTAATGATATTATTTCATGGCTTGATTCCAGGTGCTCAACTAAAGTAAAGTTGTAATATGTATCTTTTTCACCTGTTGTAATTTCAATCTTCTGCTTGCTTTTTACCTTTTTGTTTTAGTTCCCAGAGGGCTGCTGCCTTCCATTTTCTAAATGTAGTTGATATTGCCATCATCATTTATTTAGAAACTGAAAAAAAATCAACAATTGTGCTTTTTTTTATTCATCCATGAACGCATCTTCCTTGTTAAATGCTGTGTGGATGGATGGTCATGAGCAAACTTCCTGGCATAAAAATGGAGTGCTAACATAGATTGTATGTACTGAAACTCAACATCAATGTTGCTTGAAGACAGTTCAATCCTGCCGCAGGTGCATCTCTCAGTTTAAGCAGATAGTGTAATTTAATTCTCCATTCAGAAACACCTTCTACATGTGAAGTTCTGTGCTAAATTAATTGCGGAGGGCTAAATTGATTTTTTTTTTTTTTTTTTGAACAAAGGGCTAAGTTGGTTTTTCAAGCTACATTCGGGTCAAATTGATTTTTATTCATTGACATTATTATTGTAAAGTATAAGCCATGTTATATATATATATACACTAACTGTTTTTAGAGGCAAAAATATAAAAATTAATTTGACCCACTAAATGAAATTTTGATTAAAATTAATTCAAAAATATAATTATGAGAAGGCCTATTAATTTGAAAAATTTAAACCTTTACGATTTTTATAATTTTATCCCAACTTTTTAATTTTGATAAAATTGGCTCAATCTCATTAATTTTTGGTAATTTTTATACAATAGACATTTGTCAAAATCAAATAAAATATATTGATATATCATCTTAAAATGTCAAATTTACCCTTTATGCTGTGAAATTTATAAAGGTCTATTGGCGTAAAAAATTCAAACGCTTACGATTTTTGACAATCTTCTTCCATTTTTAATTTCTTAAAAATATTTCAATTAAAAAATTATTTCATTAATTAAATAAAAAGTGTTGACATGATAATAAAAAAAATTAAATTTACATATGATAAATTTTTAAATTTATGATAGACTATTATTTGATAAAAATTTACATATGGTCTACTAAATGTAAATTTGACAAAAAATTATTCAAAAATCTAATTATGAGAATACCTATTGTTATGAAAAATTCAAACGTTTACAACTTTTATAATTTTATGTCACGACCTAAGACAAGGGCCATGATTGACGCTAGGGAATAGAAATTTTTTCGAATCCGGAACTCGTAGCCTTTAAAAATAAAATAAGATAAAAGCATGCAATATATAATAAAATAAATAAAACATTACGTAGCGGAATTAAATCTCATAAGTAAAATAATAATCCATAAACTCATTTAATAATATAAATCTATCTTATATAACATAAATCCTTCAATACAAATACTCGGTTCAAACTTTTGAAATTTAAATCTCATACATATATAATACATACAACTCACTGAAACCACTATTGCAGTGTCTAGAATACAAAATAAAACTAAGGTAAACAGTTTACACAATAAGCCCGGGGCGGAAGAAATCCGGCGTATAGGTCTGCTATTAAGGTTTGAGGATGAAGACTCTCTTGAAAAATGTCAACAGAGGGGAGTCAGACCTCACTGGGTGAATTGTTATAATATATATACATGTATAACTAAATGTAAGATACAGACACTCAACATAATGTATATAATAAGTATATATACAGGCAAATACACACAGATGCTGAAATCACTTTATATAATACTGAAAAATATCAGTTTATGAAGGATCAAATAGAACCTTAAATGATCGCAACCTCAAATAGTGTTAGACAACACTCTAGCCATACAAGCTTACTTATTCCAAATAAATTCACTTGTTCCATTTGGACAGTAGACTGACCCCGAGACATAAAGTTAATCGAGCTCGAGCAGTCTGACTGTCAGTGTGATTGACCTCGAAACACTTGGTCAACCGAGTTCCAGCAATTACACTCTCAAATCACATCTCACATCAATTAAATCAATCCAGTCATAATCCACAAATAGGTTAGTAATTTAACCTACAATCTATCATCGTACGTACTCGGTCCTAGTGCTGCCCACTAGGTAGCACATTCTATTGATATCCTTTATTAAAATAACTCATTTTATTCATAAAATAATGATGCATGATATCATTATAAATAACATTATAAACCATATATATACTAGAAATATACCTAAAATAAACTAAGTATATTTCAAGTATATATACGTAAAATCAATTCAAATAAATCATGGAATATATTAAATTAAACCAATAATATATTTGAAAGTAATCTAGATTTAATTAAAAAAGAAAAACATGCATTTATTTCATAATATACCAAAATATATTGAAAATATGCCTAGAATATACTTAAGCATTTATTAAATTATTTATGCATATTTCATACAATTAAAACATACATTTCTAAAAACATGCATCCTAATACATGTATATATAAAATAACAACTCACAGTTGTGCGTTTCACGAGACGGATCTGACGGGCCTGGTCCACTAGGCCTTGGTCTCGGCGCAACTAACAAATAAATCACAACACAAAATTAGAATAAATCTAACGTAATTTCCAGAGACTCGATCTAGAATTCTAGACACAGATAGAGAATAAGGATTTGACTGAATGTCACGTTTTATAAGAATTCTACCGAAAATTCGGTAGAACCTCCCCCGTAAAATGGGCATCTCTCTACTCAGAAAGTAGAGTTGGTCCTGTAAGAAAATATACTTTGAATATAAGATAATCACATCACTCCTCGGTCGGATCCCCAAACTATAATTCTACCGACCGAGGTTCATAATTCACAAGATATACACTAAATACATTAAAATTCCATAAATACCAAAAATATACTTTACATACCAAAATATAGAAATTTAGATATTTAAACACTAAAAATAATTATTTTACCTATTTTTACCTAAAAACCCTAATATTAATATAATATTGTTAAAAATCAATAATTCTTGATAAATTCACAAATATTAACAGAAATTCATTTAATAAATCCAAATTACTTAATTAGCCCAAAAACATATTGAAAATCACTAAAAACTCATTTATTTACAAAAATAGTATATTATATATAATTTAAAAATAAATTTCAAAAAAATAGTTTTAATTAGTTAAAAATAGTAAATAATTTGTAAAAATAATATTTATACCTCAAATAATTTAAAACCAATTAAACTTAATATTCAACTAATATTACTACCAAATTATCAAAATACCCCTAATATATAATAATTCACATAATATACAATAATTATTCAAAATTCACTAAAAATTATATAATTACTCAAAAATTATTTTCTTAATATATAATTCAATAAAATCAATAGTTATACTCAATTAACCAATTAATTTTAATGAAATACTCATTTAACCTAAATTTTCAAAATTCACCTAAACTCAATAAAATTATAGTAATTACACAAAAATCACAAAAATTATAAATTAAATTCTAAAATTGATTTCAACCTCTATAAACACCAAAAATCACAATTTCACAATTTATTTAATTAATTTACGAAAATTAGAAAATATTAATAAAATAATAAAAAATTCACAAAAATCAAAATAAATTCCAAAAATTCCACAAAAATTCCAGGATGTAGATTGAGCTAATAGAAACAACTTTTGTGAAGGAATTAAGATTGAATCACTAAGATCAAAGTTAAAAAAAAAATCAAGAAACTCAAATGGCCGAAAATGAGATCAAGCTTAAATCCTTACCAAATAGAGTTTTCAAGGTAAAGAAAGCTTGAAATTAGCTTCTATGGAGTTCTAGGAGCAAAACAGCTCCAGAATCATAAAAAAACGGTGGCCGGAAAGTGGTTGAACAGAGTTGACTTGATTCTCAGCTTCTGCGGGTTCAACAGCAATCACCAGCACCAGAGAGGGTAGAAGTATTAACAATGGTGTTTCTAAAGTTATTTATCAATTTATGATAAAAAAAAAAAATATTTCTCATTTTATGATATTTCTAAATTTTTTTAATAAAATTTAAAATAATTTTCTAATTTATAGTCTTTTAGCTACGGTGAAGAGAAGAGAAAAATTTAATCGCCACTGTCAATGACTGAAATGACATACCACAATTGAAAGTAACAACAAGAATATAATTTTTTTTTATTTAAACCATCAAGTCCCAGCTCACAAGATGGCCAAAGAATGTGACCATTACTTTTATAATACTTGTCTATTATTTAATAATATATGAATAATTGTTAACTTTTTTAATATAATAATAATAATCATAATAATAATAATAATAATAATAATAATCATCATCATCATCATCATTACTATTATTATATTTTTGAGGACATAAAAAAATTGAGATGTACCATATGGCTTAAAATAATAATAATAATAATAATATTATTATTATTGATATTTGGTTTTCGAAACTCTTGTGCTTGGTGTCCTGCAATCCACGAACAGGAGGTAAGATGAGAGGTAGGAAAAGTCCCTATAAACACTCTGATACCTAAGTTAGAGATCAGAAGTAAGGAGAATATAAGATAGCTAGAATATATGAGAATGAGATGTCCCTTTGTGAGGGATGTATGACTCTATATATAGTAATACTCAAACCTCGGAGGAGTCAGATTTCATGTGGGATAGATAATCTTGATAGGAGAGTAATCCTTCTGTGCTTAGGACTCCACTTTGGGGTAGTCCCTATTCTGGACGGATTTGCCTTCTTGCTAGTCCAAGTGTCCCAATTTAGGGGGTAAGGAGCCCTTAACTAGACGGGAACATTCTGGATGGTATCAAGAGTCCCCCCGGGGGTATTAAGATATTTATGTCCGTCGTGTCCGGGTAGGATGCTAATGCTTTCTCATAAGGGGTATAATACAGTAATAGAGTTGAGTGAGCTAAGGTGGCCAGCCTCAGTCACAATGGGTAGAGCTCGATGCTGAGTATTTGGATGGTCATTGTTGAATTGTAATATGTAGAGCTGGGATATCCGCCAAGTGCGTATAAGCACAACAATAGATTAACTCGTTCGTTTGGAAATGATATGACAAAACCAATTGTTATTGGATTTTTTATGCTCGGTGCATTGACGCGAGACTTTATGAGCTTGAAACCTCAGTACTATAGAAGCGACCTGAGGGTACCAGCTTCAGTCACTGGACTTAGATGCATGAGACTTAGATGCTCGGTTCAAAGACGTGAGGCTTACATGCTCAAAACCTCAATACTACAAAAGTGACCTGAGGGTGCCAGCTTCAGTCACTGGACTTAGATATGTAAGATTTAAATGCTCAGTTCAAGGACGCGAGGCTTACATGCTCGGAACCTCAATACTACAAAAGCGACTTGATGGTGCCAGCTTCAGTTACTGGACTTAGACACGTGAGGCTTAGATGCTCGGATACCCGGAATGGGCTGAAAACGCTGCTTGAAATGCATTCTAAGTCGCTTGATGAAGTGGCCCAGTCGAAATATGGGCGGGCTAACATGTGGTGGCATCGCTTCAACTCTTAAGGATTTATAATTGAAATCGCGTGAGTGATGCATCATTTCGTATGTTAGTAAACAAAGCGTTTGTGCCGCCGTTGTTATGACTCCTCGTCTAATGGGCTTTTTTATTCCTAAAAGGCCCCTGGTAGCCTAGGGAGGAGTACAACAATAATGAGGGTAGTTAATGGCGTGCTTTTAAATCCTTCCATGTCTTTATAAATACAATTGTTCTTCTTAACTAGTGTATTTTGCTTCTTTGCTTTTCTGTTGTTCTTGCCTTCGCTGCGTTGATGTTGCCTCTGCTGTTTTCATTTTTGCCTATCGTAATTCTTGCTTGTGGCAACCAGGTGATTCTTTTGTCTCTCTTCTTCCTCTTTTTCCTCGTTTCTGCTATTGTGTGTTTCCCTTCTTCACTATGGCCCCAAGGGAAAAAGTTAGTTCTAACCTTTTTGTCTCCAATGTAGATAGTGAGTTACTGGGGTGGTATCGGAGGCAGTTCTGTATCCCCATAGATTATACCCTTCACACCGTAGATAGGAGGTTTAAGGCCCATACCCCCTCATTAGGGCTAAGTAAATTAGTAGTGTATTTTGACCAGTTAGAGGGGGGGGGGGGTTTGAAGTTTCCTCTAGATCCCTTTGTAAAAGAATTTCTAAATAGAAATAACATAGCGTCCGGTCAGCTTCACTCGAATAGTTATAGGATACTGACCGAGTTCATCCAATTGATGTATGAAGAGGGGAGGGAACCCGATTTAGATGTTTTTCGATATTTGTACAGGCTGACTAGAAAGAAGGGAGAGCTAATGTTCTCATTGTTGGCTGTATTGAACCTTACCTTTTTTGTAAAGCTTTTGGATCTCCACAAGAAGTGGAGACACCATTTTTTATTATAGAGCATCAGTCGGACTTCTTGGATGTTCGGAGGATGTGGTCGGACGAGTGTCATAAGGTGACCCATCCTGTGAAACTTTCTGACCATGATATGAAGATGGTTTTGCAGCTATATCTCGATGGGCTTGTCGAAGCTCAATCGGTGGAGGATGCATCCCGGAGGTACCTATGGAGAGTCTGTCCAAGTCGCGTTCACTCCCCTGGTATGTTTGTTTTACTTTGAGCTATTTTTCTGACTTGCTCTATTTTTATGACTGTAGATGGCTGACTTTTTTGATTTTGTGGGCAGGATTTCCTTAGTTGATGAGCTGACTGTTGCGGAGGAAGTGCGGGCCTCTCCTTCCCCTGAACCTGAAGTTCTTGTGGCCCTTGAAGCTGTTCTCGCCGACCTTAAGGGCAAAGTGACGATGGAAATTGAACAGCCGGAGTGGGTCGACCGAGGAAAGAGGCGGTTGATTGATCCGAAGTCTGATGCAGAGGGGCTAGATGAAGAGATTTATGTTTAGCGCCTGCGATTATCTGGGTGTCCGGATATAAGGGGCTAGATATTGAAGCAGATGAAGCCCCCGAGTATCTCCAACAGCCAAGTGCAGGATCAGTACACAGAATTACTAAGGCTGCCCGGTGATATGCAGTGTTGGTCCGATGAGGGCCCGGATGGGTTGCTTGACTCCATGATTGGCCAGTCACTAGAGGTAAGCTAGCTTCTGCCACTGATGTTATTATTGTACGTGTTTCTTATTGAAGCTAACTGTTGGTTTTTTGGCAGATGACTCAGGCCTTGCTGCTGGCGAGGATCAATACTTCTACCTGAAGAGCCAGTATAGCCTAAAGGAAATGGAGGTGGGAACCATAGCCATCGATTTTGAGAAGAAGCTGGATGGCATGAAGGTAGCCTTGGGGCATTGCCAGATAAAATATGCTGAGGCCAAGTCCGATACTGAGGCGAATCAGAAGAAAGTTTCTGGGCTGGAATATAGCCAAGCCCAGCTGATAAGGAGGATCAAAGAGCAAGATCTTCAAATCGCTGAGCTCTAGGGGAGGCTGGCAGAGCTTGAGAAATCCCGAGCGAATGATAAGAAGGCGTACCAAGGCATGGTAGAAGGGTTTCTCAAAGCTTATTGGGCTGAGTGTAAGAGGATCCTGCTCTCTCAAGACTCAGGACTAGATCTGGGGGCATTGGATCGAATAACGCCAATAGACCTTGCCAAACTTACTGCAGAGGAGGACGCCCATCGAAAGGCCAGTTCTGTTCCTACGAGGGAGACTGCAAAGGTTGCTATTGCTACTAGGTCTGTAGTGCATCCAAAGACTGTTGATGAGGTTTCCCCCTCTATTTCTGGGCTTGGGGGTCCAGGTGTACATATAGTAGAGTAGATATGTATATGTTCCTTTTCTCCTTTTTTTTTATAATTGATCACATGTAAAGGCATTTTATTAATAAAGGGAGACTTTATTGAATAATGTGTTGAATACAGTTTTATTGATAGTATTTTTTGAGAGAGTTTGAGTTCCAAAATCGTGGTAGTTCTTTGCCTCCTCTTTCTCTTAATTTTGTATGCTCCCTTCATTGTGCATGTCGAGATTTGGTACAGACCTTCCTAGTTTGGACCTAACTTGTCAGTTCTTAAGGTGCCTTTGCCGATATCTGCTCTTCTGAGTAGCCAATCTCCCAACTTGAATTGTTTTGCTCGATGCCATTGATGATGATATCGTGTTACTTTTTGTCGATGTGCCTCAGCTGTGGCTATAGTTTGTTCTCTCCGTTCCTCTAGTAGGTCTAGGCAAATCCGAGCGTCAACGTTGTTGATGGTGTGATCTAGATCCTGGCTTACCCGGTAACTTAGTGACCTAATTTCCATAGGAATTACCACGTCCATGCCATAAGTCAATCTGAATGGTGTCTCACCAGTGGATGATCAAGGTGTGGTTCTATAGGCCCAGATTATGTTGTTAAGTTCTTTGACCTAATTTTCCTTTTTCTCATCAAGCCTCTTCTTTAATCCTTGCATGAGAATTCTGTTTGTGACTTCCATTTATCTATTTTTCTGTGGGTGAGCTAATGAGGTGAAGCGTAGCTTTATACCAAGGTTCGAGCAGAAACCTCTCAATTTATTATTATCGAACTATTTGTCGTTGTCCGTAATTAAAGTATGGGGGATGCCGAACCTGCAAATGATCTCCTTCCAGAAGAAGTGCTGTATCGGGGCTTCTGTAATGGTTGGGACTGCTTCTACTTCTACTCACTTGGTGAAATGGTCAATGGCCATAATTAAAAACTTTTTCTGCAAGTTAGAGGGAGGGAAAGGACCAAGGATGTCCATCCCCCACATGGCGAATGGCCAAGGGCTGTCGATGGGATGCAGGGGCCGAGAAGATTTGTGATTGAGTCAGGCATAGTGCTGACACTGGGGACATGCTTGCGTTAGCTGCTGGGCATCTTTGGACATGGTATTAGGAGTAATGTCTTTCTAGTGAGCGAATAGTGGGATTCACGCACTCCATAAATTCCTTCATGGATTTCTTGGAGTATGTAATTTCCTTCCTCTAGAGAAATGTACTTGGACTATAGGTGTGAAAGGGATTTTTGGTAGAGCTCCCCTTGATGGATGGAATAGTGGGCTACCTTGGTCTTGAGCTTTTAAGCCTTTAGCTTGACTTCTGGGAGTGTTCCGTGCTCCAGATATTGGATTATCGGTCGCATCCATTCCAAGACTGCCTGTGTCTCCAAAACTTTGATGTTTTCTATGCTGGGACTGGTTAGCAACTCAGTGAAATTCATATCCCGGAATGCTTGACTTTTTTCAGTTGCGGATTTGGCAAAGTAGTCGGCCTCACTGTTTTCTTCCTTAGGAATTTGGATGATCTCCCATCGGCCTCCATCCCATTCGATATGTTGCAAAAGCCACGTAGCCTTGTCTACGTACTTGGCAATGTAGGTGTCTTTGACTTAAAATGCTCCACTGACTTGGTTGACTACCAGTTGGGAGTTTGAGTATATGATGAGGTGTTCAGCCCTGACTTCAGTGGCCAACTTCAAACCTGTAATGAGTGCTTCGTACTTGGCTGCATTGTTAGTGGTGTTGTACTTGATATGGACTGCGTACCGGATGTGAACCTTATGCAGTCCTCTGAGGATTATTCTAGCACCGAAACCTTGAGCTAAGGATGCTTCGTTAACATAGAGCTTCCATTCCAGTGCTTTGGTCAAGGCTATGTCTTCTGGAGCCATTTCTTGCACAAAATCTACTAATGCCTAGGCTTTCATCTGCTGTCGGGGCTCATAGTCAATATCGAATTCACCGAGTAAGACCGACCATTGTACTAGCCTGCCCGAAGTCTCTGGTCTCTGTAAGATTTTCCGCAGTGGGAAGTGGGATCGGACCACGACATGGTGAGCCTGGAAGCAATGTCGAAGCTTTCGAGAGGTGTGGACCACAACCATGGCTAACTTGTCCAACATGGGATACCGAATTTCAGGTCCTCGTAGCATCTTACTGACGTAATAAACAGGGCTTTGCTGGCTTCCTTCTTCTGTTACCAGTACAGAAGTGATGCATTCTCGGCCAATAGAAAGGTACAAATACAAGGTCTCATCTGGGACCGGCTGGCTGAGTAGGGGTGGTGAAGATAAGAATCTTTTAATGTCTTCGAATGCCGCTTGACAATCAGCGGACCACTGAAACTTTCTAAAATTTTTTAGAGCTCGGAACAATGGTAGACACCACCTAGCCGAGTGTGATAACCCTGGTTTTAAATTATTTTATTAAATAATGAGATATGCAGTGTTAATAAAGTTTAAAAGTTATATTTAATTATTTCACTATTTTGTGATTTATTATCATTATTGTATGTTTAATTTAATTTTCTATGTAATATATTATTTTGGAACTTATTATTTTGGATGTTAAATTCTATTGTGTATATTTATTATTTTTGAATACTATTATTTTAATAAAATTAATTTAGTGCATGGTTATTTTAATATTATTTTTAAGCACTAATATTATTTTCTTAGTTGACGTGATTTAGAGTATTATTAATATTTTGAGTACCTCATTATTATTTTATTTTTATTGATTTACATTATTGATATTTATTAATTTTGATAGTGATATTTTATTAATGTTAATTCTTAGTGCATTATAATTTTATTTTCAGTATTCTATTAATATACATTATTAGTATTATTAAATTGCTTAAAAAAAAAGGAAAGGGGTTTATATTAATGTTATTTTTAAGTGTTATCTTATATTATATGGTGTGATTATATTGTGAGTGTGTGAATATGAATATATCTATAAAGCAAGTTAAAAACAAAACAAAACAACAACATTTCTTTTCCTTCCCTTTCTTCCCGCAGCCCCAGTCCTCCCTCATCACTGTGTGTCTTCTTCTTCTTCGTAATCTTCCAACCATTACCAGCGCCATCATCTTCTCCTTCTCATTGTTGCTGCCATGGAAAAGCCGCTGAAGCCGCCGATGGATAGCATGCAAAGCAGCAGCGACAACAGCTTGGAGTAGCGGTCACCGGTGATTTCTCGGCGGTAGGAGCTCGACTTCCTTGGCTTGGTCAACTCCCTGAGTTGTGGGGGAAGACGATCCCAAGCTCCATTCAAGCTTAAACTTATTCATTTGTAAGTTTTGATTGATTTTAGTTTATGTCAAATTTTTTTTTAATTTGTTTTTAGCTTGAGTTTAATTGATTTTTTTGATAATTTCTTTTTGAAATATTAATCTATGCATCTTAATCTATTCATAGATATTTTTAATTTATTTTTCTAATTTTTCTTATTTTTGGTTAATTATTGAATATTTTAATAATTAAAAATGTATTTTCGTTAATAAATTAATTAAATTATGAAATTTGTTAAATTATTGTTATTATATATTGTTATTAATTTTGATGTTGAGAAATTAATTTGAGGGAATATTTTGTAATTTTTAGAAATATTTATAGTTTATGTAAATATTGGATGAATGGGTTAAATGAGTATTTTGGTTGAATTTAAAGTTTAATTGTGTGTTTTAATTTATATTATTTTTATGGAATTTTTATATAATTTATGTGTATTTTAGAATTAATAGATTAAATATGTATTCTTATAGAAATTATTGGTTAATTAGGTGTATTTGTTGATCTTAGTGAATAATATGTTGAGGAAATAAATTTTGAGTAATCACATAATTTTTATTGAAATTTTGAATATTATTAGTACTTTATGTGAATTTTTATATATTAGGGGCATTTTGGTAATTTGGTAGTAATTTTGGTTAAATATTAAATTTAATTGGTTTTAATAATTATTTTAAGTATAAAAATGATTTTTATAAATTATTTACTATTTTTAACTAATTAATACTAATTTTCAAAAATTATTTTCAAAATTACATATATAATATATTATTTTTGTAAATAAATGGGTTTTAGTAACTTTTAGTATGTTTGTGGATTAATTAAGTAATTTTGATTTATAAACTGAATTTTATTAATACTGGTGTATTTTTTTAGAAATATCAATTTTTATTAATATTATATTATTATTAGGGTTTTTAAATAATTACGGGTAAAATAATTATTTTTGATGTTTTTAATGTTTAAATTGCCATATTTTGATACGTAAAGGGCATTTTTGGTATTTTTTGAATTTATGTATATTTTATTGTATCTTGTGGTGAATTGTGGACCTTGATCGGGAAAAATTATAGTTTGGGATCCCGATCGAGGAATTAGGAGAATTTTGTATTTGAAGTGTGTTTTCTGTGTAGGATCGGCCCTATTTTTGTAGGGAGATGTCCGTTTTACAGAGGAGACTTCGCCGAATTTTAGATAGATTTCTCGTAAAATGTGACAATCGGTCCGAGTCTAATTCTGAATTCTTAATTGAATCTGTCTATAGTAATCCTAGAAGTATAGAGTTAGAAGTTTATTCTAACTATTATTATTATTTTATTTTTCCTAGTTGCGCTAAAGCCGAGGCCTAATGAACCAGGCTCGTCGAGTCTGTCCCGAGGAGCGCACACCAGTGAGTTATTATACTGTATATATATTTACATTACATATAGGATGCATCACTTAGGGTTTTTAATTTTCATTATATGTTTTTAAAAAGTGATTTAGATTATAATATTTTTGGTATATCTAGGGTTTATATTTTATATATATGCATGTTAAATAATTATGCATGTTATTTTGATATATGCACGTTAAACAATTATGTTTATGTTTAATACATTTTAGTATATATATATATATATATATATATATATATATGTGTGTGTGTGTGTGTGTGTGTGTGTGTGTGTGTGTGTGTGTTTTAAATGTATATTTAGTCATAATTATTTTATTGAATGATTAGTATACTTTAGGTATATTTTCAGTATATTTTAGGTTTATGCCTAAATAATTGTATGTCATATTATTGACTTACACTCAAATTGTTTTTAAGTTTATTTTTGGTATATTTTTGACATATTTCTAAATAAATGCATGTTTTATTATTGATTTAAACCTAACATATTAGTGGTATACTTAGGGTTTATTTGTGATATATGCATGCTAGAAAATTAGGTTATTTTTGGTATATTTGTGAATATATGTTAAGCCTTAATGCATGTTTTAGTACATATACATATTTAAATGAATATTTATACATATGTAATATCCCATGTTTTTAAATATTTTAATACTGCATCGGGATATGCAGTGTTAATAATTTTGTAAATAATTATGATATTTTTACGAGTTGATATGTATTTAAAACTTATTTTAATTATTGTATATTATTTTAAGTGTTTTACGTAAAATTTTCCCGAGAATTCTATTTTCGGGGAAATTTTCACGTAAATAATTTACTATCAATTATTTTAAGTAGATTTACGCATTTGCATGAGCTCATATATATTTTTAAAAGTACTAAATAAAATATATATGTGTATTATTTAATTAGGGTTTAATTAATTACCCTAATATTTTATTATTTATTAATTAGTTTTAATATTATTTAATTATTTTTAGGTGTATTAAATTTTAAAATATTAAATTATATGTGTGTGGTGTATATTTAATGTGTGTGATTTTATATTATTTTAATATATAGTTTAAATTATATATATATACATATATACATTTAATATTAAACAAAAATATAAAGTTTGATTAATTTACGATTTTGCCATTCTCCCCTCTTCTCCCTCCCGATCGCTTCCATCACCGTTCCACCGCCTGCTATCCCTTTTTCTCACCATCGGTGTGCCTCCCGGCATGCCACCTCCTTCCCCAACCTTCCCCACCGCCAGCAGCACCCTATTCCGTCCAGGTTTGGCCGGAATAAGCTCAGGAAGCCGAATTCTTTATCACCGTCGTTCACGGCGTTTCCGGCCACCATTTTCGACACCGCCGGTCTCTTTCTTCTCCTTGAGCTCCGGTGAGTGTGATTCGAAGCTTTTTTTCACTTAAAATGGTCTTGATTTGCTTAGGTTTCAATTTTGGTAATTCGGCCATTTTAGGGTTCTTAATTTTTTTGAACTTCGAATTGATTGATTCATGAAAAATTCCTTCACAAATGTTGTTCCCCTTATATTAATCTACATGTTTGGATTTTTTTAGAATTTTTGGAGATTATTTTGATTTTTGGGTATTTTTGAATATTTTATTATTATTTTCTAATTTTCGAAAATTAATTAATTAAATTATGAAATTGTGTTTTATGATAATTATAGGTGTTGAAATGAATTATAGAAATTTATTTGGAATTTTTATGAATTTCTATGTATTTATTTTGAATTTGTTTAGGTTTATGTAATTTTGGAAAATTAGGTTAATTGTGTTTTTAATTGAAATTAATTAGTTAATTGAGTTTAATTATTGATATTATTGATAAATATGTTGAGGAAATTAATTTTGTGCAATTATATTATTTTTGATGAATTTTTGGAGTAATTTTAGTATATTTATATATATAGGGGCATTTTGGTAATTTTACCTTAAATTGACTAAAAATGTAATTAAATTAGTTTTAATAGTTATTTAAGGTATAAAAATGATTTCTACAAATTATTTAATTTTTTTAATTAATTAAAACTATTTTTTGTGAATTATTTTCAATTATATATATATAATATACGATTTTTCTAAATAAAATGAGTTTTATCGGTTTTACTATGTTTTAAGGTTAATTATGTAATTTCTGCTTATAAAATGTATTTCTGTGATATAAGGGCATTTTTGGTATTTTCATAATTGTTCTGTGATTGTGAACCCTAGTCGGTAAACTGTAGTTTGGAGTCCGACCGAGGGGCTGTGGATGTGTTTCTGTGTCTATTTTCGAAGTGTGTTTCTTTGCAGGATCGGCTCTACTCTTTGAGTAGAGAGATGTCCATTTTACAGGGGAGGTTCTGCCGAATTTTCGGTAGAATTCTCGTAAAATGTGGTGTCCGGTCGAACCCTAATTCTGATTCTATGTCTAATATTCTAGATCGAGTTTCTAGGATTTTCTGTTAGGTTTATTCTGATGTCTATTATTTATTGTTTGTTTAGTTGTGCCAAGACCGAGGCCTAGTGGACCAGGCCCATCAGACCTATCTCGAGGAGCGCACTAAGTGTGAGTTACTATTTTATATATATATGTCTAGGGTGCATGATTTTAGAAATATACGCTCTATTTTGATTAAATATGCATAAATGGTTTAATTATTACTTAAGTTTATTTTTAGTTTATTTTTGGTTTATTTTCTGTATATTTTAAACTATATGCATGTCTTATTAATGAATTATGCTTAAAATGGTTTTGAATATATTTCTAGCTTATTTTGTAATTATATTGGATTTATTTGACGTATATATACTCGAAATATACCTGGTTTACTTTTGGTATATTTCTAGTATATATATATATATATAGTTTATGTGGTTATTTTATTCAATTCATGCATCATTTACTTTTATAAATGTATGCTTTATATTTTAATGAAGGATATCGATAGAACGTGCTACCTAGTGGGCAGCACTAACCGAGTACGTACCGGTACGCTTATAGCATTTAGGCTACATTACTAACTAATTGTGGATATTGATTGGATATGATTATTTGATGTGTGAGATATGGTTTGGAGGTGTGATTGCTGGAGCTCGGTTGACCTAGTGTCTCGGGGCCAATCACACTGACAGTCAGACTGCTAGAGCTCGGTTGACTTAGTGTCTCGGGGCCAGTCTACTGTCTAAATGGAATAAGTGAATATTTTGGAATAAGTGAGCCTGTATGGCTAGAGTGTTGTCTAATACTATTTTGAGGTTGCGATATTCTAGGGTTCTATTTGATCCTTCATAAACAGTGATTTTCAATAAATATATAGAATGAATTTATTGCATCTGTGTTTATTTGCTTGTATATATACATATTATATATACTTTTGATTGTGTGCATTGACATTTAGTATGCATGTATATATATTATAGTAATTCACTCAGTGAGGTCTGACTCCCCTCCGTTGACTATTTTTCAGGAGAGTCATCGTCTTCAGACCTCAGTAGCAGGTCTGTATGCCGAATTTCTTCCACCCCGGCTTCTTTATGTAAACTGCTTATATGAGTCTTGAGTTTTATTTTTATAATCTAGACACTGCAGTAGTTGTAAATAAATTAAGGGTTTTATGTATTATATTTGTGTGAGTTATGTATTTTAAGAATTTGAACTGAAACTTGTATCAAAGGATTTATATATATGAGATGAGGATTTGATATAAATTCATTTGGTGTAAATGTTATTTTTGATATTTATGATTTTATTTCCACTGCATTAAATACTGTTATTATTACTATTGTATGTTTTATTTTATTTTAGGCTTACTACGGGTTCCGGATTCGAAAGAATTCCTATTCCCTAGCGCCGATCATGGCCTCTGTTATGGGTCGTGACAACATAATTGTTTTATTAAGTGATTTGTGTACTTAGGGTATATCTTTAGTATATTTAGGTGCATTTTTAAGTAAATGTATGTTATATTATTAAAATGCAATTAATTTTTTTTTAACTATATTAATGGTTTATCTTTAGTATAATTCATATTTTATTTGACATATATATACCCGAAATATACTGGGTGCATTTTAGGTATATTTTTGGTATATATATGATTTTTTTTACTATTATGAATGTCATTCTACATTAATTATTTTTTGAATGAATTATTTATTTTAAATAAAGGATATCAATAGAACATGCTTCCTAGTGGGTAGCACTAGGACCGAGTACGTACGGGTGCGATAGATTTAGGTTTGAGTGAGGATTACTTGTGGTGAATTATGATTTGATTGAGATTGATGATATGATTGATTTATGATTTGAGATGTGATGTGATAGATAGTGTGATTGTTGGAGCTCAGTTGACCAAGTGTCCCGGGGCCAATTACATTGATAGTCAGACTGTTGGAGCTCAATTGACTTAGTGTCTCGGGGCTAGTCTACTGTCCAAAATGGAATAAGTAATCTATTTGGAATTAAGTGAGCCTATATGGCTAGAGTGATGATATGGTTGATTGAGGTTACAATTAATAGGGTTCTATTTGATCCTTCATGTATTAAAATCAATGTTTTCTATATCTATTATATTTATAAAAGTAGCGTTTGGCATTTGTATGAAATGCGTGTATATACATACATATATAAAAATGCCTGATTGTTATGGTTTAGACTGCATGTATATATAGTATAATAATTCACTCAGTGAGGTCTGACCCCCCTCAATTATTTTTTTTTCAGGAGATCCTGTATCGTCAGACCTTAGTAGTAGAGTTCCTTGTCGGTGTTCTTCCGTCCCGACTATTTTATATAAATGTATATTTTGAACTCTGAATTGTATTCTAGAAACTGCAGTAGTAGTTTTATTGTATCAGAAGAGTATTATTTTTATTTTGATATTAAATACTCTAAGAATTGTATTTGAACACTGTACGAATATATATTCATTTATGAAAGGATTTGGAGTATTTATTTTATATATATTGATTCAAAAAATTTTAATTTTATTGTACTTTTAATTTATTTATTGTATGATTATTTTTTTTCTAAGGCTTGCTACGGGTTCCGGAATCAAAAGAATTCCCGTTCCCTAACGCTAGTCATGGCCCCTGTTTTGCATCGTGACACCGAGCAAGAAATGAAATGCCCTAATGCAGTGATTCTGCCATTTAACTTTTGTACCTCATGGATGTTCTTCGGTGCCTCCATGTTGAGTATGGCTTCCATCTTTTTTGGATTGGCTTCAATGCCCCAGTGAGATATTATGAATCCCAGGAACTTGCCTGCTTGGACTCCGAAGACGCATTTCTCAAGATTCAACTTGATCCTAGATTTACTCAGTAGTTGGAGAACCCGATCCACATCCGCTGGGTGCTGCTTCGGATGTTTGCTTTCAATGATGATGTCGTCCACGTATACCTCTACATTTGTTCCAATATAGTCTTTGAGGACTTGGTTCATTATTCTGTGATACTTGGCCCTGGTATTTTTCAGTCTGAAGGGCATCACCTTGTGGCAGTATAACCCTTCATGGGTGATAAAGGACGTTTTCTCTTGATCCTCTTCCTTCATTGGAATCTAGTGATAACCTTGTGCCACATCGACAAAACTGTATAATTCATGACCAACGGTGGAATCGACGAGCTGATCAATCGTGGGCAACGGGTAGCTGTCCTTAGGGCATGCTCGATTAAGGTCGGTGTAGTCTACACACATTATGTACTTCCCATTTGCTTTTCTGATAAGTACCACGTTGGTTACCCATTCCAGGTGAGTAACCTCTTTAATGAACCCAGCTGCTAACAACTTCATTGTTTCTTCAGCAATGATCCTCTATCTTTCATAGGCAAAGGTTCTTTTTTTTTATGCTATTGGCTTGGCTCCCGATTTGATGTTTAGGCAGTGATAGGCAACCTGTGGGTCCACGCCGACGATCTCGGATGCTTGTGAAGCAAAATCCTCTGAGTGTCTGGTAAGGACTTCCCTTATTTCATCTTTGATATTTTGGTTGAGTGCATTGCCAATTTTCATGGTCTTTTCTTTCTTGATTTGTAATGTCTTCGTGCCTTCCACTAGTTGTGGATCGGCACCTTGCTTCTCAACTTCCCATGCCTCTAAAGGAAAAGCCTCCGCTTGAGGCTTCATGGCCATCTAATAACACTGTTTGGCCATGTGCTGATCTCCCCGAATAGTAAGGGTTCCATTCTTGATCAGAATTTTCATGGTTAAGCATTGGATGCTGGTGACTGCATCTGCCTCATAAAGTGTCAGTCGTCCTATAATCTCATTATAGGCCAGTGGTATATCCACCACGTTGAATACAGTCCGGATGACTTTTGTCTCCTCATCATCTTGGTTTCCAAATTCCAGGTTCAGTTTGACAATCCCCATTGGTTGCACGGTTCCACCATAAAAACTCATGATGGGGTTCTGGATGGCTTTCAGGTTGGTGATGGAGCCGCCCATTGCTTTATATGCATTCCAGGATAATACATTGATAGCACTTCCATTATCCACCAGTAGCCTTTTGATCTGATACTTATTTATGCACGCAGTTCTCACCAGAGTATCACAATGGGGGTGGTGTACATGCGAATCATCTTCTGAATTGAAAATAATATCGCTTCTCCCAGGTACCAATTTTTCTCCTTTACTACACTTTAATCTCTTTTCGGTGTTTTCTCCCCCTATGATCATATTGATCATTCTAATCGGCTCCTTCTAGGTTTTCTTTGCTTTGGGTCTGTCCCGTTCCTGGCTTTCAGAGTTTCTACTTCTCCTCGGTGCGTCTATGAAATTATCAAGCTTTCCCCTCTGCACCAGTCTTTCTATTTCATTCTTCAGCTCTTTGCGGCCCTCCGTGTTATGCCCATATTCCTGGTGGTACTCGCAGTACTGTCCTCTGTCCTAGGTAAATCTCTAGCTTGGGCTAATTCTCTTGGCTAGGGTGATCCCAACTCCATTTTGCCTGACCCACATGAGGATTTTGGATCGAGAGGTGTTCAAGGGTGTATATTTGTCTGCTTCCCTGTCAAATCTCTATGCCAAATTTCTGAAATTCATTTTTAGGAAGCTTGCTCGTCTCTGTTTCGATCGTTCATCCTTGATCGATAGTTTGTCTTCTTCCTGTCGCATCCTTCTGTCTTCGTCCATTTTTATCATCCGGACCGCCATTGCCATTGCTTCTACAAAGGTACTCGATTCTTTAGTCATTATTTTGTCTTTAAGCTTTCCGAGTCTAGTGCCATTTTTTAAAGCTTCTATGGCGACTTCATCAACAAGATGCTCAATCTGCATGGCTGTTTTATTGAAGCGGTCAAGGTAACTTCATAAAGATTCATCAACTTCTTGCCGTCACATCTGAAGATCATTGATGTTATTTGCTGGGGGAATATTGGTGATGAATCTGATATGAAACTATTCCGCCAGATCCTCAAAATAAGTGACGAAATTCTCTGGGAGCCGATGAAACCACTTTTAAGCATTCTTTATGAGTGTGCTTGGAAAGACTCTACACATAATTCCATCATTTACATTCTGGAGTAGTATCTTTGTTCGGAATGCTAATATATGACTGATGGGGTCTCTCATCCCATTGTACTGATCAAGCTATAAGATTCTGAACTTACTAAGGATCTTCATTTGAATAATTCTACTGACAAATAGAGTTCTGCTATCAATAACACATTTTCTTCCTTTCTAGGTTTGGTTCGGGCTTTGCATATTGCTTCTTCAACCTTTTGAGCTAATTTCGAATCATGAAGGGCCGAAATGGTTGAATTGCACTCCCCTTCTAGCGCTTTACCCTTCCCCATGCTCGTCCTTGGGGCCTGTTGGGGTGTTATGTTATCATCATTTTTAGCTAGCTCAGAGCACCCACTCTGTATTATAGCATTTAGCTGTTGTTGCATTAAAGCTATCTATGCCTAAATATTTTTTATCATGGCTTCCCTGCTAGTTTGGTCGAGGCTGAGTGTTTGGTTTACAGTGTTTAAATTTGGAGTGGTTATTGCTGGTGTTTCTAGTAGACTTGGAAAAGGTATAGAAGGTATTGATCGATGGTGTTGTAGCGAAGCATAATATAGGAGGTCTATGCCTAGGGACGAGTATCTCAGAGTGTTGTCAGGGAGTGAAGGTATATGTCCGGATGAGGCTCCAAGATGCTGTAAGGTGGGTGGAAGTATTATTGCTGGGAGAGGGTCTGAGAGGTCGGTCGAAAGGATAAGTGCGGAAGGGTTGGTGCCGGCTTTAGGAGTCAGGACTGGTGGTGGGCTAGAAGTCATAGTGAAGATGTCTTTAGCTTAGAAAGTAAATGAATGGCTTTTCCTAAGGAAATCCCATAGATGGCGCCACTTGATATTTACTTTTCGGAACTTTTGGGTTTGGTGTCCTGCAATCCACGAACAGGAGGTAAGGAGAGAGGTGGGGAAAGTCCCTACAAACACTTTGATGTCTAAGTTAGAGATCAGAAGTAAGGAGAATACAAGATAGCTAGAATATGTGAGAATGAGATGTCCCTTTATGAGGGATATAAGGCTCTATATATAGTAATACTCAAACCTGGGAGGAGTCAGATTCCACATGGGATAGATAATCTTGATAGGAGAGTATTCCTTCTGTGCTTAGGACTCCACTTTGAGATAATTCTCATTCTGGACGGATATGCCTTCTTGCTAGTTCAAATGTCCCTATTTAGGGGTAAGGAGCCCCTAACTAGACGAAAACATTATGGGTGATATCAATTATTATATTATTATTATTATTATATTTGCGTGGACAAAAAAATTAAAATGACCTAAAAAAAATTCATGTTTATGTTGCCTTTGTTGGACAAAAAAAAAATCAATGGTAGCCGTCGAGCGCTGCAGTGCTCTCACAAAAAAGATATATTATTACTATCACAGACAATATGAACATAATTTTTTTTATTATTTAATTCATAATTTTTTATATAAAAATGGCCCAAATGGCCCAAATAATAATAATAATAAAGTTAAAGATAATATTATGTATGGGCAAAGAAAAAAAAATAATTTTTTATTTAGTTAAAAAAATATTATTTAAAATAATATATTAATTATAATAATAATTTTTTTTTTCAATTTTAACATTATTATGATTATTTTAATTTAATATGTTGATATTAATATTGCAGCAAAAAAATATTAATATTATGATGCATGGCCAACTTTAATATGCATGGCTAATTTAGCTGGCGAATTCAAATGTTCAAAGAAAAGAAAAAAATAATAATTATTTTTTATTTAGTTAAAAAATAATATTTAAAATAATATCGTAATTAAAATAATATTATGATTTTTTTAAAATTTTTTAAATTATTGGCTAACTTTAATATGCATGGCCAATTTAGATGGTCAATTCAAATGGCTAAAGAAAAGAAAAGAATTAAAAATTATTATTTTTTATTTAGTTAAAAAATAATATTTAAAATAATATTATAGATACCCGATTCAGTCGGTTCGTGTTAGGAGACGAATTAGGGATGTTTGGTTCGATAGGCTCGTTGTTAAGCCCAATGATGAGAATGTGAAACTTGGACATAAGAACAAAACCTGAATCTCCAATTGGAAATGAACTTGAAAACTTAAAAGCCTCAAAAGCCCAAAACTTAACCCAATTGTCCAAAAATAACTCGGGCCCACTGGGCTCAACAAAGGCCCGGGGCTAAAGGGGCATCGCCTCAATATAATGAGGCGATCGCCTCTTCGGCAGTTACTGCAGAGGCAATCACCTCTTTGGCAATTGCTGCAGAGGCGATCACCTCTTTGGCAATTACTACAGAGGCAATTGCCTCATCATAGACACACCGCCTCTGTGATAGACCACTTGCGATTGCATTAAATGCAAATGTAGCCATGGTGATCAAATCTGGGGGTGTGGGCCCCATACCCCCAGATTTGATTTTGTGTAAATAAGGGATTTTTGCTGGGGAGAGAAAGGCAATGAGGGTTCATGATGGGCTAGAGAGCCTAGGGGCATGGGTAAGGTAGGGGACAAAAAGAAAAAAGGAAGAGAAAAAAAAGAGGAGGAGACCCATTTGAAAAACAAGAAAAAAAGAGAAAGAAAAAGCTCTGAAAAAATACAGAAAGAGATGTTCTTGAGGGAAGGGGTAGAATTCAAGCAAAAGCAAGTTCACAATCCTTAGGAGAGAAAGGGGAAAAACTTGTGTTAAAGTGAAACTCATACCTAAGCAGAGATCACACTTAAAAGCACATCTCTGAGGGTCCATTACTTTGGTAAAACTTTACATCCAAATATATTTTTTTATAATTTCATCATTTGTGTATTTAGTTTGTATGTGACTAAGTTATTAGTATACTTTAGGTATATTTCAGGTTTTATTTCATTTGTTATGCTACTTAATTGATATGATCTCTTAAACTATTGCATGTAGTTGTAATTTGACACCTGTTGGATGCATGTGTGCATGTATTGCTTGCTTAGGGTAGAAGTTTGATTATTTTGAGAGTCGAGCTAGCCTGTTGAGAGGCGTCGCCCCTTGTCAATGAGAGGCAATTGCCACATTGATAGGTCAACCAGCTATTTGGCTCTTCTCCCTTTATGAAATTTCACCTAATGTTCACTTCACATGCTCTTTCCACCTTTATACATAATTATTCCATTGTATGATGATAATTATTTTAGTTATTTAAAGGGTTTCTTTAGTTAGTGACATGAAAACCCTTTTTTAGAACATTATTTATAAATATTGTTATGTATAATGCCGTGTTTTATAAGAGGAAACTAACCTATATTATTGCAGGAATTACTTGATGATCCACATCATTGAGTAGTCACTGTCATTAGCTAATTCCTTAGACCATTGCGCTTGTGTAAAAAGTTTATTACTAGTTTACTTTTGGTATACGTATGGTTTATTTTCTGTATATTATTCTTTTATTTTGTCTAAAAGCATTGTAATCCCTAATCCCTTTCCCTTTTTTGTTTTGAATGAATGGTTGTAAATTATTACTTGTTTTATTTTTGTTGAATGTTGTGACTTAAAAGCATGAAATTGGATTAATGTGCAAACTCGGACTTAACTATAAAATTTGGCAATTATTCGAAGGCAATCATAATACGTGTGGTAATAAGGAAATAATTAAATAATTAAAGGTAATAAAACACAAAACACAAACGGAGGCCAACTACAAAGTTGGGTGAGCATTCAAATGCTCATACTTAGTTTTTGAACCCATTCTCTGACGACGGCTTCTGGGAACCTCTGTGGAATCCAATTGTTGTATAGTGTGTCCCGGCTTTTATCCGGGTGGTGATTCTATCTTATAATAGGCCCAAGACCTATATCATATTTCCAAGTAGGCCTTAAGCCCACACAGTGCCGTGGTCGCCAAACACTTGGGCGTGCGCTAAACCCTGCCGCCTATAATAGTGACTCCACTAGGGATAGAGACACTAATTTCAGTGCTTTATGTTTTATCACCATTAATTATTTTCTTTTTTTTTCCTACATTTATGCATTCACTACAAATTTTTTCACACAATGAGCACTTCAGTCCCAAATAAACCTGACAATAGTCAGTACTTCGCTACCTACATTTCACTCAAACCTGGTGGTGGAATATTTGATTATTGTCACTCACAACATGTACTAATCCACCTTGTTTGACTCTTGAGTGGGGAGATGTATATGGATGTATATCGTTATGGGAACCGAAGCCTTTTTACCCAAGACTCAAGCCCATGTAATGACCTAGCAACTATCCTTAGGAATTTCCCCATATGCATATGTGTTATGCCATATAATGGACCCTTAAAATAAATCTTGACCCCATTAATAAGCAATCCAAGGTAAAATGGGCCCTTATGTCCAATTAAATCCCATTATAAATAAACTAAGTCAATAAGGGCCTCTTATGCCTATTCATAACCCATTTTAAGTGGGCCTTGACAAGTGAGTTTATGGTGCTAAGTACCTTGGCTCATAGGAAATGGAATCGGGCTTTATTTAAAGGACCAGTTACTTGTTTGAATCATCTTGAGAGCTATCTTATGTACATGGGTTTTGTTATGCCCCGTTGATAATTAAAACCCAGGCCAGAAATCCTAGGGCAAGATACTCGCCATTGAATACATGTGTGGGAGAAATAAGGGTGGGAGTTTGCATGTTTAAGCTTCGCATTTTGGTTTTGTGTATCCTCTTTTTTGTCTATTTCTTAAGTTTCCTTAAAATAAAATGGACTTGCATATCATGCATACATGTCATGCATCATTCTAACATATGATTTTGCAGCACTATAGATCCTTTGAGCTCATCAAGGTGGGTTTGAATTAGTTCAGGTCATTTAGTCAAAAATTCAGAAGTGGGAATGGCAGGTGGATTTGATCCAGAGGCATTTAAGGCACAGTTGAAAGATGGAGTGATTATAGAAACCTGGTCTATGATGAGGGAGATGATGGGGGAAATTACTAAGCTCATTAGAGAGAATCAGCCAGTACAACAATCTAATGTGCCACCAATTAGTCCAATAGATCTCGATGAGGAGATCCTAATTCAGGAAAGGGAAGAAAATGATGTAACGGTGCTGGCCAACCCATCAAACTGGAGAAATGTGAACCCAACCAAAGATGTGAGGCAAACTAAGTAGGCCAAGAGCATGACTAAGGGCATGAGCCAAATGCAGATAATTATAAAGGAGAAGGGCATTGTCGCCCCCTTAGATTATGCCGATCTATATATAGAAAGGGAAGATGAACTGCTACCCCTGTAAATTCAAATTCCCTATTATGAAGAAATACTTTGCATTGAGGATCCCCATTTGCATTTGAAGTAGTATGTAATTTATATGAAAGCTACTGAGTTGACTAAGAGCTAGATCATTAAGCAGTTCCCTATGTCAGTACTATACTTTGGAACCACATGTTCAGTCAGATTCAAAGGAATTATGTGCCACTTTTATAAAGCAATATGGCCTCAATGTTTAGTTGGAAGTATCCCTAAAAGATATGCAAAACACCAAGTAGAGCTTTAATGAGTCCTTTGCTGATTACTTGACTCGTTGGAGGGGAAAGCTGTCTTTGATAAGGCATAGGCCTACTAAGTCAGATCAATTAGTCCTGGCAATAGAGGGGTGTGTCCTATCACTATCTAGAAAGTTAAGAGATTTAGGGATCAGAAACTTCAAAGAATTGTACAGGTTTAGGGTCTAAAAAGAGTCAAATCTGGCTCAAGAAAAGAAATTCTTCTAAGGGAGGTCTAGGGGCAACAAAGGAGTTGGTTCAAGCGGTAATGTTCTAATAAATGCTATCCAACCATCAAGAAATAGCATACAAGTTAATGCAGTTAGACAACCTCAGAGATTTTTGAATTTAGGGCACCTTTTATCTAAAGTCTTCGACAAGCTTATTGAGAAAAACTTGCTGCAATCTTTACCTTCACAACAACCCTTACCTAGTGCTAAGTTTCACCAGACCATCAGACATGACACTAATAGTTGTGCCTGATTAAAGCATGAAATCCAAGACCTGATTCACTCAGGCAAGATTATTGACCCAAAAACCAAAAAGCTAAATACACAAACCAACGCATTGCCCAACTACCAAAATTTGCCACCACCAAATGCGCCCATTTTGGTGACCAACACTAGTCTAACGGAGGAGCAAGTCTTAAGCTCCTTCATGGATGTCGCTCATAAATCCCTAAAAATCGAACCTAAGAACCTAAAACCAAGCAAAAAACCCACAGAATTGCATGTGCACGTCTTGGACATATAGAGTTTCGATGATGAAAGTGAGGGACAGGTTAACCTGTGGGACAATGAAAGAAGTAGATCAGGCCAGTCTGTGGGGAAGGTTGAAAAAAAAGGGAAGAACCCAAGACTATTAAGTCTGAGCCTAAAAAGATAGAAAGTTTAGAAAAAGGAAAAGAAACAAAGCAAAGTGAGGAGACTGTTGCCAATGTCTGGGAGTCACTTATGCATTCCAGGGATCATAGGGAGGCCTTGGTTTTGGTGCTGGATTAGAAAAAGATCTCCACTAGTTGTGCCCCAAAATAGATGGTCAGATCACTAATGGAAACTCCTCAAGGGACGATAACATTTTCTAATGATGACCTGCCTCTAAAGGGGAGGGACCACTATAAGGCTCTATTTATCAAGGCTGAGGTAAAGGGAAAAATGACTTGCTGTGTGATGGTAGATAATGATTCTGCCATTAATGTGTGTCCATTGAAGATTCTGCCAAAGTTAGGGTTAACAGTGGCCAATTTAAAGCTTTCTAAAGTAGTTATTAAAGCTTATGATGACACCAAGAGGTCTATGGAAGGAACATTCAGGGCATTGGTCAAAACAGGACCTATAGAAGTTTGGGTTGACTTGCACGTGATTGATATCCCAGTAACATTTGCCATTTTACTGGGAAGGCCATGGTTTCACCCCTTGGGCGGTGTCCCATCCACTATTCACCAAAAAATTAAGTTCCCTCATGAAGGAAGGGTTGTCACCATCTCCGCTGAAACTGAAGTTGTTGTGGCTGCATTGAAGTTGACCCCTCAAAAAATCTCCATAAGCCCTATTTTTAAGGTTTGTGTAATTTACGAGTATGAAATGGATGAAAAGGTTCTAAAGATGATGCACAACATGAGATTTATGCTTGGTATAGGGTTGGGAAGAGATCATAGCAGACCTTCAAAATTTATGGAGAACAAGATGCATGTTTTAAAGCACGGGCTAGGATTCAAAGGGGCTGACGATACTAAGGGAAAGATAGATATCTGGGGCCAGTCTGAAGAAAAGAAAAAGGAAATTATGGTTGAAAAGAAAACTCTATGGGAGATCTTTGTAAAGGAAGGCACCGGGTACCCCTACAATGGAACTTTAAAACCTCTCCTGATGGCTAGGGAAGTTATTCCAAGGTTCAAAATCTTCACTGAATTTATGAACAGAGCCAAGAGTGTTGCTGTTAAAGAAGTCCCTACTGAGGAGTTGGTGCTAGCTGAAGAAAAATTTAAAGGGAATGAAGCTACCTCAGAGTTGAAAGGCATTGATGATCAAAGCAAAGAACTTGATTTTAAAGCCTACATCCTTAGCTCTATTATAAATGTCTTTTATGATGACTATGATGTTTCTTATACTTCTCTATTTGAAATTCGAAAGTGAATGCAATGAAGTATGAATTTTCTTATTTGTGTGATGCATCCCCTAATGGTTATTCTATTTATGATGATTATTTCATATATATGCTTGACATTAATTCCATGCAAACTGAATCATTTAATTTAGGCACAAACTATAATCCCAAAAATATATTGCTTGCTTTTGTCTAACTCATGATAAGAGAGAAAAAATGAAAGAAATCTTAACAAAGAGGCAGAAAGTATTTGCTTGGAGTTATAAAGACATGCCCGAAATTGACAGGGAGATCTCAGAACATAGGATCCCTATATATCCTCACATATCACCCATAAAGCAAAAGCAATGGAGGTTAAAGCTAGAATGGGCTCTCCTGGTCAAAGAAGTTGAGAAACAGTTAAAGGCAAAGTTTCTGGAAGTGGTAGAGGACACCTAATGGTTAGCAAACATAGTTCCAGTTCCTAAGAAAGATGGGAGGGTCAGAGTATGTGTGCACTATCGATTTTTAAATAAGGTCTACCCCAAAGATGACTTTTCGCTACCACATATCGATACACTAATTGATAGTGCGACTTCTATCGTGATGTAATTTGTCATGGATGGATTTTCAAGGTACAATCAGATCATGATGGCAGTAATAGACAAGTTAAAGATGTCCTTCACTACCGAGTGGGGTGTATACTGTTACCGATTGATGCCTATTGGATTAAAGAACACAAGGGCCACTTATCAAAGGATGGCGACCGCTTTGCTGCATGACATGATCCACAAGGAGGTAAAAGTGTATGTGGATGATATGATGGTGAAATATGCAACCAGGGAAGGACATTTTGAGGCTCTATATAAGTTTCTAGCAAGGGCAGACAAGTACAATCTTAAACTAAATCCGAATAAGTGTGTTTTTAGGGTTACATCTGGGAAACTATTGGGGCACATTGTCAATAAAAAAGGAATAGAGGTAGATCCAGAAAAGATTAAGACAATTATGGATATGCTCATGCCAAGGAACAAAAAAGAGTTCTGAGGGTTCCTGGGGCACTTGCAGTATATCAGTAGATTTATAGCCAAATTGACAACTGTCTACAATCCTATCTTTAAGCTCCTAAAGAAAGATTAACCCGTGATATAGGATGAAAGGTATCAGTAAGCCTTTGAAGCTATCAAGGATTATCTAATGAATCCTCCTATTTTGAAACTGCCAAGACTAGGTAAAGCCTTGATCCTATATTTGGCAATTGAAATAGACACAATAGGGCAATGTTGGCACAGGAAGGTGAAGAGAAGATAGAGTACACTATGTATTACTTGAGAAAGAAGCTTCTGCCTCATGAAACTAGTTATAGCCTTATGGAGAAAATGTGCCTAGTAGTGATTTGGACAATGAAGTAACTTTGACACTACTTTCAGTCTTATAAAGTGCAGGCAGTTTCCAAACATCATCCCTTTAGGTATCTTTAGCAAACCCCCTCTCTTACAGGAAAGTTGTGTAGATGGCTTGTTTTACTCATAGAATTCAACATAGAATATACAGCCAAGAAAATGGTAAAAGGGAGAGCTGTAGCCAACTTCCTGGCATGGAGTCCAGTAGATGATGACCAAGAATGGAAGTTGGAGTTTCCTGATGAACGCCTAGGGGCAATAGAGGTACAAGGTTGGAAAATGGACTTTGATGGAGCTGTCAACAACAAAGGGGCCGAAATAGGTGTGATTTTGGTCATGCCAGAGGGAGAGATGATCCCAATGGCAAAAAGACTCAAGTTTAAGGCAACCAATAACCAAGCAGAATACGAGGCCTACATTTTTTGTCTAGAGGCATTACGCAGTGCAGGAGCAAAAAATGTTACCATGTACGGGGACTCCATGTTAGTCATAAAATAAGCTGCTAAAGAGTAGGAGATAAAGGAGGAAAAATTGCGTCTGTACTGGAATATCTCACTACTATCTTATGCTCATTTACTCAGTGTAAGTTTGTTCATCTGGCGAGAGAAAGAAACTAAATGGATGATGCCTTAGCCACACTATCCTCTACATGGGAAAATGGTACACAGCCAAAGGCTTGGCTTTTAATTCTAACAAAATCTCGAGGCCCTTGTTATAAGGAAGTGAGGGTGACACCAGTAAATGTTGCTGAGAAGCCTTAGTTTTATGACTTACAAAGATATTTATAGATTAGGCAATTTCCAAATGGCGCTGATGGGAAAGAGAGGATATCACTACAAATGTTATCTCGACAGTTCATAAGTCATAATGGGATGTTGTACAAAAGAATACCGACTGGGGTACACCTCAGATGTGTTGATCTGGATGAATCCCAAAAGGTTATGAAGGCGACTCATGAAGGAGTATATGGGCCACACATGAATAGGATAGTCATGGTAAAGAAAATAGCTTGCTAAGGTTACTTTTAGCTCACCATGGAAGCAGATTATGTTAGATTTGTAAAGAAATGTCACAACTGCCAAATTTATAGTGATGTTAGCCACTTACCATCTATGGAATTTCAAAGAATGACTTCTCCTTAGCCGTTTGCTATATGGGGGATTGACATCATAGGGGAGGTGAGGCCAAAAGCATTTAATGGTCATTGGTATATTATTATGGCTATTGATTACTTCTCCAAATGGGTTGAGGCTGAATCTTATGCTACTATAGGTTCGAGGCAAATGTCGAGGTTCATTGAGAAGAACATAATCTACATATATGGTTTGCCGCACCATATTGTTATAGATAATAGGGTTCAACTTAGAGCAGAAATAGTTACACTACTGAAAGACTATAAGATCGAGCACCACTGATCATCTCCATATAGGTCACAGGCAAGTGGGGCGGTGGAAGCAGCCAATAAGAATGTGAAAAAAATTATGGCCAAGATGTTAGAGAATTACTGGGATTGGGCATAATACTTACAATTCGCATTGTGGGGGTATCAAACCACTACTAGAACCTCGACAGGGGTCACTCCGTACTCCTTGATTTATGGATGTGAGGCCATTTTGCCATGGAGGTGGAGATAAGGTCATTGAAAATCTTGCTAGAGTTTAAGCTCCTCGAGTATCAATGGGTGGAGAGTCGATTAGCTCAGTTGACATTGCTGGATGAAAAGAAGATGAAAGCTATGTATCATTCTCAATTGTATAAAAAAAGAATATTCTGGGCCTACAATAAAAAGATTAAGCCAGGAAAGATCCAAAAAGGGGATTTAGTGTTAAAGCTTACAAAGTCATGACCGACCCTTAAGGGAAATTCAAGCCAAATTGGGAAGGATCGTACCTGGTAAAGAAGTTGTTTTCGAAAGTGCCGCCATTCTGTTTGATATGGAGGGAAATGAGTTCAAGGAGCTTGTCAACCTAGACAAACTCAAGAAATACTTCATGTAAAAAGTCTCGCTAGGGAGAAAACCTTAAAAAGAGGTTACCTAGGCAAAATTCAGAGACAAAAAAACAAAAAAAAAGTCTTATTGGATTGAAAACCTCAAAAAGAGGCGGTCTAGGCAAAAGTTAAGGACGTGTAAAAAGAAAGAGAGGGATACAAAATGGTTAATTGGAAAACTTGTAAGGGTAAGCCAACTAACAACATGAGATGTATCAGAAGAAAAATGTATATACGTATTGTGCTTAAATTGAATGAAATAGATTGCTTCAATTATTGTTAAGTATTGCATAAAGTGTCTGTTACAAGCTATTTAACTAACAAAAGGGAAACTGTATCTAACAAAAAAGGAAAATGACAACTTAATTTTATGAGCTAATTTTGTGTTATTTTCTTTTGTTGGTCACCCCAAAAGCTCAATACTTATTACTCTCTTGTTCTCTTATTTCTAATAAATTCATATTTTTTCGTCTATTGCAAATAGACACATGCTTTGTAATGATCATCAGTAGTTTGATCTTTGTTGTAGTCTAAGTTTCTCTTAATGGTTCTTCGAGGCCAAGTTGCCACCAAGTGGTCTAGGAAGTTTTAAGAAAGGGGTCCTGGTTTGAACTCCTGAACTAATTCTATAATTAGTTGTTTATGATTATATTGACGACAGAGGCGGGCTGGATTGTAAAAGGTGGGAAAAATGAAGACCGACAATTGGAACACAATATGTATAGGATCAGATAGTTATATGCTATAATCTCCACTAAGGGCACATCCAGTAGATTAGAGTGTCGAGAAATGTTGATAGCCAGCTATGAACATCTGCCGGAACGGGGTGTAGCTTCCTTATTCGATAATGTTTGGCCATATAATGCCTAATGTCTTAAGGGGGTTTAAGAAAATTCAATTTTTCATAGAGCCACATCTGCAAATTGACAAATGATTAGGTGCAAATAATAGGACAGTTGAAAGTCAAGAATTGACACGAGAGAGCTTACCTCTAACAAAAAAGGACTTCTAGAGAATCATCGTGTTTTTGGGAATTTGTCTAGTCCAATAATGTTTTCTACTAGAATGAGAGGGAAGGGATTAAACCCTGATTCCACCTGATCAAGAATGGAAAGGACCTTCGAATCACAGTGTCCAAAGGAAGAAACCAGCAGAAACTGGGCATACAAGCAGAGAGCTATCATGCAGGGCAGTGAGTTTCTTCTTTGTCCACACCCATGGTGATCTTAAGGAAGGATTCCAGTATGATTTATGAGTCGAGAATGTAGTGATAAGAGGACTATGGTGGAAGGTTGAATATACATGCCAACTGGTATTGAATGGAGTGAGGGTTTGGGTTCTCAAGGTTAGGAATTATAAGGCAGCAAGTGGAATCTGTGTGATGACTGAGAATTAATTTAAATTCCTCCAATATAGGACATATTTCCACTGTGTTGAACCAGAAAACATGCCTCTGGGGGTCCTAAAACTAAGCCATGGCATGAAAGAAAGGGAAATTGATCCTCCTAGCATGTAGTGATTTGAAGACCGAAGAGTGGAACAGCTTTAACCTAGCCCAAGACTTATTATCCAAAATTTTTAAGATCGGTTGTAGTAGTTTGAGACTCCATTCAGTCATGGTTCAAGCTTTCAGGGGTGCCTAGAGAGAGAATTTGGAGGTTAAGGATGAAGGTGTCTTAAGAGCAAGGTTGGGCTGGGGTTTTGAGTTTTTAAAGGGGTAGCACTGCCTGATGATGAGGCGATCGCCTTATCGAAGAGGCATCACCTCAGCACCAAGAGGCGATCGCCTCTTCATCAAGAAGCCATAAGGCGATCACCTCTTCAGCAGTATTAGTTGTTAAGCTTCATTGAATTGTGCAATCTTAGCAAGTGTAAATCAGAGTGTAGTGGGGCAAATGCACACACATGTAATCATTAAAATCAATTTGCATGTAAAAGAATAAATTTAATTAAAATAGAAGTCAAATTCTGTAAATAATTCATCTAAAAAAAAAGAACAGAAAAGTGTATGTGTTCATTGTCCAAGCTAGATGAATAAGTCAAAGGGGGGAAATAACAAATTGTAGGCCTTGGTACATCAAGCATTCGATCCGGCACCCTTAGGGTCATCCCCTCCTCCAGTGCCATTACCACTCCTGTCCTCATCATTTTCGTCCTCATCGATCAAGAACACATCAATCTGGTACTCAAGAGTGGTGATCCTCACCCTGCTAGCCTCATCATGGTCCTACTAAAACAAATCATAGGTTAGTGAATCATGTGAGCATGCATACATGTAGGGAATATAAAGTCTATTAGGAAACATCAATAGGTAAGTAGGTTAAATTTGTATAAATTGCTAATGGAAGAGTTTGTGTTTATAGGTACCACATCCTGCATTAGGGAGTTAGGTGCTGCTTGTGAATATGCACCCGGGTGAGATGCCTCTTCAGGACATGGCTGGCACCCCATCTGCTGATAGCTAGAAGGTGATCCCCTACTCGCTGCACAATTACAAGCAGCTCCAACTTCAAAGCCTAGACCTATCAAGAAAGTTGATTAGTTAGTGTAAATAAGTGGAGACTAGAACAAGTCAAGAGAGGGGAGAGTCATGACTTACCAGGACAACATGCCAAAAGCCACAAAATCTCTTGGCCCCTCGGACCACCTCATCCGTGCTCTGATATAGATACGTAAGAGCATAAATACCCTAGTTAAATGTGGATACGTGATCAAGATCTCAGAGAGTTGGTAAGAACATCAGATTGATCGAGCTAGCGGTGTCGACAAAGAAGGTGGTGTTGAGCAAGTAGAGCAGGAAAGCCCTCACCACCTAATCAACCTCACGAGGAGTGACCAAAGCCACAGCCTTCTCCTGGGTATAGAAGCTCCTAATCGAGTTGAGCTTGAGGGTATGATTCCCTTTTATATTGGGAATTAAGCCCAAAAGTCACTCAATGTATGCAGCCTTGTTCGGAAACAGCTGGTGTAAGCTTGCATCAAAGAGGATGGGGTCTCCAGCATAGGCGATCCCTATAATAGTGGCAAATGACACCGAATCTATAGTGAGCTCACCAAATGGGAGGTGGAAGGTGTAGGTCGTGTCAAACCACCTTTCCATCAATGTGTGTAGTGGCTGGTAGTCTGTACGTCCCTGCTTAGAAGGAAGTGAGAGTACAAAGTCCTCGAATCCAGTCTCTTGAATCCGATCCCTCTGATCATTAGTCAGCTCACTATAAAGAATTCGAGCCTCATGGAAATTCCTAGCACCCTTAAATGTTTGTGCATCATGCTGTAAGAGGAAAAAATAGGGAAGTTAAATTTATGCCTTTTATAGTCATATAAGAATTTCAGAATGAATGAGCGTATAATTGACACGGATCGCCTTGCTGATGAAGCATGTTGCCTCATCATTGAAGCGATCGCTTCATCATATAGGCGATCGCCTCTTTGAAAAGGCAATAGCCTTTTGGTCTACAACAGAGGCCATCATCTCTTTAAGAGAGGCATATTGCCTCATCAATAAGGCTATCGCCTTATTAATAAGACGATCGTCTCATCGAAGAGTTGATCGCCCATGTGGAATGCAGACAGTAATGGATTTTTTTTACATTAAAATGGCAAAATTCATATTATTTTAATCTAATCATGCTCTAGAATGATAAATACACAAGAATGATCACTAACCCAATGTAATTTGTAGGAAAAAAATAAAAAAAATTTGGGTACTAACCTCTCCGGATGCAGACAAACAAATATGGGACCCTAGATTCGCCAAGAGAGGAATCGAGCCTCCCTGTGTCAACCCAAGGCTCGGAGAAGCACTAGCAGAGGGTGGGATGTGATCCCACATAGGTACAGGAGGTTTCCTCTCATTTTCCATTGTTTATAAAAGGGAGGGAGGTATAGAAAGTATAAAGGAGAAAGAAAGAAGAGAAGAGATAAGAAAATAAAAAAAGGGGAAAATGACAAAAAGTGGAAAAGAGAATGTTGACCATTTGCATGATCAAACTCCAAATTTTGGAATTTGAAAAAAAAAATTTATACTAATAATTTCAATTAAGTGTTTAGGGAATTATATACCATACATATACCAAGCATATACACTTTTCGAGAAATAGTGACTTTTCGGGCAAATTGAACCTCTAAGATTCAAGAAGGCTTTTGACATCTTTAGAGCTCTTAAATGAGAAAATAAGCTTCTTAAAATTTTAAGTATAAATATTGAGATTTCTGAATTGGGCTTATTTTTCAAAATCCAAGTTCATTTGCTTAGGAAAATTTTGAGTTGAAATCTACATATACGTCTGCCATCTCAAACTGCACATCTATTAGTATTTTGGACATATCTTGAGTTACAGAAGTCCAATTAAGGTGATTCAAAATAATATGAAAATATAAGTCAAATATATAAAAATTTATTAAAGAAAATATGGGAAAATTCAAATTTCTTCAGGAGCAGATCACGGCTTCAACTTGTGTATAGCTATCTGACAGTATTCTGCATTTCAGATTGCATAACCCTTAGTAATTTGGACATATCCTTAGCTACAGAAGTCAAATTTAGGTGATTAAAAATGATATGAAAATAAAATTCAAATATCTACAGATTTCATGAAGAAATCAAGGGCAAATTCAAAGTTATTCAGGAGAAAATCACGGCTTCAATTTGGGTATAGCTGTCTAACTGTAGTCTGCATTACAGATTGCACAATCCTTAGTATTTTGGACATATCTTGAGCTAAAAAAGTAAAATTTAGGTTATTCAAATTCAGATGGAAAGATAATTCAAATATATACATCTTTTGTGAAGAAATTATGGGAAAATTAGAACGTCTTGAGGAGCTAATTATGGTTTTAATCTATTAATAGTTGTCTAACAGCATCAGTTTCAATAATTCAAAATATAGATGTTGGACACATCATTTGCACCTCCAACAACCATATTGTTTAGTATAAATACCTCTAGAGTTGAATGAAAGTTAAGAAACTAGTTTATCATTCATTATTTCTTAAGCTTTCATTGAGCTATCAAATTCTCTTAAACACTTCTTTGTTTGTATAACTCTTATGAGAGTTGGGTGTGTGTTAGAAATAGCATTTCTCTTTATATTAAATCTTGGGCTAGATTATAAGGGAAGTGAGATTTATTTCTAAAGGAATTTATTTAAGTGTTGTCCATTGAAACACTTGGGTTTTGGTTTTTTGAGTGACCCTTGAAAACTCATGTTGTAAGGTTATAAGAGTGAGTCATAAAACTCTTGTATAATCTTAATCCTATGAATAAGATTGTGGGTGATTAAAAATCCTAACTTGGGGATAATTTAGGTGGAAACGTATGATTGTTATTGAATCTGAACTCCTTAAATCTTTGTGTTCTTCATTCTTCCTTCTCAACTTCTATTTAATTCTTGCAAAGAATTCTTTTAATTTCTTATTTTTATTTGATAGTCCTATTCACCCCCCCTCTAGGAATCTTTTCATTTGGTATCAAAGCTTGAATTCTAGGTACTTCATTGCTAGAATACAAAATCATGGGGAGTGAATCACAAAACGTCTCTTCTCTTAGACCATTTTTTAATGGTAGTGACTATCCACATTGGAAATTCAAAATAGAATTATATATTGATTGTGATTCCATTAAACTTTGGGACATTGTCTTAAAAGGTTGGGAACCACTTACAACTATCATTGATGGTGTGGTAACTACTCTTGCAAAAAGCCAATGGAGTATTGATCAAAAGGAAGAAAATCATAAAAATAAAAAGGCTATGATTACTCTAGTCTCTTCAATGACAAAAGAAGAAGGAGGTAAGCTTCAACATTGTATGTCGGCCAAAGAAATGTGGGAGACCTTAGAAAACCACTACAAAGGCAACATTCAAGTAAGAATTAAGAATGTTCAACTTCATATGTATGAATATGAACTCTTCAAAATGAAGCCTTATGAATCAATCATAGAGATGAAAAATCATCTCAATGCTCTCCTCACAACCCTCAAGAAACTTGGAAAACATTTCTCTAAGGAAGAAGTAAACAACAATATTCTAAGAATCCTACCTAAAAAGGATTAGGAATCTCGTGTTACTTCAATTGAGGAAGCTCAAGACCTCTCCACCCTATCAACCGATGTGCTCATTGGTAAGCTCTTAACACATGAGCTCACTATCAAGCAAAGAGGTGAAGAACAAGAAGAGAAAGAAGAAAAGAAAAAGAGCATTGCTCTAAAAGCTCTTTAAGAAGATAGTGAAGAGGAAAGCATCAAAGATTCTAGTGATGAAGATGGTGACATTTCCATGCTCACTAGGAACTTCAAGAAGTTTTTGAGAAAGAAAAACTTCTCAAGAACAAGGGACTTCAATAAGAAGTTCGAAGGAGATGGGAAAAAGAAAATAAAAGAGGTTACTTGCTATGAATGCAAGAAACCGAGACACATTAGAAGTGAATGTCCCAAACTCAAATTTAAAAGTAAAGGACCAAAGATAAGAAGAATTCATTCAAAGCTACTTGGGATGATTCTTCTGAATCTGAAGAGGAAGAGGAACAATAAGAAGTTGCCAATCTTTGCTTCATGGCTATTAAAAATGAAAATAAGGTATACCATCCACTTCTTATTCTTCCTTTGATGATTGTGATGAATATTATGATGATGATAATGAAAGCGATATTGTGAGCAAATTACTTGTTAAATGCAAAAGTTTGTTATCTAAGAAGAAACAATATAAACATGAGTTATCTAGCTTAAATAAGGATTTTGAAAGTTTAAAAATTGATGTTAATAAACTAGTTAGTAATGCTAAATCTTCTAATTCTTTGGAAGATCAACTTAAGAAAGCAAATGATGAAAATCATAAGCTTTCCAAGGGAATCTTAGAATTAAAAAATTCCATTGCTAAATTTAAGAGAGGAAAAGAAACTTTAGATAGTCTTCTTGACTCTGAAAAATTTCATGGAGATACTCATGGAATTGGATATAAGAATGGAATGACTTCATCATCTTCATCACATATTAATTTTGTAAAAGCTTCACATGATTCCACTCCTTCAACCATTAAACCAAATGAGACTCAAGCTTTCGAAGCTAAAAGATCTCATATGTTAAATAGCAAGGAAAAGTCTCATGAGATTCATCCTTTATTAACACAAACAAGTAAGGCTCAAACTATAGTACCTAACCCAAGCATGCTTATATGTACATTAGACACAATTATAATAGGCATACTACACAATACAATGCACATAAATATGTTACACAAAATTATTGAAATACACATCACCATTGCATGTCTCACTTGATGATACAAAATAATAGGAGATACATACAACACCAAAGGCATGTTGCACACACTAGGAAAGCATTTCATCCTAGGAGGAATAAATTTGAAAATATTGTATGTTCTTATTGCATGATCAAAGGACATACTAATAATGTGTGCTTCTATAGAAAACTGCATATGAATTTACTTCCTATGAATTATCTTGAAACTAACCAACCTAGACCAAGAAAGGTTTGGGTCCAAAAGAACACTTAAATTGTATTGTGTAGATGTGCTTGAAATCCACAAGAACAAAAAGCAAGTGGTATCTCTATAGTGGATGTTCAAGACACATGACAGGAGACAAAGAGCAATTCAACAAACTTGATGCTAAGGATGGAGGACATGTTACTTTCGAAGATAATGCAAAAGAAAAAATCATTAGCATTGGAGAAATAGGTAATCCTCAATCCTTATCTATCCATCATGTGTTGTTTATTGATGGTCTTAAACACAATCTGCTTAGTATAAGTCAATTATGTGACATGGGAAATAAAGTAACTTTTTATCCTAAAAATTGCTTTGTTAGTAGTCTTGATGAAAATAAAATTATTTTTAGTGGTGAAAGAATAAACAATGTTTATGTCATTGATTTGAATAAAATTGATAATAAAGACATAAAATGCTTAGTGTCTATCTCCCATGACACATGGACATAGCATAGAAGATTAGGACATGCAAATTTTGAGCTTTTGAATGATCTTTGTAAACATGAATTTGTAATTGGTTTACCTAAGCTTGAATTCACTAAAGATAAACCTTGTGATGCTTGTCAAAAAGGAAAACAATCCAAGTCCTCATTTAAGCTAAAAATGTAGTGTCCACCTCTAGGCCACTTGAACTTATACATATGGATTTATTTGGACCAACTAGAGTTGCTAGTCTCGGTGGAATGCACTATGCTAATGTATTGGTTGATGACTACTCTAGATACACTTGGGTGTATTTTCTTGCTTATAAGAATGATGCATGTAAAGCTTTTGAAAATTTTTCAAAAAGAGTTCAAAAAGAAAAAGGATTTTGTATTTCCTCAATTAGAAGTGATCATGGAACTGAATTTTAAAATGAATTTTTCAACAACTATTGTAATGAAAATGGTATTTCTCCTACATTTTCATCTCCTAGAACCCCTCAACAAAACGGGGTAGTTGAAAGGAAAAATAGAATTCTTGTGGAAATGGCTAAAACAATGCTTCATGAGTATAATTTGCCTTTATACCTTTGGGCAGAAGCCATTAACACATCTTGTTATATTTCAAATCGAGTTTTCAAAAGACTAATTTTAAATAAAACATTTTATGAGCTATCGAATAATAGAAAACCCAAAATCTCATATCTAAGAGTATTTGGATGCAAGTTCTTTATATTGAACACTAAGGATAATCTTGGAAAATTTGATTCCAAAGCCGATGGAGGAATTTTCCTAGGCTATTCCATCTCTAGCAAAGTATATAGGGTCTTTAATAAGAGAACTCTAGTAGTTAAAGAGTCAATGCATGTGGTATTTGATGAATCAAACTCACTTGATCCTAAAAAGGATGTTTGTAGTGTTGATGATCTTGTAGGTGACAATGAGATTATGGAAACACAATAAGAAAATGCTAGTAAGCCTTTGGAACTTGAAGATCCAAGTAATAAGGAAAATGAGGAGACATCTCAACCTACCTTGAAGGATGAACTGCCAAAGGATTAACAATTCAAGAAAGCTCACCCTCAAGACCTCATTATAGGTGACACAACAAAAGGGGTAACTACTAAATCTCAATTAAAGTCTATTGTTAATTTAGCTTTCATTTCTCAAATTGAACCCAAAAATATTGATGATGCTTTGTGTGATAAATTTTGGGTCCTTGCTATGCAAGAAGAGTTAAATCAATTTAAGAGAAACAAGGTTTGGACCTTGGTTCCTAGACCTAAACATTATCCTATTAAAGGCACCAAATGGGTGTTTAAAAATAAGATGAATGAACAAGGTGTCATAACTAGGAACTAAGCTAGACTAGTAGCTAAAGGATATAATCAAGAGGAAGGCATTGATTATGATGAAACCTTCGCCCCCGTTGCAAGGTTATAAGCTATTAGGATGCTACTTGCATCTGCATCATACATAGATTTTAAAATTTATCAAATGGATGTTAAAAGTGCATTTTTAAATGGTTTTATTGAAGAGGAGGTATATGTTGAACAACCTCCAGGTTTTGAAAATTTTAACTCTCTAAATTATGTTTTTAAATTGTCAAAAGCATTGTATGGATTGAAACAAAGAAAGGTTTCTCTAAAGGAAAGGTTGACACAACTCTTTTCATAAAAAAATCCAAGCGTGATGTATTAATTGTTCAAATTTATGTTGATGATATTATTTTCGATGCTACTGACCATTGCTTGTGTGAGGAATTTTCTAAGCTAAGGCAAGGAGAATTTGAGATGAGTAAGATGGGAGAACTCAAGTTCTTTCTTGGACTTCAAATTAAGTAATGTAAAGATGGGATTTTCATTAATCAAACCAAATATGTAAGGGATATTCTCAAGAAGTTTGGAATGGATGGAGCTAAATCAAGCAAAACTCCAATGAGCACCACAACCAAACTCAACAAGGATGAGAATGGCAAACTGGTTGATGAAAAGCGATTTAGAGGTATGATCGAATCCCTTCTTTATTTAATCGCTAGTAGACCCGATATTATGTTTGCTACTTGCTTGTGTGCTAGATTTCAATCAAGTCCTAGAGAGTCTCATTTGAATGCTATTAAAAGAAATTTCAAATATCTTTATGGTATAATGCATTTAGGACTTTGGTATCCTAGGAGTTCTTCATTTAACTTGATTATTTATTCTGATGCTGACTTTGTTGGTAGCTTACTAGATAGAAAAAGCACTTCCAGAACTTGTCAAATTTTAGGAAATTGCTTAGTTTCTTGATTTAGTAAGAAACAAGTTTTAGTTGCCTTATCCACTGCTAAAGCAGAATATGTGGCGGCTAGTTGTTGTTGCACCCAAGTTCTATGGCAAAAACAACAACTTTTGGACTATGGCATTGATATTAATCACATTCCAATTAAATGTGACAATACAAGTGTTATAAACCTTAGTAAAAATCCCATTCAACATTCTAGAACTAAGCATATTGACATTAGACATCATTTCTTATGTGATCATGTGCAAAATGGTGATATTTTTCTTAATTTTGTTGATACTAATAATCAATTAGCAGACATCTTTACCAAGCCTCTTTATGAGGAAAGATTGAATTTTATTAAGCATGAACTTGGTATGATTGATGGCTCAAGCTTGTCTTGATCACTTATTAAATTGATGAATTAATGTTTGGATTCTTATGTGATAATGTGCTTTAAAAAAATAAAAATAAAAAAAATTATTTTTAGCGTCATGTATATATTTTGTTTTAAAAGTATTTGCTTTAGAAAATTTACTTCATATACATGATATATTATATTTCCCATTTCCACGATCTTTGTATTAATTTTATTTGATTTGAATTTATTTCACAAAATTTTTTTTATGCATGCATAATAACAATGTAAGTGTGGCTAGTTTTGTCCTCATGATAAAAAGCCTTGTTTTGCTTACTTTGTTTATATATGACATGAATTTTTTTTATTTATGCATGACTATCAATTATGCTCATACCTGTAAAATTCATATTCATGTATAAATTCTTCTTAGGAATGGTTTTATCTTTAAAAATGAAATCACTTTCATAAAGATTTTGAGTATCTTTGCTTTCATTGTTTTGATTATTGATCTTTTTTTTCCCTCTGGTATTATTGGCTCCCTTAGGTCTATTTCCTCTTATATCTCTCTCTTTTATTTTTGTCTTTAACAAAGGGGGAGAAGAAGCTATGTGTTTAGGAGATAAATAATTGTGTTTGTATTTAAGATATGCTAAGTACCACATGATTATGTATGATTGATTGACTAGCTAAACTTTTTGTAATCATGTAATGTTTCAAAATAGCATATATACTATTTTGTGATGCATTATAGTAGCACTATATGCATATATGTTTGAAATTATTTCCTTCATGTTGTTTAACATTTTTTAATGATCATGTTATCATCATTTGTTATGTTAGGCCATATTCTTGTCCCTCCTACTATATTTTATATTGTTTATATTTTTTTTAAGAAGGATAATAAAATTTATTTATATTTCTTATCATGTCCAAAAAGGAGGAGAAATAAAGAAATATATTTTGTTGAAGGAATAGATTTTTTTTAACCCTTATACATGCTATGTTAATTCATTTATATACTTTGATACATGATAAACATTGAAATTATGCATATGTTAAGGGGGAGCAAAATACTTTCTCATTTTTCATCTATTTAATTTGAAAGGGGGAGCTATTTTAATTAGATTTCTTATACATGTTATTTATTTTTGTCACACTCACACACATTATTTATTATCTTTTAAAATTGGTTGTCAAAGCCAAAAAGGGGGAGATTGTTGACCATTTGCATGATCAAACTCCAAATTTTGGAATTTGACAAATAATTTTTATACTAATAATTTCAATTAAGTTTGTAGGGAATTATATACCATACATATACCAAGCATATACACTTTTGGATAAATAATGACTTTTCGGGCAAATTGAACCTCTAAGATTCAAGAAGGCTTTTGACATCTTTAGAGCTCTTAAATGAGAAAATGAGCTTCTTAACATTTGAAGCATACATCTTGATCTTTCTGAATTAGGATTATTTTTCAAAATCCAAGTTCATTTTCTTAGGAAAATTTTGAGTTGAAATCCACATATACGTCTGCCATCTCAGACTGCACATCTCTTAGTATTTTGGACATATCTTGAGTTACAGAAGTCCAATTAAGGTGATTCAAAATAATATGAAAATATAATTCAAATATATAAAACTTTAATGAATAAAATATGGGAAAATTCAAATTTATTCAGGAGCATATCACGGCTTCAACTTGTGTATAGCTATCTGACAGTATTCTGCATTTTAGATTGCACAATCCTTAGTAATTTGGATATATCCTGAGCTACAGAAGTCAAATTTAGGTGATTTAAAATGATATGAAAATAAAATTCAAATATATACAGATTTCATGAAGAAATTATGGGCAAATTCAAACTTCTTAAGGAGAAAATCACGGCTTCAATTTGGGTATAGCTATTTGACTGTAGTCTGCATTATAGATTGCACAATCCTTAGTATTTTGGACATATCTTGAGCTAAACAAGTCCAATTTAGGTGATTCAAATTTATATGGAAATATAATTCAAATATATACATCTTTTTTGAAGAAAGTATGGGAAAATTAGAACTTCTGGAGGAGCTAATTATGGTTTCAATCCATTAATAGCCCGTCTAACAACATCAGTCTCAATAATTCAAAATATAGATGTTGAACACATCATTTACACCTGCAACAACCATATTTTTTTAGTATAAATACCTCTAGAGCTGAATGGAAGTTAAGAAACTAGTTTATCATTCATTATTTTTTAAGCTTTCATTGAGCTATCAAATTCTCTTAAATAATTCTTTGTTTGTATAACTCTTGTGAGAGTTGGGTGTGTGTTAGAAATAGAATTTCTCTTCATTTTAAATCTTGGGCTAGATTAGAAGGGAAGTGAGATTTATTTCTAAAGGAATTGGTTTAAGTGTTTTCCATTGAAACACTTGGGTTTTAGTTTTTTGAGTGACCCTTAAAAACTCATGTTGTAAGGTTATAAAAGTGAGCCATAAAACTCTTGTATAATCTCAATCCTGTGAATAAGATTGTGGGTGATTAAAAATCCTAACTTGGGGATAAGTTAAGTGGAGATGTAGGATTGTTGTTGAATCTGAACTCCTTAAATCTTTGTGTTCTTCATTCTTCCTTCTCAACTTCTATTTAATTCTTGCAAAGAATTCTTTTACTTTATCATTTTTATTTAATAGTCCTATTCACCCCCCTTCTAGGACTCTTTTTAGAGAAGAAGAGAAGAAAAGTTACCTTTTATAGTTGGTGGAAGTTTAGGGTTTTTGAAAAAAAAAGGGTCATTATTTATGTGTGCTGGGAAATCGAAGTTCAAGGATAAAAGTTTTCTAAGCGAAGTTTTAGCAAGAACTGGGCCAGGAAAACCCAAGTGTTACGCTGCAATAAGATAGAGGGTTGTTCGGGTTTGAATCCTCGAAGCTCAAAAATAGGGTTGTTCGGGTTTGAATACCTGAAGCTCAAAGACAGGGTTGTTCAAGTTTGAATCCCCGAAGCTCAAAGATAGGGCTATTCAGGTTTGAATCCCCAAAGCTCGAAGACCAAGGTGACTATTTGGGTAGTATCCCTGAAGTCAATAATGAATGACAATTGGGCCAAGAAAACTCGAAAGTTTATGTCCCTAAAGGAGTGATAATCGAACCAGGAAAATCCAAAAACCACATCCCTAATGGTGGTCGAGCCAGGAAAACTCTAGAATCAAAGTTATTGTAGTGATAATCAGACCAAGAAAATTCAAAAACCACATCCTCAATGGTAATCAAGCCAGGAAAACTCAAGAACCAAAGTTGGTACAGCAATGATCGAACCAGGAAAACTCGAGAATCAAGTTTTGATGTAGTGATGATTGAGCCAGGAAAACTCAAAAATCACATCCCTAGTGGGTTGACTAGGTGACAATTAGATCAGGAAAATTCAAAGGTCAAGTCCCCAGTGGAATTGTAATTGGGCCAGGAAAACCCAAGGTTAATAGTCTTCAAATAACTTATCAAATATTAATGAGTGGCTAATCGGGTCAGGAAAACATAAGGATCATGGTCACTTTTCAAAATTGAAGAACTCATTTCTTGAGTGAAACTCGAGAGCCAGGTATGTTACTGATCTTATTTATTTGTTTGTTGTTTTACATATGATTTTTTGAAAAATTGTCATTGCATGCATTTGGTTTTTCAAAAAATCATGGGGCAAATTGTAAACACCCGATTCGGTTGGCCCATATTAGAGGACAAATTAGGGATGCTAGGTTTCATTGGCCCGTTGTTAAGCCCAATGATAAGAATGTGAAACTTGGACACGAGAACAAAACCTGAATCTCCAATTGGAAATGGACTTGAAAGCCTAAAAGCCTCAAAAGCCCAAGACTTAGACCAATTGTCCAAAAATAACCCGAGCCCGCTGGGCTCAACACAGGCCCGGGCCAAAGGGGCATCACCTCAGTGCAATGAGGCAATCGCCCCTTCGACGGTTGCTGTAGAGGCGATTGCCTCATCATAAAGGCACCGCCTCTGTGATAGACCACTTGCAGCTATAGCCATGGTGGCCAAGTGGTGTGGGCCCCACACCCCCAGACCTGATTTTATGTAAAGAAAAGATTTTTGCAGGGGAAAGAAAGGCAATAAGGGTTCATGATAGGCTAAAAAGCCTAGAGTCATGGGCAAGGTATGGGATAAAAAGAAAAAGGGAAAAGAAAAAAAAAGAGGAGGAGACCCATTTAAAAAACAAGAAAAAAAGAGAAAGAAAAAGCTTTGAAAAAATACAGAATGAGATGTTCTTAAGAAAAGGGGTAGAATTCAAGCAAAAGTAAGTTCACAATCCTTAGGAGAGAAAGGGGAAAAACTTGTGTCAAAGTGAAACTCATACCCAAGTGGAGATCACACTCAAAAGCACATCTCTGAGGGTCCATTAGTTTAGTAAAACTTTTCATCCAAATATACTTTTTTATAACTTCATCATTTGTGTGTTTAGTTTGCATGTAACTAAGTTGTTAGTATACTTTAGGTATATTTCAGGTCTATTTTGTTTGTTACACTACCTCATTGATCTGATCTATTAAACTATTACATGTAGTTGTAATTTGGCACTTATTGCATGCATGTGTGCATGTATTGCTTGCTTAGGGTAGAAGTTTGATTATTTTGATAGTTGATCTAGCGTGTTAATCAGAGGCGTCGCCATTTTTCAATGAGGCGATTGCCTCTTCATAGAGGCGATTGCCACACTGACAGGTCAACTAGTTGTTTGGCTCTTCTCCCTTTATGAAATTTCATATAATGTTCACTTCACATGCTCTTTCCACCTTTATACACAATTATTCCATTGTATGATGATAATTATTTCGGTCATTTGAGGGTTTCTTTAGTTAGTGACATGAAAACCCTTTTTAGAACATTATTTTTAAATATTGTTATGAATAATGTCGTGTTTCACTAGAGGAAACTAACCGTATGTTATTGCAAGAATTACTTTATGATCCACATCATTGAGTAGTCATTGTCATTAGCTAATTCCTTAGACCATTGCGCTTGTGTAAATAGTTTATTACTAGTTTACTTTTGGTATATGTATGGTTTATTTTTTGTATATTATTCTTGTATTTTTTCTAAAAGCGTTGTAATCCCTAATCCTTTTCCCCTTTTTGTTTTGAATGAATGGTTGTAAATTATTACTTGTTTTATTTTTGTTGAATGTTGGGACTTAAAAGCATGAAATTGGATTAATTAGAGACTTGAAAATTAGGAAAGAGAGAATTTTAGAGGAGAGAGCTCTAAAGAGAAAAGAAAAAAAAAGAAGGAAAAAATGTTCTTGAGAGGAGAAAAAAAGATAAAGCTTAGAGGTTGATTTACTTGAGAAAGATAAAGGAAGAAGCTTGCATTTAAAGGAAGACCAACATTCCTAATCATTTTTGAGGGCCAACATTTTGAAAGCTCATTCTTCAGTAATTATGTCAATTCTTTCCAAGATTGATTCATAGATTTGCATGATTCTTTCTTACTTGCTTATATAACCTTTAATTTATTCATTTACTAGCTTTTTATTTAGGACCTTGTATTCATTGTTTACAATATGCCTTGCTTTTAGTGTGATTCATTGAGCTTTAGATGTAGTTATGTATTTAGTTTATTTGCAATTGTAGATTTTTACTTGAAGTGGAAGTTTACTGATTTGACAGTTATTTGAGCCTATTGATCAGGCGATCGCCTTTGTCAACAGGCCCTTATAAGTTTATTTATGGCGTAGCCTCTATAAACCATATTGCCTCTTCATATAAGCGATTGCCATTTTGACAAGGTCTCATACAACCTTGTCTCATTTTTTGTAAATTGCATAGGGTCTCCATGCATGAATAGGTCTTAGCATACTCAAGTCTATCTTGTATGGTTGTCCTACAATGTCGTATGGTTGTGACTTCGTCCCTTTGTTTTACTAAATTAATTCATGAGTTGATTTTATGGATTTGTATGTAGGATCTTTATGTATTTCGAGGAACTAACATTTTGCCTGTTGTAGGGATTTATCGGTGATTTTTAATCATCAAGTATTTATCCCATTAATTAGCAAGCAATTTATTTTTTATTTATTATACTTTTATTTTGCATAAGATGTTATAACCCTTAATCCCTTCCCCACTTGATTTGGAATTAATGGTTGTAAATTGTTAATTTTCATTTTATTTATGGTGAATGTTAGGACCGAATGCATAAAAGAAGTTAATGTGCAAACCTGGGCCTAATCATAAAATTCAATAATTGTTTGAAGGAAATTGCAATCCATGTGATAACAAAGAAATCAATAAATAATTAAGGATAATAAATTAAAAAATGTAAACGGAGGCTAACCACAAGGTTGGATGGGCATTCAAATGCCCATGCCCATGCCCAGTTTTCGAACTCGATCTCTGATGACAACTTCTGGGAACCTCTGTGGGATCCAGTTGCTATGCAATGTGTCTCGGCTTTCATCTGGGTGGTGACTTTATCTTCGAGTAGGCTTTATGACATATTTCATATTTCTTGGTGGGTTTTGAGCCCACATAGTGCTGTGGTCACCAAACCCTTGGGTGTGTGCTAAACCCCCACCGCCTACAACGATGGCTCCACTAGTAATAGAGAAACTAATTGCAAGTGTTTGGTAATTTATCATCTTTAATTATTCTTTTATTTCTTTTGCATTTTTATTGCATTCACTACACTCTTTGCACATAATAAGCACTTCCATCCCGTTTTAATCCGATAATAGTCAATATTTTGCTATCTACATTTCATTCAAACCTAGTGGTGGAATATTTAATTATTGTCACTCATGACACGTACTATCCATATTGTATGAAACCTTGGGTAGGGAGACGTAAATGGATGTATATAATTATAAGAGCTTAAGCCTGCTACCCAAAACTGAAGCTCATGTAGTGGCCTAGCAATTTTCCTTAGGAATTTCCCCAAAGCCTGTTATAAAGGGACTTCGTCAACATGGGCCTTTCACGCCTATTCTCAGCCCATTTCAAAATAAGTATTGTCAAAATGAGCCTATCATGCCCATATTAGCCCATAGAAATGGATCTTGACGAGGTAAAGCCTTGATGTCCTTCTCTGCCCATTAAAGGCAGACTTTGGATTTATTTAAAGGATTCATTACTTGTTTGCACCATTCTGAGAATTATTTTGCATATGTCAATTTTATTATCCTCTGTTGATAATTAAAACCCAGGCCAAAAATCCTAGGACAAGATACTCACCATTGAACACATGTGTGGGAGAAATAAGGTAGAGGTCATCATTTTTTAAGCTTTGCTTTTTGTCTTTGTGTTATGTATATATTAAATGTGCTTGCTTGTTTTCTTATTTTCTTTCAATAAAAAAATGAACTTTCACATCTTGCATAATTCTAACATGTGGTCTTGTAGCAATATAAATCCTTCAAGCTCATCCAACTGGGTTCGATCCAGTTCTGGTCGTTTAGTCAGAAGTTTAGAAACATAAATGGTAGGAGGTTTTGATCCCGAGGCTTTTAAGGCACAATTGAAAAAGGAGGTGGTCATTGAGACCCGGTCCATGATGAGGGATATGATGGGAGAGATAACTAACCTAATCAAAGAAAATCAACTGGCACAACTAACCAATTTGATTAATCTTTATAATGAAATCTCAGTGAGAGAAATAGAAGGAGATGATATGACAATATTGGCTGATCCACCAAACTAAAGGAATGTGAATCTGGTTAAGGACATGGAACTGAGGACCCCTATTTGCATCTGAAGTAATATGTGCCTTACATAAAAGTCATCGAATTGACTAAAGCCCAAATAGTTAAATAATTCCCCATGTCATTGGAGGGCGTACCAATCTGTCGGTACTATGCTTTGGAACCACACATTCAATCTGATTGGAAAGAATTGTGTGTTGCATTTGTGAAATAATATGGCCTTAATATTCAATTGGAGGTATCTTTAAGGGATTTTCAAAATACCAAGAAAAGGTTTAATGAGTCTTTTGCTGATCATCTAACTCATTGGAGAGGAAAACTATCTCAAATGAGGCATAGCCCTGCTGAGTCAGACCAACTAGTGCTAGCAATTATAGGGTATGTTCTAGCACTATCTAAGAAGCTAAGGGATTTAGGAATCTAAAATTTTAAAGAGTTATATAGATTTTGGGTTCAGAAAGAATCAGATTTAGCTAAGGAAAAAATATTATTTAGAGGGAGATCTAGGGGTAAAGATGGCACCAGTTCAAGCAGCAATGTCCAGATCAATACCATCAGGCAACCAAGCAATAGTTTATAGATTAAAGCTATTAGGCAACAATGATGATCCTCCAATTTAGGGCGGCCTTTATCCAAAGTCCTCAAGAAGTTGATTGAGAAAAACCTATTGCAACCCTTAACTTCATAGCAACCCTTGCCAGGTGCCAATCTGAAACTTTTTTGCAAATTCCACTAGACCATTGGGCATGACACTGATATTTGTGCCTGGTTGAAGCATAAGATCTAAAGACTTAATTAATGTAGGTAAAATCACTGACCCTGAGATAAGAAGAACAAACACCCAAAACAACTCTTTGCCCAATTCCTGAAATATGTCACCACCTAACCCACCCATTTTAATGATTAACACTGGCCTAATAGAAGAGCAAGTCTTGAAATTTTTTATTGACACCATTCCTAATCCACTAAAGCCTGAACTTGAACCAAAATAAATAATCCATCGAGTTTATTGTGCATGTATTGGATATCTAAAGCTCTGATGATGAAGATGAAGTGAAGGTTGATTTGTGGGATGATGAACAAAGTAGATCAGGCCAATCTATGAAAAAGGTTAAGGAGAAAAAGTAAGAAGTTGAGACTGTTGAGCTTGAATAAGAAGAGATAGAGAAGACAAGAAAGTAAAAGAAATGATGAAAGACCAGGGAACCATCACCAGTGTTTGGGAGTTACTTATGCATTCCATGGACCACCGGGAAGCACTAGTTCTAGCACTAGATCAAAAAAAATCTCCATAAGCTGTACTCTGAGTAGATGGTTAATTTTTTGACAGAAACCCCCTAAGGCACCATAATGTTTTTTGATGATGACTTACATTTGGAAGAGAGAGATTACCACAAAGCCTTATTCATTAAGGTTGAAGTGCAGGGAAAGATGACTTACTGTGTTATGGTAGACAATGGTTCTACCATTAATGTATGTCTGTTGAAGATTCTACCGAAGCTAGGGTTGACTGTGGCATATTTAAAACCTTTTGAGGTAGTCATCAAGGCCTATGATGATATGAAGAGGCATGTGGTCAGGATAGGACCTATCGAGACTTAGGTTAAATTGCATATGATTGATATTGGGAAGGCCATGGTTTCTTCCTTTTGGTGGCATGCCCTGTATTGTCCATTAAAAAATAAAGTTTCCACATGAGGGCAAGGTTATCACCATCTTTGCTGAGACTAAAGTCATTGTAGTTGCCTTAAAGCTAACCCTTAAGGAAATAACTATAAGCTCGAGCTTTGAGGTTCGCATAATTTATGAAGATGAGATGGACAAAAAAGTTTTAAGTATGATGTGCAACATGAAATTTATGCCCGACATAGGATTGGGGAAGGACTAAAGCGGACCTTTGAGATTTCTTGAGTGTAAAGTACCCATTATGAAGCATGGGGTAGGGTTTGAAGGAATTGATAGTTCTAAAGAAGAAATCAACATTTAGGATCAGCCTGAGAAAGAAGAGGAAGAGATTATGGTTGAGAGAAAGGGCTTGTGGGAAACCTTTATGAGAGAAGGAACCGGGTACTTATACAATAGGAATCTAGAACCTCTTTTGATGGCTGGGGAAGTTATTCTGGGATTTGAAATTTTTGCTAAATTCATAAAAAAAAAAAAGAAAGCTACTATTGAAGAAGTTCTAGTGGAGGAGTCGGTACCAGTCGAAGAAGGGTCTAAAGGGGATATAACTACTCTGGAGGTGAAAGACGTCGATGATCAATGCAAGAAATAGGATTTCAAAGCCTACATTCTTAATTCCATCATGGACATCCTTTATGATGATTTTGATGTTTCTTTTACTACTTTGTTTAAAATTGATGATTTGTTCTTTTCAAAAGTGAATGCAATGAAGTCTGATTTTGCTTATTTGTGTGACATATTTCCTAATGGTTATTTTGTTTATAATGATCATTTCATACATATGTTTGACATTAATTCCACACAAACTAAATCATTTAATTTAGGCACAAATGACAACCCTAGAAATATATTGCTTACTTCTTATCTAACTCATGATGAGAGAGAAAAAATGAAAGAAACATTAATAAAAAGATAAAAGTATTTGCTTGGGGCTATGAAGACATGCCTAGGATTGACAAGGAAATATCTAAATATAGAATCCCTTCCTTACTAAGGCCAGAATGGGCACTTTTGGTCAAAGGGGAGGTCGAAAAGCAGTTAAAGGCAAAGTTCCTAGATGTGGTAGAGGACACCTAACGGTTGGCAAACATAGTTCTAATCCCCAAAAAGGATGAGAGGGTTAGAATGTGTGTGGACTATAGAGATCTGAACAAAGCTTACTCAAACGATGATTTTCCATTACCACATATCGACACATTAGTCAATAGCACGACTTCCAGTGTAATATACTCTTTCATGGATGGGTTCTCAAGGTACAACCAGATCATGATAGCAGTCTGAAGACATTATTCATCACCGAGTGGGGTATCTATTGTTATTAGGTAATGCCATTCATATTAAAAAATGCAAGAGCTACTTATCAGAGGATAGTGATTGCTCTGTTGCATGATATGATCTATAAAGAGATAGAACTATACGTAGACGATATAATGGTGAAGTCTACAACCAGAGAAGGGCACTTCGAGGCTTTAGACAAGTTATTGGCAAGGGCAAAAAAGTTTAATCTCAGACTGAATATGAAGAAGTGCTTTTTTGGGGTAACATCTGGTAAATTACTAGGATATATTTTTAGTCAGAAGGGAATAGAAGTAGACATAGACAAGGTTAAAGTGATTAAAGAAATGCCCGTACCAAAGAATGAAAAAGAAGTTAGAGGGTTCATCGGGCATTTGCAGTATATTAGTAGGTTCATAGCTAAGTTGACTATTGTCTGTAAGCTAATCTTTAAACTTTTAAAGAAAAATCAGTTTATGATATGGGACAATGAATGTCAATATGCTTTTAAAGCCATTAAGACTTATTTAATGAATCCTCCAGTTCTACAACCACTGAAGTCAAGTAAGCCCTTAATCCTATATCTGGCAATTAAAAAGGATGCAATAGGGGCAATGCTAGCCCAAGAAAATGAAGAGAGAATTGAACATGTGGTGTATTACTTAGTAAAAAGCTCCTCCCGTATGAAGCCAACTACAGTCTTGTAAAGAAAACATGTCTGGCTATAACTTGGGGGACGAAGAAGCTTCGACATTACTTTTAATCCTACAGAGTATAGGCAATTTCTAGATATGATCCCCTACGGTACCTTCAACAAACTCCCTTACCCATAAGAAAGCTAGCTAGATGGTTAGTGTTGCTCACTGAATTTGACATTGATTATGCAGTAAAGAAAGTAGTAAAGGGAAAGGTGGTAGCATACTTTTTGGTTCAAAATCCAGTAGTCAATGAGCAAGAATAGGAATTGGAATTTCCTGATGAGCACTTGGAGGCCATAGAGGTATAAGGATGGAAAGTGTACTTTGATAGGGCCATTAATAACAAAAGGGTGGGTATTGGTATAATCCTGATCACACCAGAAGGGGAAATGATCCTGATGGCCAAAAAGCTTGAATTTGAAGTAACAAACAATCAAGCAAAGTATGAGGCTTGCATTTTTAGTTTAGAATAATTGTGTAGTGTTGGGGAAAAGGATGTTATTGTGTACGGAGATTCAATGTTGGTAGTAAAATAGGCTTTTAATAAGTGGAAAGTAAAAGAAGACATGTTGAGTCTGTATTGGGATTATTTGGCTACTATTTCACTATCTTTTACTCAATGCAAATTTATTCATCTACCAAGAGAAAAGAACCAGGTAGTTGATGCTCTAGCTACTCTGGCTTCTATGTGGGAAAGTGGTATACAAACAGAGGTTAGGCCTTTAATATTAGTGAAATCTCAAAGCCCTTACTATGAAGAAATAAGGGTAATGTCGGTGGATACCACTGAGAAGCCTTGATTTTATCTTTTTTAGTGATACTTAAAAATGGGACAGTTCCCTAAGGGTGTTGACAAGAAAGAGAGGATGTCTTTGCTAATGCTATCCCAGTAGTTCATTAGCCACAATCGAATGTTGTATAAAAGAATACCTATGAATGTCCACTTAAGATGTGTCAATAAAGAGGAAGCCTATAAACTTATAAAAGTAATTCGTAAAGGGGTGTATGGGCACATATGAATGGGACCATCCTCGTAAAGAAGATAGCTCACCAAGGTTATTTCTAGATTAACATGGAAACATATTATGTCAAGTTTATAGAGAAATGCCATAACTGTCAAGCTTATGGAGATGTGAGCCATTTGCCATCCATGGAGCTCCAAGGCATGACTTCTTTTTAACTATTTTTAGCGTGGGGAATTAATATCATAGGTAAGATAAGGTCGAGAGCATCAAATGGCCATCGATACATTGTCATGACAATTGACTATTTCTCCAAATGGGTCAAGGTTGAGTCCTATACTACGGTCAACTTGAATCAAATGTCAAATTTAATTGAGAAGAATATAATATGTAGATATGGGCTATTGCATCACCTTGTTACTAATAATGGTATTCAATTTTGGGTAGAGACGGCTACACTGTTAAGAGACTATAAGATCAAACACTACATATCATCTCCTTATAAGCCACAAGTAAATGGGGCCGTGGAAGCTGCAAATAAGAATGTAAAGAGGATCCTAGCTAAGATGATAGAAAATTATCAAGATTAAGTAGATTACTTACAGTTTTTATTATGGGGGTACTGAACTTCTACTAGAACTTTAACGAGGGCCACTCCATATTCCTTGGTGTACGGGTATGAAACCATGTTGCCAATAGAAGTTGAGGTTCAATCACTAAAGGTTATCTTAGAATCCAAGATCCCTAAATACCAATGGGTGGAGATTTGATTACCGTAACTGACACTATTGGATGAAAAGAGGATGAAGGCTATCTATCATTCTCAACTGTATTAGAAGAGGATAGCCCAGGCTTATAATAAGAAGATCAAGTCGGGAAAGATCAAAGAGGGACACTTAGTGATGAAGCTTACAAAGCCGATTATGATTGATCCACAAGGGAAATTCAAACTAAATTGGGAAGGTTTGTATATGGTGAAAAAGTTATTCTCCAAGGGTGCAGCTATCCTATCTGACATTGAAGGGAATGAATTTCGGGAGCCCATCAACCTAGACAAACTTAAGAAGTACTTTTTGTAAAAGTCTCGCTAGGAAGAAAACCTTGAAAAGAGGCTATCTAGGCAAAAGTTAGAGATAAAAATGAAAAAAATAAAAAAAGATTTTTGCTAGATTGAAAACCTCAAAAGAGGCGGTCCAAGTAAAAGTTAAAGGAGAGAGAGATGAAAATGGTTAGTTAGAAAACTTGCAAGGGCAAGCCAACTAACGACATGAGATATGTCAAAAGCAAAATGTATATTCATATTGTGCCTAAATTAAATGAAATAGATTGTTTTAATTACTGTTAAACATTGTGTTAAATGTCTATTATAAATTATTTAACTGAAAAGGAAAACTCTATCTAATAAAAGAGAAATGATGACTTAATTCATGAACTAACTTTCTTTTCTTCTCTTTTATTGAACATCATGAGCACTCAATGCTTGTAATTCTCTTATTCTTTTATTTTTAATAAACTCATCTCTTCTGCCTGTTGTAATTGAATTTATGCCTTGTAATGATCATTAGTAGTAAAATCTCTGTTATAGTCTATGTTCCTTTGAATGATCCTGCGAGGCTAAGTAGCCACTAATTATCTAGGAAGTTTTGGGTAAGGGGTCCTAGCTAGAACTCATGCACTAACTCCACCATTAACTGCTTTTGTCTATATTGACAGCAGAGATTGGCAGGATTATAGAAGTTGGCAAAGTGAAGGCCAATAATGGGAATGTAGTAGGTGTAAGACCAGATGGTCATGTGTTGTAATCTCCACCATGGGCATATCCATCAGATTAGAGTATTAGGGAATGTTGATAACTAGCTCTGAATATTCTCTATTATAGGATACAACTTTCTAGTTCAGTAATGATTGGCTCTATACCATGCTATGTCTTTAGGAGGTTCGATTAGTCTTAGTTTCTCATAGAACCACATTTGTGAGAGTGAGGGTGTAAGCACCTAATTTTGGGATACAATTGTGCACAATTGCGACGTAAGCCCCTATAATGAAATTTATTCAAAAATTGAACTTAGTTGTTGATTTTCTGGACTTTAGGGACTAAATTGTAACATTTTTTAGGATTTGATTGCAAATCAGTCATTTTTTTAGGGGTCTTTTGGTAATTAAAAGTTAAATAAATAAATAAATAAATTTTTAGACTGGCATTACACAATGTCGGTCGGCATTGCACAGTACCGATGCACAATAATTCCATTTTTTTGCTTTTTTTCCTTATTTTTATCGATTTTTTTCAGTGTTTTAATTGGTTAAAAATTCAAATTTTATCCTTGATTATCTGAAAAAAAAATTTTAAAAAGAAACGCAGAAGATATTTTTTTGAAATCAAAACAAACGCTATCTGATCATCAATTCGTTCCTCCTTTGGAGGAGGTTCAGTATGCGTAGACTCTGAATTTAAAAGCAGAGTCTGCATGCGTGCATAGGGGGAGGAGATTTTTTTGGAGAGGTTTTGCTGGGGGGAACTTTTTTTTCTTCAAATTTTCGAAAGGATTTTTCTTTCTGGAGAGCTTTTACACAAAAAAACGTAGAAACCCTAAAAAGCCCAATTTTGGATACTGTCAGTGTCCTTAAACGTAATCAAGTCCGAGTCTAGAATCAACAAACAATTTAATTTCAACGGTGAAAATCCTAATCTGAGGGGCCGAAAAAGGGCATTTGCACAGCATCTAAATCTCCAGTGTTATTTTTCTATTTCTTTTATTACTCTTTTTTTTATTTTCTGTTTATGATTTTTCTTTTATTTCTGTTATTATTTTGATTATTTGATTTCATTGCTACTTTGTTTTTTTTTTTTGTTTTGATGTCCATATGTGGATTGAGGAGGAGGATACCGCCTGTGTTGAATTGAATAGAAGGTCCATGGATGAACCTGCATTATTTCTTCAATAGTTCTTAGAATTTTATTTTATTTTATTTATTATTTTTTCCATCTTTGGTGTTCTATGTAGTTATTTTAATTTTTGGGTATATAATTTTAATTTTGTACGTAGTTTGTAACAGCCCCAGTAGTGGGAATAGTAAATTTTCATTTTCTGTATTTTAAAATTGATTAGTAATTAGGTTTAATTGGGTAAAAAAAATCAATTAAAATCAATGGTGGCAGTAGTTTAAATTAGGGTTTGCATGTAATTAATTTAGGGTTCTTTTTTAGAAAAATCACTATAATATTTGTTTGATCTATTTTTGTGTTTTATTTATTTTAGGCTTGTTTTTTTTATGTTTTTGGGCCCCAAGCCCCCATTTAGGTCTAACCCACTAAATAAATAGGTTTAAAAATGATTTAGAACTTTAAATAATTAAAATCAACTCAGGTCCATTAGGTTAATTAGATTTTAGGCCCACATTAGTTAATTAAAAATTGTTTAGACTTAGCTCAGCCCATTTAATTACATTTCTTTTAAAATAAATAGGTCTAGGCCCATATTTTATTTAAAATAAAACCATATTAGACTTAGGCCCACTAACTTGATTTTCCTTTAAAATCGAATAGACTTAAGCCCATATCTTAGAAAGACTAAAAAATAGATTTAGGCTCATTAATTAATGTAGGCCCACTTTTTATTCTATTTCACTTGTAAATAAAATGTAGATTTAGCTAACTTTTTTAATAAAATTAACATAGTTTAGACTTAGGGACAACGCAATCTTGAGTGCATTCTTTACTTGTAATTTTATTGACTTGTTTCCTTTTTGGGTAGATGGATGTTAATTAGGGTTTAATAAAATTACATGTAATTAGAGGAGGAAATAATCATTTATAAAATTATTCTAAATGAACACGAGACTAAGAGAAGTTAGTATTCCGTATCCAGAATCTCCTGGTTGTGGTGCTAATTTTCATTTAGAGAATCGAGTACCACCAATCAAATTGTCCCAATTATTACCCTGAGTGGCAACTCCTTTTCTCCACGCCATGTCTTTGTGACAGTGGTTAGTGTGTTCTCTAAGGCCCTGAGCCTAAACAGTGTCGCGGTTGCTAAAATCTTGGATGCACGCTAAACCCCGCCATTTACAATGGCGACTCCACTGGGGATAAGAGATACTGATTCTACTTGTGTTCTTTAGAATTATTTTATTGATTATTATTTCATTCTTGCATTCATTTTGCATGTCCCTACTAAACCGATGGCGTTAGTTTATGATTCCATGATTCCACTAGCTTCATGGGGTTGTAGATTGGCTAACCATTACTCTTAGCCTTAACTCAGTTCAAGAGAATTTACCAGGCTCATCTGACTAGAGTCTGTAACCCAAGTCCCTAAGGGGGGGTAATCTTCTCTCGAGTTGGTAAAGGATGTTGGGCCCCTCTGACCTTGGCCTGTAACTCAAAGTCTATAATGGAGAGCATCTTGCTAAGGGAACCTTAACTTTTCATCGAACCCTAACCACATATAATGGCCTAGTTACTTCCCCTAGGATCTTCACCCAAAGTGCTTGTTTGTTTGAATTTCCATGAGGTATTTCTATTTATAAAAGCCAAGGCCTATACCTTTGAAGCTCATTCAGGCTAATAAGGATTAGGCTAGACCTTTATATTTAGAAATATTGCTTCAATGCTTTTTTCTTTTAAGAGAGATTTGGCATGTGCGTCGGCTTTTAATATCCCTATTGATATGAAGGCGAAGACCAAAAATCCTAGGAAAAGAAACTCACCATTGAACACGTATGTAAGAGGAATAAGGTTGGAAGGCCTATGCTTGCATGTTGCTTATTGATTACTTCTTGATACTTGCTACTTGCTAAGTGCTTGCCTGTTACTTGTTGCATAGCACGTGCATCATGCATACTTGCATACATGCAATCCATGCATCATACTAATGCCTTATTTTATAGCCATCATAAATTCATCCGGGTCTTCTCGTATCTGGGGATGAAGAGGTGGCAGATTGACCAAAGTTGATTTAAATATGGAGTCCATAGCTCAAGACATTCTTCACAGACTGGAGAGACTGGAAGGGAGTCCAATTAATGCACTATTCCTAAAAGCTAAATCAACTCAGACTGAACAGACTGAAATGGAACAACAACCAGAGATGTGGACCTTAGAGGACATTAAGGGAGCTTTGATGGATGACAGGAGAGCTACGATGTAAGATGAGCTGAGACAGGCTTTGGCCGGACTAGTGCAACCTGTTGTTGGACAACCACCTACTGCTACTATTGAACAACCACCTACTGCTACTGTTGAACAGCCACCTGTTGTAGGAGCTCCACCTATTGCTATAGCTCCTCCACCTACTGCTAACAATGCTAGGGGGCAACCTACTCCTAGAAATGTGCCTTCTACTGATGTGAGAATGGAAGACATTGAAAACTACATGGTAGAAAAGGTGAAGAGAGAGTCACTTGAATTGGTTTAAGACCTTGAGTCTAAGCAGATGCAAGCATTGACTCAGAAAATGTCCAAGATGGAAGAGCTGATTAGAGGACAAGGAATGGGATATTCTTTTAATTTTGATGACATGCTGCAAATGGAGGGAGATAAGCTGCCTGAAAAATTCAAAATGCCTTAACTACAGAAGTTTGATGGGAGAGGAGATCCAAGGATTCATTTGAGTCAATACACCACAACCATGAGCACTACTAAAGCACCATTTTTAGTAGTTGCTAGGCTGTTTGTGTTGTCCCTAGAAGGAATGGTTGTGAACTGGTACCATGAGTTAGAAAAGTCTGTTAGAGCTTACTGGAAGGAACTATTACTGCATTCTTAAAGCAATATGATTATAACACTCGATTGGAAGTGTCAATTAGGGATTTGGAGTTGACTAAACAAAAATCAAATGAGTCCTTTTCTGATTTCTTAACTCGTTTCACGAATAAAGCAGGGATGATGAAAAACAAGCTTGCTGAGAAGGATCAAGTTAGAATGATAGTCAGTAATGTGTCACTTAATTTAGTCGAGAGGCTATAAATGATGAATCCCAAAACCTTTGTGGATTTTTATGATGATGGGTTACAAGCTGAGGAAATTGAGAGTTAGAAAAAGAAAACTATTAGAGGCACAGGAACTCGAAACTACCCAACTGGGGGCATACAATAAGGAAGTACTAGTCGAGCAATAGAAGTGCGTGCAGTTCAATAACCCCGAAGGTTCTCCAACTTCAACCAACCACTTTCTAAAGTCCTAGAGAGGCTAATCCAAAAAGGCCTGCTCCAACCTTTAACCTTTTCCAAACCCCCGAATCCAAATCTCCCTAGCTATGATCCAAACAGCTATTGTAAATTCCACCAAGCTATTGGCCATCCCACAGACAATTGTATTTTCCTAAAACATGAGATCTAAAACTTGATAGACTCCGAAAAAATCACTGACCCTGAAAAATCCAACTCTAACCCAAACACCAGAAACAACCCTTTCCCAAACGACCAAAATGTTCCACCACCAGCCACCATGATAATCAACTCAGGAGTTAGTGAGGAAGAAGTGCTAAGCTCCTTTGAGGACTTGAACCCTATACCCAATAAAGAACCTTTTGGACAACCATAGAGAGGAGTAGAAGATTTATTGGGTCAGCCCTCATACAAGTTTGATTATAGAGTATTCTACTCGAAACCACCCTCTGTTGATATCCCTATTGAATCAATTGAGCCCTTAGGTTGGGGAGATGAGTTTGATGATAAGCCAGTAAAAGAAGAGCTTAAAATTCCCAAGCAGTCGCTAAGAGGAGTTGAAGATCTGTTGGGACAACCTTCGGGCAAGTTCGATTACAGAGTGTTCTATTCTAAACCCACTTCTACTGACATCCCCATTGAATCGATTGTGCTGATAGGATGGGGTAATGAGTTTGAAAAAGATGAATTCTTAACCCCAAAAATGTCCCAAGAAGAGGTTGAACAGCTACTAAGTCAACATATGGACAAGCTGAGGGAGTTGAAGGGAAAAGAAACATGCACAGTGGAAGTTTGGAAAAATGGAAAAAAAGAACGGATTGTTGGGGCTGTGGACATCTGGTATGATTCTGATGAAGAAAAACCCACTGGAGTCGATGTATGGAGTGATACTCCAAATGTAAATCATGTTACCAGAAGTGGGAGGAATTACTGGGCAGTAAAAAAGCAACATGAAAGAGTAGTAGAAAGAGAAGAAACAGAAGATGCAGAAGTAGAGGAAGGACAGAAAGAAGACCTGATCCTGGAAAAACTCAAGAAGGCTAAAGCGAGTGTGAGCATCTGGAAACTATTGATGCATTTAGGCAGCCATAGAAGGGCTCTGGTTGAAGCTTAATCGAACATGAGCATTGAAACAGCTGCTACTCCATAAGTTATGGTGGCAAAGGTTACATAAAAGAAACATGGGCTGGTAGCATTCTCAGATGATGACTTGCCTTTGGAGGGAAAAAATCATAATAAGGCATTATTTATCCGAGCTGAAGTAAAAAGGAAGAGAACCAACTTTATGATGGTGGATGATGTTTCAGCTATAAATGTATGCCCACTAAAGATCCTACCTAATCTGGGTCTGAAAGTAGATGACTTGACGACTTCAAACCTCATAATCAGAGCTTATGATGACAGTACCAAGAATGTGGAAGGAACATTTCAAGCTTTGGTCAAAACAGGGCCTGTAGAGTCAACTGTTGAATTTACTGTACTGGACATCCCTGTTACCTATGCCCTGTTATTGGGAAGGACGTGGTTTCATGCCCTGGGAGGAGTACCTTCAACAGTGCACCCGAAAATAAAATTCCCTCATGAAGGAGATGTCATGACAAGAGAAGCTAGAACCAATGCAGCTATAGCAGCCATACTTGATAAACAGAAGCAAGTGTGTGTTCCGCCTAGATTCCAAGTCGCTAGAATATTTGATGAGATGGATCCCAGGGTTGTAAAAATGATGGAAAGCATGAATTATCAACCTGGACAGGGGCTCAGGAAGAATGAACAAGGAAGCCCTAAGCCCCCAAACATTAAAACCCAGGACCATACAAAGGTTTTGGATATACTGAGGCAGGACCGGCTAGTAGAGGAGCAAAGAACAAAGAGAAAGCAAAAAGAAACAAACCTTTGGGAAGGATTGGACCACTAAGTGAGAATTTCATCAAGCCAAGGGAAGGCAAGTATTATCTGGGCACCAAAGAATCTATTAATGTGGTTGGAAAAGATGTCCCTGGATTTGAGATCTTCAAGGAGCAGATTGTGGAAAGCCTAATGACCAGCAACAAAGAAGTCATGAAGCAAGTAACTGAAAGGATGGGTGATGATGTCATTGAAGAGCTGCTGTGTCTGCCACCTGAGAAGAAACCACCCTAAGACTTAGCTATTGTCATTAGTGATAGTTTCATTGATGTTTTTTATGAAGAAACTGATGTAATAACGTCCGGTCTTTATACGGATGAAGATGTTGTTTTTCCTATAGTCAATGATATGAATGTTGGTTTTGCTTACTTGTGTGATGTGCATCCTGATAGTTCTGTGCATTATAATTTTGATTGGTCATGCATGTTTGACATTAATTCAATTCAATTTGATTCATTTAACATGGGCACAAATGATAATCCAAAGAACATTTCTATATCACATGATGAAACTCCTGAAGAGAGAAAAAATTTTAAAAAAATATTAACAAAAAGAAAGGTAGTATTCGCTTGGACTTATGAAGACATTCCAAGTTTGGATAGGGAAATAGCAAAGCATCATATTCCAACTCATCCAGAAACTAAGCCGGTTAAATAGAAATTATGTAGATTAAGACTAGAATGGACAGAAAAGATAAGGGAGGAAATCACCAAGCAAATACATGCTAACTTCCTAGAAGTAGTAGACTACCCTCAATGGCTAGAAAACATAGTACCTGTTCCTAAGAAGGATGGAAAAGTATGAATGTGTGTAGATTTTAGGGATCTGAATAAAGCCTGTCCAAAGGATGACTTCCCATTACCTCACATTGATGTAATAGTGGATAGTGCTACAGCAAGTGCAATGTATTCTTTTATGGACTGATTTTTCGGGTACAACCAGATCATGATGGTAGTCATGGATAAGATTAAGATAGCTTTCATTACAGAATGGGGGACCTATTGTTACAAGGTAATGCCTTTTGGATTGAAGAATGCAGGTGCAACTTACCGAAGAGCCGCTACTGTACTTTTCCATGATATGATGCATAAGGAGGTTGAAGTGTATATGGATGACATGATGATCAAATCAGAGACAAGAGGAGGACATTTTGAAGCCTTAGACAAATTTTTAGCCCGAATTGAAAGGTACAACCTGAGACTCAACATGAAGAAGTGCATTTTTGGGGTTACTTCAGGGAAGCTGTTAGGACATATAGTGAGCAGCCGAAGAATTGAAGTGGATCCAGATAAAGTGAAAGCCATCTAGGAAATGTCGGCACCAAAGATGGAGAAAGAAGTAAAAGGATTCCTTGGCAGATTGCAGTATATTAGTAGGTTTATCGTAAAACTCACTAACATTTGTGACCCTATCTTTAAGCTCTTAAGGAAAAATCAGCCGATTAAGTGGAATGATGATTGTCAGAAAGCTTTTGATAAGATCAAGGAGTATCTTGTTAATCCACCTGTTCTAAAACCACCTAGACAAGGTAAGCCATTGGTTTTGTACTTGGCTTTAGCAGAGAATGCAATGGGGGCAATGTTAGCACAAGAAGGGTCAAATGGAATAAAGCACGCAATGCACAACTTGAGCAAGAAGTTTCTACCGTATGAGGAAAAATATGATTTAGTAGAAAAGACATGTCTGATCATGAGTTGGGCTACAAGAAAATTGAGGCATTATTTTCAATCTTACAAGGTTCAAGTTGTTTCAAGAATAGACCCTCTAAGGTATCTGTTTCAAGCATCAGCATTAACTAAAAAAATGTCTCGATGGTTGGTACTCTTAACTGAATTTGATATAGAATACATTACTACAAAGGTAATCAAGGGAAGAGCAGTAGCAGAATTCTTAGCTAAGAATGCGATCAAAGATGAAGAGCAGTGGAATTTGGAGTTTCCATATGAGAACTTAGCAGTTGTAGAGCACCAGGAGTGGAAACTTTACTTTGATGGAGCTGTAAACAACAAAGGAGCTGGATTGGGAGTGATTATTGTTACACCAGAACGAGAAACCATACCAATGGCAAAGAAATTGGATTTTAAGGTCACAAATAATATGGCCAAGTATAAATCATGTATCTGTGGGATTGAGGCGGCTGTGGCAGCTGAAGTAAAAGATTTTTTGGTCTATGGAGATTCAATGTTAGTCATCAATCAAGCTAATGAAGAATAGGAAGTAAAAGAGGAAAGGCTGAAGCTTTATATCTGCTATTTGAAAGCCTTAATGAAGAATTTCACTAAATGTCTCTTTATCCATCTATCTAGAGATGATAATCAGATGGTGGATGCACTTGTAACACTCTCTTCATTATGGGATGGTGCAACTGGGTTGGCTATGAAACCTTTAGTGATCATGAAATCTAAAGCACCATTGTAATATCCCATATTTTTAAAATATTTTTACACTGTACCGGGATATGCAGTGTTAATAAATTTTGTATATATGTGCGATAGTTTTACGAGTTAATATGTATTTAAAACCTATTTTAATTACTGTGTATTATTTTCAGTGTTTTACGTAAAATTTTCCCCGGGACTTGCATTTTCGGGGAAATTTTCACGTAAACAATGTAATATTAATTATTTTAAATATATTTTCGGACTTGCATGTACTCATGCGTATTTTTAAATTATTAAATAAAGTCGTGTGTGAATATTTATTTAATTAGGGTTTAATATATATAACCCTAATATTTTATTATTTATTTATTTATTTATTGTTATTTAATTATTTAATTTATTATTATTTTATTAATATTTAATTATTTTCTTTTCTTTTTCTTTTTCTTTTTTCTTTTTTTCTTTTCTTTTTCTTTTTCTTTTCTTCTTCTTTCTTTTCTTTTCTTTCTTTTTCTTTTTCTTCTTCTCCTTCTTCTTCCCGAGCGCACCGACCACCACCATTCTCCCTTCCCTCCCGCTGCAACTCCGGCCACCTACCGTCGGTGTGCCTCCCGGCTTGCCACCGCCATTCCCAGCCGTTCCCCGCCGCCAGCAGCTCCCTTCCCCGGCGCCGGCAGCTTCATTTTTCCTCTTTTGGCCGAAAGTTGATCCAACGTCGTTTCTCCCTCTTTCGGCCACCATTTTTGACACCGCCGGTCTTCATCGACTCCTTGAGGTCCAGTGAGTGTGATTCTAGCTTTGGTTTGAGCTAAAATGGTTTAGATTTGCTTAGGTTTCGAATTTTCAATTTCGGTCACATTAGGGTTTTTGATTTTTTTTGAGCTTCAAATTGGATGATTCATGGAAACTGCCTTCACAAATGTTGTTCCTAGTAGCTCAATCTACATGTATGAATTTTTGTAGAATTTTTGGGGATTTTTTGGATTTTTGGGTATTTTTGAATATTTTAATATTATTTTCTAATTTTCGGAAATTAATTATTTAAATTATGAAATTGGAGTTTATGGTTGAATTAGGTGGTGAAATGAATTATAGGAATTTATTTGGAATTTTTATGAATTTCTAAGTATTTATTTTGAATTATTAAAGTTTATGTGATTTTGGAAAAATTAGGTTAAATGTGTTTTTATTTGAATTTAATTGGTTAATTGAGTTTAATTATTGATATTATTGATAAATATTTTGATAAAATTAATTTTGGATAATTGTATGATTTTTGGTGAACTTTTGAAGTAATTTAAGTATATTAATATATATAGGGGTATTTTGGTAATTTTACCCTAAATTGTCTAAAAATGTAATTTAATTGGTTTTAATAGTTATTTAAGGTATAAAAATGATTTCTACAAAATATTTGGTATTTTTAACTAATTAAAACTATTTTTCGTGAATTATTTTCAATTATATATATAATATACGGTTTTACTAATAAAATGAGTTTTTATCGATTTTTACAGTGTTTTAAGGTTAATTATGTAATTTCTACGTATAAAATGTATTTATGTGCTGTACGGATATTTTTGGTATATCTGGAATTTATTCTGTGTTTGTGGACCCCGGTCGGTAGATTGTAGTCTGGAGTCCAACCGAGGGGTTATGGGGTTGTGAATGAGATGTGGTGTTTATTTTCGAAGTGTATTTCCTTGCAGGGTCAGCTCTACTCTTTTGAGTAGAGAGATGTCCGTTTTACAGGGGAGGTTCTGCCGAATTTTCGATAGAATTCTCGTAAAACGTGATGTCCAGTCGAACCCTAATTCTGTTTCCGTATTTTAATACTCTAGGTTGAATTCTAGGATTTCTATTAGGTTTATTCTGATGTCGATTATTTATTGCTTGTTTAGTTGCGTCGAGACCGAGGGCTAGTGGACCAGGCCCGTCGGACCCGTCTCGTGGAGCGCACTAGGTGAGTTACTATACTATATATATATGCTTAGGATGCATGATTTAGAAATGCATGTTTATGTTGATTAAATATGCATAAATAATTTGATTATTTCTTAAGTTTATATTAAGTATATTTTTGGTATATATTGAATTATATATACATGCTTTGTAAATAAAATATACTTAAAATGTTTTTAAATATATTTCCAGCTTAAGTTATGATTTAATTGGATTTATTTGACGTATATATGCTCGAAATATACCTGGTTTACTTTTGGTATATTTCCGGTATATATATGGTTTATATTGTTATTTTATTTAAATTCATGCATCATTTATTGTGAATGAATGATTTATATTATTAATGAAGGATATCAATAGAACGTGCTACCTAGTGGGCAGCACTAGGACCGAGTACGTACCGATGCGCCTATAGCTTTAGGCTATATTACTAACTATTTGTGGATATTGATTTAATATGATTAATTGATATGTGAGATACGGTTTGGAGGTGTGATTGCTGGAGCTCGGTTGACCAAGTGTCTCGGGGCCAATCACACTGGCAGTCAGACTGCTGGAGCTCGGTTGACTTAGTGTCTCGGGGCCAGTCTACTGTCCAAATGGATTAAGTGGATATATTTAGATTAAGTGAGCCTGTATGGCTAGAGTGTTGTTTAACACTATTTCCTGAGGTTGCGATATACTAGGGTTCTATATGATCCTTCATAAACTGGGATTTTCAATAAAATATATAAAAAAATGATTTTCTGCATCTGTGTGAAATTGTCTGTATATATACATATTATATATACTGTTGACTGTATGCATTATCACTTAGTGTGTATGTATATATATTATAGTAATTCACTCAGTGAGGTCTGACTCCCCTCCGTTGACTATTTTTCAGGAGAGTCAACTTCTTCAGACCTCAGTAGCAGGTCGATACGCCGGATTTCTTCCGCCCCGGCTTCTTTATGTAAATTATCTACTTGAGTTTTATTTATTTTATCTAGACACTGCAGTAGTTGTGAATTAAAGTATGGGATTTTATGTACTTTATTTTAAAGAGATGTATTATATTGAAACTGGATTTGTATTAAAGAGAATTTATATATATGAGATGAGACTTTGATTTAAATCCAGTTGATGTGAATAATATTATGATATTATGATTTTTATTTCCGCTGCATATTATGTTGTTATGGTTATTATTGCATGATTTATTTTATTTTTAGGCTTGCTACGGGTTCCGGATTCGAAAGAATTCCCGTTCCCTAGCGCCGGTCATGGCCCCCTGTTTTGGGTCGTGACAAACTTGGTAATCAGAGCGGAGTTCTGTGTCAGGGCTTAGTTATGTGAGTTGTGGCCCCTAGTTTTAAAGTTGTGTTTTTTGTTGGACTACTGCAGTGTATTAGGTTCGAGTATGTCTTGATAAGTATTCCTTGCTGTAGTTTTCAGCGTTATTCCTCCGTTGTCTGTTTTGTCTGAATCTTCCGTTTGTCTTTTCAGAATGAGGAGGCGAGCGCGTGTCGCTCCACCGGTCGTTGAGGCCCGAGGATGATGAGTCTTTTCAGGATGAGGTTTTACCTCCTGAGCAGCCAGTTAGACATAGAGGTCGTGGCAGAGGTAGACCTCGAGGAGCGGCAGGTCGCCGTAGGCAGAGAGAGTTACAGGACGAGGAGCCTGTTGAGCCTGAGTTTGATGTTCCTGTTCCTCCAGTTGTTCAGCCTGTTCAGCCTGCCTATCAGTAGGGTATGTCTGACCCTGAGGCAGCTTTGTTCTATGCCCGAGTTGGCAGGATTGCGTTTGATGGTACTTCTGATCCTTTAGATTTTCTGCATGCGATTGAGACTAGGACTCGGACTGCTCATACCGAGTACTAGCGGATCATGATTGTTGAGTTGTCTGTCGAGGGACAGCTCTAGATTGGTTCATTCAGATGATCCAGCCCTATATGATGACGATGACGTGGGCTCAGTTTCGTGAGCGATTTATGAGGAGATTCTGTCCAGAGCCTCTTCGTTTGAGCTATCATCTTCGTTTGACCAATATTTCTCATGGAGATCGATCTGTAGAGGAGTATACCCGAGAGTTTCTTCGTCTGGGTAGATATGCTGAGGATCTGATGCGAGATCAGTATTTTGCGGGTAACTACCTACGTTACGCTGAAGGGGTTCAGCTTTTGCTAGTATGCCTACAGCAGGCCTTACTCTTGAGTCTGTGATTGAGCTAGCTAAGGAGATCGAGCTGAGATTAGTTAGGCAGGGAGCGATGCCTGATTATTACCAGTTGGGAGTTCAATCGAGTGGATCGCAGACTACTCCGTATTTGAGTTTTCATGTTGGATCGAGTAGTCAGTAGCGAGGGTTCGACTCAGCAGAGTCAGAGACAGTAGCAGCGAGTGCATCGGAGCAGTAGACATGGCCGTGGGAGGTCAGCATAGATCATTCAGATTTGGGTCAGGTGCTTCGAGCAACAGCAGTGGTCGTAGTTCTGGATCAGCGGCCAGTGTTTGCCAGACTTGTGGTAGAGTCCATCAGGGACCGTGTTATCTAACACCACTGACATGTTTTAGATGCGGGCAGACAGGACATTTTTCCAGATCGTGTCCTTATTTCGGATATCAGCAGCAGCAGATTTTCATGATTCCTACAGCAGTCGATTGCTAGTGCAGCACCCGTGCCATTTCAGTTACCACCAGCCCAGCATCAGAGTTCCACTCAGTTTGTTCCACAGTAGAGTCGTGGTAGAGGTACTAGAGGAGGTGCCAGAGGTGTTGGCCAGGCTTCTACCAGTCAGCAGGGAGGTCGAGGTCAGGCCAGAGTCTTTCATCTTACTCAGCAGGATGCTCAGGCATCTAATGCAGTCGTGGCAGGTATTGTTTCTATTTGTTACCTGGATGCATGGATTTTGTTTGATCCGGGTGCCACGCATTCGTTTGTTTCTCCTATTTTTGCTTCTAAATCTTGTTGGCAAGCTTCAAGGATGGCTTTTCCTTTGTCTGTTGCCACTCCTCTGAGCGATTCTTTGGACGCCGATATTGTTCTTTCTGGTTGTCCAGTTCTCGTGGGAGATAGAGAATTACTCGCTGATTTGATTTTGTTGGAGGTGATGGAGTTTGATGTTATTTTGGGAATGGATTGGTTATCTCAGCACTATGTCGTGGTAGATTACAGGAATAAGGAGGTGACATTCAGAATTCCTGGTGAAGTAGAGTTTAAGTTTGTTGGTGATAGGAGTTCAGCACCTCAGAATCTTATTTCGGCTATTACAGCTAGGAAGTTGTTGAAGAAAGGTTGTTGAAGAAAGGTTGTCAGGGGTTTTTGGCATTGGTCAAGGATACGTCAGTGGAGAAGTTGTCACTCACAGATGTTCCTGTTGCTTGTGAGTTTCCTGATGTTTTTCCCGAGGAGTTGCCAGGTTTACCACCTCACAGAGAGATTGAGTTCTGTATAGATATGGTACCAGGTACTACTCCTATATCTATGCCACCCTATCGAATGGCTCCTGCAGAGTTGAGAGAGTTGAAGGAGCAGTTGCAAGAGTTATTGGATAAAGGTTTTATCAGACCTAGTGTTTCTCCTTGGGGTGCACCAGTCCTGTTTGTGAAGAAGAAGGATGGTACCCTGAGACTGTGTATTGACTACAGAGAGTTGAATAAGGTAACAGTGAAGAACAAGTATCCTCTCCCGAGGATAGATGATTTGTTTGATCAGTTACAGGGTGCACAGTTCTTTTCTAAGGTTGACTTGAGGTCGGGTTATCATCAGTTGCGGATTAGTGAGGCCGATGTTCCTAAGACAGCATTCCGCACTCGATATGGCCATTATGAGTTTCTGGTGATGTCTTTTGGTTTGACTAATGCACCAGCAGCTTTTATGGACCTGATGAATAGGGTATTCAGACCGTATATGGATCAGTTTGTGGTAGTCTTCATTGATGATATACTGGTTTATTCGAGGAGTATGGAAGAGCATGTATATCATTTGAGGATTGTACTACAGACACTGAGAGATCATCAGCTTTATGCTAAATTCTCGAAGTGTGATTTCTGGATGGAGAGTGTTTCTTTTCTTGGACACGTAGTGTCTAAAGAAGGTATTCAGGTTGATCCACAGAAGATTGAGGCAGTATCTGAATGGCCTAGACCTACTTCTATCACTGAGATTCGGAGTTTTCTGGGTTTAGCCGGGTATTATAGGCGGTTTGTGCAGGATTTTTCCAGAATTGCAGCCCCTATGACTCGCTTGACTCAGAAGAATGTTAGATTTGAGTGGTCAGAAGCTTGTGAGAATAGTTTTCAGTTGTTGAAGGAGAAATTGACCACCGCCCAAGTATTAGCTTTGCCTAATAGTGTGGATAAGTTCACAGTTTACTGTGATGCTTCTAGAATTGGTCTTGGTTGTGTGCTGATGCAGAATGGAAGGGTGATAGCCTATGCTTCGAGGCAGTTGAAGAAGCGATGAGCAGAACTATCCTACACATGATCTTGAGATGGCTGCAGTGATCTTTGCTTTGAAGATTTGGAGACATTATTTGTACGGGGTGACTTGTGAAATATTTACTGATCACAAGAGCCTTAAGTACATTTTCCAGCAGAGAGATTTGAATTTGAGGCAGAGAAGATGGTTGGAATTGTTGAAAGATTATGATTGCGAGATTCTTTACCATCCGGGTAAAGCTAATGTGGTAGCAGATGCCTTGAGTAGGAAGTCCTCAGGTAGTCTTGCTCACATCAGTGTTGAGAGAAGGCCATTGATCCAGGAGTTGCAATTGTTGGTGGATCAAGGTCTGATGATGAAGATCAGCAGATCAGGTGGACTGTTAGCTCAGTTTAAAGTGCGATCTGTACTGAGGGATAGGATTAAAGCAGCTCAGAGCCGAGATCCTATTCTAGAAGAGCTTGCAGAGAATGTCAGAGCAGGGAAGTTCACTGATTTCACACTCGATGATGATGGTGTGTTGTGGATCAGTGGTAGATTGTGTGTTCCTGACGTGGATGACTTGAGAGAGGAGATTTTAGAGGAAGCACATTCTACAACTTACAGCATTCATCCGGGGTGTTACTAAGATGTACCACAGTATTAGAGATCTATACTGGTGGGATGGATTGAAGAAGGATGTCGCTGATTATGTTGCTAAGTGCTTGACATGTCAGCAAGTGAAAGCCGAACATCAGAAGCCTTCTGGGAAGCTTCAGCCTCTTCCTATTCCCGAGTGGAAGTGGGAAAGGATAGCTATGGATTTTGTGGTCGGTTTACCTCGTTCTAAGGATGGATACGATTCCATCTGGGTGATTGTAGACAGGTTGACGAAGTCTGCACATTTCTTGCCTGTGAAAGCCACATATTCAGTTGCTAGATTGGCGAAGTTGTATGTGAAGCATATTGTGTGCCTTCATGGAGTACCTGTGTCCATTGTGTCAGATAGAGGTTCAGTGTTTACTTCTCATTTTTGGCAGAAGTTGCAAGAAGCGATGGGCACTATGTTGGATTTTAGTACTGCTTTTCATCCTCAGACAGATGGTCAGTCTGAGAGGACGATCCAGACACTGGAAGATATGTTGAGGATGTGTGTTCTGGATTTGGGAGGTAGCTGGGATGATCATTTGTCGCTTGTTGAGTTTGCATATAATAACAGCTACCATAGCAGTATTGGTATGGCACCGTATGAGGCATTGTATGGAAGGAAGTGTAGATCCCCGTTGTGTTGGGATGAGATTGGTGAGAGAGCTTTGACTGGACCAAAGATGGTTCAAGATGCTGCAGAGAAAGTCGCTGTGATCAAGCGCAGATTAGAGACCGCAGTTAGCAGACAGAAGAGTTATGCGGATCCTAGGCGCAGAGATGTGGAGTTTCAGCTTGGAGATTTCATTTTTCTGAAGGTATCTCCGATGAAGGGTGTGATGAGATTTGGTAGGAAGGGTAAGTTAGCACCGAGATACATTGGACCGTTTGAGATTTTAGAGAAAGTTGGCACTGTTGCATATCGGTTGGATTTGCCTCCGAGTATGTCACAGGTGCATCCAGTATTTCATATCTCAATGTTGAGGAAGTATATCTCAGACCCTTCACACGTGTTGCAAACCTGTGACTAGTGGTGGTGGAAGTGAGTGAAGATTTGACGTTTGTGGAAGAACCTGTGGCGATCGTTGATTTTCAAGTTCGACAGTTGCGATCGAAGCAGATTCTGATGGTCAAGGTTCTGTGGCGTAGCGACAGAGTTAAAGAGCATACGTGGGAGACTAAAGCTGAGATGCGAGCTTCTTACACGTATCTCTTTCCTTCTTGATCTTATCTTCTGGAATTCGGGGACGAATTCTTGTAAGGGGGGAAGACTGTAATATCCCGTATTTTTAAAATATTTTTACACTGTACCGGGATATGCAATGTTAATAAATTTTGTATATATGTGCGATAGTTTTACGAGTTAATATGTATTTAAAACCTATTTTAATTACTGTGTATTATTTTCAGTGTTTTACGTAAAATTTTCCCGGGACTTGCATTTTCGGGGAAATTTTCACGTAAACAATGTAATATTAATTATTTTAAATATATTTTCGGACTTGCATGTACTCATGCGTATTTTTAAATTATTAAATAAAGTCGTGTGTGAATATTTATTTAATTAGGGTTTAATATATATAACCCTAATATTTTATTATTTATTTATTTATTTATTTATTGTTATTTAATTATTTAATTTATTATTATTTTATTAATATTTAATTATTTTCTTTTCTTTTTCTTTTTCTTTTTTCTTTTTTTCTTTTCTTTTTCTTTTGCTTTTCTTTTTCTTTCTTTTCTTTTCTTTCTTTTTCTTTTTCTTCTTCTCCTTCTTCTTCCCGAGCGCCCGACCACCACCATTCTCCCTTCCCTCCTGCTGCAACTCCGACCACCTACCGTCGGTGTGCCTCCCGGCTTGCCACCGCCGTTCCCCGCCGCCAGCAGCTCCCTTCCCCGGCGCCGACAGCTTCATTTTTCCTCTTTTGGCTGAAAGTTGATCCAACGCCGTTTCTCCCTCTTCCGGCCACCGTTTTCGACACCGCCGGTCTTCATCGACTCCTTGAGGTCCGGTGAGTGTGATTCTAGCTTTGGTTTGAGCTAAAATGGTTTAGATTTGCTTAGGTTTCGAATTTTCAATTTCGATCACATTAGGGTTTTTGATTTTTTTGAGCTTCGAATTGGATGATTCATGGAAACTCCCTTCACAAATATTGTTCCTAGTAGCTCAATCTACATGTATGAATTTTTGTAGAATCTTTGGAGATTGTTTGGATTTTTGGGTATTTTTGAATATTTTAATATTATTTTCTAATTTTCGGAAATTAATTATTTAAATTATGAAATTGGAGTTTATGGTTGAATTAGGTGTTGAAATGAATTATAGGAATTTATTTGGAATTTTTATGAATTTCTAAGTATTTATTTTGAATTATTGAAGTTTATGTGATTTTGGAAAAATTAGGTTAAATGTGTTTTTATTTGAATTTAATTGGTTAATTGAGTTTAATTATTGATATTATTGATAAATATGTTGATAAAATTAATTTTGGATAATTGTATGATTTTTGGTGAACTTTTGAAGTAATTTAAGTATATTAATATATATAGGGGTATTTTGGTAATTTTACCCTAAATTGTCTAAAAATGTAATTTAATTGGTTTTAATAGTTATTTAAGGTATAAAAATGATTTCTACAAAATATTTGGTATTTTTAACTAATTAAAACTATTTTTCGTGAATTATTTTCAATTATATATATAATATACGGTTTTACTAATAAAATGAGTTTTTATCGATTTTTACAGTGTTTTAAGGTTAATTATGTAATTTCTACGTATAAAATGTATTTCTGTGCTGTATGGATATTTTTGGTATATCTGAAATTTATTCTGTGTTTGTGGACCCCCGGTCGGTAGATTGTAGTCTGGAGTCCGACCGAGGGGTTATGGGGTTGTGAATGAGATGTGGTGTTTATTTTCGAAGTGTATTTCCTTGCAGGGTCGGCTCTACTCTTTTGAGTAGAGAGATGTCCGTTTTACAGGGGAGGTTCTGTCGAATTTTTGGTAGAATTCTCGTAAAACGTGATATCCAGTCGAACCCTAATTCTGTTTTCGTATTTTAATACTCTAGGTTGAATTCTAGGATTTCTATTAGGTTTATTCTGATGTCGATTATTTATTGCTTGTTTAGTTGCGTCGAGACCGATGGCTAGTGGACCAGGCCCGTCGGACCCGTCTCGTGGAGCGCACTAGGTGAGTTACTATACTATATATATATGCTTAGGATGCATGATTTAGAAATGCATGTTTTATGTTGATTAAATATGCATAAATAATTTGATTATTTCTTAAGTTTATATTAAGTATATTTTTGGTATATATTGAATTATATACATGCTTTGTAAATAAAATATACTTAAAATGTTTTTAAATATATTTCCAGCTTAAGTTATGATTTAATTGGATTTATTTGACGTATATATGCTCGAAATATACCTGGTTTACTTTTGGTATATTTTCGGTATATATATGGTTTATATTGTTATTTTATTTAAATTCATGCATCATTTATTGTGAATGAATGATTTATATTATTAATGAAGGATATCAATAGAACGTGCTACCTAGTGGGCAGCACTAGGACCGAGTACGTACCGGTGCGCCTATAGCTTTAGGCTATATTACTAACTATTTGTGGATATTGATTTGATATGATTAATTGATATGTGAGATATGGTTTGGAGGTGTGATTGCTGGAGCTCGGTTGACCAAGTGTCTCGAGGCCAATCACACTGGCAGTCAGACTGCTGGAGCTCGGTTGACTTAGTGTCTCGGGGCCAGTCTACTGTCCAAATGGATTAAGTGGATATATTTGGATTAAGTGAGCCTGTATGGCTAGAGTGTTGTTTAACACTATTTCCTGAGGTTGCGATATACTAGGGTTCTATATGATCCTTCATAAACTGGGATTTTCAATAAAATATATAAAAAATGATTTTCTGCATCTGTGTGAAATTTGTCTGTATATATACATATTATATATATTATTGACTGTATGCATTATCACTTAGTGTGTATGTATATATATTATAGTAATTCACTCAGTGAGGTCTGACTCCCCTCCGTTGACTATTTTTCAGGAGAGTCAACTTCTTCAGACCTCAGTAGCAGGTCGATACGCCAGATTTCTTTCGCCCCGGCTTCTTTATGTAAATTATCTACTTAAGTCTTATTTATTTTATCTAGACACTGCAGTAGTTGTGAATTAAAGTATGGGATTTTATGTACTTTATTTTAAAGAGATGTATTATATTGAAACTGGATTTGTATTAAAGAGAATTTATATATATGAGATGAGACTTTGATTTAAATCCAGTTGATGTGAATAATATTATGATATTATGATTTTTATTTCCGCTGCATATTATGTTGTTATGGTTATTATTGCATGATTTATTTTATTTTTAGGCTTGCTACGGGTTCCGGATTCGAAAGAATTCCCGTTCCCTAGCGCCGGTCATGGCCCCTGTTTTGGGTCGTGACAACCATGTTATAGGGGTGAGCAAATTATGAATGTTTAAATGGGTCTCGAAGAAAAGCCTTGGTTTTATAATGTCCAGAAGTTCATTGAAAAGAGAATTTATCCAGATGAAGCGACCTTGAAAGAAAGATATGCTCTTTGTGTTCTTGCACGTAACTATGTAAGTCATGATGGGGTATTATACAAAAGAATGCCGAATGGGATGCAGCTCAGGTGTCTCAAAAAGGATGAAGCTAAAGAGGTGATGCAAGAGATTCATGCAGGGGCTTGCGGTTCTTATATGAATGGAATGATTCTAGCAAAGAAGATACTCAGACAAGGGTATTATTGGACGACTATGAAAAGGATTGTATCAGGACAATAAGACAATGCCATCAGTGTCAAATCCACGAGAATCTTAGTCACATGCCTCCAACAGTGCTAAATAGTTTATCATCCCCTTGGCCCTTTGCAGCATAAGGAATTGATATCATAGGAGAAATAAGACCGACAGCATCAAATGGGCATAAATACATAGTGGTGGCAATTGATTACTTTTCGAGATGGGTAGAGGCAGAATCTTTCAACACTCTGAAAGCAAAAAAGATGGCACGGTTCATCGAGAAGAGCCTTATTTGTAGAGATGGGGTTCCACATCATGTCGTGACAGATAACGGGGTTCAATTTCAAGCAGAAACAGTAGAGTTGCTACAAAAGTATGGGATTGAACACCATAAATCTTCGCCTTATTGCCCTCAAGCTAATGGAGCAGTGGAAGCAGCTAATAAAAATGTCAAGAAAATCCTTTCTAAGATGCTTAAAACCTATAAGTATTGGTCTGATTATCTTCCTTTTACCTTATGGGGATATAGGACTACAGCTCGAACCGCCACAAGCCAAACACCGTTCTCATTAGTATATGGTTGTGAAGTAGTTTTGCCTATAGAAACTGAAATTAAATCCTTGAGAGTAGTCATGGAAGCTAAAATAATAGAGAATGAATGGGCGTAGAAAAGATATAATCATTTAGTATCTCTATATGAGAAAAGGATGGATGCTCTATTCCACACTCAAAGATATCAGAGAAGGATAGCAAAGGCGTTTAATAGGAAGGTTAAGCCTGGAAGATCAAAGCTGGAGATATGGTGCTAAAACAGTCTAGAGCCGTGGTGTTCAATCCAAGAGGTAAATTTAGACCGAATTGGGAAGGACCATACTTAGTCAAATCGGTCTTACCTAAAGGAGCTGCTAAGATATCAGATCTTGAAGGGAATGAGTTTATGGAACCGGTCAATCTGGATCGCCTTTAAAAATACTACCTGTAAAAAAAATAAATAATAAATAATAAATAAATATGAATAAAAGTAGAATAAAGAACATAAAGTCCACTGGCTAGAAAACCCGAAAAGGCTAGTCAGGCAAAAGTCAGGACATTCCCGCTGTTCAAAAAACCCGCAAAGGGCTGACAGGCAAAAATTAGGGAAATAAATTAAAAAATAATGGTCCCACTGATTAGAAAACCCGTAAAGGGCTAGTCAGGCAAAAATTAAGGAAATAAAATGTGAATGAAAAATATTCAGTTAAAAAATCCATGAGGACTAGCTAATAACATGAGTTATGTCATGTGATGTATTAAATGTACTCATTTTGGCCCTAATTAATGAATGAAATTGAAACTGAAGTCTTGTTAAACTTTGCATATCCTTCTTTATTATAAAACATAAGTACTTGAAAGAATAACAAAACATAAGAAATCCTAAAACTAGCTCTATGAGACCATTTTATCTAGTGATGTCTTTGTTTCTTCCTTTGCAATCCATCATACAAAGCTTGAGTCCTCTTGTACCTAGCAAATCCTGGTGGTTCTGTCTTTTGGATAACAACCCAAGTTTTGTAATCATCATCAGTAGTAACATCCGTATCCAGGTGTATGTTCCGTTCAAGGGCTCTACAAGGCCATAAGCTCCTAATATTATCCAGAGAATCTTGTCTCAAAGGAAAGCCTTCAAAGTCAGTCAGAACAATAATGATGAACTAAAGGCGACCATATTGATGACAAAGGCGTAAAGGGGTAAAAAAGGTAGAGAAGTGTAGCCCAGGAATAGGAACACAGTGCTCATACAGCTCAATAGTCATGAACTTCAATCTCCACTAAGGGCAGGCCCATGTAATCTTAGCATCTGAAATCTTCTTCAACCAGTCAACCCATTGGTCCATATAACATTTGTCTTTCATTCTCAAAGGACGAGATTGTAGCTGATGAGGTTGACAAGTCAAAGGATTAAGGGGTACATTAAATAAGCTCAGCTTTTCCTGTAACCAAATCTAAAAAAAATGATATAAGAATAATAAAATAAAAATTCGTTAAGTTAAAAACCTGAAAGGGCGGCTTAGGCAAAAATTAGGGCAAAAATAAAATAACAATAAAAAGTTTTGGTTGGACAGCTGAAGAAGAAGTAAACTGCCTGAGAAACGGTTATGAATCTTGAAACTATCGAGCCCAATGATGGTCTCAGCAAGGATAATTGGCATAGGATTAGCTCCAAGCTCTACCTATTCCAAGATACTGATAATGCATGTATCAGCACCACCATGGTGAGAAACTAGCAAAAATTGAGCATACAAACAGAGAGGAACTATTCTAGTCCAAGAACCAGTGTTATTGTCCTGAGTCCCATAGCTGGTGATCAGAGAAAAAAGATTGATGGTCCCAGGGTTATGCATATACATATAAATATCAGCTGAGGGCAAATCAAAGAATGTAACCAATTTTCCAAGAAATTGCATCTCCAAATCAGGAAGGGCTATCATAGCAGTCAAGTCTACTGTGCATCCCAGAATAGCAGTGAACTCTTTAATCATTGGACAAAGCTCTTGCCTATTAAACCTGAATACATGGTCCTTGACATCCTAGAAGGTAGAAGCAGCGTGTAGGAGAGTGTTATCAATAGTCAGGTGCTGAAGAGATTTCAAGGATTTGATGTGGAAAGGTTGAAGCTTATTCCAGTCATCACCATTGAGACTTTTAAGAAATTTCTTCATTGTTTGAAGAGATGCTTGAGTCATGATGAGGGTATAGAGAATGAAGGAGAATGCCCCTTAAATAGTCTTATATAAGGAAAGAAGATGAGTTCAGGTAGGAAAAGGATTCTACTAGAAAAGAAGGATGTGGATAAGGTGATAGAATTTGAGAAGGATTAGGATAAATAGATAACTGAGAAGATAATCCATTCTTTTTAATTGTTTATCTATCCAATATTATCCATCTTGGAAAAAGATTAAGATAAATGGATAATTAATTAAAAAAGATAATGTTCATAAACCATCTTTTTTTAATTAGTTATTCTAAAAAAATCCATTAAAGTGCAAAACACTGTTTCAGTTCTATCTAACAGTGTTTGAGACAGTACAGGAATAAAAATAGCAATACAATAGAGAGCAGTCAGACACAGGCACGAAGAAAGTCAGGAATACAAAAGCTCTAAATCATTCATCTCATGCTCTAGTATCAAGCAATGGGCTCTATCCTCTGGTAGGGTCATCAGGATGATGAGTGTCTGAAGATCTAACAGATGAAATCCCAGCACTATACAGATCAAAGCCCAAGTCTGCAAGCTACCGACGAAGCATCTTATTCTCCTACTCTAAACCGCTGGAATAGCTCTGCATACACAGAGAACACCATGTCATATGCATTACATGCATACATTTGCATTGTCTCAATGAAGGCGCTTACCCGCCAACTATATATAACTTGCATCGTAAATAATCTCTGAGACAAGGCAAGTCCATATAAATACTCTGCCTATGTCTGGGGAATCTGTTTTGTAAAATTTTGTTAATATCAATGTCAAGTGTACAGATCCATACAAGAAATAAAGCAAATAGACTCACATGAGAAGCATCTGGTGGATAAAAACTAGGAAGTTGAGCATTACTAAACTGCATATGTTGCTTAACTAGAGCTTGAACAGCAGGAGCCCAGTAAAACATAGACTTTTCTGGAAGAGAGAGATCGCCAAGCGTAGCACTGATAAAGGCCCCATCGTGACTAGCCCTGACATGCTGAGCAGGATGACCAGGACTAGGTCTGGGCTCAGGGCTCTCAATCTCTAGAGCAATCTCAGTCTCCTCATCGATATCAATAGGAGAGTGAACCTCCTCAAACTATAAAGAGAAGGAGTGAGTCATAGGTTCTAGAAACAGAAGCTGAAATAATGTGAAATTACCTCATCATCGTCAATAGGAACATGCTCCAGGAGGCTCCCATGAATAAATTGATGATAATGTCGAGAACGCTCAAGGAAATCTGAGGTAGCATATCCCTGTAGTGCATCTCTCAGCTTTGAACCCATAAGATGTGAGCTGCAGAGCATAGAGGAGGGGACATTAGATGGAATGCGATGTCGAGAAGGGCCAGTAGACCAGCGATACACTCGCTCCCCTAGATACCATATCAGACAGCCATAACTAGAGAGTAGGATCCTCATAGGCTCTAAGCAGGCTATAGCCACCATGAAATCATATCGCTGGATGTCCTCAGCACCCTCCAACCAATCAGAATTTATCTACAATTTATGTAAATTAAATTCAATTTCTATTAAACTATAGCATACTAATGATTTTATTTTCCTTACCAGGTGCCACTCAACAGTGTTCAACTGATCACGGTACGTCTGCAAAGTGTTCCTATTACTAGCAAGGTGAGAAGAACCCCATCTCATCATCAGAGGAAAGGTCCTATCAGAACTGATAGCATTAAAGCCTTGAATCAGCCCGATCTCTATGCTCCAGAACTGAAAAAAAGAGAACATATCAGAAAAAGTAAAGAAAAGCAAAATTATAGAGATCAAATGAAGGAGAATATACATGCAAGATGTGCCAAAAGCCACACATTATGACAGCACATCTACAGACAGTGTCCAGTTTGTAATAAATGTAAGCAAGTGCAACAGATCCCCAATCTAATGTGGCAACTCGATCCAAGTCACGGAGAGGACCCAACAGAGCAATACTGACCTCATGACCGGTCTCACAAAAGAGGGTCGTGCCTAATAATATCAAGAGGAAACACCTCGCCTTATGAATAATCTGACGAGAAGTCGAAGTAGGAAGGCGTCTAAATCCCTCAACTAATGATGAAAGAAGAACGTTCTTCCGATTCTTCCATGCTAGGGCAAACCCAATCAAGTCACACACGTACTGACTCTGTGCATGCTCTGGAAGACTGCAATAGTTGATGTCAAATGGAACTGGGGATCCTGCAAAGGCAATCCCGGTGATAGCAGAGAAGCTCATAGGCTAAATAGTCAGCTCACCCACATGAGTATAAAAAGTGTAGGTAGTATCCATCCAGCGCTCGATCAAAGCGAATAAAGAGTAACGGTTAGATTGGCCTCGAACAGTTGGAAGTGCAGCGATGAAATGCTTAAATTCAGAAGCCCAAATCAAATGTGTCACCTGTTCCGGCAGTCCATGAAATAATTCTCGGGCTAGATTAAAACAGCCCCTGAACTTCATCGAATGCTCTTTCAATTTCAAAAAGAAAATAATAATTAATTAATTGAAAGATTAATTAATTAATCAAAAAACTTAAATTGAAGGATTTGATTAGTTAATTAATTGCTTTAAAAAAATTCTGATCTGTAATATAGATTGCCAACCGGCAATCTACCCTGCCGATTGGCATTAACCCGGTCGATCAGAAATCTGGAATTCCGATCGAAAATCTGGAATTCCGATCAGAATTCCAGACATCCGATCCTCCATTCTGACAACCCAGGAGTCAAATTTCATATTTTCAGAGTTAATTTCAATTGTCATGCATTTTCATATTAATTTCTAACTAATGTACATGTCAATGTCAATTTCTACTCTGTAACTAACTCTAATTACTGATTATACAGGTAATATTTGTGCAGAAATAAACAGAAGCGAGAAAAGTTACCTCATTACCCACATCTCTGCACCTGTGGGTATGTAAATGAGTCCAAGGAAAGATAGCTGAGTCTTCTCGAAGTTCTAAATTATTCTGAGGAAAATGAAGAGGCACAATCCTTTGACATTTTAAAGCCTCAGCTCCCTCATATTGTTTGCTTGATGAGGAGGCCATAGGATCAGACGGATTGCAAATCGGACAACAGATGGTGAAGAAATCAAGAAAAGAAAAATCAAAATCAAGTAAAAAAAAGAAAAAGAAAAAAATGGGAAGAGAAGTGAAGTGATCGACAAAAGGGAAAGAATATATAAAATGGAGAATATCCATTTTAATCCTTTCAATTTATTTACTTTTTATCTATCTTTTCTTTCTTGTAGTTTGGTCCATAATTGCGTTCTGATTAGGAACATGTTCCTAATTAAATCACGACATTCTTCAAATTAATAATTCATTAAATTATTAAGACTACATAATCAATCTATGATCCTTAATCTTTTGTCAAATATAGAATACAGAATAAGATTACAGAACTCATTTTTTTGCATTTTACATGCATGATTTCAATCAAAGGTTTCATATGCTGCACAGTAGCTATAATATGAATTTCAAATCATTATGTTATGTGCTGCACAGTAGTCATAACCTTCATTATGTTATGTACTGCATAGCAGTTATAACATAAAATTTTTAAATTCCTTATTGCTAGACGTTCCACAGGAACTATAGCAAGTTTTCAATTCAATTACATTAGACGTCCCATAAGGAATATAGTCTGCATCGTTAGACGTCCCACAGGGAATATAACGATATTTTAATTTAAGACTATACGACTGAGTGCAGTCGACATTGTACGACCAAGTGCAATGTATCCTCAACCAATTATACGACCAAGTATAATCGACATCATATGACCGAGTATGATGTAATTTTTTTCAATTCAAGACTATATGACCGAGTATAGTCGGCATTGTACGACCAAGTGCAATGTATCCTCAATTGATTATATGATCGAGTATAATCAGCATCATACAAATGAGTATGATGTAATTTTTTCAATTCAAGACTATACGACCGAGTGTAGTTGGCATTGTACGATCGAGTGCAATGTATCCTCAATTGATTATACGATCGAGTATAATCCGCATCATACGACCGAGTCTAAAGTAATCTATTTCAATTCAATTACACTAGATGTCCCATAAGGAATATAGTGTGCATCATTAGATGTCCCATAGGGAATATAATGAAATTTAGCATTACTAGACGTTCCACAGGAACTATAGCAAGTTTTTAACTTATCATCGCTAAATGCCCCACAGGGAATATAGCGAAACTCATTTGCATAAAGTCCACTAGATGTTCCACAGGAAATATAGTGTGACTTATCAAACACTACACCTTGCTCAAGAGTTTGAGCATCAATCTATCACCTAGGATACAATCGAGTGTCCTAATTTCTTTCTTTCAAAATTGTGTACTTCTTTTGCTTTGCCGTAATTTTTTAAGCAAATAGCGACAAAGGGGGGCAACTGTAAGCACCCAATTTCGGGATGCAATTATGCACAATTGCAATGTAAGCCCCTATGATGAAATTTATTCAAAAATTGAACTTGGTTGTTGATTTTTTGGACTTTAGGGACTAAATTGTAACATTTTTTAGGATTTGATTATAAATAAGTCATTTTTTCAGGGGTCTTTTAGTAATTAAAAGTTAAAAAAATAAAATAAAATAAATAAATAAATTTTTAGATCGGCATTGGTGTAATGCCGATTGGCATTACACAATGCCGGTCAGCATTGCACAGTACCGATGCATAATAATTTCATTTTTTTTATTTTTTCGCATTTTTTCCTTATTTTTATCGATTTTTTTCAGTGTTTTAATTGGTTAAAAATTCAAATTTTATCCTTGATTATCTGAGAAAGTTTTTTTAAAAAAGAAACGCATAAGATATTTTTTTTAAATCAAAACAAACGCTATCTGATCATTAGTCCGTTCCTCCTTTGGAGGAAGTTCAGTATGCGTAAACTCTACATTTAAAAACAGAGTCTGCATGCGTGCGTGGGGGGAGGAGATTTTTTTGGAGAGGTTTTACTGGGGGGGAATTTTTTTTCTTCTGGTTTTCGAAAGGATTTTTTTTTCTGGAGAGCTTTTACACAAAAAAAACGTAGAAACCCTAAAAAATCTCAATTTTGGATACTGCCAGTGTCCTTAAACGCAATCAAGTTTAAGTCCAGAATCAACAAACAATTTAATTTCAACAGTGAAAATCCTAATCTGAGGGGCCGAAAAAGGGCATTTGCACAGCATCTAAATCTCCAGTGTTATTTTTCTATTTCTTTTGTTACTCTTTTTTTTATTTTCTGTTTATGATTTTTCTTTTATTTCTATTATTATTTTGATTATTTGATTTCATTACTAATTTATTTTTTTTGTTTTGATGTCCATATGTGGATTAAGGAGGAGGATACCACCTGTGTTGAATTGCATAGAAGGTCCATAGAATGCCATGGATGAACCTGTTTTATTTCTTCAATAGTTCTTAGGATTTTATTTTATTTATTATTTTTTCCATTTTTGGTGTTCTGTGTAGTTATTTTAATTTTTTGGTGTATAATTTTAATTTTGTATGTAATTTGTAATAGCCCCAATAGTGGGAATAGTAAATTTTCATTTTCTGTATTTTAAAATTGATTAGTAATTAGGTTCAATTGGGTAAAAAAATCAATTAAAATCAATGGTGGCAGTAGCTTAAATTAGGGTTTGCATGTAATTAATTTAGGGTTCGTTTTTAGAAAAATCACTGTAATGTTTGTTTGATCTATTTTTATGTTTTATTTATTTTAGGCTTGTTTTTTATGTTTTTTTTTTTATGTTTTTGGGCCCCAAGCCCACGTTTAGGTCTAACCCACTAAATAAATAGGTTTAAAAATGATTTAGAACTTTAAATAATTAAAATCAACTCAGGTCCATTAGGTTAATTAGATTTTAGGCCCACATTAGTTAATTAAAAATTGTTTAGACTTAGCTCAGCCCATTTAATTACATTTCTTTTAAAATAAATAGATCTCGGCCCATATTTTATTTAAAATAAAACTATATTAGACTTAGGCCCACTAATTTGATTTTCCTTTAAAATTGAATAGACTTAAGTCCATATCTTAGAAAGACTAAAAAATAGATTTAGGCTCATTAATTAATGTAGGCCCACTTTTTATTCTATTTCACTTGTAAATAAAATGTAGATTTAGCTAACTTTTTTAATAAAATTAACATAGTTTAGACTTAGGGACAATGCAATCTTAGGTGCATTCTTTACTTATAATTTTATTGACTTGTTTCCTTTTTGGGTCGATGGATGTTAATTAAGGTTTAATAAAATTACATGTAATTAGAGGAGGAAATAATCATTTATAAAATTATTCTAAATGAACACGAGACTAAGAGAAGTTAGTATTCTATATCCAGAATCTCCTGGTTGTGGTGCTAATTTTCATTTAGAGAATCGAGTACCACCAATCTAATTGTCCTAATTATTACCCTGGGTGGCAACTCCTTATCTCCATGCCATGTCTTTGTGACAATGGTTAGTGTGTTCTCTAAGGCCCTGAGCCTAAATAGTGTCGCAGTTGTTAAAATTTTGGACGCGGGCTAAACCCCGCCGTCTACAGAGGGGTAAGCAAAAATGCCAGCAAATTAGAAAATATAATTCAAAGAATAAGAAACTTACCTCCAATAAAAGTGGACTTCCGAAAAATCTCTTGGTCTCCATGAAGTTATCCATTCCAATGATGGTTTTTGCTAGAATGAGGGGGAATAGATTGAGTCCCACTTCCACCTGCTCCAGAATATGTAGGAGTTTTAAATCATAGTTTTCAGATGGTAAGAGAAGTAGGAATTAAGCATACAAGCAAAGGGCCATCATCCGAGGCTAGTAGACTTCTCCCCTATCTACGTTTGAGATAGCTTTAAGAAAGAGTTCTAATACAACCTCTAAAAGAAAGAGTTCTAATACAACCTCTAAGCCAAGAAGGTAGTGAGATGAAGATTAGGGTGGAAGATTGAACAATCAGGCTATCTAATATTGAATAGAATATGAATATAGAATTCCAAGCGTAGGGATTGTGAGTTGGCATGAAGAATCCATTTAACAACCTAAGAGGGCTTTAAACTCCTTTAATAAGGGACATAACTTAACCATATTGAACCAAAAATTATGTTTTTGAGGATCCAAGAACTAAGCTATTGCATGAAGAAATGGGAAGTTAATTCTTTTAACATGAAGAGATTTGAAGACTGACAAGTGAAATGACTCCAATTTGGCCCATGATGTGTTGTCTAAGCTCTTTAATATCAGTTCTAGTAGTTTGAGGCTTCTTTCAATCATAATTCAAGCTATTAAAGGTATCCAGTAAGAGAGAATGGAGATTTAGGGTGAAGATGTTTAAAATTGGGCTAGAGGTAAAGGTTTAGGAACTAAAAAAGGAGAAACTGACTTGGCAATGAGGCAATTGCCTCATCGAAAAGGCACCACCTCAGTATGAAGAGGCGACCGCCTCTTTAACAAAAGGTCATAAGGCGATCGCCTCTTCAATAAAAAGCCATCACCCCTCCAACAGGATAGTTAATAAGCTTATACCAGATCATAATTGTTTTAGCGTTGTAAATTGAAATACAACAATAAAAGAAGGGGGGAACATCTCTATAATTATCGGTGCTAAAATTGTAAGTAAAAATAAAAATTAATTAAGATAAAATTAAATTTTTCAAGCATCCAATTAATAAAAGATAAAATGTGCAAATGTTAGAAGTAAATAGATAAATAGTAACAACAGTAAAAAAAAAGGGATAATTCATAAATCCTAGTCTATCAAGAATCTAACTCAGTGCCCTTAGGGTCATCCCCTCCTCTAATGATGTCATTTCTACCTTCCTCATTGTCGTTGTCCTCCTCATTGATTTGGAGAACTTCAATCTATCATTTAAGGGTGGCAATCCTCACCTACTGGCCTCATCACAATCTTGTTCAAATAGATTATAGGTTAGTAAATCATACAAGCATGCATACATATAGGTGTAGGAAAGATTATTACCCTCAACTGTTGGATGATGCCCAACAAATAATCCCTTTGAGCCTCAATCATCTGATACATGTATAGGCCTTGCTCTAGAGGAATGTGTGTTATTGAAAGAATGTTAGAACTGACAACTATGTTGAGAATGATTTAGGAGATAGTTAAGAGCAAACTCACGTGAGTAATATCCCTGTGAGAACATACAGGTGTAAGCTCTTCATCTAAGGTTAGGAACTGACGAGGCAACTCCTTGAGAAGAACCTAGCAACGAGCCAAAGAATTAGGTATATGAATGAAACTACCAGCTACAAACTGGGAGCTGGAGATGGTGGGGGGGTCTCATTTCCTCAGTCACAGTCGAAGCCCCTCTTTGCTCGAATCCAAACAGTGTCTCGGTGGCTCTCTCTTTGGCACCTGAGGTTTGGCTTAGGGTGCAAGTCTGGTCATTATGGCCTAAAAATAAGAGAAAACCATGTCGGGACATGATAATTTTGGATAAAAATAAGTGTTAAATGATTACCTGAAAGGTAGAGGCAGCAACCAAGGGAACCGTCTGCAAGAGTTGGGTCCAAAAAAATCCATGTATCGGCTCTTAATCCGGATAATATGGTCCATGGTTGGCTCTTCAATGATAGCTTTATCTAGTTCAACCCCCTTCAACTGATGAGTCCACAACATACTCCTCGAAGGGGATTTAGGCACACACCTTGCACTGGCTGCAGGGTTCCAGTTCAAAATTCGCTCACTAAGGTACCGAACTCAATAGCCTAGCCCATAAAGGAGGACCTTCCTCTGAGTTAACTGTCTAGAATGAGTCATCTCCACGAAGACCCCACAAATCATTCCAAACCTATAATGGAAGTATCAATATGTAAGTAGGTAAAATTTATAATATTACTAACATGAATGTGAGTGTTATAGGTACCATTTCCTACGTCAAAAAGTTCATATATTGTCAGTGAATGTGTACTCTAGCTAGATGTCTATTCAGAACATGGCTACCACCCCACCTGCCAATGGTGGGGAAATCATCCCCTACTCGCAGCACACCGACAAGTAGTTCTAGCTCTAGGGCCCAAACTTATAAAAGAAAAAGGGATATCATATATCAATGAGCAAATATTGAAATGACTTAAGAAGAGAGGGAGGTGAAACTTACCAGTGTAGTATGCTAGAAGCTGTAAAATCTCTTGGCCCCATGGACCACCTCATCCATGCTCTGATACAAGTAGGCCACGGTATAGCTGCCCTAATCAAATGAAGATACTCGATCCAAGTCCTAGAGAGGCAATAGGAACATCATATCCATCGAGCTGGTGGTATCAGCAAAGAAGGTAGTGTTGAGAAGATAAACTAAAAAGGCACTCACCACCTGATCAATCTCACGTGGGGTAACCATCACTGTAGCTTTGTACCAAGTATAAAAACCCCGAATTGACTCAAAATTAAGAGTATGAGTCTCCTTAATGTTTGAGACTATACTTAAAAGGTGCTCAATGTAGGAAACCTTATCTGGGATTAATTGGTGAAGACTTACATCAAAGGGAATAGGATCTTCGAAACACGCGATCCCGATAATGGTGGCGAAAGAGATAGGATCTAGAATGAGCTCCCCGAATGGAAGGTGAAAGGTGTGTGTCATGTCAAACCACATCTCCATCAGCACGTGGAGTTGCTAATAGTTTATCTGACCCTGCTCCAAATGAAGTGACAGTATGAAATCCTCGAATCTAATGTCCTAGATCTAGTCCTTCTGGTCATCGGTCAAGTAATTATAGAAAACCCGAGCCCTTTAAAAGTTTTTGATGCCCTGGGTCTATGCATCATGCTGTAAAATAAATGGAAAGAGAATCAAGGAATTTGAATAAATATCATTCAATTTTGTTATTTTTAAAGTAAAAATGGTTAAATAATTGAAAATGGTCTAGTGTGACCTATTATAGAGGCATAACACCTCATGAAAGAGGTGATTGCCTCACCACATAGGCGATCACCCCTGTACATGAGGTGATACTCTACACACTATCGTAGAGGTAACCTCACCTTTTTCATGGGGCATCGCCCAATAAAGAGGCCATCGCCTCTATATAGCAAAGGACAGCAAAAAATTTTTATTTTTTTCACCCAAAATCATAAATACATGATCAATCAATCCATTTTTCAATTATAAAATGAACATAAATGTAGTCTAACCCAATGTAATTTGTAGGAACATAAGAAGGATTCAAAAACTAACCTCTCTAGACATCGATGAACAGATATGGCTCCTTAGATTCATCAAAAGAGGAATTGTATCTTCTTTTGACAATCCAAGATTGCAGGGGGTGTTTATAGATGGAGAAATGTGATCCCACTTAAGCACGGGTGGTGTCTTCTCATCATCCATATTTAAAAGAATGTGGGTGCGGGAAAAAAAGGGAGGAATGGAGGAAAAGAAAAAAAAGAAAAAAAATGTTTTTATAGTGAAGAAAGATGGTTTAGGTTTTTTTGGAAAGGAAGGATAAAATAATAATAAGAAAAGAAAAAGAGGAATGGTTTTTTAAAAAAAGGATTTCCTGAGAGCGTATCTAGAATCGAGGTCTTAGGATGAAAGTTCTCTAGAATTTATTTTTAAATTGAGCAATGTATTGGGTCAAGAAAACCCAAGGATTGTAAAGGTTGTATCCCTGAAGCTCATGATTAAGTAAAGGTTGTTCAATTTATATCACCAAAACTCATGATCAAAAAAGTGTTCGGGTTATATCCCTAAAGCTTGTGATGAGAGAAGGGATGTTCGGGTTGTATCCTCGAAGCTTGTGATTAAGAAAGGGCTATTCGGGTTATATGCCCAAAGCTCATGATGAGAGAAAGGTTGTTCGGGTTGTATCCTTGAAGCTCATGATCAAGAGAAGGGCTGTTCGGATTGTATCTGTAGACACCCAATTTCAGGATGACGTGTTATGGATGCAGCAAAGGACTCCAGTGATGAAAATGTCTTCAATACTTAATCTTTAAAATTCTAAGGGCTTAAATGCAACTTTTAAAGGAAAGATTCAATGTTTTCAGGCACTAAATCGCAAAGTTCTTTTTAGGACCTAATTGTAAAATTTAAATTCTTCCAGGGGCCTATTTATAATTAAATGTTAAAAAATATGTCATAATTTCATAATTCTGATCGGGATTATATAATTCCAATTGGAATTACACAAACCCAGTCGGAATTAAAATCTTCCGTATCTGTTTTCCTATTTTTAATTCAGTTTTAATTGGTTTAAAATTCCTAATTAACTCAATCCTAACTGGTTTAAAATTCCTAAATATAATACTTTAGGAATTAGAATCATATTAGGATTAGGGTTAGACTTCCTAATTCCACTATATAAAGAAGGGGGAAGGAAGGAAAAAAAGGTGAAAACGGGGAAGCGAGAAGGAAAAGAGGAAAAAAAGAAAAAAGGGAGGAAGAAGGAAATGTGATTTTCTTTTAAGTTGTTTTTTTTACAAGAAAAAAATTCCTTTTAATTAAACAATTAATTCAAGATTCGTGGAGAATTTTTGAAGGGCAAGATTCGAAGATTTATCAAGAATGGTGAACTACCAATTTGAGGAGTATCCTAAATCATTCATAATCATATCATCTTCTTCTATTCTTTATTTATTTATTTGTATATTTTATATTATTATTTTTATTATTACTCTTTCAAGTTATTATCATAATTTATTCATTAATCATTATTTTATCTTATTTTTATGGTGATTATGGAGGAAAACGCATGGTGATCATGTGGGGGATGAATTCATGAGAAGTCTGTGGAAGACTACGAATAAAGCCTTGTAAAGATTTAGTTTTTAGGGTTTTATTTTTATTTTTATTTTTATCGTCTTTATCTTTATTTTATTCTTTATTTTTATTAATGTAATAACCCCAGTAGTGGGAGTAATAAAATTACAAGTATGGTTGTTTGTTTATTTTTATTTAATTGGTTAGTAAAATTAGGTTTCAATTAGGTAATTATTTAAAATCAATGGAGGAAGTAGATCAATTTAGATTGCATGTTAATAAAAGTTAGGGTTTTAGTAAGGATTAATTTAATTATTTGTTTGATCTTATTTAATTATTTTTTTATATTTTTATTTATTTTTGGGTTTTATTTATTATTTTTATGTGTTTTGGGCCTTAAGCCCACTTTAGGTCTTGATTTATTTATTTATTTAAGCCCATCTCATTTAATAATTAATTAGGTTTAATTAATTAAAATATATTTTTAGGTTCATAATTAATTAGATTTTAGGTTAGAAATATCCTTAGGCTTATTTAGTTAACTAGACATAGGCTCACCTAATTTAATTTAATTAATTTATACTTAGCCCATTTAATTTAAGTTTTTTTTATATAATTTGTAGATTTAAGATCACCATTTAATTAAAACATGTAGAATTAAGCCCACTAATTTAAATACCTTCATAACATGTAGAATTAGGCCTATTTTTAGAATTAAAAAACATAAACATAGGTTCCTTTAATTCAAAATCAAAAGGAATTAAGCCTTTAGGTTCACTTATAAATTAAAACATGTAGATTTAGCTCATTTATTTAAAATCCATGTAGATTATACTAACTTAGGAATTATGTGATTTATTGAATTCATTATTTACTTGTATATTTCATGACTGGTTTACCTTGGAGTTGATTGTTTTTAGGGTTTATATGAAATTGCATGTAAATAGAGAATAAGATAGTAATTCATAAAGTAATTCTAAATGAACATAAGACTGAAAGAAGTTGGTATTCCGTATCCAGAATCTCCTGATTATGGTACTAGCTTTCTTTTAAGGAATCGAGTACCACCTTTTCAATTTGTCCTAATTATTACCCTAGGTGGTGACTCCTCATCTCCACATCATGTCTTTGTGACAGTGGTTAGTGTGTTCTCTAGAACTCTACGCTCAAACAATGTTGCGGTTGCTAAAATCTTGGACGCACGCTAAACCCCACCGTCTACAGTATCCTCGAAGCTCGTGATTCATAAAGGATTTGTTCAGGTTGTATTTTTGAAGTTTGTACTTCAATTAAGTGACAAATGAGCCAGAAAAACTTGAAAGTCTTTATGTCAGTTGAATGACAATCGAGCCAGGAAAACTCAAGAGTCTTTATGTTAGTTAAGTGACAATCGGGCCAAGAAAGCTTGAGAGTTTGTGTTTTAGTTGAAAGGAAATTGGGGCAGGAAAACCTAAGAGTCTTTGTTTTAGTTAAGTGGCAATTGGGCTAGAAAAATTCAAGAGTCTGTGTTTCAGTTAAGTGACAATCGGGCGAAGAAAACCCGAGAGTCTATGTTTTAGTTGAGTGACAATCAAGCTAAGAAAACTCGAGAGTCTTTGTGTTAGTTAAATGGCAATCGGGGCAAGAAAACTCGAGAGTTTATGTTTTAGTTAAGTGTTGTATCTGGCTAAGAAAACCCGAGGATTATCATTTTTAAACAATTTACTAAATATTAATGAGTGGTTGACCGAGCTAGGAAAACTTGAGGATCACAGTCATGTTTTAAGATTGAAGAATTCATCTCTTGAGTGAAACTAGGGAATCAGGTATATTGTTTATCATTTTCTCTTGTATGTTTTGCATGTGATTTTTTAAAAAATCAGGGGGCAAACTGTAGACACCTGGTTCGATCAGCCCACTATAGGGGGCAAACTGTGGATACTCAATTTGGTTGGCATATAACAAAGCCCAATAACGAGAAATGTAAAACTTGAATGTAAGAAAGAAACCCTAAATCTTGCCAAAAATGAGCTCAAGGGCTAGAAACCCACAAACTCAGAGCCCAAAACCCTTACAAGGTAGGCCCGTTGCCTTAGCCCATTAAGCCCAACGCAGGGTAGCCAAGAGAGGCAAACGCCTTTATAAAGAGGCGATTGCCTCTATGGCAGTAGTTGAAGAGGTGATCGCCTTACTATAGAGGCACCACCTCTACAACAGCCATTTGTCTCTACATTAAATGCAAAGGTGGCCAAGGTAGCCAACTTAGTAGGCCCATCTCCTCTACAATTCAGCCTGTGGTCTGAAAAAGAAATCTTTAAGAGAAGAAAAAGGATAGAAAATGCAATGATGAAGGAGAGTAGTAGGGGCATGGATTAGGAGTGTGAATAAAAAAGAGAAAAGAAAGAGAGAAAATGGATTTTTGGGAGAATTTGAGACTTGGCAATTAGGAAAGAGAGATTTTTAGGGGAGAGAGCTTTGGAGAGAAGAGGAAAAAAAAAAGGAAAAACGTTCTTGAGAGGAGAAAAAATGAAAAAGCTTAGAGGTTGATTTGCTTAAGAAAGATAAGGAAAAAGCTTACATTTAAGGGAAGACCAACATTCCTAATCATTTCTAAGGACCAATATTTTGAAAGCTCATTCTTCAATAATTATCTCAATTCTTTACAAGCTCGATTCTTAGATTTGCATGATTCTTTCTTACTTGCTTATATAACCTCTAATTTATTCATTTACTAGCTTTTTATTTAGTACCTTGTATTCATTATTTGTAATATGCCTTGCTTTTAGTGTGATTCACTGAGCTTTTAGGTGTAGTTATGTATTTAGTTTATTTGCAGTGGTAGATTTTTACTTGAAATGGAAGTTTGTTGATTTGAGAGTCGTTTGAGCCTGTTAATAAAGTGATCACCTCTCAAAGAGGCATCACCTAATTGCTATGAGGTGATCGCCACTTCAACAGGCCTTTATGAGTTTATTTATGGCATAGCCTCTACAAACCATGTTGCCTCATTTCCATGAGGCGATCGCCTCTTCACAGAGGTGATCGCCACTCTGACAAGTTCTCATACGACCTTGTCTTATTTGTTATAAATTGCATAAGGTCTCCATGAATGAATAGGTCTTAGCATACTCAAGTTTATCTTAAATGGTTGTCCTACAATGTCGTTCGATTAATATTTATTTTTTTTATAACTTCATCCCTTTGTTTTACTAAATTGATTTATGAGTTGATTTTGTGGATTTTTATGTAAGATCTTTATGTATTTCAAGGAACTAACATTTTGTCTGTTGTAGGGATTCATCAGTGATTTTCAATCATCAAGTATTTATCCCATTAATTAGTTCTTGAGAGGTTTTTACTTAAATCAAGCAGTTTATTTTTATTTTATTTTTGGTTTATTATACTTTTATTTTGCACAAGATGTTGTAACTTTTAATCCCTTCCCCATTTGATTTAGAATGAATGGTTGTAAATTATTAATTTTCATTTTATTTATGGTGAATGTTTGGACCAAATGCATAAAAGAAGTTAATGTGCAAACCTTAGCCTAATCATAAAATTCAACAATTGTTTGAAGGAAATTGCAATTCATGTGATAACAAACAAATCATTGAATAATTAAGGGTAATAAATTACAAAACGTAAACGAAAGCCAACTACAAGGTTGGGTGGGCATTCAAACGCCAATACCCAGTTTCAGAACCCGATCTCTTATAACGGCTTCTGAGAATCTACATGAGATCCAATTGTTGTACAGTGTGTCCCGACTTTCATCTAAATGATAACTCCATCTCCGAGTAGGCTTTATGACCTATTTTGTATTTCCTAGTGGGTTTCGAGCTCACACAATGTCATGGTCACCAAACACTTGAGCACATGCCAAAACCCCCACCGCCTACAACTATCTTATAACCACCTTTTTCAGTGGTGTTTTGACTGTAGTCAAGCTTGTCATTGCCATTATCAATGGCATTTTTTATTTTTAATTAAATAAAAAATAAAATACCATAAAACTAGAAAAAGTTTTAAAAATACTATAATTTGGAAAATAGTTTCATTTTTCACTATAAATTTATAAATAGCTTGGTGTTTCTCATTTCGCATCTGAAATGGAGCCATTAGTTTAAACGACTATTCAAATATATTTCAACTTATTAGTTGTTAGAATATTTTTTACTCTATATCTAACCAATTTATCAAACTCCATCTAAATTACCTAGCATTTAATATTTGAAATAGATAATGATAAATATAAATCTTTTAAAATTAACAATAGATTTCGACTTTGATTAACTGTAGATTTCTAATTTTAGTGAAATATTAATAAAATATAATAATAATAATAAAATATTTGAATTTTTTATTTTTATTTTAACTGGATTTTCCTATGAATTTTCATCCTACATGACACTCTAAATTTTATTCTCTTTATTTTAGCTTTATATAGAAACTAGACTCTAGCCCCCACAATGTGCAGGAGAAATAAATAATTTAATTTACACATATTTTTTGAAAATATTGAAATAAATTTTCTAAAAAATATTTTAAAATAATTTTTTTAATAATTATTCATTTATTTTTAATTCTTAAAAATAAAGATAAATATATGAGAGTGATAGTAAAATGATAAAAGTAATATAGAATCTTAAGTATTAAAATAGATATTTATACAATAGTAATAGATATAATAACTCTTTAACTATCTTAAAAACTGATGGGACATCAATATTTGTAATAATTTAAATAAAATAAATAGAAAATTAAGAATTTTTAATTTAATAAAATAAATATAAATATTTGAATAATTTACACCATAAAAGCTAATGGAAAATGTATAGTTGGAAAGTTGAAGTAAATATATATTAATGACTTAAATAAATAGAAATTCAAAAGTTTTTAAATCGACTAAATAAATAGGAATTTAGGAATTTTTAATTTAATAGAATAAAGAAATAATGAAATAATGTACACTATATTTAATGGAAAAGATGAATAGTTGGATAGTTGAAGTAAATGAATTAATAAAATATGAGAATACCAGTTGTCAATATTTATTAACAAATGGATGAAAATAATGAAGAAATTATGATATTAGTAGAAAAAAAAAAAAAGAAATGGTGAAAAAAATAGAAGACGGAGACATTGAAGTGACAATGACCTTAACAAAAAGAAAAGTAAAAGGCAAAGAAAAATTAAAAGTTTTAGTTATTCTAAATGAAAAATCCATTTAACAACCTTTTACATTGCATAAGACATTTATATTAATATGGAAATGTCACTTGCCATATTTTTATTAATTCATAGTTTAGAGATTAACTTTATTATATTATATAGATATAGATCGAAGCATCATCCATTTCCCGATAAAATTAAATATGTCATGTAATATAAGAGAAAGTTATGAGTTCAACATATAAATAACATAAGAAATTCTCAACAAATTATGAAGTGCTTACACATTTTTATTCTTTTATGTTCATGATAATATAAGAGCATATGAAGTCTTTCACCAACTTCATTCCCTCAACAACCTCTATCTCATTGTACAATGTTTTTTCATCCCGAAATAGTTAATTTTGAGATGTAAAATAACATAGTGCTAAAAATATGAATAAAATAAAAACAATTATTTCATAACTTTAATATCAACGTATTAAGATGATGAAGAAAAATAGTTAAATAACATCTAATGATTAATTGTAATAGACTTAATATTTACCAAAATCTTTTTTTAACCACATAATTATGGTCTGAATCAAATATTGAATAGATCATATTCATATCTAAATGTAAATTATAGAGGTAATTATACATGTGTACAAAAGAAAGAAAATAGGAAAGAAAAAAGAGAATAGAGAACAAACATGATATACTAAAGTATTTTCAACTATAACTAATAATTTGAATCCTTTGAAAAAGAAAATATCTAAAATTTTAGTACATAATATACCTTAAAATCTTTAAATTGTATGAATCATTTAAATTAGTGAAAAAGAAAAGACTAAAATTATCAACCTCTAATTCATTTAAATTAAACTCTAGTTAAATATAAATAAAAAGAAAAGATACTACCAATTGAAGAAGTTATTAAATAAAAAAAAATTAACTATTCATGAAAATCGTCAATAATGAATCACTTGAATTTTTATAGGGTAAAGAACAAAGAACAAAGGGAAAAATGAGTGTTACTATTCAATTTTTTTGTAAGAGGAGAGAAAAAGAGGACATATTGTTTGGTTGCACAAATTTATAGTAATGATATAATCTTTCAAATTCTTGAAATTGAAAAGTGATAAAAAAAAAAAAAAAAAAAATTAGATAAAAACATTTGTGAAAATGTTGAAAGAAATAAGAAGAAAATATAATTAGATAAAAGTATTTAAGAAAATGTTAAAAGAAATAAGAAGAAAAATTACTGTTTGATTGTACAAATTTATAATAATAATATAATTTTTTAAATTCTTAAAATTGAAAAGTTACTAAAAATCAAATAATTTAGACAAAAGCATTTAAGAAAATGTTAAAAAAAATAAAAAGAAAATGTACTTTAGAGTGAAAGAGGAAAAATGCAATGTATATTAAAAAACAGTTTATATGCTAGAAGTAAAGAGGATTACATGTCAATACATAGTGAATTTCTTCTCTTTACTTCAGCTTTAATATATACTAGACCTCAATTCGTACTTTGTACAAAAAATTATATAATTTTTAAAATTTCTCTTTGAAATATATAATATATAAATAAATTTTAAAAACATGAGCAAATTAATTAACTTTTAAAGTAAACATAATAATTTAGTAATGTTAATTATATTTTTAAATGAAAAAATTGGACAAACATTAACATCACCGCTGAAATAAAAACAAAAATAACATAATTCTCACACCAAAGTCATTAAGAAATTTTGAGGACAGGGACATGATCAAATTTTTACATCAAGTAAAGTCATCAAGAAATCTTTATAATCCAAGAAGTATCATCAATAACTGCACCGTCAAGGTTAGTTCTGAAGATGTTGAAGTACTCTCCTCTTGACTTTCATCATATCAGTATCAACTCTAAAGACAATAGCTCTTGTCAATGAATCTTCATCTATCCCTAGCCCAATAACGGAAGCTCCAATGATACGTTAAAAATTTAACGACTATTACTATAAAAAAAATAATAATAAAATAAAATAAAATTTGCTATGATAAGTACGTAGATTAGAAAGGAAAATAAATCAATAATCTTTGTAATAAAAAAATGTTGTGGTAATTAGAAATAATATTATTTGAGCAACCTCTAGGTAAATGTCCATGTATTAAGCTTCGCTTGTTTCAATAATTTTTTTATAAATTAATAACAATAATTTTTTTATTCTAAATTGGGGAAGGATCACATAGATAATTTATAGGGAGCAGCACTTGATTTGTTAAATCTGTTCAAAGTAATTGGCAAGTATTAGTTTCACCATGAAGAACAATGTCTAATCCGAAAGACCAAAAAGTAGCAAATTATAAAATGACATCTTACAAAATATATAAAAAATACACCACCAACAAAGGGATGAGAGATACAAAAATTATGTTTTCACGCATGTATGCATCCACTTAAAATTGTTAATACAAAATCATGATTTCAGCTATAAGCAAGCAAGTAAAAGATGAGAAAGGAAGAAACAAATAGAAAATGCTGCTTACATTGCATGCTCTGAGTTTTATAGTAGCAGCAGCTATCTATTTTAACCATCTTTGGCAGTTGTAGGCAACAGCGATCACACTACTGCACAGGCAACAGTAAGAGCTGCATATGTATCCTTGCGTTCCCAGCTCTCTAACCATGTTGGCACGGCAAGACCACTATGTGTGGATGAACCTTTCCCATTGTCAGTCCAAGATGGTGCTCTCTTGCTGCTCTTCTTCTTCGGGTACACCTTTACACCCTTACTATTAGCATCGTGAACGTCTTCATGTTGTGGAATAGGATTTTGGCAGCAAAAAGATTTTCCATTTTGCTGGCAACACCCCATAACTTCTACTTCAGACCTTAATGCAGCGATGCTTACTTCATCTTTCGGCTAGCAACAAATCCAATTTGTTAATTGCTAAACCCACAACAGCTTCAGCCATTTCTCCACACTATTGCAAAAGTAATTTATCTTTTAAGCGTATGCTCCTAGTAGAACTTCTAGCTGAATAAGGCCCCAATACATCCGTCACATGGATATATAACAAAATGATCATAAGAATTTTTTTTTTATGATGATAGCAAACGGTCAATTCTTTGAAAATGTATAAATGATTCTACTCACATAAAAAAAATTATTATTTTTTCACATTTTAAATTATTAATTATAACATAAAAACTCTTTTTTTTTTTTTTGGCTAAATCACATCTCTCACTTAAATTCAAATATAATATCTCAATGTAATTATCATATTCCATCTAAAAATATGTATTGTTTACCATTGTCAAATAGATCATAATTTAAATAAAGCACTATGGTTTCTTTGTGCTCAAAGAGAATCACAAGACTACTAAATCCAACTGATGCATCTACAGAAATTATTGAAGTATGATTTTGCTGAACCATAAGATGGTATCAGAACATGCTCTAGGCCCACAATAATGCATTCAAAAAATAAATGATAATGCACATACTTTAGATATACTTCTCTCAATAGTTGCTTCAAAACATTGTATTACCTTCATCCTTTCAACATCTGATTTTACAGGGGATCCGTCAATATGTTTGACATATTATTCCTACAAAAAGATCCATAATGTAAATTAGGCAATTTACACTATTAAATTCACAGTCGATCACTTAATGCATTCACGTGAACATTGAAGGTAAAGGCACCACACCTGAATAGCTTTAGGCCCCTCAGCATCAATATTCACATGAAAAACTACATATTGCATATCTATCAAAGTGCACATTGTGTCAAAGAGGAGTTTTAGTCTATCTTTGCTCATTATTATTGATGAGTAGTCCTTATCGTATACATTTTTCACTCTTGCATTCGGTCTTTGCTTCTCATCCAGAACTTCATCATCTGCTCATTCATAATCCCTATGAAGCCTTCTCTCAATATGGGTGACACCATGAGATACCACAGTCTTTGCTCCCCTAGATTTGTTACGGCCCCTGAGTGCATTACAGGGAAGTTATTTAATTCTATAAAGCCTATCCATATCAATAATTGCAGAACCAGTTTCCTCATCAGTAACTTGCATAGCAGCTGCAGCCCACGTATTGTGTCCAGACCTCTGCATTAACCACATTGCATTTTAGGTGGGTGAGTACAGCAATTACTTCATATGGTACTACCAGTTTGTCACTTCCTGTTGACTCAATTGCAATGTAGTCCCTATTTGGTATACCCGCAACAGACCTCATAGAAGATCTAAAGCATGATTCTGACCCCAAAGATTGAAACATGAAATCAAGTAATCAAATCTGTGTGTATAATACTGTTTATTTTTAAATTATTTTATTTTATTATGAGATATGTAGTGTTAATAAATTTTAAAAATCAAATTTAATTATTTAATTATTTTGTGATTAATAATTATTATTTTATATTTAATTATATTTTATACGTAAATATATTATTTTGGACATTTAATTTACATTATTTATAATTATTATTTCAGATAAAACTATTTTAATAATATTTAATTTAGAGCACTATTATTTCTATTATTGTTTTATCAAATTATATTATTTATTTTATTAGAATTTCATTATTATTAAGTGTTATTTTATGTGAGTGTAATTTGCATGTGTGTGTGTTTATTATTATATGTGTGAATATATATATATATATATATATATATATATATATATATATATATATATTGTGTGGTGGATATTTTTTAATATAAAATTTTATTATTATATTATAAAGTTAATATATAATATATAATATAACACACACATACGAAACATACAAACACAGCAACATACATTCACGCAAACAACACACACATATACACTATTCACCATCTTTTACCTCCCGCAAGTCCTGATCCCTCATTGGCACTGTGCCTCTGGCATCCAGCTTCACCACCGCCTCCAGCCAATTGCTCCACCACCCCTCTCCCTCTTCTATAGGGCCGGTAGCTCTCGAAAACCCGCAAAGACCGAAACCTTCCATTTCCAACCGACCTCCATTTTCTGACCACCATTTCTCGAGCTTCCGATGTCTATCAATTCCCCTAACTCCTGTGAGCATGAATCTAAGCTTAGTTTAAGCTTTCATCTTCATTTTCTTGAGTTTTAATGATTTTTTTATTTATGGAGCTTTTGGATTTTTGAATTTTTTTAAGTTTGACCTTGATAAATCTTACAATCTTCCTTCACAAAAGTTGTTCCTAATAGCTTAATCTACATGTCTATATTTTTGTTTGAATTTTTGAAATTTATTTTAATTTTCATGAATTTTTGAATATTTTATTATTATTTAATTAATTTTTGAAAATTAATTTATTTAATTATAAAATTTGTTGATTTAGTATTTTTATGGGTTATTATTAATTTTAGTGTTGAAATTACAATTTTTGTGATTTTTATGTAATTTTTATAAATATTTTTATATTATGTCAATCTTAGAAAATTAGGTTAAAGTTGAGTTTTTGTTGAAATTATTTTTTAATAATGTGTTTTAGTTGATATTAGTAATATATATATTGAGAAAATAATTTTTATGCATTTATATAATTTTTATAGAATTTTTGAGTAATATTACTATATTATGTGTATTTTTGTATTATAGGGTTAAATACGTAATTTTGTTAAGATTATAGTTAAATAATATGTTTTAGTTGATTTTATAATTATTTAAGGTATTAAAATGATTTTTACAAATTATTTACTATTTTTAGCTAATTAATACTAATTTTTGAAAATTATTTTCAAATAATATATTATATATTATTTTGGTAATAAAATGGATTTTTAGTAATTTTTAATATGTATTTAGGCTATTTTAATTATTTGAATATATAAAGTGAATTTTTATTAATTTATATTGAATTATTGAAAAATTTGATTTTTAATAATATTATATTATTATTTCAGAATTTTATGTAATTATTGAGAATATAATTATTTTTGGTGTTTTAATGTTAAATATGCTATATTTTGATATTTTGAGGATATTTATGGTATTTATTGATTTTTAATATATTTATTATATTATCTGAAATTTTGGTGAATTGTGGACCTTAGTTGGGAAAATTATGCAGTTCGATATCCCAACTGAGGGTTGTGTAAATTCTGAATTCGACGTGTATTTTTCTTGTAGAACCAACTCTACTTTTTAGTAGAGAGATGTTCATTTTACAGAAGAGGTTCGACCGAATTTTCGGTAGAATTCTAATAAAACGTGATATTGGATCAATTCTGTGTCATTATGTGTTCTGTATCTAGATCAAATTTCTATAGAGCTTAAGTTAGATTTATTATGATTTTCATTATTATTTTATTTGTTTAGTTGCATTGAGACAGAGACCTAGTGGACCAAGCCCGTCAAACCAATCTCAAGAAACACACACCTGTGAATTGTTATTTTATATATACATCGCACTTCGGTTGCATGTTTTAAAAAATACATGTTTTAAATGTATATTTATTCATAATTATTTTATTAAATAATTAGTATACTTTATATATATTTTTAGTATATTTTAAGTATATTTCTAAGTAAATGCATGTTATATTATTGATATATATATAAATTATTTTTAAATATATATATGGTTTATTTTTGGTATATTTTATTATTGACTTGAATATATTTTACGTATATATATACTTAAAATATACTTAATTTATTTTAGGTATATTTTTTTTATATATATAGTTTATTTTGTCATTTTAAATGATATTATGTATTATTTATTTTCTTATATGAATATTTTATTTTAAATGAAGAATATCAATAGAACGTATTACCTAGTTGGTAGTACTATAACCATATATATATCAATGTGATAGATTTAAAGTTGAATGAGAATCTTTATAGTAATTATGATTTGATTGAGAATGATTTGATTAATTGATTTAAGATTGATGTGATGTGATTGTTGAAGGTCGGTTGACCAAGTGTCTCGGGGCCAATCACACTAACAGTCAGACTAGTAGAGCTCGATTGACTTAGTGTCTCGAAACCAGTCTACTGTTCATATGGATTAAGTGAATTTATTTAGAATTAAGTGAGTTTGTATAGCTATAGTGATATTATTGTTGATCGAGGTTGCGATTAAATAGAGTTATATTTGATCCTTTATAAAACTATAATTTTCTGTATTATTATATAATTGCTTCTGTGTGAATTGTTTGTATATGTATATTTATTATATATACTGATGATTGATTATATTTGACATATAGGAAATACATGTATATATATTATAACAATTCATTCAGTGAGGTCTGATTCCTCTCAGTTAATATTTTTACACGAGAGTCTTCTTCTTTAGACTTCAGCAGTAGACTTATCCGTCGAATTTCTTCTGCCCCGGCTCTTTTATGTAAATTATCTACTTAATATTTATATTGTACTCTAAAAACTGCAGTAGTCATATTTTATATCGTTAATGAATTGTATTTATATTTACTGTATTTAATTTTAATTCAGAGGCCTTATTCTGAATATTATATTAATATATTTTGTTATTATGATATGGAAGAGATTATTGTTATCACATTGGTTTATGATTTAATTTATGGTGCATATTTTATTTTATTTTATTACATGCTTTTTTTTTAAGATTTGCTATGGATTTCGAATTCGAAAGAATTCTCATTCCCTAGCGCTGGTCATGACCATTGGTTTAAATTGTAACAGTGTGTAACCTAATGGTGTGCTTAAAAAACAAAAGGAACAAAAAGAAAAAAGTGGCAAACTTAGAACTCACCTTTCAAATATAATCTAAAATTGCTTCATCAGTATTCTTGTTTCCATCTTGATCCCTAACATTAGAAAGAAAAAAAAAATCAGAATCAATGTTATTCTCCAACTACTAAAACTAAAATTAAAAATAATAAATAAATAAAAACATTTCTTACCATTGATAAATCAACCACCACTAGAAATTATGTGAGCTTTAGTAATGATGAAATTAAGATCAATAAGGACTTGTACAACCTCAAGAAGTATTCCATGTTTCTTTGCACTCTCCACCTACATCACAAAATTAAATGTAAGTACCAGGAAAGGGTAAAGAATAAGCACATAAAAATTTAAAAAATAGCCAAAAATTATGGCCATGAATACAGTACAGCCACCGTACCAATCTACCCCTGAGAAGGAGACAGAAAAGGAGAGCAAAGGCATACCCTTATAACAGTTGCATTATTGTAGGATTCATTATCAATCATAACCCTGAAAAATGGAAAAAAAAAAAAAAAAAGTTAAAAAAATAAACCTCAATGCTGAGGAAACTTTCAATTGGGATTCAGGTCTAAAACAAAGAAAAAAAAGATAAGAAATTGCAAAACTAGGTCGATTCAATCTTCTAAAAAGTTTCACACACTCATCTTCCATATCATTTAAAAAGCTCATATGGACATCTGTATGTATGTATATATATATATAAAGGATGGGAAAATAAAGACGAGCAAAGAAGAAACAAATACAAAAACACAATAAGAGCTAATTAAATAAGATGAGCTATTAAGTGAGAGGACTTGATGCAACATGTTTTTTCTGTTCCAAAAAAAAAAATTGTGCAATAGTATGCTCCCAATTTTTCATAAGTGATGCATTATACCTGCATGGTTCTATCTTCTGGAGGGAGCTTTATCATGCCGTCCTTTGCTTGGATGTCATTTTTCTTTTCTTTGCTTGTTAACTGATACCATAGTGGGTTCTTCAGTATCCTGTTGCACAAAAAGGAAAAACACACTGCATTAAAGAAAACTAACCACAAAAGCAAATATGCAAATAATTCCTTCTCTAAAAGTAGTAGTCTCACTCCAATGCAGCCAGTGACTAAAGTAAAAGCAAGTCACTAAAAAGCATCAAAGAGGAAACAGCTCTTGCACACAGGATGTCTGTATAATTCACAAACAACATCAATTCTATCTAGAAAGAAAACTATCAGAACTGTTGTTACTTAACCATAAATTATGCAATATTGCACAAAAGTAAGGTAACAATTCATGTTATTATCTACTAATTTCAAGGCAATAAAGAATTAATAGCAATAACATTGGAGCATTGAACCAAGATTTTTCATCAGTTTACAAATAATCCTAGTACTAAAAGCATAGATAGGTCATTCATTGCAGAAACTTCAACATTGGCCATTAAACACATGTATTTTTAATAAAAGGGTAGCACTTCATGTTAGATTAAGCAAATATACAGATATTATAGCAAACTGATATTCACCAAATCAGCTTTGATGGCAATAGGAATAATTTCAAGTCAACCCAAAAGATGCTCCAACAAATTTTAGAATCGTTGAAAATTGTTGAAATTCAAATGATATTAAAGCCATCCATTTCATTAATTGGCCGTTGATGCACCTCTTAATTCCAAAATTTTATAAAATTCACAAGTTAAAACTCAAAACCTCTTTGTCGGTTGGTTGATTCTTGAAATCACCTCTATCAATAACACACAACAATTCCATGCACAAAACAATTAAAATGAATATTTAGCCAAAACAATTAATTGATTAAAACAAAACAGCTAACTTAATAATCCATAGCAACAAAGCAACTCACATTTTCATGATCCATGCGACATAGAAGCTTTATCTCTCGTAAAGTCCTTCTAGCATCTATCGAGTTATCAAAAGCATTACCAATCTTCTTAATGGCAACTTCCTCTTCTGTCTCAGCTTTTTTAATAGCACTGAAGGAAATAAAAAAACACATTTAGAGGCAATCCTATATGATACGGCAGCAAACAAACTACAATTCCAACCCAGTCATCAAGTTACAACACTTCATGCAAATCAAAATAAGCAGTAATGAAAGCCACCATGATATAGAACACCAATTTTATTAATTATAAGCAATTAACTCTTAACTAAACTGGAAATTGAAAAACCTTAGAAAAAAGAATTAGTTTCTTGATAGCATTAAAAGAACCTTAAAAAAGTTAGTTTCTTGATTGCTGTGATTTTCCATGACTGATAATTGATATCAATCAATAAATTTCAAGAACTCAACTTTACACTATCTCTCCTTTTATTTAACAAATCAAAGGATTTTGCAAAGCAAAGAACACCCATGAAAGAAAGAAGCGTCCCTCAGCAAATTGCACAAAATCACATCCTTTCCCAACTGGTATTTTCACAAAAACAACAAAACTGGAAAAAAGGTTGAGACAACAATGTTCAAGGTTTCTATAAAGTTCTTTTCAGTCTAGCAGTGGGTTTAGCCATACAGAGAGAGGAGTAAGTGCGGAGTTTGAGAGAACGCTAGGGAAGTGAAAAGAAAAAAGGGGAAAAAGAAAAGAAAGAAAATAAAAAGGGATGCAGAACCATGGACTTTAACCAATCTGAGCTACACTTGCACAAACAGTCACAAACTTTAAAATTCCCATTGCTACCTTGACAAAAAATGCTGTCCATAAAATCGAATTAGATTTCAGATTTTTTAGTAGTGTATCCATCCTTTTTTTTTTTTCTTTCAAATGGAACAATTAGCTTAGCACAGCTCAAGAAACCAATTAAGACATATATCATCAATCAGCTCAAGAAATACACATAGTTATGATATGAGAATCAGTGAGTTAGAGGACAACATTAAACATGTGGATTGCAATTGAACAAGGCAAAACCATCAAAAAGAGGACAACGTAAGATTTGTCACAAAGCTATATTCATTTGTAGGCAAAAAAATGACTCAACATACATCCTGCTGCTCAATAAATCCCAAATACTCCAAATCATAAAGCTGAAAGGAAACTGCAAGAATTTAAAAAGATCATGTGCAAGTAAAAGGACATTGAAATGAAAGATGTCAAAAAAGTAATGCAGAGATCGATAAATAATACAAATATTACAATATTTATATGATTGAAGATTATTGCATAATGAGATTCAACTTACAATCTATCTTTTTTCTTGAGAGGTATTGATATGGAATACACTTAATGCTCTAACAAAGTCACCAAAATCAATTAATCCCTTTTGCTTCTTATCAAATAGCTCAAAGATCAGCATGCCAAATAGTTTCAACCTCAAAACCTATACCACCAAAAAGTTAACAATAACAACGTATCTGCAGACCTTACAAGGCATTTTAGCTTTTGATCACCTCATGAATAGTAATATTATTTTGTTATTATTTGTATAGGAAAGGGAATGTCATTGCAGACAAAATTTTAGTAGCAAGTTCAACCTAACTCAAAATTAAAATTGAGCAAACAATGAGCATAGAACAGGATACAATTCCTTTTCCCATCCCTACTACTCATCTTTTTCCTTATAAACAAAATAAAGAGTGTATGAATAATACTCTATTAGCAAAGAGATTCTTGAAAAGAGCCAACTGGAATTTCTCCTGCACGAGCCGAAAAAAAAACTTTAAAATTAGAATTTTCAAGTGAACTGCTAAATTCACTGTAGCATTTGGACATCTGCCAAACATTCTATTCTATCATTCAAGCACAAATATTGTTGCATGACAACTTGTTTTTAGGTATTCGATCATTTGACTAACATATTAGGTTTCCTTATCCACTATTGCAAATTAGAATGCAAGGTAAAAAGTCCTATATAAAGGAAAAGGGGTATAAGGAAAGAATATTATTGCATGATACCTTGTTTATTAATCCACAGTCAACAACAAACCTGCTAATGCTCTTGAATAGTCCAAAGCGTGCTTCAACTTCACTGACATTGACTGAGCAATTAAAAGAAAAAAAATGGAAAACCAAGTAGCTTGAACAGCCATTAAACCGCACAAAAGGTGAACATGCACACACTTGCAGGATGAATGATGACAGACATCAATAACGATCAATAATCCACGAATTAAACAATCCAAGTTAAAATTTCGCCTTTTTTTGTTTGCATCAATTGAATTAACAATTATTAAAACCCTAAAATAATCAAGTGCATACTTGTCGGAGAGGAGTTGAGACAAACACTGAGAGAGGAAAGAAGCAGAGTAACAGAAGAGGCATCGTCATTATCAGAGTTCGCTGTTTTCGCCATGGATGAAGTCGAGGCGGAAGTAGCTTTGGCCGTGGCGATAACGGTGTCGCCTTCGCCCTCCAATTTCGAAGTAATTTCAATTATGCCACCGCGTGAAGAATGCTGCCTCCCGCCAGTGAAACGACACCGTTCTTTTTTTTTTTTAACCTTATTTGCCTTTATCGTGGCTGCAGAGCATTGCCGTTTGCACGTGTTGTTTTGGCATTTCAACTATGTTTTGTTTCCAAGACTGCCCCTTTAATGGCACAAAACTATGCCGTTTGAATGAATGTTTTAGTCTTTTTACAAAAACCTCTAAAACAATAAACCCCAGCATCTAATATATGCACTGTTCATAGACGTCCATTTGCGGCCGCCCCCCTCCATGCTGGAATGTTTGCTTATGCCACTTTTTTTTTTTTTTTTAACAATTTCATCTTTTCTATATTGAGGTAAGTAAATTTTGATTTTATACAGATTTTTCTTTAGTCTGATTTGGATTCGATTTTCATTTTTTTTGGGTATTTTGTTGTTTTCATCTCCCTTTTAATGTATCATATTGATATCTCTTTGTACATGCTTTGCCTGTGCTGAGTTATTTTTGACATTTATTTGTTTATTTTTTCATGAAGTTTCAGAACTGTTGATAGAAATTGTTTTCGTTGTTGTTGTTTTTTTCCTTTAACATGTTTGTGGCTTGTGAATCATCCCGTGATCTGTATTCTTGCCTCAGCTCTGTAGTGTTTGTGATATATTTTATACGTTAAGTGATATAAAAAATATTTTATTAATTTATTTTTAATTAGTTTTGGATTTGTGTTGCCAAATTGTTTTAAGTTTTTTTTTATTTTTGCATATTTATGGTTTGTTGATTCTGTGCAAAGAATTATTCTTTTTTGTTTAAAATACATACATGATCAAATTAGAATACTTTTTTTTTTAATGTTAGAAACAATTTCATTTTTTAATATTAACGTTTAAAAAATTTTCTTTGCAGGTTGGCGATGAAGATAAGAGCACAAATTAATGCTATTTCCATTTTATTATTTACTTTTTATCTTTTTTTGGACCGCTTTAACTGATGTTCAATTAATAAATGTTGATTTAGTACCTGAAATTCAAATAAAAAATATTTCTTTTATTATTAAATTTTTTATTTGTTAAAATAATCGTTGCCGGTGGCTTCCTAGTATATATGCATACATATATATATATATATATATAAAATGATGTTTTGTATTTTGGTCAAACAATTCTCAATCAAAACACACTTGACCTTTAAGCTATCTAAAGCAGATAAACAGAACAGAACCTAACAGACACTTGATCGCAGCATTTCATCGATCACAAAGGAGAGACTGTCTTCTCAATTGAAATCATAAAAATGTCACTTTTAAATCAACTCTTCAACAGAGGCGTTTTTGGTGCTAAATGGTCTGTTCAATCCTCTCTCTTCTTGCCTTGCCTCTTTTTTTTTCTTAAAAAGAATTATTTACCCTACAGTTGTAATTCCTTTGATTATGGTACTTTTATTCGTGATTTGATTCTGCGTTAAATATGCAATTTCTTTTCTTGCAATTGTCATTGGTCAACTACTCATGCTGTGCAGACTGACATTTTTTTTTTTTTTTTTGCGACTTGCGATTTATGTTTGGTCTCAGTGGTGTAAAGAAACTTTCTTTTACGTATTTTTTTTTTTTAAATTTAGTAGATAGCCATTGGCCATAAATAGATTTTGATTGTGGGGTTTTTGTCAGCTCTAAGTTCTATGGCAGCATTAATCTTGATTGGCATTAGTTTTGCATCTGGTGTCATGTAATTGCAGTTGTTGATGCTCCAATAGCTTTTTAGATGCTTTGAAATTTAAAAATTGTATCATGGGCTGTTTCTTTTTCTTCTGAATTTTGCGTAAATTGTATGTTTCACTGTGATTCCCCTGCTTTTGCAGCAAGACATGCTTGACACTGTCAGTCTCACGCATAAAATTGCTGCAAAACAAAAGAGATTTGCAGCTCAAACATATGCGTAAGGAAATAGCTCAGTTTTTACAGGCTGGTCAAGAAGCCATAGCTCGCATTCGGGTATCCTTTCTTTTTTCTTTTTTCTTTTTTTAAAAAAAAGTTGAATAATGTACTATTTTGTTGAATATCTAACACCCCCTTTTCCATCCTTTGTGCGTATATCTCTTCTTCTTGGTTAGGTGGAGCATGTGATACGGGAACAGAATCTATGGGCTGCCTTTGAGATATTGGAGCTGTTTTGTGAGTTTGTTTTGGCACGTGTTCCAATTCTTGAAAGTCAGAAGTAAGTCCATTTATGACAATGATTTGTTTCTTTGTTGGAAAAAACTCTTAATTTGCTTTCATATTTCTTGAAAATGGGAGCAATGTAGAATTAGAACATCACTATTAGTTCTGACAAGCCAGTGGTTTCAAGTTATCTGGGGAAAGTGCTTCTTCCCTTGATCCAAAGCCATCTTAGCGTTGACAGCACCATTTTGTGTTGCTAGAATACAAGGATGATATAAAGCCTATGCTTTCCTGAGGTCCATAGAGTTGGGTAAATCCTGTTTACCCGCATGGAGGAGCCACCCCCACCAGGCAGGCAGCCATGACAATGCTTTTTGAAAATAAATATTTTTTTATAAAATATATGTGCAAATTTTGCAAACCATTGTGAGTTTTGATATAACAACAACAGCAAAGTAAGTAAACTGATTGTCTGCCTTTTCCCTTTGCTTGATCAACGGATATCCAGAAGTTCTCCTCTCTTTATTCCATAGTTTTAATATTTTATCTTCCAAAGTTATTACACATAAAGTATTGAAGCGTAGAAACTCAAGTTTATCTGATTTTGATAAATTCCTTCTATCTTTATCATTCATGTGCAATGCCTATGAGGCTGCAGTTAGAATTTTAATAAGGCCATCATGAATGAAGCCTTCATCTTTTGAACGAAATTTGTGGCTGCAATGTGCAGCTAGATGTCTGGCATAGGTTTGCCAGTGCTAGACACTAGGTTCAGGGTCCAAGCTGCTTGAGAATCCTTTCAGCTGGTTAAATAAATATAAATTAGGGAGTTGTGAGTGCAAAAACTTTTGAATTCTTGCACAACATTTATATATATATAAACCGTGGATGATATATATTTTGGCTTATAATATTGTGTAGTTGCATTATTTATGAGTTCAAGTGATCAGAATATCTTGTGTCGTAAGATTTTGACAGAAGGTTTGTTAGAATTATATTTACCCAGTCCAAGTATTTGTTACAGTCAGAGTACTTGGTTTCTGAAATTAGAGAGCTGTCAATTCTTTATACCTCCTTTCAAACATTTGGCCTTTTTTAAAATTCAGAAAATGCTCAAATTGTTGACCATTACTTATATCTTATGATTGAATATTTTTATTTGACCAGTTGTTTTCAATTTCTTTTGTGTTTGATTGTTTCTGTTTCTTGTTGAGAAAATGGTGTATAGGATATTGATTTCTTCTCATGGATGATAGGGTTGTTTTTGACACAAGTTAATAAGAAAAATGTAATATAGAAACGAAGGAAATGAAGATTCTCTCTCTTTGCCTTAAAAAATTAGCATTTATTTAAAATAATTCTGTTCTAAAATTGATATCCATTTCTATTCCACTCATGTCATGGGGAGCTGCTGAAGTTAAAACAAAGCCATTTCTAGCATAAGATGCTTAATTGCTGTTTTAATATCTTGGGAGGTTGTTATGTTCCCATGCAATACTGGTTGCTGTTGGCAATATTATAAATAATACATTCTAGCTAGGAGCATCTTCATTTAATTCAACTCTGCATGCTGCACAACTTTCATGATCATCCTTCCTATATGACAGGGAGTGTCCCTTTGAATTGCGAGAGGCTGTTGCTAGCATAGTTTTTGCTGCTCCGAGATGTTCAGAAGTGCCAGATTTATTGCAGATGAAGAATTTGTTCACCACAAAATATGGAAAGGAGTTTGTCATGGCTGCTTCTGAGCTTCGTCCTGACTCTGGTGTCAACCGTGCAGTTAGTTGGCTTTACATTTGTAGCTTTCTGCAAGTGTGATATTTACAGAGTGGCAGCTGCTGAGACTAGAATGTGTTGGTTTTTCTCACCTATCTGTTTATCACTGTCTCTGCAGATAATTGAAAAGCTTTCAGTTAATGCTCCATCAGGAGAGGTGAGGCTTAAGGTTTTGAAGGAAATTGCGCAAGAATATAACGTGGAGTGGGATTCTTCTAGTACAGAAGCTGAGCTTGGTAAAAAGCATGAAGATCTACTGGTAAATTTGACTATTTAGTTTTTGAATTTGCCTCTATTTTACTTAGAGTTGTTCAGAAACTATGATATGTTTGATAGTGGACATATTGGACAATTACAATTATACTTACACTTGTTACTGTACATAGGCAGAAACTATCTAGTTACCAAAAGATAGATGTCTTAACATACGATGAATCCAGGGATGGATTCAGAAATTTATATTAGTGGGGGCAGTGTGTGCGCGCGCGTGTACATATATATATATATAAATAATTATTTTAAAAAATATTTATTATATTAATTTTTAAATAGATACCTATCATAATTTTATAATTTTAAAAATTTAATACTAATAAAAGTTTATTATTGATAAAATATTTGTCCACTAAAATAAAGATAATAATTATATTAAAAGGGTGCTATTGGTATAAAATGTTATTTTTTAATTTAATATGTATGATAAAAAGTCGCATTTAGCAAAATAATTAATTTGATACTAGCACTATGTCATGTGATTTGCCCGTAGTAGCATTAAATTTTGAAATAAATTTTATCTAATATAAAGTAATTTATTATATTGTTAAATATATTATTTGATAAATAAAATTAAGAAAATTTCACAAATTAATTATATAGCTGTATATAATTTTTTTTATTTTAATGTTAGCAATATGGTTTTAAAAATTAATTCAAAACAAGTAACATATATATAAATGAAACATAAAATTTATTATAAATTCATCTAATATAATATAAATAATTTAAAGAAATAACACTTCTAAAAAATAAAAAAAAAATTGAAAAAATTATTCTAAAAAAAAGAGAAATAAACAAATTATCACCTGTTGTAAGAATAAGCAACAAAGAAAGTGAAATTAAAAGTTAGTAATAATAGTAGAGAGACCAAGAAGAGGGTATTGCCCTATAAAAAAAGATATTACAAATTTAATATTTTACACTAAATTAAATATAAAGTAATTGTAGAGAAAAAATTAATTTATTGTCAAGTTAGAATTAAAAGCTATTAAAAATATTAATGTGACAATCTTTAAATAATTGTTGACCTGCTTTAATATGTAGATAGATTATTTACAATGAACTTGCAAATAATGAAACTATATTAAATTAAAAGAAAATAATAAAATATATATAGTTCATGATTTTATTTGAGTTTAAACATAGTGTGATTCAAATAATATTATATAATTTTAATTGCTTCAAATTAAATATAAATTAATTGAAAATCTATATTTTTAAGTGTAGAAATTAAGTAATAAAATTTTTTCAATATGGGGGGCAATTATAACCCACAACTATGGGGGCAAAAGTTGAATAATTTATTATAAATTTAATAATAGTCACATAAAGTGGGATCAGTGGGGGCAAGTGCCCCCCATTGCCCCCACCCTGGATCTGCCCTTGGATGAATGCTGCATCATGAGCTTGTTACAATCAAAGTTTGTGGGACATACATACAATGATTTAGGGAAACTTGCTTGAAGCAAAACTTTTATTCAATAACCTGTTAATCTTAATAAAACAAAGTATGAATGCTTAGGTCTCCTGTCCCAACTTTTACTTGTCATATTTTTTTCGAGTAATGCATATATGTTGGTCTCATTAGGATACTTTATGCATTCAACTCGATCAAGTTCTGGGCCCTACTAATTGGGATGGAACGTTAATTCTTTTCTTGGCTGTTTGCTATGTTTTACTTGGGACTAAATCATGACTTTTTGTGAGCAATAATGCAACAGTAAGTTTATTTCATCATGACCTGGAGCCTGGAGGTCACAAACTCATATCACATGCATAGTATATAAGGGAAACAGTGAATAGTTTGACCTTCTAGGTGCCTACATTTTGTCTTGCTTGTTGCCTTAGGATGTTCTCTCTGGTAATTGTAAAAACTGCAGTATCTTTATATTTATTTAGATGTGGTGAAGTTTTAAATTTACCAATCAAAGTTATGTGGGTTAATCACATCGACAATATCCACAATCATCACAAATTCCCATTAAAAGACCCGAATTTCATTTTGTCACTTAAAACCTCCCAAGTGTTCGTTTGCATCCCATAAAAGTATCTCCTCACACAAAATGCATCCTAATTGAATATGCAAAATAGTTTGCAAAACTTATTAATTAAAGAACAAAATGCATATGCTTCATCCGCATTTTACAAAGCCAAAATACATGTTTCATCTGCATATGCATTTTGTGTGAGAAGATACTTGTGTGGGACTAAGGCGAACATTTGAGAGGTTTTAAATAACAAAATGAAATTCAGGTCTTTTAATGGGAATTTGGTATAAACTTGGGTACCGTAGGTGTAATCCACTCAAAGTTACATGAAATGTCATGTTATAGTTATCTCATAGCTAATTAATGGCGAACAAGTCATTATGGTCCTAGTTTATCATTTTGGATACTTCATCATCTCCCAGCTATATATAATTGCTTGCTCATGGTTAGAGCGGATTATTTCTTTTCCTATAATATAATTGTATATCATGGCTAGAAAAAAGGTCAAACATTGGTTAGCATTCAGATTTAGCTAAATTTGGATCTGTAAAGTCAACATTGATGCATTTAGTTTTGCCTCTTCCTTTTTCTTTTCTGTATCAGTTGCAGTTCCTTTGTTAACCAACAATGACATGGCTTTTGTCCTTGAATTGCTCTAAGTTGTCCAATACTTTTGAACTTAATGATAATAAACTGCTTCCTTTGGAAATCTTTGCCATACTCTGTAGCACCTCTTATTTGTGGCATTTTATTATGTACTATTGAATGTTTTAAGAAGTGAATGATGGAATTTGTTTTTTTTTTTATCTTTAGGGTGGATCAAAGCAAATTGTGGCTGAAGGTGCCCTTTCTCCAGCTCCCATGAGACAGAGCTTCCTTAAACCCCCGTCTCCCAATGGGGCAAGTGCAACGGCAGATACACATGGAAAGAAAGGATTTGGATCTCAATATCTTCAAGCTCCTAGCTCCACTAGTCACCTACCCTCAGTGGATGCTAATGAAATTGAATCATCGATCATGCATCAAAGTGTAGGAGCAGTTATTGATGCTAAAAGGGGCACATCATCACCCTCCTCCGATGTCTTGGAGAAAGCTCGAGCTGCCATTGCCTCTGCAGAGCGAGCAACTGCAGCTGCCCGAGCTGCTGCTGAACTCGTAAATGTTGAATTTGGTTCACTGAAGCTGGAAGGGAAGTCATCATAGCTTAAATAATTGATCTTCAAATACTGTTCTAATCTGCAGTTAATCAAAGATCACTGAAGAATGCTTTCAGAATATCAACCAAAAGAAGAAATGTACATTATTATTTCACAAAACATTGGGGGTTGAAAGCTGTAAATCACAGTCCATTGTGTCGCGGCTGTAGCCGCTCTTAGGCTAAATACCACTTGTATTTATAATCTTTCGATGGTTGAGAATATTTCTTTTCAACGGCAACAAATTTGTGGTTTCTTTCCTACACATGTAATTTGGAGGGCATGTTTATGTTGATCCTGATCTTTTGCAGTGTTTACAGCATTTGCTGTAAAGCTGATGGCAAATCTTGTATCTTCTTTTTATTGCTGCCAGCAATCAATATTTAAAACAAAATCTCCAAGAAACAAGAAAGCACATAAACAGGCATGAATTCTTTCAAAATTGTGATGATTTTATGACTGGAACTTTGTTAGTGTGTATTTAATTTGTAGCAACATTTTCAGCAAGTGTTCCTTAAGGCTACAAATCAATTAAATTTACTGCATCTCATTATTTTTTTTATTTATTTAGAAGCATTATAAAGAATAATAAACAAATATTAATAACAAGTTGCACATGTATACCACAAAAGCTTTTTCTTAGTTAGTGGCAATGATGATTGTAAGAAATTCGCGATCCATTTCCAACATTCCTCTTCACTTGGTTCGAATCTCGCAAACTAAGTTGGATGTGTTATATATGATAGACCAAAACATTGATGTTATTATTCTCAAATAGCCCACCTACAAAGCAGTCTAAACTGCAGACAGGCTAATGCCCTAGCCCATCATCTTTCCTTACAAAGTACACAGAGAACACGAGTGTTCATATCTCTAGCACAGGAAGATAACAGGTGCAGACACAAAATTTGTACAATAATCACACACTTTTCAATAGTACCCACTTGTTATATGTGTGTGTATATATACATATCTGTATACATGTCTGTTTCAGAAAAGACACACACAAACTCCTCCATGCATGAGATGAAACTCGCAAAAACCAAAAAAAAAAAGGGTAAAACATACATAATAAAAGTATACATAAGGTACAAGAAACAAGCATATAAAAAGTATATGTATGTAATTAAAGATAGAGAGAGAGAGAGAGGGTGATAAAGATGTGTCGACTATAGATAATTAATCATAAATATACATACATATAATAAATAAAAAGGACAGAAGTAAATATGACAAAAAAAAGGAAAACCTGCGCGGGAGATAGTATGCCATAAGAGGGCAATGAGTAATGATCGAGTTCATCAAAGGCGTGATCTGCACTAAGAACCCACTTTGATTTTCTGCAATTGATGGGTCGTTTTCGTCTTGATTTTCGTTTATACATCCCAACTTCATGTTCCCATTGGTCTCCTCAACACTGCACTTTATTTTTTGCTGCCTCTCTATCCATCCAATGCCACCCCCTATATATATATAAAATTTGTCTCTTTTTTTTTTTTTATTGCATACCTTTATTTGTCGCTAATTTTTCATTTTTTTGTTTAGAATTTAATCTATTAAATTTACAAAAATAAATGGATTGAATATTAGCCTATTAAATGTTGTAAAAAAAATTAAAATTAAATTAATATATTATTAAAGTAAAAATATTTTAAAAATATCAATGTCGTCTGTCAACCATTGTACAATAAATTCAATATAAGATATTTTTAAATTGAATTAAGAAAAGTTTCATTAATTGTAAGAAAAAGATAATTATAAAAATTTGAGAAAAATAATACTAATATGTAAACTAGAATATTTTTAAAAATAATATAAATTAAATTAAAAAGAATATAAATAGTTTAAAATTTGGTAAAAAAAATGTTGAAAACTTAGCGATAAATTTTAAAATATGTCACTAAATTAGCGATGGAATGCTATTTCAGTTGTTAATTTAGCGACAGAATTTGAAATCCGTTACTAATTTTTCAATTTTTTTTAATTTAATCTATTAAATTTATAAAAATAAATGAATTGAATATTGGCCTATCAAATGCTGTAAAAATATTAAAATCAAATCAATATATTATTACAGTAAAAGTATTTTAAAAATATAAATGTGGCCTATCAAATATTGTATAATAAATTCAATATATGATATTTTTAAATTGAATTAAAAAAAGTTTCATTAATTGTAAGAAATAGGTAATTATAAAAATTTGAGAAAATTAATATTAATATGTAAACTAGAATTTTTTAAAAAATAAAATGAATTAAATGAATAATTTATCATGCTTTTGTTGAATCAAAATTTGAAAATTTTAAAAAGAATATAAATAGTCTGAAATTTGGTAAAAAAAAATATATTGAAAACTTAACGACGAATTTTGAATTCCAAATTCCGTTGTTAATTTAGCGATGGATTGCTATTTTTGTTGCTAATTTAGCAACGGATTTTGATTTCCATCGCTATTTTAGTGACGGAATTACATTTCCATCGCTAGCTAGCGTTGGAATGACTTTTCCATAGCTATTTAGTGACGAAAAATAATTCAGTCACTATATTGCCATTTTAGTGCTAATTCTTAATTGTTTAAACTCACATTAGTACCCTATCTTTGTTGTGGGACGTGTGTAACCTCAACTATACATAACTAATTGCACTCTACTTACCCTAACCTTTCACGTTTCCATATAGGATCAACTCTAAACTCTTCAATGTACTTCTAAGAAAGCAATTTTAATGAGACATGGAAATTTTTATGTTCTTTTTCACACTTGTGTTTCAATTAACTAAACTATCTTGTCATTTGGATCATGCTTGTTGAACTTGCAAGCAAAAATCCAAAAACCAAAGTTACTGTAACATTCACATCTCACTTTAATCAAATTATTTGTCGAAAAGTGAACTCAGTACCTATGCTTAATGTCCCATTGTTTACATTTTTCTTTAAACTCTTTTTTGTTCCTAAACAACCTACCAATGATAAATTGGGAGTCATTTAATTCTCGCTCAGCATTAAAACTTAGAAATCTTTATTTCTTTTTTTTCTCCCACATTTTCACCTTCATACTCTTAGGCAGTATTGAGCTTGTATGATGGCCCATAATCCTATTCTACTTCATTATCTTGAAATCTAACAATTGTAGTTACCCCACTCTAATTGATTCAAATCCCACTTATTCTTAGTCTCCTACTTATCTATCTTTTAACCGCACCAATTGTTTATTCCTATGCCTAAAACTGAGCTTCCCCTGCAGCCTCTGCCTGCCCTTGAGCCTTTGTCTCGATATCACCCTCTGCCTACCCCTAAGGCTTTGTCTGACTTTCATTTACTTACCCCTCATCCTAGCCAGCACTTGCATTAGACTTCTCTTTTAAGTTGTTTAGTCTTTTTAAGCACTAAAACTAGATTTTTATAACTATATTTTACTTAAAATCTGAAAGATTATTGCTTTTTTCTTGCTCAAATTGTTTAAGGTCTGCTTCACGAATATCATTATCATTTGATTGAACTCTTTCTTTAGGAATAACTTATTAACCAATCGAATGCCTAAGTTGTTTTTTTCATTATTTTCTTCCACATTTGCTCCCTCAACCTCTAATTCGATCTCTGCTTCATCATCACCTATGTGCACAACTCCTTTAATTTCCTCAGCTCCATTCTATTATAAATATCTTGTCACATTACATCCATAACCATGTCCAATAACCCTCAAGACACTAACACTGTTTGACCTACTACCACTAACTTTATTGTTCCTAACACTAGCTTTAAGAGCAATCTCTTCTACTATCTTTTTAATAAGGCATAATATATTTGTAACCCTTTATACTTGACATATTTTGTCAGTTTGATACCTAAACTTATAGTTATATCATTTTAACACTTAAACTTACATAACATGCACTAATTTGATGATATAATGCATCTACTAGTACTTGTCAATTTGACACCTCTACTTGCCATTTTTGGTCAGTCAAACCATTAAGATATGACACATGTTAATCTGTTATTTCATGTCATGTGTGCTGATAAGGGTTTCAAAATTATATTTTTGGCGAGTTCATGTGTTAAAATGGTAAAACTATAAGTTGAGGTATCAAATTGATAAAAAATGACAAGTACAAGGGGTCATGGATGTATTATGCCTTTAATAATTATACTACTTTTAACCATAGGATTGCATGTTTTTTCTTTAGCCTTTTTTCATTTAAATGTTTGACATACACATTTATCTCCTTAACATTGGCAGCATTTAATGCCATTTCAAATACACTTATATCATTTTTTTAAAATTTCTTGCTTGAGTTATAATCCTTATCAAGTTCTCTCTAATAGTACAAGACATTTCCATTTACACCTAATCTTATGGCCCAAACATCTAGTCCATTGAAATAACTCCATTCACCAAATTCACCCCCATAGTGCATATGCACAATAAATTGTTCTATTGATATTTGATTGATTAAAAAATGTATATTTATATTATATTAGTGTCTTTTTTCCACCTATTATTTATTAATTCAACTATAAACACATATTTAGAAACTCAAATTTTTTTAATTTCCTACTTTCCATGTAGCCCCACAATTCATAATCCTAAGCAATATTTTATGATCCAAATGTTAGGATTTCACTAAAATGTAAAATAAAATTTCATTGTTCAAATCAAAGTGTTAAACTTTACCTTTACTCAAAGGCGACATCTTCACATGTGGATGAACCCACCCCAAGCTTCATTTTAGCATTATCAGTGACCCACAACCACCCAACCTTCACAACCAAAATAGAGCGAGAAGAAGATGTAGCTATTAGTAAATTGAAATTTGTACCAAATTTGAGAGAGTTTTATTTTACGATTTGAAAGTTAGGCACCATGGTGATATCTTAGACAAAAGATGGATACCGTAAGTGAAAGTTATCCCTACTTATCTCAATCTTTCATATGTGTATGTATGTTCTCAAGAAGTATTTACACTGAATCATTAAATTTACAATAGAGAATTTTACATTTGGCTATATATATATATTAGGATAAAGTGTAAATTGCACCCTCAACTTTACCTTTAAGATTAGAATTGACCTTTATATTTTTTGGTATTATTTGGACTTTAATCTTTGAAAATTAATATATTGGACCATTTTTTAAAGAGTTATTGCAATTAAATCCTAAAAATCAAAACAAAATTTAACTTTAGTGCTAATTAATAAAAAATAGTTCAAATAACAATGGACACTAATGAAATTAGTTCCAAGACTTGTCCATTAACTAAAGATGGTGGTTCTTTATTTGAAGATGTCAAATTTTATAGACATGTAGTTGATGCTCTTCGATATGCTACTTTAACTTGACTTGATACCTAATATAGCTTTCATTATTAATCGTCTATGTCAATTCATGCATCAGCCTCTTGACACCCATTAGGCAGCAGTAAAAAGGCTCCTTCGCTATATCAAACATTCCATTGATGATACTCTGTTCTTTGCTAGAAATTCCAAATGTCAATTGTAATGTTTTTTTTATAGTGACTAGGGAGTGTCCGGATGACCACTGCTCAACCACAGTTTATGCTCTTTATTTGGGTTCCTCTTTAATCTCTTAGAATGCCAAAAAGTAACCTACAATATCTCAGTCTTCAATTGAAAGTGAGTATAAAGCTATTGCTAACACCACTACTGAATTATTATGGATACAATCTTTGCTTAAAGAATTAGGTGTTTCTTATGTTGATAAGGCGACTCTATGGTGTGATAATATTGGGGCTATTTATCTCACTTGCAATCTAGTTTTTCATGCCCGAACTAAACATATAAAACTGGATTACCATTTTGTTAGAAAGCAAGTTGCTAATGGCAATATCACTATTCATTTTATTTCTTCTGCTGACCAAATTGGTGATATTTTTACCAAGCCTTTGGGGTCTCGTTCTTTTGCCTCATTGTGATCCAAGCTCTGCTTACAGCCTTGACATCCATCAACTTGAAGGGGGGTGTTAGTGACTTATCTTCACTGTATATTTTCATGTCTAACTTTACCTTACTATTATGTAAAGTTTACTTATACTTATCTTGGTTTAGATAACTATTGTATTTGTTACACAACGTTAATCCTTTCCACTTTGTATTATTCTATATATGTAACATGTCCTACACTTAATGAATTAATTGATTGATTTGCTTCCCAAAGTGTTGTATTCACACTTTGAACATTCTCTTTTTTTTTCAGTCACTCATATTCCTTAAGCAAGGAGGGGTGATTTTTTGCCTAAAATCTCCCCTCTATACTTTTTTTATCAATTTATTTCTTAAATAAGTGGTTATTCCACATAGATTTGGATTTATTTTATTTTCTATGATTTCTTCATGTTATTGTGGCATTTAATTTTCATCATTTTGTTACAATGTTTTATTTTCGGTCGTCTTGTTGCTACTTTTTATTTGTATTTGAGCGATTCAAACAAGCATATTTCATCAAACAGACATAAAGATAACAAATAATATGATTATCAGTATATTACAGAACTAGAGTTATAGGTATTTCAGTTACTATCGTATTATCAAATTTGTAGATTTTGAGCCGAATTATTATGTTATTAATCTATATGATGTTTCATCCTCTATAGTTTTTAGCAAATTTATATTTTTATGGATGTATTACTAGTTTGAATTAATGAAATTATTTTTCTTTTAAGTAAAAAATTAATATCACGAACTATGCTTTATTACTCTTAAGAAAATGAAGCTTAAGGTATTTTGGGCCAATTTAGGGATGATTTTGCTTTAAAAATCTCAAAAAGAAGTGATAATAAAGAAAGAAAGGTGCACGCTCATCACATTTTCTCCATCTACTAATGAACTTTATTAATTAGTAAATACTACAGTAATTAGGAAGCATGAATTTGGTCTCAGCTCAAGTTGACAGAAATGACGAGCTTCTGTAACTCAACGATAACGACTCGATCTTGCTGTAAAACAAGAGACAATATTTTATATATGTATGTGTATATATATATATATATATATATATATATACAGCTCGTGGCAAATTGTAAATTATATTTGGTTTTCTTTTGCATATAATGAATCTTTAAATTGCAATTTTGACCCTCATGTTTTGCCCTAATTTTATATTAGACCTTTTCATTGTTTAGCTAAATTGAAAATTTTCCTTTGTAAAATTAGACTATATTGGACTTTTGGTGAGTACAATTAAGTCCCATAACTTTTTTTAATACAATTAAATTCTATAAATTAATAAAAAATAAATTTTAATGGTTAACTAGCAAATAAAATTGCTAATTTTTTTTAAAATATATATATAACCTATATATAAAGTTTTTAAATCTATAAAATAACTTTTAAAATTTTACAATTAACTGATATAAATTTCAAAAATATATCAATTTTATTCATTAACATAAATAACAAATTGATAATTGACTCAAACTTTGATTTTATTGATTGAATAAAAAAATTTTAAATTTCATTCATCAAATTAAATTTTTAGACATATACAATAATTGGTAAATAATTTTTTTTATTCAACTCTTAAAATCAAATTTTAGATTAATTATCAATTTGTTATTCATATTAACGAATACCATTAGTCATTTCTTTCTGAAATTTATATTATTTGATTATAAAGTATTTAAAATTTTAAAAAATTATTTTATAGATTTAAAAACTTTATAATTAGGTTATATATATATATATATATATATATATATATATATATATATATATATATATATATATATATATATATATATATATATTCAATTTTATTTGTTAGTTAACCATTTAAATTAATTTTTTATTAATTTATAAGACTTAATTATATTCAATTAAAAATATTGGATTTAATTATACTCAACAAAAATCTAAAATGGTCTGAGTCTAATTTTACAAAAGAGAAGTTTCAATTTTGATTTCACTTGCACCTTTGGCTATACTAGTGCTTGATGGTTAATGGCATATATATATATATATGATGTTACATTTTTTTTAACTATTCTTTTTTATAATTATCTCTCATATCTGATAGTTATAAAAATTTCAATTAATTTGAATCAAATTAGTAAACCTTACAAAAGGGATAAAGCTTTTCTTCTGTTTTTGACTATTTATTTTAAATTTTGAGAAAGAATTTTTCTATTCTACGGTATTAAAAATAAAATACATAGCAGCTTTCAGTGTCATGAAAATAAATAATTATCATTTAATTTCTCAACCATAGGCTGTAATTTCAGTTAAAAAAAAAAAGACATAGGCTTTAATTTGCGCTGTTCAACTAAAGATATGTATCCTGTTTACTTTTTATCAAAAGGGTTTTTAAAGGAGACAGATCATTATGAAACTGTAATAAAAAGGGAATAGAGAAGATCAAGTGAGTCATAGGGAAAGTTTATTGGACATGCAAAGAAGTTATATAAATAAAATAAATATATAGCGAAAAAAGAAAAAGCTGCTAATTATCAGATTCTGAAGAGAAAGAAAACAAATTAATTATGTTTGATGTAAGAAATAAAGGTAACAAAAAGAGCAGGCTTTAAACATTCCAACACACTTGCTATTGCATGAAAATGAGCTGAGTCTATAGTGTTGTAGCCGACTCCTTTTGCTGTTCCTCTACCGCGTGGTGCGTTGATGTTATACTAAGTATATTATATATAGTGTGACAGTTGCATCAACATGCAACTTTTTTAGTGTAGTTTCTTTGGTTAAATGTACGGATAATTACCTAATTTTACATTTATTTTATTTTTAATATTAAAATTTAATTTATTTTTTTTAATTATCTAATTTTAATTTAAATATCATTCGTCAATAATTTGATGATGAGATGATGATATAGCAGTCGATAATAAAATATTTTAAAAATATTTATCACATTATTCATGATATCAGTATCCTTTTTAAAACAAAATCAAAATTAGATAATAAAAAAAATATAAATAAAGTTTGAAAATTGACATTATAATTAAAATTTAAAAAATTGATAATTAAACATGAGTGACATACTAAATATTTTATGAATACTATATTGTTTATTGTCGAATCATTATCACGTCACTAGATCATTCACGGATAATACTTAAATTAAAATTAAGTACTTAAAAAGAAATAAATTAAATTTTAATACTCAAAATAAAATAAATATAAAATTTGATAATCACTCATCCATTTAATCCGTAATTTCTGGCTCTACCCCCACCACATCTCAAAACACATATATGCATGAACTATTAAATTAATTAATGCACTTTATTTTATTTTTTTTCCTTCTCTTTTCTGGTGTTTGATCCCGAGGTATATTCGAGAAAGGTACGGGACTGTGGGTTGACAAAGATCCTCTGGCTTTCGTAATATATGTGAATGTGTTGCTGGAGAGACTAGAGGAAAAAAAGACATAATATTACACAGTAGCTAAAACATTTGTATTGGCACAGTGATGATGGTCTGGTCAATTATTGATTTTAAAGAGGGATAGATCAATAAATTAAGAGATGGGTACTGCCTTAATTTAGTGCTCCACTATTTACCATATTGGGGTTGGATATGATCCCTTTCTCTTCTGTAAAATTGCATAGATATCTGCTCTAACTATAAAATATAGTGACTGTAATTCATGGAATTCTTATCTCTTCTGTATTATAGTTGAAAATTGAAAATCATCAGTTAACCATTGTATGCATTCAGAATATTTATTTACTCTACCAGTACCTGTTCATTTTCTTTTATATATATATATATATATGAATTTTATATCATAATAGCTAAATTTCTTTTTTCTTTTTGAAGCAGAACTAACTGAAGTTTGTGCTGGCTAAACTAAACCACATAATGACACAGAGAGAAAGCTTAGCAATTTGTAGAAGTTCAAAGTTTTTTATTTATGCCAATATCCTTAAGTTCTAAGAAAATTTATTTATTTAATAACTAATTAGAATTTTTTTATAATCAAATAGTTAAAAGTGTGGATATTTAGTTGTAAATAATAGGGTTTGAACTTTCATCCCTTTTTATTTTTTCCTTTCCAATAGAAAATTAATTAAGCTACTTAAAAAAAAAAAAAGTATAGATTAATCCGTTAGTTCAAAAACAAAAAGTATAATTAGCTAGTGACCGACATTTATATTTGGTGTGGGATTATGAGAACAAGAATTGGAGTTGGGATCAAGACAATTTTAGCATTTAAACTTTATAAAATTTTACAATTTAATGTATTAACTTTTTGTTTATAAATATAATTCAGTGTGAAAATCTGTAAAAAATAACAATAAGATATATATAGTAGATTATTAACAAGTTGCCTTTAAAAATATGTTATTTCATAATTAAAAGACTTTATTATCCCTAAACTCAAATAATAATAATAATAATAATAATAATAATAATAATAATAATAATAATAATAATAATTTATTATTATTATTATTTTAAATAAAATTAATTTTATTTTTATTTATTTATAGTTTGTCTCATAATTATTTTTAGTTAATAAAAATAAAAAAATTAAAATTATTTAGAGGTACAAATTTAGCTATCATCATTTACAAAATTTTTAATTAATGAAAATGTAAAATTAAAATTTTCAATTTTTTCTTTCTTTCTTTCTTTCTATTTAGCTTGCAATTTTTAATAAATTTAATTAAATTTATTGAAAATTAATTAAATTAAAATTTTAGTATTATAAAATTAGTGGTTTGAATATATTTATCTTAGTAAAAAAAAACATCTTTTAAATCCTCTAGAAAAAGAAGTTGATTGTTTTTATAAATATATATTTTGTAAATTTATCATAATTTATACAAAGAAAAAATGTACTATTGTTTTCTAGTAGAAAGGTAAATTTAAATAATTATCATAGATAATTTGGTCATTTTTTCTACATAACATGTTGTAAACACTTTATTGTTATTTTTTTTATAGGTTGCAATACTTAGTTGTTAAAAAAAATAGTTTAAACATTAAATTATTAAATTTTGAAAAGTTTAGACATTAAAAATGCTTTTATCCCATAATTGTAAGTAAAAGAGTAATTAAGTGATAACTTATTTTTAAGAATATTTTAAAATATAGGATTCAAATTCTATCATCATCAATTTAAAAGGGAAATTTGTCACTTGTTGTGCACCACTTATTGTATAGTCAATTGATATCTAGATCATATGATATGCCTATTAAAAAAAATTGTTTAATTAATATTTTTCATAAATGGAAATTTTACACTCCACTTATTAGAGTAAATAACATAAACATCTTTAACTTAAATGGTTACTTTTTATTAATGAAATTTTTAACTTAATTTAATATTTATTCAAATATACAACACGTTTCATGAAATAAAGAAAATTCTAAAACATTTTAAATTTTGTTTTTACATTGAGAAATGGCGAAACTTAAAAGTTTTGTAAATAAACTAATTTGACTTATACACACGCTTGTTCTATTCTAAATGATTTACAATATTTTTTAAATTCCAAATGCTTAATTATATTCTTTTATATTTATTTATATTTTTTCTATAAGACAATAGGAATGTAATGACTTTTTTTTATTTACTAGAATGGTTCATTTATGTTTCTATTATTTAAAATATACGATTCTATTTTATTAAGTAATCACACTCTATTAATCACACTATTAAAAATTCTCTGTCCTAAGATCATATAAAAATATACAGATAAATCCAAATTAATTAGCCACTGAATCATATATTAATTAATATCTAAAATTAAAATTAAAAATTTTAGTTAAAATTTTTGAAAAATATTTTTTTGATTAGAGTTTTAATCTCTTTAAAATAGTTTATTTTTATTGTTTAAAGATAAAAATATTATCGTATATAGAAATACCAAATTCATAAACATTAATTCATTTTTTAAGAAGTAGAAAGGCTTGCTAAACAGAAAAAAAAAATACTTCTTTTTCTCAATTGTGCATTCTTTTCGAAAAATTTAACTTGAATAAGTTAAAGAAAAAAAGAAAAAAGTTATTGCCACGGGAGTATAGCATACGTTATACAAATTAAAGTTTTCTATTAACTAGCTAGTAACTATTGAAATCAACTGTCAGCGAGTTATTTTTATTTAAATTAAATTTTGGGTTTAAATTTCAGTATATATAATTATATATAATTATTTATTAATGAACTTTTATTATTATTATGGTCCTACTCAGATTGTATCAAATTAATTAAACTCTAATAAACTCTAAATACTGATGATTTAAATCCAAATAATTTTTATTAAAAAAATATTAATTTAGCATAAGCTATTTATGTCATATAATATTTAGCTGCAAAATTAATGATCATAAGCGTAAAAATTCTCATTCATTCTACATCAATTAATATTAGTGAAATTTATTATTTAAAAAAGAGAAGTTTCTCATAATAATATGTCTTAAGAAAAATCTTACCCCTTTCTTTTTCTCCTTTTTTTATCTCTTATTTTTTGATAAAAAAAATCATTTTTAATGACAATCAATCATTGTTAAATAACAATTGTTATACCATAAATTCTTATTCATACAACAATATGGACCAACGATTCATCATATGTATGAATAAAAAAAATATATATATTTTTTCACGTCAAACATAGTTAACTTCTCTCTTTTTACTTGTAAAGTTAATTGATAAAAATTATGCAGATTTATTGATTTTCACCTGCATATTCATTGAAAATCAATGAATTTACAGGTGAAAATCAATAAGTCTGCTGCAGGTTCATTAACCTTTATCTGCAGGTTCAATGAACATACAAGTGGAGATTAATGAACCTCCAGCAGACTCATTGACCTTTCCCTATATGTTTATTTATCTTTACCTATAAGTACCTTTTAAGGGTGTCACCTGCTATTTCACGGTTGATTTTTTTTCTTTCACACATTTACTACTTTTTTCAATTTGTGTCTACTATTATACATGTGCATGTCCTGCAACGTTTATACCATCATTAATTATCTTTTTCCCAAACGAAGAAAAAAAATATTATATCTTGAAATGGTAAAAATCTTGAAAATCTCTATCAAATTGTATCTTCTTCTACATTAGTAGATGCAAATAAATTCACTTAGATTCATCCCATCTTTGCTATTTAAGAAACTGAGGAAATGCAAAGAATGAGTGGAAGATGGTTTGGAATTGAAAGAAGAAGAGACAAAGAAGAAGAAAGCGTTCGATTTTCAAGCTTCGACATGGTAGCTATGGTGTGGCGATCGATCAGAAAAGAAGAAAGGAAGATAGATCGGGATGAAATCAAATAAGAAGATTAAGTCAAATCGAAGTTGGTATGCAATGGCTACGATATCAACAATGCAATAGAGGAAGAAGGAAGCATTAAAAAAAAAAAAACAAAATCATGAATGAAGGAAGAATTAAAAAAAAAAAAAAAAGATGTGTTGTTCAACACGTGTGATAGACCCTTAATCCATATTGCAATATAGATAGGGCTCCACGATATAATTTGCAGTTAAATAATGGTGATCCCTTTTATTATTTCTTTTCAATTTATTTATTTTATTTTATTTTATTTTTTTCATTTAATAAATATAAATGTGTTTTTTTAAGTTGTTGAATTTTTTTTATGGAGTTAATACCCATTATGGAATTTGGTTGTTTCTCCATTTGAATATTTTTTTATTGAAAAAATTATATTGATATTTTTGCAATTAAACTCATTTATAAATTAAAAATTAATTTATATATATAGTTGATTAAAGTTATTAAATGAAACATATGAATTATCGAGATGCATATCAAAGAGTTCTATTAACATAATTGAGAATAGAAATAAAAAAATTTATGATTTGAGTGAGATTTTATTTTACTACTTTTCAATTGTATTGTTATTTATATATTTTTTTAATCAGGTTATAAAAGAAGAGATGTTACTATGATGTGCAATTATTTTGTCTGTTAACTTTTCAAATTATAAAAAAATCACGAATTTTAAGCAAAAATTAAAAAAAGAAATTTGAAAATGATTAGTTAAAATGAAAAATCTGAAATTTAAAACAGAAAATTAAGCTTATTACTAAGCTTCACTATATTCAACTAACAACTCGAGCTAAATATCAACAACAATTTTCATTTTCTATTCAGTAAACCCATTATATGATGATATGCTTTTTTTTTTTTTTTTTATAGACAAGATAATCTTAGAGATCAACGTTTTTGCATACGTTTCTGATTAAAAATAGATCATAAAGTTTCCATCCATACTTAGAATTTACATAAATTTCTATAAGAATAAAAAACTATATATATATATATATATATATATATATATATATATATATATATATATAAAGTTGAATCTTAAAGTTATATATAAAGTTGAATCTTAAAGTTATTAAGTCAAAAATTTGATAAGTATCTATTTTCATATTTGAATATTCACCCTAAAATCTAATGTGTCAAATTCTTAAAAATTCTGATTTTTATTAAAAATAATATATTTATTATAGTTTTTAGTATTATTTTTTAACAAAAACATTAAAAAAATTTATATAATATGTATTTTTTAATTTTACATATTAAATGCTAAACTTTAAAATCATTAAGTCCAATTTTTTACAAGTATCTCTTTTCATAATTCATCATTCATTCATAAAAATTTACATGTTGAATTCTTAAAATTCATAATATTTTAATAAAAAATCATTTTTTAGAAAAAAAAAAGTTTTTTATTCCATATTTAAGCAATTTGTGTATTATAGGAATTATATTTATTAAATAAATGTACTAACCTCAAACACTATTATATATCAAACACTCTTATATATATTTGCACCCTTCAAAAGTAGAGCCTCCCGTAAGTGATTTTTTTGGTTTTTTTTTTTTAGTATATTTGTTGATGATTTATAGATTTGTTTATTATGTTAATCTCTAATTTATGGAGCTTTCACTTTTGTTGTATTTTTAGATGGGAAAATTAAGCCATGGAGACAAAATTCAGCGTGACAAATTGATAATTGTTCCTCAACTTTTGAAGTGAGGTATTTTCAATTTTAACTTCTTTCTGTTGTTGCTTTTGGCAAATATATGTTTATTTGTTTAGTTTTGTTCAATTGCTTATCATGAATATAAACATGTCTTTATTTTCTATTTAACTTAAAAAAAGTAGTATTCATTTTTTATTTTTTTCTCATATTTTATTAAATTTTCAACATTCAATATTATTCAAATTTCAATTGAATTTTTGCTCATGAATTGCTTGAGCTTTTTTATTAGCTTAATTTATGCAAAATTTCTAACTGAAATTTAGTAAAACAGGGAGAAGAATTATAAGATAAAGGATGAGAATTTGGAGAGAAAATATAAAGAAGGACAAAAAAAAAATTGCATCATGATTTAGTTCACTCCAAATTTGACGTAGAGATTTTTTGTACAATTTAATTTTTTTTTTTGGTTAAAAATAATTGTGATGCATATTTTGTTTTGTTTTTTGTTTTTTTTTTCTTTTTTATTTTATATTACAGAAAAACAGGAAAGTTTGTTGATTAATAGTCTATTCGAGTAGTAATTATCAATTAAAGGTAATTAATTTACATTGTATAGTTTATATTTTTTGTATGTTGCTTTATGTTTGTCACCTAATATGTTTATTTTTAAACTGAACTTGTGATTTTATTTTTTTTTTTGAAAGAGAAACTTGTGATATTTTAGGTGTACAAATTGCTGGGTTTTTTTACCTTAATTATATTTGGACCTTACAGGTAGTGTTTAATTTGTATAATTGGATGCTATGATTGGTGGCATATGTTGAATATGATTTTTTAATATTATAGAAAAGGATAAAGATGATGATCTTCTTAAAATAGCTTTTTTTTTTTTATTATAAAATAGTAGATGAATGAAAGGAAGTATAACACCTTTTATATTGTTGTTTCTTTAACAATAATTTTATTTTATTTATTTTAATTTTTATCTTTTTTTTTTTGTTTTGTTTTAAACTATTGCAATAATTTTATAAACTATTTAATTAATTTATATTTTTTAATTTTATTGAAAATATTAATTAATTATTTTAAAAATTTATATTATTTGTAATTTATGCAATGTGTATATTGATGACTAGATCAACTTAATAAGAAACTATATTTTTTTCTATAAAAAATTTTATATTGGTGATATAAATGTGAAAAGTTAATAATTTTTTAATAGTATTTTATGGTGCTCACATATTATTACCATCATAACATAATTATTCATTACTATGTTTTATATATATATATATATATATATATATATATGTTGATTATTTTTAAAAATAAATAAAACATAACAATGAACATATAAATAAATAGAAATTTACCTTTTTCAGTTCTATATTGGTTAATGAAATAGTTGAAATTTTATTATATTTTATTCTTATAAATAAATATAAATAACCTTAATAGTATAACTGTAGAACCTACGTAATTAGTTTATCATTTTTATTTTATTAATTTAATTATTATAGCTGAATTTATTTTATATGGTTTGTAGTTATATTTTATTAAAATTCTTTAATTAATACTTTCAAATCTATTTATATTTTAAAAATATCAAATAAAATGTATATTAATTTACAGTTCATGCATCACGCAGATGCACAACTAGTTATATGATTAATTAAGAATAAAATTAAAAAATTTTAAGTGATTTCGTTAATGCAAATTGAACAAATTGAAGTTAATCCAACAATAATTAACTTTGAAATTCGATAATCATAACCAAAAAAAAAATCAGTAATAAGTTATGGAATTAACCCCAAGATCAATCCATCTTTAATAAACTAGTCTGAGGAATATAATTAATTCATGGATTAAAGAAAGAAAGCATTGATATGTATAAAGTAAATTATAAATGAAAGTCAAAATGTTTTAATTCACCTGACCAGACTTGACCTATGTCTATTAAAGAGAAGCCAAAACTGCCATACCCACTCTTTATTTAGTTAATGTCCAAATTATAAAAATTAAATTATAATATAAAGTACATAAATGCAAGTTTTATCATATAATCTCTTTTACTTTTGTTTGTAATTTCTGGGTCCAGCTGTGTAACCATTTTAGGTTAAGCAATAGCAGCATGGGGCCAAGATGTAGCTCCAATGGTTAACATTTTGGTATCACAATTGCAAGCAAGTAGTGCGCAGTTTGCAGCAGTCCAGCATAACCTATTGCTTTGAGTAGTCTGTACATAATTTTAGGGCTAGGGTTAGGGCTTACTTTGATTTTCTTCTTATATAATATCTATATATATATACATAAAACAATCTGTCTCTTCTATAGCTTTCTACTCATGTGTATTGAAGCTCTGCTCATGAGAATGCATATACATAACATATTATCAAATCTTACCCTACCATTCTCTTACAGATTTTATGCACTTTTAAGCACCAGGAACCCCTCATCTTAACTTCAATATATATATATATATATATATATATATATATATATATATATATATATATATATATTGGTTCCAGGTTTCAGGCTTCATTAAATATTTTCTCAGTATGGGTATAATCATAAACAATGGCTTTTAAAGTCATAGAGTCTCTTTAGCTATATAGCTTTAGATTAATAACTCTGCAAAACTATGAATAGTCCAAGACAGAAAGAAACAAAGATTATTAATTGGAAGTAAGCATTGAGAAATCTAAAATTGATACAAAGTAGAGTTCAACTAATTCAGGTTATCATGATCATCTGCACACAGAAATCTAATCCGTCTCTGAATCTTAAGCAAAGCAGCCCCTCTGTCTCTAGCTCTCGGCCCCTCTTTCTGCGTTTTCTTCATAACAATAATTAGGATTGTTTTTCATTAAGAATCTTGTTCAAATTAATTAACTTTACAAAAAAATTGTGTATGCAGAGCCAGGCTTAGGAAGGGTTTTTTTTTTCTATTGCATGATTGATGTAGCGGAAACCTAAAATAAATGGATAACTATCGTTTGTCGTTGATTCGTGCATGAATGACTATCAAACAACATTCTATAACTTATTAATTCATTGAAAATGCCAGAAAATATATATTAATATTCGTTAATTCACACAAAAAAATACCAAAAATTGGAAGAAAATTAGAATTTAAATTATCAAATTCGAAAAAACTTTTTAAAAACTAAAATTTAAAGCACTAAACAATAGATTTTGAGCTTGAATCCGTCATTCTACAAGAAAACCATATAATATTATTATGGAGCTCTAAATCAATTTCAATTTAATATATTATGCATTTCGTTGTTCAATGGGATTTGAAAGTTAAAACCATTTGAAGGTTAACTGTACATCTTGTCTTCCTTTCCAAAATCCAAACTTTCTAAATAAGTTAATTCGAATCAATCTAGATATTCTTTTATGAAGTCCATTCAGGTTTATCTAGATTAATGGAGGGGATTTAATTGAGGTACGTATAAATATCATATCATTGAGATTGAAAAAAAAAAGTCTTCAATTAGGCCTATCTGCAATTAAATGAGTGGTTAATTACTTTCTTTGCCCTCAATTACGTATGTGATTTTCTTTTTCTTTTTTCCTACTTGAGCATGGCTTGACAAGATTGAGGGCTCCAAGTATTGGTTTCTGTTCTGATGCTTTTAAAAGATACCCAACAAAAGCAAAATTTAGTTAAATCAACTATAAGGTAAAAAAGATGTCAGCAACTAGGAACAAACCCTATTTTAAATTCCTCACTTGTAGACCTTGAGGTTTTGTTTGTTCTGATACAGACATGATTTATATACTAAATTCTGCAGCATTTGTTACATTTGGTGTTCGATTACAGTGGTTTTGTTGCATTAAAGAAAATTTATAACTGGACACCTGAAATTAAGTTCTTCATAGAGCATTTTGTTGTGATAAAGATGAATGGATAAGAAAACACCACTTCTGGTTCTTTATGTTCATTAACATCTTTTCTACTGTATAGAGAGGTCAGGAAAAGAAATATGAAGAGTTGCTGATTATAATAGAAATGCATTCAAAGCTTCCATCAATTAATATTGTTAATACAACAGGAAGAACAGGTTACAATGCTAAAAAGGAAGAGATCCACTAGTACATTTTCTTGACAGGTTTTGATAGTATCAAGCTAAGCAAGAAATTTCCAACGCAAAATTGTTGTATCCAATACAATCCTAATTTTTATCCAGTTTTCTTTTATATTAATGAACTTCAAGCAGGTCGCGCTTTACTTTTCCTATGTAAGCCGTGAAATTCACCTCTTCATTTTAAAAAATACAAGCCTACTTTCTTTCTATATCATTGACTTGCATTGTGCAAACATTACAAGAAATATGTTGAATAATTCAAGAAACTAAAAGATGCTTCCCTAATCTTGTGTGGAGTGTGAGTGTGTGAGATGTTAAGATAGAAGAATTGAAATCCTCATGGCTTCTTTTGGTCAAGGATAATAATTGAAGGCACAAACAAGAACGCAAGAAGTCAAGCTAAGAGAAAAGGAAAGGGAAGAAGAAGAAAAAGCAAAACAAAAGATTAAAAAAAGATACTATAAAAGAAAGTAATAAATTTTTTTTTAAAGAAATAAAAATGGAATGTCATGCAAAATGAACTACAAATGCAAAAAGGAGTTAGGAACTTTCAGTTGAAATCTAAGTCCTTGTCCCACATAACAAGCTCAAGTCCCCTTCCTGTCACAGTTGGGTGGATAGTACAATTACACCAACACCAACACAAAACCCCCTCCAATCCCCTATTTGCTTCAAGCCAAACTAGCTGAGAGTGTGAATGAGCTCAGAAAGCTGCCCCAATCCCTGTACATAAACCAAAAAACTTCTCACTCCATTTCTTTTCTTTTCCTTTGCATGACCCCATTTGTCAGTTTTGTTAGGTCCCTCTCTTTCTCTCTGGGTGCCGTGTCAAACCAGATAAATATACTTTCAATTTGATCATTGAAAGAAAAGAAATTTATGTAATTATCAAATCTTTAAAACCCATCTTGAAACCGATTGATCGATGGAGGAGGATCCAAACGCTGCTGCTGTGATCCACCACTCCCTCCTCCTCCTCCTCCTGCTGCATAGCTCCTTCCCCAATTCAACCCTTCTTCCTGATTGCTCAGTGACCCGTCTTTCTCTGATCCTCCACGGCTAGAACCCCCACCGAACCCACCATGTCCTACTGGTGCACCAATGCAAGTGTAACTTGATTCTTGATGAGAAGAGCCCATGTTGTAGTTGATAGGGTATGTCTGCGACGAGCTACTGCTGTTAAGGACATGGCCAATGTAGTAATCATTAAGGGGTTGTTGAGGATATTGCGAGGGATATGAAGGAATGCGAGATGGAGATGTGTATAGATATGGTTGATGAGGTGGTTGTGGTGGTGCAGGTTGTAAGATTGATGATGAAGATCCAGTGAATAGTCTCGGTTGGTATACTGATCTGTATGGATCTACAATGTTGCTTGTTGGATGGTAGGTTCCTGGTCCAATCGGATGGCAGCTGCTAAGATTAACATTTTTACTTTTAGTTTTATCAAACAAATAGAAGATCGATGATGCATAATGCAATTGGTTGGTGGGTGGTATGCTGATCATAAATGATTTTTAGAATTGAACTGAACTCAAACAGTACACGCATGTCTTTTGGTGCAATGCAACACCATAAAAGGATCTTTTTCGTTGATCAGACTTCAAGAAAGTAGAGGAGCGTTAAATTATGAGCAACTCAAAACAGCAAATGGGCCAATTGATTTTTTATCATCTTAAGAAAAAGGGTATGAAAATGGGTGTAGAAAAAAAGATTAAAAGAAATGGTGATGCGCATTGGGTGATGTACGTACCCTAGATGAGGCCCTTGAGCAGCTAGGGTATCACTGTTGAAGACCAACTGGCGAGCACGGTTCAGTGTCTCTGTCTCCCTCTCTGAGCAGCCAACGACACAAATCAAATCAAACATCAAATCAAAATAACCAACAAATATTAAACAAAATAAATAGAAGAAGAAAAAAAATTTTCCCACCAAGAATTTCAACAATACACCTAGTTTTCCTCGAGACTGATCATATGATATGACCACGCTAGCTACTACTGTTGATTTTTTTTTCATGGCAAATCAAATCATTGTAAATAACAGCCGCTGCCCATTGCCTCCATAACTCTATATATTAAAAACATTTTCTTTCAAGTAAACAAGTATCAAGAATGTTAAAGATAAGATGAACAAGAGTCTGAAAGAAGGATAAAGAGAAAAAGAGTTATTGCCTTGTCTATGTCGGTTCATGTGGCCTCCAAGAGCTTGAGATTTGCAGAACTTAAGGGAACAAAACCTACATTCGTAGACTTTACCACACTCATCTGTCCCATCCTTAGCGCCGCTTTTCTTTTTCCTATAGCCTGCTAACACAAAGCAACCAATTAGAGCAACTTCGATGAGACCATTCCTAGCACCTCCCCTAAACCCCAACCCAACCCTACTTTCTCATATCTTGATTTGATTAAAATAAACAAACATCAAGCTGTTTAATTCAAAACCCCCCATTTTTTCTTGTTAGCTCCTGTTCCATTTCTTGCACCTGTAATTTTTTTTTTCTTTTCAGCTTCACAACACCAAATGGAATTAATTTGACACACATTTCGTAGCCAAGAACAACCTACCACATTGATCACCTTCAAAAAGTTGGACTAAAGAATTAATCTTTCTTCCTTTTAACTGAGACAACCATTTTTGTAGTATTTAACTAAAACAAAACAAAAGAAAAAATTGCACATACCAGCTGACGGAGAGCCGTCATCAAAGACTTGTTTACCATCTCTAGAACTATAATCATCAGGCAAATTGTTGAGGTCTAATGGGTTCCTTTCAGGTCTCCTGGCAAAACAAAAAAAAAAGGTTTAATAAAACAAACAAAAATAATTCATTATAATAGTAGTAGCAACAGCATTAGTAGTAATAAAAGAGAGTAAGCAATTAAATAACACTGAAGCATAGTAAAGGTGGACAAAAAAGAAGTAGTGTAAAGATGAAGAAGAAAAGAGGGGTTGTGGTGGGGAGACCTACATGGTACCGACAGAGAAAGACAGAAGAAGGGTAGTGAAAAATATATATATATATAGAAATTTTTTTTTTGATGTTATGAGGTAAATATCAGATGAGAATATGGTAGATAAGTAAAGCTTTAGAAAATTATAAGACTTGCAGTTTGAGACTGCAATATAGAGGCTAGTTGGAGTGAAGGTGGAGAAAAAAAAGAAGAGCTTTGAGAGTTCTCTATCAGTTAATCTGCCAACCCTTCTGGACTTTTATATCTCTATCTCTCACTCTATTTGAAAGAGAGGAGGGGACAGTGTGGTCTCGTGACTTTAAAAAGGGTGGGGTGGGGGTGAGTGCGAGAATTGAAGAGGCCCGCCTGGTGTGGGTGGGGCGTGGTTGGGAGCTTATGTAATATGTATGTATGTATATGTATGTTCTAAAGTCACACACACAGAGACACAGACACAGACACAGGTGCTTTGTGTCATTTGGTTAGGAAGTGAAAGGGAAGTGAGGCCTTTAGAGTAACTGGAATGGGGCTAGGTCTACTGCCCTAGAAACTAGCAGTATCGTGTTCAATGATATGATGATATAATATATATAATAATCAGAGGTAAGAATAAAAAGGTTTACTTATCATCTTTAATCCATTAATGTCCTTTGCATATATACCTTCCAGCATTAATTAAAGCTGTGCAATTGCCCTACAAATATGCTGATGCTATATGTATATATTTCTGCTCTCTGCTCATTATGTTGATAGAAAGGCAAGGGCAAGTATTGCTACTGCTACTGCTACTATGATTTTTTTTTTGAAAAAAAAAAAAAATTTATGTATGTATGAATATAAATGATGGTATGATCCCCATATGCAATTAGAAGGTGAGAAGGGGCTGGAGGGGTGCGTTGGGGTGGGCATCATTAGTACTCCTGGAATTGCCACGGATCATGGAAGTGTAACCATCAGTGTCTAATTGTTAGGGTTGTGTGAGATCTAAGGCGGAATGTATAGTCTCAATAAACCCCACACACATGTGTTGTTTTATTCTTTGGAACAGCCTGCAGCTGCTTCCAGCTGATCTTCATAGTCATTATCAATCAATCTGAATAAATATTTCTGAAACAAAGTTACATTACAATACCCCTTTTTCATTTCTTTTCAAGAAATCTATCAATCTTTATCTTCTTCTTTTTTCTGAAATATATATATTTTTTACATTGACAAGTCATTTTTCATTCAAACACATACACATTTATGCATGTATAATTAATTGAGACAAGGGTTGAGCTTCTTTTTGGAATTTTTTTTTTTTTATTTTGGTTACTATCATGCTATTCATGAAAATGTTTTGAAGGATCATGCTAGCTACTAAACAGTTAGGTTGCTTTTAGCCTAGCTATCTGCTGCTGCTTCTTTCACCCTGTAGCTAGTGTGTGTTGTTCTTGAAAATTAATGACACCCTTATAGCAGCATACGTAGAACAACCTCATTGGGTTTTCAAAGAGGCAAATTAAAAGCAGGTGCTTCATATAGATACTTTAATACATATAAATAAACAAAAAATTTTGGACCACTCTATAAATATATATGTGTGTATCTTCTCTGGCCCTTGACTTGATGGTATTGATTATGATTAACATAACATATTTGTATGGCCAGGCCAAGCAAGCAGGCAAAGGCCATGTATGCCCAAACATCTGAAATTTTTCTTACAAGTATTTGGATTATTACTTTTTAAGTGGTCCATCCCCACCTTATGTCCACTAGTTATCCACTAAGTACTAACGTTTCCAACATCACATATTTACCATTTTCGATCACAAAGTACTATGTTTAATTACATTATGTTCATTAATTTATTTACTTAGATTTTCTTATATCACAAAAATTTCACTCAAATGGATGCAAATTGAAAATTGATGCACGTTTTTTGTCCTATGATTTTGTTAGTGAGTATCTGATATAACTACTCGACAACAACTAGTTAATTTGTTATAATTATAATAAAATATCTTGTCAAATTTTTGAATGAGTAACTGATAATTATTAGAACGTTGAACTAGCAACGTATTAAGGAAATTTCTCGTTTATCATAATTAAAATGGAAAAAGGTGCATTTAAGCTCTTAATATTTACCCCATGGAGTGGATAAGTCCTTAATGATTTTTTTGAATCAAAAGAGCACAGAATCATATTTTTTGGGTGTTTTAAGCTCCTTTATTTCATGACAATTAAGAGCTCTATTAGCTCCTGCTGACATGGCCCTTTTTTAACTAAAAAGAACAAAAAAAAAAATTATTTAAAGTTCCTTTTGACATGGCAAAGTAGTTGAATTCCCTCCCAGCAAAATCATCATTTTCCCTCTTTCACCACATCATAAACCCTAAAAAAAAAAAATTGAGCTCCCTAATGCAGAGTAATGGCATCGTCTTCCTGTTCATCAAATTGAAGCATGCCCATTAGAAGCAACATGGAAATTAATTATGAAGAGCCGATGAGATTTTGTAGGTGCCACATTAGGAGATCCAAATTAATTGCTCCAAGATGGACATCTTGGACATATGAGAACCCTAGAAGGAGGTTCTATGGATGCCGAAATTAAGAAGTGAGTTTCCACCTTTGTTCTTATTTGGTTGATTATTGGAAAGTATGAATGGTCCATTTTATTTAATTTTTGTTTGAATTTGCAGGTTAATGGATGTGGTTTTTTTCAATGGCACGATGAACCTGATTCTAAGAGAGTTAGGAGGTTGTTGAATGAAATGAAGTTAGAGAGGAGGATGCTGCTAGCAAAGAACAAGAATTTAAAAGAAATGGGTAAAGGTGTATCAAGTTTTGAGTCAGAAATCGAAGAGTTATGGGATGAGCTGATGAAGTTGAAGAAAGAAAATGTGACAGAGCTTGACATTAGCATGGAAGAAGATGAGAAAAGCTTATATTGTTGCTTATGTATCTTGGATGTTGTTAATTTTAATGTTTATAGTGTTTCAGTAGCTAATGTGCAGAAAAATAGTTATGGTTGTAAAAGAGGAGCTACTTGTATATGCTTCATGATTTTGCTAATTAAATGGGAAGGAATGGTCAATGGTAGTATTTTACATCATGTTGTGTGCATTATCTACTTTTTGGCTTAAAATAATGCTAATAACTATTGAATTAATTAGTAAAAGAAGTACTAAATCTGCTAGCATTGACAGAAATCAAGAAAATTTAACTTTTGCCATGGCATTGAACATTGATAGCAAAATGAAAATGTTCACAACTATCACCTTAACTTTAGCTTAACTAATACACCAACTAAGTAAAATGTTAAGCAAGTATTCAAAATAAGAGTTTTTTTGTTACGACCCAAATCGAGAGTCATGACCGGCGCTAATGAATGAGAATTCTTTCAAATTCGAAACCTATAGCAAGCCTTAAAAATAAAAATAAAAAATATGCAATAAATAAATACACCATAATTAAAACTTAAATCAATATAAAATAAATACTCGATGTTATATCATAAAATTAAATATTATACAATATTCAGAGAAAAGTCTCTGACATTAAAATAACATTCTACAGATACTAACACTACTACTATAGTTTTTTAGAATACAATAAAAGTCAGATAAGCAATTTACATAAACTAGTCGAGGCTGAAGAAGTCCAACATATGGGTCTACTAGTGAGGTTTGAGAAAAAAGAATCTTCTATAAAAATAAACAACTGAGAGGAGTTAGATCTCACTGAGTGAATTATTATATTATATATACATGCACCTTCTAATGTCATATGCAATCAAGCATTAGTATATATATATATATATAAGCATTTCACATAGATACTGAAATCACTTTTATGTATAATTAATGTTGAAAAACATTTATTTGGATGAAGGATCAAATAGAACCCTAATAATACGCAACCTTAATAAAAAATATCTCTCTAGCCACACAGGCTCACTTAATTCCAAATTAATTCTCTTATTCCATTTTGGACAGTAGACTGGCCCCGAGACACCAAGTCAACTGATCTCCAACAGTCTTGCTATCAGTGTGATTAGCCTTGAGACACTAAGTCAACCGAGCTCCAGCAGTTTTACTGTTAATGTGATTGGCCCCGAGACACTAGGTCAACCGAGCTCCAGCAACCACACTACTCAATCACATCAATCTCAAATAATCAATCAAATAAAAGTCACCTCAAGTGATTAAATAACTCAACCCTAAAATCTATCGCACGAGTATGTGCACGGTCTTAGTGTTGCCCATTAGATAGCACGTTCTATTGATATCCTTCAAATAAGATTCAATATACATATGGGAAATAAATAATGTATATTTAAACATAATAACATTCATAACATTGATATAAACCCTATATATACCAGAAATATACCGAAAATATACTAAGTATATTTCAAGTATATATATGATATATAAATCCAAAATCAACCATAAATATACTGAATATAAACCATGAATATACCACAAATATTCTAAGTACATATTGAAAATATAACATACATATATATTGAAATATACTAAAAATATACTGAAAATATACCTAACATATACTAAATATTTAATAAAAAAATTCATGTATAAATACATATTAAAAACACGAATACTTAATATTATGCATCCTATATGCGATGTATATATAAAATAATAACTCACAATTTTGCGCTCCTCAAAACTGGTTCGATGGGCCCGGTCCAATAGGCCTCAGCCTCGGCACAACTAGAAAATAAATAATAATAACAAATTATAATAAATCTACCTTTTACTTCTAAAGAAGACTCGATCTAGGAATACGAAACCCAGAAAATATGAAAATTCATAATCGAACCGATGTCACGTTTTACTAGAATTCTACAAAAAATTTGACAAAATCTCCTTTGTAAAACAGACATCTCTCTACTAAAAAGTAGAGTCGATCCTACAAGAAAAACACACTTCTAACATAGATAACTCAACACCTCAGGTTGGAATTCCGAACTGCATAATTCCCAACTGAGGTTCACAAATTCATCAAAAATACATTTAAAATAATAAATTTATTAAAAATCAATAAATCCAACATAAAATAGTAAAAAATCACTTTTATATATTCAAATAGCTTAAATAGCATAAATATATATTAAAAGTTATTAAAAATTCATTTAATCACCAATTTAGTAAATAATATATTATTAGAATATAATTTTCAAAAATTAGTATTAATTAGTTAAAAATAGTAAATAATTTATAAAAATCATTTTAATACTCTAAGTAATTCTAAAACCATCTAAAACATAATATTTATTTATAATTTTCACAAAATTACACAATTAACTCAATAATACAAAATATACATAATATAATTAATATTCTCAAAAATTATATAAATTCACCAAAAATTATTTTAAATATTCTAAAATTATTAACTCACATTACAAACACAAATTCAACTAAATTTTCAATAACAATAATCAATTAACATAATTATCAAAAATTCAATATTTAATATTAAAATAATAAAAAATTAACCAAAATTCAGATTAATTAAAAAAATTCACAAAAAATATATTTGAGAAGCTTGAGCTACAAAAAAACAACATTTATGAAGCAAGTTTTCATGAATCAACCTAAATCAAGTTCAAAAAAATTCAAAAACCCTAAAACACATAAACTAAAAATCGAAGATATCTAAAAATCTAGAGGTTTTAAGCTCAAACGAAGCTCGGAAATGGACTCACTGGATTAAGGACATTCAAAAGAGACTGGTTTGAAGGGATGGGTGGTCAGAATCTCGTCGACGACGCAAAGCTTCAAGTTTCAGCCTCTCCTATTTTCCGGCGATGCAGGCAGTGGCTGGTGGCATCGGACGACAGTTGGAGGGAAGGGGAAGCGGCGGTGGTCGTTGGTTGCAGGTGGGCGGCTCCAGTGGTGGCTGGATGTCGGTGACCGAGAGTGATGAAGAAGAAAAAGAAGAAGACTTTTGACCCGTTTTTTATTTTTGACTTTTATATTTTTTTTTTTATTTATGAATTTACTAAAATGCCCTCCATAAAATTTAATAATAATAATAACAATAACACTAACAATAATATTATTAACAATGATAATAATAACAATGATAATATTAATAATAATATTAATAACTTTAATATTATCAAATAATCCCACGTAAAAATAAATAATTCCTTAAAATAAAATACGTAAATAATATTAGTAATTAACAATAACAATATATGAATAAAATTTAAAATTATTAACACTGCATATTCCGAAATAATTATTTAAAATACTGGATCTTTACATTTGTTAAGCTAAATAAAGCAGAACTAACCAAAACACAAAATAACACTAAACATTATTTTAAACACTAAACTCCACCTAGCAGCAACATAACTAAACAACATCATTTAAGCTTCTTTATTCTTCTATTCCACTCTGCTCCTCAATTTCATTGTCATTAGCTGACCTTGCCTTTTTCCTAAGCATTTGTATATGAGCTTGACTTTCATGTTGCAACTACCTGCTTGTTATAGATGGTTTACCCTGCCATTGTAGACCTGGGCCACATAAGGGAAGATCAGTAGCAAATCAAACCTCAGCCCCATTCCCTAAGAAGTTGATCTTCCTAGTTGTGTTACTTGTAGATGATTGTGAACATTTTCTTTTCCTCAGTTCCCTTTCATTTAGAATTGGATATCTCAATTCCAGATCAGTGGCATCTATGTGCTTATGTCCAAATCTACTAGTATTACTCGAATCATATATTGTTGCATTTAACTGTCCAGGCTGCATCAAAAAATAAGACCATTTTAATTTTTAGTACATTATCAATATAAGTACCCACATGGCACCATAATAACAAGGGTACATTAGTGAAAAAGTCATAAATTTACATTATATGTACTCTTGCCTATGTTAATGTCAACATAGAGGCCATGTCCAACTTCATTTTATTTCCTTTTATCTCGGATGCACTACTCACCTAAGCTTCTTGCTGAAACATTAGTTGTTGCCCTTCCTTGAATAGTGCTAGGATCTTCAATAGCACTCAGTGTTCCTTGTGGACTATTGTCCCTCTCCCTTGGTTGTTCCTATTAAACAAATAAGGAACAACTATACACACTGAAACACCAAACCATTACACTAATATCACATAAAAAAAATATCACCAATCTAATTAAACAACAGATATCACCAATCCATATCACACCTAAGCAACTCAAAAAAAAAGAAAAAATAAATTTCTTTTCTTAAAGCACATAAATTTATGTGGTTTCCTTTTTTTGGACACTACCTTCTATTATGTCCTAACTCCTTACAGAGACCACACCTTTGCTTGATGCCCTTTTTCTTAATTTTCCTGATGCAATGTTGGTACTTAAAGGATTGGGTTTATTTGATGCTCTGACTCTCTTCAGTCTTGGCCTTCCACTCAGTTTCACCTGTGGAGGTGGTTCAATGGATTGGTACAATTCACACTTCATAAATCATTTCCCAAGCATAGGTTGGAGGGGTTTATAATATGCAGCCGAGTATGTGCTCTTTTGGTACCACTTCGAGATCTTTTTAAGGGGATCCATTTTAAAGTGGTACATTGCACAAATCCCATGTGAATATAGGATACCTGTTAAATCCCAAGCCCAATAAGTACATAGATGTTTATTAATGAAAATAATGTGATTATCTAACCCTTCGCCAAGCTCATAACCAACATCTCCATTGAAATCAACCTTACAACTAGCTGGCATTTCCTTATTTTATTTATACATAGCCATACAACTAGGGCTATAATCATTTATCCACCTTTCAACTGTAGCCTTATTGTCTTAATCCTATTAATTATTTAAAGTTAGATGTCCTCTAGCATACTGATTATGGGTTTGTACCTAGTTGCTAAAATCCATGCATTAAAAGTTTCTACAATGATGCTATCCACCATGTAGCATTTGCTTCTACTACTAAAGTATGCTCTACACTAAATGTGTGGAGGATACTTAAGTAGATCCTCAACTAATTTTTTGCTAAGTTCTCTTAATTTTATAAGGTTGTCCTTGAATTCTTCTTTGTATGTGCTACAAGCACAAATCCAGAATTTCTTCTTCAACTCTCCACCTCCCCACCTCTTAGACCAATTGGAAAAAATGTGCCTAGCACACCAGCGATTTTCAGCTTGTGGTAACACCCCTAAAACAACATTAATGAGCCCCTAAAGATGCATCACAAATACATAATTAATCATAAATTTCATAATTACACCAAATCACAACCAACCTAAATCAGAACTAAACCAATTCAGAACTATAAAAATACATGCAATACATAAAACAAAATAAGAAGTGATAAAAAATGTACCTTTTACATATCAAAAATTAATGGCAAATTGCTTCCATCACCTCATTCAAGTTCTTGTGCAAGCCAGCACAGAAACCATCTTCAGTTGTTAGTGTTTTCTTTGTTAATAACAGCCCACACGATGGGAAACATTTGATCTGTCACGACCCGAACCCGAGGGCACGTGACCGGCACTAGGGAAGGGGAAGGCATAAGGCCCCCGAAACCTGTAGTAAGCCTAAAGGAAAAGAAAATAAAACCATTCATATTTGAAACTTTAATTAATAACAGAACATATTATCAAATTGATTTTTCTCAAAATACACAAATTCAACTGCTTACTAAAAATGTGTTTCAACATCTCATATTATAAATTGAATTTAAATCTTATACATGAGCGTGTTTTACACAAATAAATTACACAATTATGTTTAAACCATACAAATCCTTAGTACATACACTGCTGCAGCAACCTAGATTAACACACAGTACAGCTTACATTGACCTACATAAAATAGTCGGTGAAGAAGAAACCCGGCTGGAGGTAGTCTGAGGTCGAACTCCCAAACTCCTGAAAAGAATAAATTGAGGAAAATCAAACCTCACTGAGTAAGTCAATAAAAAGAGCTGTACGGTTTGAAAACCCTTTTTGAAAACTATATATGTTTATAGTGAAAATAATTTATAATGTATAAGTATAGCTTTTGAAAAAAAATCTCAGTAGAACCCTAAACCCAAAATCTAAATGGCCAGCTGGGCCCACTTATTCCAACTAGACTACCGGTCCCCGAGAGCAAAGGCATCAACCGAGGCACTAAGCCGTAGTCATTCACTTAATCCAAATATATGGCACTGGCAGTCCCCGAGAGCAAAGGCATCGACCGAGGCACCCATCCCAGTCCATTATTAACCTTTCAATCACTGGCGATCCCCGAGAGCAAAGGCTTCTACCGAGGCACCCGTCCCAATTTAACATTCACCAATCATATATATTACGGATCCATCTCTCAATCTCTACCATGTGCACATAGTCCTGGTGAAGCCCACCAGGTAGCCCGTTCTACCAAAATTTCTCAAAATCGATTTTAATTAAATAAAATGCGTTTAAATATTAAATAACAGTATTAAATTAAATAAACCATATAATCAATATTAAAATATAAGCGCACGCATTTGTTAATTAAAACACACGCACAGATCATTCTATCGACTTACAAGATGAACGAGAAGGTTGACGACCGCGCGTCTGCCTCGATCCAACAGCTTCTGCTCCGACATTCTTTAGAAAATAAATAACATACCTCTTTTAAAAACATGTCTATGCAATTGAAATCGAAAATCAACAGAAATAGTGAAATTCTAGACTGACTCGAGGAAGACTGGATAAGACTCTATAGATAGGAAAAAGCCTAATTAACGGTAGAAATTTACTAATGATATCACGTTTTATGAGAAAATCTATCAAAATTTTGACAGAATCTTCTTTGTAAAATGGACATCTCTCTACCATATGTAGAGTCATTCCTGCATGGAAAACGCACTTCTAAAAATTCGCACACAGTCTACACTTGGGTCGGCTCTCCAACACAGTATTAGCCTGACCGAGTTCACAACTCAATTCTAATTAATAAATTCAGGAAAATTTTACTTTCATAAATAAACATTAAAATCATATTTAAAGTATAACATGAAACTTAATTAAATTTAATTAGACATAAATATATAAAAACCCATAATTTCCAATAATATACATTATTCTTAAAATATGCATATATATAATTCATAATTAATATAACTATCAACAAATACCTTAATTAAAACCATTATACCAAATATGCTAAATATAACCATATATACATTTTTTTTGTTACCAAAATAATATATTATACATATATATATAATATTTGGAAACAATATTCAAAATTAACATTACTTAATTAAAAATACCAATTAATTTATAAAAAAAAAATCCTCTAAACCTCTTAAATATTAATAAAACCAACTAAAATATATATTTAACTATAATTAGCATAAAATTACATATTTATCCATATAATACAAAATATACATAATATACTATTATTACTTCAAAAAAATTCCCTAAAAATTTTATAAATCCAAATTACGTAATTAACTCTAAAACTTATTAAAAACCGATAAAAACCAATTTATTTGGAAAAATAGTATATTATATATAATTTGAAAATAATTTACGAAAAATAGTTTTAATTAGTTAAAAATACTAAAAATTTGCAGAAATCATTTTTATACCCTAAATAACTATTAAAACCAATTTAATTACATTTTTAACCAATTTAGTATAAAATTACCAAAATACCCCTATATATATATATATATATATTCACTATAAATGTTCAAAAATTCACCAAAAATTATATAATTACTCAAAAATTAATTTCTCAACATATAATTCAATAATATCAATAAATATACTCTTTTATTTCAATTAAACACATAATTAACCCTATTTTTCAAAATTACATAAACTTAATAAATTCCAAATAAATACATAAAAATTCACAAAAATTACAAATAAATTTCTATAATTCATTTCAACTCCTATATTCACCATAAAATACAATTTCATAATTTAATTAATTAATTTTCGAAAATTAGAAAATAATAATAAAATAATCAAAAATTCACAAAAATTAAAATAAATTCCAAAAATTCTAAAAAAAATTACAGCATGTAGATTAAGCTTCCAAGAACAAAGTTTGTGAAGGAATTTTTCATGAATCAATCAAATTAAAGCTAAAAAAAATTCAAAACCCAAAATGGCTGATTTGAAGAAATTGAAACCTAAGCAATTCTAGACCAAATCAAGTGAAACAAAGCTTGGAATCACACTCACCAGAGCTCAAGGAGAAGATAGAGACTGAAAGCATCAAATATGGTGGCCGGAAAGTGCTTGATCGGAGCTAAGTTGATTTTTGACTTCTTGATGAAAATCCGGCCAAAACTCGTCGGAAAAGAGTGTTTCAGGTGGTGGAAATGGCTGGAGGTGGAGGAGGAAGGCTGAGGGGCATAGTAATAGCAAGAAAACCAGCTTGAAAGTGGCTGGAAATGGAAGAAATATGGTGATGGGCATTTTGAGAAGAAGAGTGACAATTCTGTAAATAAAGGGAAGTTTTGGTTTTTGATTAAAAAAAATTATGTATATATGTATATATTCACACTATATATTATAATAATATCAAATTTCACACACATTAAATATACACCACACACATATTTTAATATGTTTAATAATTTATAAACTTAAATTAAATAATAAAATTAAGGAAATTAATTAAGCTCTAATTAATTTAAATAAATACACATATATACATTTTATTTTAGCACTTTAAAATTATATATGAGTTCATGTAAATTCATAAAACTAGTCAAAATAAATAGTATTAAATTATTTACGTGTCAATTTTTTTGAAAATACAATTCCCGAGAAATTTTACGTAAAGTACTTAAAATAATATAAAATAATTAAAATTAGCTTTAAACAAACAACAAACTCATAAAATATCATAAATATATTTACAAAAATTATTAACACTGCATATCCCGATGCAGTATAAAAATATTTAAAAATTCGGGATATTACAATCTTCCCCCCTTACAAGAATTCGTCCCCGAATTTCAAAAAAAAAAATTACAAGATCAAGAAAGGAAGAGATACGGGTAAGAAGCTCGTATCCCAACTTCAGTCTCTCACGTAAGCTCTTTCACTTTGTTGCTACATCACGGAACCTTGATCATCTGAATCTAGTTCGAACATAACTATCGAGCTTGATAATTTACAATCTCAATTGATTCCTTCTCAAACTTCAGATCTTCATTCAATTCTATATTGTTCAACAAGTCTCATCACACCATTTTTTGACATCTCCAGAATTACAGTCTTCGATATGAAACTCCATATCTCTGCGTCTAGGATCCATATCACTCTTCTTATCACAACAACTTTCTCCGCTATATTCTGAACCATCTCATATCTAGTTAAGACTTCTTTCCATAAAAGCCTTAAGTGGTGCCATTCCAATACTGCTATGGTAGCTGTCATTATAAGCGAATTCTATAAGTAGCATATAATCAACCTAGCTACGTCCCAGATCCAAAACACACATCTTCAACATATTGTTTAGTGTTTGGATCGTCCTCTCAGACTGTCATCTGTCTGAGGATGAAAAGCAGTATTGAAATCCAACCAGGTGTCTATTACTCTCCACAATCTCTGCCAAATCGAAAGGTAAACACTGTACCTTTACCATATACAATGGACACAGGTAGTCCATACAGGCACACAATATGCTTCATATGCAGCTTAGCCCACTTAGCTACTAAATAAGTGGCTTCCACTGGCCAAAAATTAGCTGACTTGGTTAATTTTTCTATATTCATTCCAACGGAATCCTATTCACCATTCGAATAAGGTAACCAACCACAAAAATTATCACAATTCTCTTTCATTTCCACCCAAATTCAAAAGAGATCGAAACTTCTCAGAAGACTTCTGATGTTCAGCTTTCACCGGTTGGTAATTTTAACATTTAGAAATACAATCAGTCACATCCTTCTATAATCCAACCCACTAGTACTGATCCTGAATACTGTGATAATTCTTGGTAACCATCTGGATGTACACTGTAAGTTCATTTCCATAGCTTATATAGAATCCCTTTCTCAGATTACAACATCAACCCTGTATCATTAACTTGGGCATCTCCTATCAACATATCATTCTATGGTGATATGTCATGATGACATGCTATGATGAATGTCATGATGAGATGATATAATGAAATGTTATAATGAAATGCTAGAATGAAATGTCATGATGAAATGTTGTAATGAGATGCTATGATGATATGATGAAATAATGTGATGATATCAGGCCTTATCCTCTAAAGTTCACGTAACCCTCAGATCAATTAGTCTTCTTCAGTACTTGGAAGCTGTTCTAACAAACTTCTGTTCACACAATCTTCCCATTCTTCTGAGTTATGCGGGTCATAGGAGCTGCAATTCTAGAGAATTCTATTCAGATTTCCTATGATACCATATTAAACCCAAAAAATTATAGATCTCAATGGATTCAATCAGTCTGGGCCGCTCAGATGCTGTTTTGATCTTTTGTGGATCAACTCGAATTCTATTTTTAAACGCCATAATTCTAAGAAAAATAACACTCTCCACCCAATGATCACACTTCCTGAATTCAGCATAAAGCTGACATTCTCTTAGTGTCTGTAGTATAGTCCTTAAGTGATATATGTGCCCTTTCATTCACTTCGAATACACTAGTATATCATTAATGAAGACTACTACAAACTGATCCATAACTAATGATAACCCGATTTTAAATCAACTTTAGAAAAGAACTGTGCACCCTGTAGCTGATCAAACAGGTCATTTATCCTCAAAAGAGGATACTTGTCCTTTACTGTTACCCTGTTCATCTCTCTGCAGTCAATGCACAGTCTCAAGGTACCATCCTTCTTCCTTACAATAGGACTAGTGCACCCCAAAGAGAAATATAAGGTATGACAAAACCTTGGTCATACAGCTCTCACAATTGCTCCTACAGCTCTGCAAGAGTCATTCTGTAGGGCTACGTTAAAATAGGAGTTATATTAGGAACCACATCGATACAGAATTCAATCTCTATAAGGTGGTAAACCTGGTAACTCATAGGCCATTAATACATCTAGAAGAGACAACTTCTCCACTGAAGTATACTCAACTAGAGCCAGATATTCTTGACAACCCTTTCACATCTCATCAAGATTAATTACACCCAAAAGACTGAATTCACAATAACTCTCTGAATCTCAATTCTCGGTTCAGATGCCAATATATTACGCTTAATCCTATAACACATAATTCTACCAGTCTCCTCTTATACTGTATTACGTCTTCAGCATGACGTATCGGATTGAAGAGTTTACAGATAATCTTCTCAACTGATTGCTCTTCCCTTACTCTGTGCAATAGCTGATACAGGTAATTATCCTTCCTTAAAGGTGGATGGAAGTATCTTAGAAATCCCCTTTTAACTCAAATTATGTGTTGCAGTCAGAACTGACAGCTTGCCATAAGGAATACAAGAGTGCTTCGTCTTCATTAGACATTTTCCAATTCCCCCATCAAAGCATATTTAAAAAACTGTCAAACTTGATTAAATGCTATCAAGCTCTTATTAATCTCTGCTATCCTGGCCATAATTATTGCACGTTCAAGTCCAAAAGGAATGCTTGTATTGCTTACAATGACTACCTTAACCCTTGAGTTATAGTTGCCTCTAACCTACCCCTATACTAAATAGGTATAGTAGAGCTGGAACTATAACCACAACTTGAACTTAAAAAGACTGATTATCAATATTGTCTCTATAGAAGAAACAATTCACATTCACTGCGCTGAAAAGATATGGAAATCAACAGAATTCAGAATATAGAATATACACATAATTGACATGTCTTAAGCTCTCGGCTAAAAAAGAAATTACATCTGCTGAACGATTGAAGGTATCAACATCGTATCCTGCGAAACTCCTGTTGCAGAAGCAACATCATTGCAATACTAAGCCATCAGCTCCTCATTCAGTTATTCCCACTGTCAACAGTGATCATCAGGCCTTCTAAATCCATCTCTACCCCTATGCCTACAGGATGCATAGGGGGTAGAACCTCGTGCTCAGAAGATCAACTATCACCGATCTCATCGATCGATGGAGCGACTCACGCTCAAGGCAATCATCAAGGAGCAAAAATAAATAAATAGTTCAAACAATCACAAACATCAACAGACACCCTAACGGTTACGTGAAATTCCTAATGCAAGGAAGACTTTTCAAAGACATGACCGAACCTAATTCACTGCAGTAGTTTAACAGAAAACACAACTTTGAAAACTAGGGCCACAACTCAGACAACTAAGCCCTGACACAGAACTCTTGTAATATCCTCTATTTTTAAATATTTTTACACTGCATCGGGATATGCAGTGTTAATAATTTTTATATATATATTATGATATTTTTACGAGTTGATATGTATTTAAAACCTATTTTAATTATTGTGTATTATTTTGAGTACTTTACGTAAAATTTTCTCGGGACTTACATTTTCGGGAAAATTTTCACGTAAATAATTTACTATTAATTATTTTAAATAGATTTACGGACTTGCATGAACTCATACGTATTTTTAAATTACTAAATAAAGCCTATGTGTGTATATATTTATTTAATTAGGGTTTAATTTATTACCCTAATATTTTATTATTTGTTTATTAATTTTATTGTTATTTAATTATTTTATTTATTATTAAATTTTAAATTATTATAATAATGTGTGGTGTGTGATTTTTCCCAAATATTTTATTAAAATTATTTTTTCTTTTTTCTTTTTCTTTTTCTTTTTCTTTTTCTTTCTTTTTCTTTTTCTTTTCTTTTCTTTTCTTTTCCTTTTCTTTTCTTCTTCTCCCTTCTTCTTCCCGAGCCCGTCCCTTCTCCCCCTCCCGCTGTAACTTTCGACCACCTACCGTCGGTGTGCCACCAGTAGCTCCGCCCTCCCTAGCCAGCTACTCCGCCGCCCCTAGCCTCCTTCCCCGGCGCCGGCTAGCTTCTTTTCCTCCATTTTTGGTCGAAAGTTGCATTTCTTCACACCTCACGATTCCGGCCACCATTTTTGACACCGTCGGTCTCTTTCTTCTCCTTGAGCTCCGGTGAGTGTGATTCTAGCTTTGGTTTGAGCTGAAATGGTCTTGATTTGCTTAGGTTTTGAATTTTCGAATTCGGCTATTTTAGGGTTTTTTATTTTTTTGAACTTCGAATTGTTTGATTCATGAAAAGTCCCTTAAAAAATATTGTTCCCCTTAGATTAATATACATGTGTGAATTTTTGTGGAATTTTTGGAGATTATTTTGATTTTTGGGTATTTTTGAATATTTTAATATTATTTTCTAATTTTCGGAAATTAATTAAATAAACTATGAAATTGTGTTTTATGATAAATATAGGTGTTGAAATGAATTATAGTAATTTATTTGGAATTTTTATGAATTTCTAAGTATTTATTTTGAATTATTTAGGTTTATGTAATTTTTAGAAAATAGGGTTAATTGTGGCTTTAATTGAATTTAATTGGTTAATTGAGTTTAATTATTGATATTATTGATAAATATGTTGAGAAAATTAATTTTGGATAATTATACTATTTTTGGTGAATTTTTGAAGTAATTTTAGTATATTTATATATATAGGGGTATTTTGGTAATTTTACATAAAATTGGCTAAAAATGTAATTTAATTGGTTTTAATAGTTATTTAAGGTATAAAAATGATTTCTACAAATTATTTAGTATTTTTAATTGATTAAAATTATTTTTCGTGAATTATTTTCAATTATATATATAATATACGATTTTACTAATAAAATGAGTTTTTATCGGTTTTTAATGTGTTTAAAGGTTAATTATGTAATTTCTATGTATAAAATTTATTTCTAAGTTATAAGGGTATTCTTGGTAATTCTGAAATTTGTTCTGTGATTGTAGACCCCGGTCGGTAAACTGTAGTTTGGAGTCCGATCGAGGGGTTATGGATGTGTGGTTGAGCCTATTTTTCGAAGTGTATTTCTTTGCAGGGTCGGCTCTACTCTTTGAGTAGAGAGATGTCCATTTTATAGGGGAGGTTCTACCGAATTTTTGGTAGAATTCTCGTAAAATGTGATGTCCGGTCGAACCCTAATTTTGATCATGTGTTTAATATTCTAGATCAAATTCTAGGATTTCCTATTAGATTTATTCTGATTTTTGTCGTTATTGTTTGTTTAATTGCGCCGAGACCGAGGCCTAGTGGACCAGGCCCGTCAGACCCATCTCGTGGAGCGCACTAAGTGTGAGTTACTATTTTATATATATGTGCTTTAGGATGCATGATTTTAGAAATATATATTTTATTTTAATTAAATATGCATAAATAATGTGATTTATATTTAAGTATATTTTTAGTTTTTTTTTTGTTTATTTTTTTAGTATATATTAAATTATATGTATGTTTTATTAATAAATTATGTTTAAAATGTTTTTAAATATAATTCTAGCTTAATTTGTAATTTAATTGGATTTATTCGACGTATATATACTCGAAATATACTTGGTTTATTTTTGGTATATTTCCAGTATATATATGTGGTTTATATTGTTATTTATTTAAATTCATGCATCATTTATTTGTGAATGAATGCTTTATATTTATTAATGAAGGATATCAATAGAACGTGCTACCTAGTGGGCAGCACTAAGACCGAGTACGTACCGGTGCGCTTATAGCATTTAGGCTATATTACTAACTTGTTCGAGGATATTGATTGGATATGATTATTTAATGTGTGAGATATGATTTGGGAGTGTGATTGTTGGAGCTCGGTTGACCAAGTGTCTCAGGGCCAATCACACTGACAGTCAGACTGCTGGAGCTCGGTTGACTTAGTGTCTCGGGGCCAGTCTACTGTCTAAATGGACTAAGTGGATATATTTGGATTAAGTGAGCCTGTATGGCTAGAGTGTTGTCTAACACTGTTTGAGGTTTCGATATCATAGGGTTCTATTTAATCCTTCATAAACGATGATTTTAAATAAAAATATATAAAATGATTTTATTGCATCTGTGTGTATTTGCCTGTATATATACATATTAGATATATACTATTGACTGTATGCATTGTCATTTAGTATGCATGTATATATATTATAGTAATTCACTCAGTGAGGTCTGACTCCCCTCCGTTGACTAATTTTTCAGGAGAGTCATCATCTTCAGACCTCAGTAGCAGGCCTGTACGCTGGATTTCTTTCGCCCCAGCTTCTTTGTGTAAACTGCTTATCTGAGTCTTGGGTTTATTTTATCTAGACACTGCAGTAGTTGTTAAATATTTAAAGAGATGTTGTATTATATATTTGAACTGGATTTGTATTAAAACATATATATATGGGATGAGAATTTGATTTGAAATCCCGTGGTGGATTGTTATTTTTATATTTATGATTTTTTATTTCCGCTGCATTATATATTGTTATTATTACTATTTCATGTTTATTTTATTTTTAGGCTTGCTACGGGTTCCGAATTCGAAAGAATTCCCATTCCCTAGCGCTGGTCATGACCCCTGTTTTGGGTCGTGACAACTTTGCTCTGATACCAACTTTGTCACGATCCGAACCCGAGGGCACGTGATCGGCACTAGGGAATGGGAAGGCATAAGTGTCACGACCCAAAACAGGGGCCATGACCGGCGCTAGGGAACGGGAATTCTTTCGAATCCGGAACCCGTAGCAAGCCTAAAATAAAATAAAATATGTAATAATAGTAGCAATACATAATGCAGCGGAAATGAAAATCATAAATATCACAATATTATTTTCACCAACTGGATTTAAGTCAAATCTCATCTTATATATATAAATCTTTTAATACAAATCCAGTTCAAATAATACAATATCTCACAGAGTTAAAATACATAATATCTCATAATTAATTTACAACTACTGTAGTGTCTAGATTATAAAAATAAGACTCAAGTAAGCAGTTTACACAAGGAAGCCGGGGCGGAGGAAATCTGACATACAGGCCTGCTACTGAGGTCTGAAGATGTTGACTCTCCTGAAAAATTATCAACGGAGGGGAGTCAGACCTCACTGAGTGAATTACTATAATATATATACATGCATACTAAATGACAATGCATGCAACCAACAGTATATATATAATATGTAAATATATACATGCAAATTCACACAGATGCAGAAAAATCATTTTTATATATTTTTATTGAAAATCATCGTTTATGAAGGATCACATAGAACCCTATGATATCGAAACCTCAAAAATAGTGTTATACAACACTCTAGCCACACAGGCTCACTTAATCCAAATATATCCACTTAATCCATTTAGACAGTAGACTGGCCCCGAGACACTAAGTCAACCGAGCTCCAACAGTCTGACTGCCAGTGTGATTGGCCCCGAGACACTTGGTCAACCGAGCTCCAGCAATCACACCCAATCACATCTCACATATCAAATAATCATATCAAATCAATATCCACAAATGGTTAGTAATATAGCCTAAATACTATAGGCGTACCGGTTCGTACTCGGTCCTAGTGCTGCCCACTAAGTAGCACGTTCTATCGATATCCTTCATTAATAAAACATTCATTCACAATAAATGATGCATGAATTTAAATAAATTAACAATATAAACCATATATTTACTGGAAATATACCAAATGTAAACCAGGTATATTTCGAGTATATATACGTCAAATAAATCCAGTTAAATTACAAAATAAACTAGAGATATATTTGAAAATATTTTAAATACAGTTCATTTATAAAGCATGCATATAATTGAAAATATACCAAAATATACCGAAAATAAACCTAAGTAATACTTAAATCATTCATGCATATTTTTATTAAAATAAAGCATACTTTTCTAAAACATGCACCCTAAAACACATATATATAAAATAGTAACTCACCCTAGTGCGCTCCACGAGATGGGTCCGACGGGCCCGGTCCACTAGCCCTCGGTCTCGGCGCAACTAAACAAGCAATAACGACAAACATTAGAATAAACCTAACAGAAATCCTAGAATTCAATCTAGAGTATTAAACATAGAATCGATATCAGGGTTCAACCGGATATCACGTTTTACGAGAATTCTATCGAAAATTTGGCAGAACCTCCCCTGTAAAACGGACATCTCTCTACTCAAAGAGTAGAGCCGACCCTACAAAGAAATACACTTCAAAAAACTACACAGAGCACAATCAAAATCCCACGGTCGGACTCTAAACTACAGTCCACCGACCGGGGTCCACAATTCACAGAATAATTCCAGAAATACCAAAAATACCCTTATAACATAGAAATACATTTTATACATATAAATTACATAATTAACCTTAAAACACTGTAAAAACCGATAAAAACTCATTTTATTAGAAAAACCGTATATTATATATATAATTGAAAATAATTCATGAAAAATAGTTTTAATTAATTAAAAATACCAAATAATTTGTAGAAATCATTTTTATACCTTAAATAACTATTAAAACCAATTAAATTACATTTTTCGCCAATTTAGGGTAAAATTACCAAAATGCCCTTATATATATAAATATACTATATTTACTTCAAAAATTCACCAAAAATAGTATAATTATCCAAAATTAATTTTCTCAACATATTTATCAATAATATTAATAATTAAACTCAATTAACCAATTAATTTCAATTAAAAACATAATTAACCCTAATTTCCCAAAATTACATAAACTTAATAATTCAAAATAAATACATAAAATTCATAAAAATTCCAAATAAATTCTTATAATTCATTTCAAAACCTAATTTAACCATAAAACACAATTTCATAATTTAATTAATTAATTTCTGAAAATTAGAAAATAATATTAAAATATTCAAAAATACCCAAAAATCCAAAAAATCTCCAAAAATTCCAAAAAAATTCATACATGTATATTAAGCTACTAGGAACAACATTTGTGAAGGGAGTTTCCATGAATCAATCAATTCGAAGCTTAAAAAAATTGAAAACCCTAATATGGCCGAAATTGAAAATTCGAAACCTAAGCAAATCTAGACCATTTAAGCTCAAACCAAAGCTATAATCACACTCACTAGAGCTCAAGGAGAATAAAGAGACCGGCGGTGTCAAAAATGGTGGCCGGAATCGTCGTGATCGACAGTGGAAGGAAATTCGATTTCTCCGGCCAAAACCGACCTCCAGACGCCGAAAACGGCTGCTACAGGCGACGAGGAAGGCTGAGGAAGGTGGTGGCACACCGGACGGCACACCAACGATGAGAAAACGGCGTGACAGGCGTCCGGACGGCGAAGGAAACGGTCGGGGAAGAAGGAGATAGTCGGGGAGCAAAATGGTAATTTTCCAAAAGTTTATTCTTTTGACTTATAATATGTATATATATATACTTTATACTATATAATAAAATAATATTAAATTACACACATTAAATATACACCACACACATAAAATTTAATATTTCAAAAATTAATATTAATTAAAAATAATTAAATAATAATAAAATCAATAAAAAATCAATAAAATATTAGGGTAATATTAATTAAACCCTAATTAAATAAATATGTACACATAGGCTTTATTTAGTATTTTAAAAATACGTATGAGTTCATGCAAATCCGAAAATGTATTTAAAATAAATAATAATAAATTATTTACGTGAAAATTTCCCCGAAAATGCAAGTCTCGGGAAAATTTTACGTAAAGCACTGTAAATAAGACATAGTAATTAAAAATAGGTTTTAAATACATATCAACTCGTAAAAATATCATAATATATATACAAAAATTATTAACACTGCATAACCCAGTACAATGTTAAAATATTTAAAAACACGGGATATTACAATAAGGCCCCCGAAATCCGTAGTAAGCCTAAAGGAAAAGAAAATAAAACCATTCATATTTTAAACTTTAATTAATAACAGAACATATTATCAAACTGATTTTTCTCAAAATACACAAATTCAACTGCTTACTAAAAATGTGTTTCAACATCTCATATTATAAATTGAATTTAAATCTTATACATGACCGTGTTTTACACAAATAAATTACACAATTATGTTTAAACCATACAAATCCTTAGTACATACACTGCTGCAGCAACCTAGATTAACACATAGTACAGCTTACATTGACCTACATAAAATAGTCGTTGAAGAAGAAACCCGGCTGGAGGTAGTCTGAGGTCGAACTCCCAAGCTCCTGAAAAGAATAAATTGAGGGAAATCAGACCTCACTGAGTAAGTCAATAAAAAGAGCTGTACGGTTTGAAAACCCTTTTTGAAAACTATATATGTTTATAGTGAAAATAATTTATAATGTATAAGTATAGCTTTTGAAAAAAAATCTCAATAGATCCCTAAACCCAAAATCTAAATGGCCAGCTGGGCCCACTTATTCCAACTAGACTATCGGTCCCCGAGAGCAAAGGCATCAACCGAGGCACCGAGCCGTAGTCATTCACTTAATCCAAATATATGGCACTGGCAGTCCCCGAGAGCAAAGGCATCGACCGAGGCATCCATCCCAGTCCATTATTAACCTTTCAATCACTAGCGGTCCCCGAGAGCACGCATTTGTTAATTAAAACACATGCACAGATCATTCTATCGACTTACAAGATGAACGAGAAGATTGACGACCGCGCGTCTGTCTCGATCCAACAGCTTCTGCTCCGACATTCTCTAGAAAATAAATGACATACCTCTTTTAAAAATATGTCTATGCAATTGAAATCAAAAATCAACAGAAATAGTGAAATTCTAGACTGACTCGAGGAAGACTGGATAAAACTCTATAGACAGGAAAAAGCCTAATTAACGGTAGAAATTTACTGATGATATCATGTTTTACGAGAAAATATATCAAAATTTTGACAAAATCTCCTCTGTAAAACGGACATCTCTCTACCATAGGTAGAGCCATTCCTGCATGGAAAACACACTTCTAAGAATTCGCACACAGTCTACACTTGGGTCGGCTCTCCAACACAGTATTAGCCCGACCGAGTTAACAACTCAATTCTAATTAATAAATTCAGGAAAATTTTACTTTCATAAATAAACATTAAAATCATATTTAAAGTATAACATGAAACTTAATTAAATTTAATTAGACATAAATATATAAAAACCCATAATTTCCAATAATATACATTATTCTTAAAATATGCATATATATAATTCATAATTAATATAACTATCAACAAATACCTTAATTAAAACCATTATACCAAATATGCTAAATATAACCATATATACATTTTTTTTTTGTTACCAAAATAATATATTATACATATATATATAATATTTGGAAACAATATTCAAAATTAACATTACTTAATTAAAAATACCAATTAATTTATTAAAAAAAATCCTCTAAACCTCTTAAATATTAATAAAACCAACTAAAATATATATTTAACTATAATTAGCATAAAATTACATATTTATCCATATAATACAAAATATACATAATATACTATTATTACTTCAAAAAAATTCCCTAAAAATTTTATAAATCCAAATTACGTAATTAACTCTAAAACTTATTAAAAACCGATAAAAACCCATTTATTTGGAAAAATAGTATATTATATATAATTTGAAAATAATTTACGAAAAATAGTTTTAATTAGTTAAAAATACTAAAAATTTGCATAAATCATTTTTATACCCTAAATAACTATTAAAACCAATTTAATTACATTTTTAACCAATTTAGTAGAAAATTACCAAAATACCCCTATATATATATATATATATATTCACTATAAATGTTCAAAAATTCACAAAAAATTATATAATTACTCAAAAATTAATTTCTCAACATATAATTCAATAATATCAATAAATATACTCAATTTACCAATTTATTTCAATTAAACACATAATTAACCCTATTTTTCAAAATTACATAAACTTAATAAATTCCAAATAAATACATAAAAATTCACAAAAATTACAAATAAATTTCTATAATTCATTTCAACTCCTATAATCACCATAAAATACAATTTCATAATTTAATTAATTAATTTTCAAAAATTAGAAAATAATAATAAAATAATCAAAAATTCACAAAAATTAAAATAAATTCCAAAAATTCTAAAAAAATTACAGCATGTAGATCAAGCTTCCAGGAACAAAGTTTGTGAAGGAAATTTTCATGAATCAATCAAATTAAAGCTAAAAAAATTCAAAACCTAAAATGGCTGATTTGAAGAAATTGAAACCTAAGCAATTCTAGACCAAATCAAGTGAAACAAAGCTTGGAATCACACTCACCAGAGCTCAAGGAGAAGATAGAGACCAACATCATCAAATTTGGTGGCCGGAAAGTGCTTGATCGGAGCTAAGTTGATTTTTGACTTCTTGATGAAAATCCAACCAAAACTCGCTGGAAAAGAGTGTTTCAGGTGGTGGAAATGGCTGGAGGTGGAGGAGGAAGGCTGAGGGGCATAGTAATAGCAAGAAAACCAACTTGAAAGTGGCTGGAAATGAAAGAAATATGGTGATGGGCATTTGGAGAAAAAGAGTGGCAATTCTGTAAATAAAGGGAAGTTTTGGTTTTTGATTAAAAAAAATTATGTATATATGTATATATTCACACTATATATTATAATAATATAAAATTTCACACACATTAAATATACACCACACACATATTTTAATATGTTTAATAATTTATAAACTTAAATTAAATAATAAAATTAAGGAAATTAATTAAGCACTAATTAATTTAAATAAATACACATATATACATTTTATTTTAGCACTTTAAAATTATATATGAGTTCATGCAAATTCATAAAACTAGTCAAAATAAATAGTATTAAATTATTTACGTGTCGATTTTTTCGAAAATACAATTCCCGGAAAATTTTACGTAAAGTACTTAAAATAATATAAAATAATTAAAATTAGCTTTAAACAAACAACAAACTCATAAAATATCATAAATATATTTACAAAAATTATTAACACTGCATATCCCGATGCAGTATAAAAATATTTAAAAATTCGGGATATTACATAATCATTACTGTCAATCCCAACTGCATTAAGTAGCTGACCCTTACATACACCACACACATATTTTAATATGCATCAATCCATAACTCAATCTCAACTTTAGTGTTGTGGTTGCTCCTCTTCAAAGCAGTAGCATAGGCCTCTAAGTAACCAAACTCAACTCTAAAACTTTCATTTAACTCATCAACACCATTCTCTTAGCACTTTTAAACTTATAAACCAAAACATTAATCTTTAGTACTTGTTCAACTTTTTATTTTATATCTACACACCTAAATGCCAAATTTTTATAGATCTTGTTCTTGAAATGTTTAGCTAGAAATTTAGGTGATGCACTTAGTAGTTTAAAAACCGTGTAACACCTATGCTCCGAATTTAAACTTTTCATGCCAACCCAAAGTGCTCACCATCCTTAGATATGAATAGTAAAAATGGATAACACTTTTCATTTTTGCACTTCACTCGCATCCTATTGGGTTCATTAAGATTGATTTCCAACTTCAACCTAAAAGCTATAGTATATCTCGATATTTTTTCCCTTGCCCCTGAAGCATTGGTAAATGCCATACCTAGTATGAAATGAACATTCTCCCCATCGTATTAAACTTTCTCTCTTAGTGCACTGGCATCTACTATCTCTTATGCCTTTACACCATCTGAGTCATCTGATTCACTTGAGTGCTCAACATCTGTGTCTTCACCACGTTCATCCTGCTCACTTGCATAACTAGTAGGATGCACATATCTGTATTGAATAGCATCACCCTCATTGAGTTCCCTATCTTCATCACCATCTGCATTTGCATTTTTAAATGCATCTACATTTGCATTTATAGGTACATGTTCAATTGCATTTGATTATGTGGTCCTATGTTCAATTGCCCTTGCCTCCTCTTTAAAAGTAGTTTTGCTTTCAGTTTCCCTACCAATTGAAAATCCAAATGGCCTATTACTTATTTGAAACACATGGCTTACAAATTTTGGGACATTAACATCATGGTCCATAAAGAACTCTACCTCAACAACCCAACTATTTTTTGTTATCTGTTGCAACACTCTTCTTATGCTCTCATCATCATGCACGAGAAATAAACCATCCTTCAGTGTGTTTCCTGGCTCCAATATAAAAATTCTGTTCACATTTGGATAGCCTAACGTCTTTTGGTATTTATACAAAATATCACCATAGTTCAAATAGGCTGGATCAAAGTCTTTAACCACATCCCCATCCATTAATTGGTCATTCTCACCCACATGCCATTGTCCCCTATAGTTGAATAGCAAGTCAACATATTATCCATTTTACCAATAAAAAAAAAAGGAATAATTTTTTATTTTAAATGTGCTAAGTCTATGTTGCTCTAACATAGATAAAAGTTAAGATTTCAATGAAGAATCCAACACCAACATAGATTAGAGATTAAAAAAAAAAACTTTTTTCAAACTGACTTTCTTAGTACCTACTGCTGCTCTTTTCCTTTGATCTTTCTTCCTCATTTGAAACTATGTTTTCAATTGTTACTTTTGTTTCAGTGCTCAACAATTGCTACCTATTTTGCTAATTTTGGAGCTTTTTTATTAGGTTTCTATCTATGGTTAGGCTTGAAGACATCATTTTCCAAAGTAAAGGCTGCTATTGCTTTTGGTTTTTTTTAGCCGTTACTATATTAAAAAGTGCAATAAGCTGACGTGGTTGAGATAGTGATGTAGAAAATAGTGGCTTCATTGCATGCTCACTGCATCATTAAATTTTTTTTTTCGATTCTTTTTAGTCAAAAAAGGGTCACATCAGCAAGAGCTAACAGAGCTCTTAACTATCGTGAAACAAAGGGGCTTAAAACACTTAAAAAATATAATTCTATACTCTTTTGGTCCAAAAAAACATTAAAAATTTATCCGCTCCACAAAATAAACATTAAGGGATTAAATGCACCTTTTCCCTATTTAAAACTTACCTCACTTCCCTCCTTATATAACCTTATACCATATTTCGAAAATAAGACGTATTTTCTACTCATGAGGGAAGAGTAACATCTGCTCTTTGAGATATAACAAGTAATTTTAACTCTCTTTATAGGTCCAAACGTAACTCTTGAAGGGCAGATTGAAAGTTGAAACTCACCCAAAGTCTAATCCTACTCATTAGGGGAGGACATGGTGAAGAGCAGTGTAGCTAAAATATTGATGTTTATTTTTTTTTTGGTCAAGATCTTCTTCAATTTATTATTTTCATAAACAGTCGATTTTTTCACAGAAAAAGAAATGGAAAAAAAATCATACATAAGGATGACTTCACAAATGATGAAAAAGAAAAACCATAAAGTTAAATCATGCAATTGAGTATAAATTTGTGAAAGATCAAATGTGTTCGACTTCATTTTAAAATAGGTTTTCTTGTTTTATATAGAATTTCAATTTTGTAAATAGTGAATAAGGATAAGTATTTCTAAAAATAATAGTATGATTTAGGATTTTCATCAAAGTGGGGGGGGTATTGTATATGTTAGTGGAGAGAACGTCTGGAGACATTTAGTGGCTGATAGTGAGCTTCATAGTTGAAATTTGGCAAGTTGTTGCATCCACTTCATGTTGTACACATCCATATTTGTTATCATTCCAGTAAAAATATTAATGACAAAAAAAATTTTCGTATTATTGTTTTGGAATTAATATATACTTTTGTTGGGAAAAGCTACAATTCTGACATTTTTTTCCTATACAATTTTATCTTACCATTAAATCATTCTACTCCTTAATTAAGATATTAAGTTTTCATTCCAAAAAAACTTAATATAATACTGGTTCTATATAATATGTCCAAAAAATTTTTTTATTTCAATAAAAATAAGACATTAAGTTCAACTGCTTCCTTGTTTATTATTTGATTTCTCCATATCGTAATGGGAAAAAAAAAATAAATATATTAATTGGATCGTAATGTGAATAGTAGTAAAGAAAAATTTATTTTTTCCTCTGTTTTTTCAAGAAATAAAATAAAATAAAAATAAGAATAAAAAAAAAACAGAAAGAAAAAGAATGGCCTAGGAACAAGTTTGATTTGTGGTTAGTGCAATTCTTTTAGCTACTAGACCAAAACATACTCGACAGCCTAACATTATAGTTTCATGAAAGAAATTTCGTAGAACTTTTTCTAGAGGATTTACAAGTTCAAATATATTTCATGTTTACATTTTCTTTTAGATATTTGTGAAACTCTTGTCTATTCCAATTTAAAAAATTAGAGAAATGGGCTATCCACGGCTAGAATGTAGATTAGTCTACTTTATGTGTTAAAGACTTGCAAGCTATCAAAAGAAGCTATGATACCATGAGATGAGATAAGAGCATGGCCCCTATGATTGGACCCAAAATTTAAGGATTGACAAGACTACCACTATGGTTTTAATGTTTTTTTTTTGACAGTGGACTATACATAAATTTTGCCATATAAATTTAATTTAATGTTTCTTTTCCATTATTATTGTTGTTATTATTATTATTATTATTATTTTAGTTTCGAGGGACAAGCTGACTATTCTTTCTGAGATTGAAAACTTGTCTAGTGATTTTGTGCTGTTTTTTTGTTTTTTTAGTTCCCCATAAGGAGAATCTAGGCCAGATGTTTGTCAAAGCTGCGTAATTCATGTCTATATGCTATTTGGATTTGGATGCCTTCTCTTGTTCTTCTCTTTCTCCATCCATCTCAGAAGGGCATAACTTCGTTGAACTACTAGTTTAAATCTTGATTTTAATTTTTTTTTTACAGTCTATAGATTTTTTTATATAGTGTTTTTTATTTAAATCACTAATATTTAAAATTTATTAAATTTTAACTCATTTAATTTGATTTCAACAAAATCATAAAAATGATAAAAGTTTTCAAACGATTTTTTTAACATAACTATATATATCAAAACTCAAATTCAAAATAAAACCCAAGTAAAAATAACTCTCTAATAATTGATTTTAACAGTTATTGCTACATCTGATATTTGATAATATATAAATTGTTGCTAAATTTAAGACATATTTTGTCCTCACATTACTATACACAAACATCAACTTCAATATTTCTAAGGATTTAATTTGTCACAATGAAAAAAGGGTCAAACTACTTTCTTACTCCATTATATCCCTATTGTAGAGAAAAATTCAAAAGAAAAAAATAGAATTTAAGAGAATTATTTTTCATATATTCCATAAGAGATGTTATATCTTTTATATATACATTAATCATTTTTATATATGAAAAACCTAATTATACACTAATTAGGAGGAATAAAATAATTTCCTAAATAAAAAATAAAGATTTAATTCCTAATATATACAATTAAATATTTGACTAAAGCTCACTCCATCACTCCCTCTCAAGTTGGTAAGTGTATGTTAATCATTCCCAACTTGTCAAGTAAGTTGTAGAACATTTTTTCGGATATAGCCTTTGTGAGGATATCAATAAGTCGAGTCTGAGAAAAAATAAATGGAAGATCAATTGTTCCTTGATTCAAATGATCTTTGATGAAATGTCTGTCAACCTCCACATGCTTAGTTTGATCATATTGAATTGGGTTGTTTGCAATTGCTATGGCTACCTTACTATCACAATGTAACAACATAAGCTTTGGATGATTTAGTCTCAAATCATGAACAATTCGCCTTATCCAGAGTAATTCACATACACCATATGTCATTCCTCTAAACTCAATTTCAGCACTTGACCTTGCTACAAATTTTTATTTCTTGCTCCTCGAAGTGACTAAATTTTTTCCAACAAACACGAAGTACCCATATGTTAATTTTTGATCAATTTAATCTCCAACCCAATTAGCATCTGTATAGCTAACAATTTTATAGTAATTATTTCTCCTAAAAAATAAACCTTTGCCCTAAGAAGACCTTAGGTATTTTAGTACTCGGTATGTTGCATCCATATGTTCTTTACTTGGAGAATGAATTAATTAGCTTATAACACTTACTACATAAGCAATGTCCAACCGAGTATGAGATAAATAAATTAATCTTCCCACTAACCTTTGATATTGAGTTTTATCAGTTGGAACTTGACCTTTATATATTGATAATCTATGGTTGACTACCATTGGAATCTAGGCTAGCTTACAATCAAGCATACTTATTTCTATCAGCAAATCCATTACATACTTTCATTGGTAGAGAGAAATTCCTTGAGTTGATCTTGCAACTTAAATCCCTAAAAAATACTTTAAGTTACCTAGATCCTTAAGTTCAAACTCGGTTGCTAACTGTCTTTACAAAGTTGTTATCTCACTCAGATCATTTTCAATGACTACCATATCATCAACATACGCAATAAGAGCAATGACTTTACCCGTCTTTTGTTTGATGAATAGTGTATGGTTAACATCACTTTGTTTATAACCGAGTTTTCTCATAAAGATTGAGAGTTGTCCAAACCACGCTCAAGGCGATTGTTTGAGTCCGTACAATACTCTTTTTAGTTTGTGTACTCAGTCAGTGTACCTCATTCTAGGTGGTGGATCTATATACACTTCTTCATTAATAGTTCCATTTAAAAAAGCATTTTTTACATCAAACTGTCGCAGTGGCCAATCTAGGCTGGCAGTTAATGAAATAAGGACTCATATGGTGTTCATTTTTACTACTGGGGCAAATATATCCTCATAGTCAATTCCATACTTCTGAGTATATCCCTTTGCAACCAACTGAGCTTTATATCGATTAATGCTTTCATTTAGATTCAATTTGACAGTGAATATCCACATGCATTGGATCATTTTCTTTCCTTCAGAAAGTGGAACAAGTTCCTATATGGAGTTCTTCGATAATGCTTCCATTTCATCATTTATGACTTCCTTCTAAGCCGGATTAGCTAGAGCCTCCTACACATTACTTGGAATAGATACAGTAGATAATTGATTTACAGTATATGTATATGATTTTGATAAATAAATTATTGATATAAAGCTATTGATAGGTTATTTTATTTTGGTATTAAGGTTCGGATCATATTGTCTTTTTGGAATCCTTCTGTTTATTTTAAAAGGATAATGAGGGTTGATATTTGAAGCTACTAAAAGAGATGAGTTTACCTCATTATGCACATTCAAAGTTCCTTCAACTTCTAGCTTGGATTGGGAAGATGTATTATCTTGATTAGTTTTAGGTCTGAGCATGATACTCAGACTATGTTTAGTTATCTATTCAGGTGGAATTCTCAGGATGTTCAGACATGCTTTCTGATCATGTGAGATGCTCGAAATAGGTAAGACACTCGAAGCGCTATCTTTAAAGATTTCCCGAACTCTCCCCTGAAGAGAGCACTTAGATGAAGATAAGTAGGGTGCATTTCCATGGAACTGAACATCCTTAGTGACATACATCTTCTGAGCAGATGGATCATAACATCGATATCCCTTTTGTAGCTTGGCATATCTAATAAAGATATATCAGATAGCTTATGGATCCAATTTACCAAGTATTTTATGAATAAATGCTAAGTAGCCAAATACTTAGGGTTCAAGATTATTGAGAGGTGGAGTTGGGATTAGCTCCTAAAGTTGTTAAAGAGGAGTTTTGAAATTGAGAATTTTGGATGGAGTTCAATTTATGAGATACACAATAAATCAAACAGCCTCTCCCTAATATTCCCAAGGAGCATCCATGTTAAACTAATATGCTCGGACTACTTCCAATAGTTGCCAATTTTTTCTTTCTACTATACCATTCTATTGAGGGGTTCCAACGCAAGAAGTTTGGTGACAAATGTCATGCTCATCGTAAAAATTTTTAAGGGCCAAGTTAAGATACTCCCCACTATTATAAAATTACAAGACTTGGATTTGACACTAATACTACACTGCCACCATTTTGTACAAGTCTTGAAACACAGAATACATATCCCCCTTATTTGAAAGTATGGATACCCAGGTCATCTGAATACATTCATCAATAAATGTTACAAAATATCAAGAACCTGATAGAGTAGGAATTCGAGTAGGTCCCCATACATTGGAATAAACAGTCATAAATGGAATTGAATTCTTATTATAACTCAATACATATGAAATCCTATGACTCTTTGCCAATTTAAAAATATCACACTTGAACTCAGAGTCTTTGATACTCAAAAATAATTTAGGGCTTATTTTCCATAGATAATGAAAAGTTGAATGTCCAAGAAGTCGATATCATAAAATTACTTGTTCTTTGTCCGAGCTACTTCTAACAACACTATTGACTTGACTTGATTTCATACTCAAATCACCATTCAAATCAAGAGAGTATAACTTTCCATATTTAACACCAAAGATAAGAATCTGGTGCATCCCAATGTCCTAAAATAAATAATAGTTAGGCCAGAATTTAACAGTATAGTTTAAGGTTTCAATGATTTGGCCATCAGATAGTAGATTACAAGAACGAGATGGAACAATAAGAACAACTTCCAAATCAAAAAAATTAGAATTAAATACTGATCCTTTATAGGTGACGAGTGTTATTACTCCATTAGCATTTAGAATATTTTATAAGGTTAATGGTTGAATGGAGGTTAAATGATGGGTGGAGTTTGTCATATGATCAATAGCACCTGTATTAATAACCCATGTATTATTCTGAGTAAGATTTTTCACAACTGATGTTTCATCAAGGTCACCACTTGGTTTTATGACATTAAAGGTGGCAATTGTAGCTTTTCCAAGCTTTTTGTGAGGCTTTTTGTTGAAATTCCACCATTTTGGATAGCCCACAATTTCATAGCACCATTCCTTAGAGTGTCCAACTTTACCACAATGAGTACATATGTATGTATTGGACTTACTCGATGCTTTTCCCTTGGACTATAGTCGAGTCCAAGCCACTACAAGTACTGCATTGTCCAGTAGAACCTTCGGCTCCTCTATTGTCTATCGCTGGTTATGATCTCTATGCATATATGCATAACTAGACTCGAGATCAAAAGGTGGACCTGTTCACAGTATTTCACTCTGAGAATTATTAAATTCTAAGTCAAGTCCAGCTAGGAAAATATGAGTTTGAAGCCGAGAAATATGTTTATGAAGTGATACAACTCCACTAATATCCTCCCCTTGAGTACTTATTTGGGCATTAATCTCTTGAAATATCCTAACCAGTTCATTGTAGTATATAGGTAACAACATGAAAGATTTTCAATTTAACTTAAATAATTAAGTTTCATCATATCCATCATAAAAAGTTTTAGAGACAGCATTCCATATCTCCTTTACTGTTTGAAGATGGATGAATCTCTACATCAACGTTCGACTTATGGAATCAATGAGCCAACTTTTTACTCAATTATTATTAATAAGCCAAGCCTCCAAAACCTTATCTCCCACCGGTGGTTTTAAGGTTTTACCAGTAAGGAAGTCAAATTTATTTCTAGCTCTAATTTGCACCTCCATGAGCTATGACCATAGAGGGTAATTCATATCATCAAGTATAATTCCAATAACAAAGGGAGAATTCTCTTGAAGGGTTTGAATGAAATTTGGTGTTCCATGTGATACAATAGATGTATTTTCAATGGTCATGGTGGATTTCAATTTCAAAAAAAAAAAGATTCAAAAAAGAGAGGGAAAAAAATAAATACGATTTCAATGATTCAATACAAAATTTAAATTTAATTTCAAAAGGTATGATCTAATACCATGTAAAGAAAAATTCAAAGGAAAAGAGAATTCAAGGGAATTATTTTTCATATATTCCACAAGAAAGATTACATCATTTATATATACATTAATCATCCTTATACATGGAAAATCTAATTACACACTAATTAGGAGGAATAAAATAATTTCCTAAATAAAAAAAAATTAATTCTTAATATGTACAATCAAATCTTTGACTAGAGCTCACTTCAACATCTATTCCATATTTGATTAGTTTTATTTTTATGTAATTTTGAAAACTCCCCTCCATGTACCTAGTACTTAAGTAGAAAATACCAAGTTAATTTTCACTTTTTACATTTTAAATAGTGTAGACACATTAATCGAGCTAAACTTGCATAATTTAGTTTCTTTTGTGCTTTTAAACTATGAAACCTCGCCAGCTGCTCTTCTAGTAAACTATAAAACCTCCCTTCTACATAATATCGAATCATGATAAGTATAATAGTTCAGAAGGACTTTTCTCCATATTTCTTTTGAAAAGTTAAGTATACATTTAAAGAATAAATGTTCAAAATATTTAATAGTAAGTTATGAAATAATATTATATTTTATTATTATAATTTAAAATCCTGATCAAATAATCAATTAAACCATAAAATAGAAATATAAAAGATGAATTTAATTTTGTTAAGAAATCTATATATTTAAATTCACTAAATTAATGAACCATTTGACCTGAAAATAATTTTTAAGACTCTAATAAAAGATAAATAAGTGTTATATATATATACATGTGAACACATTTTTTATTAAAGCTTTCTCTCTCTTTTTTTAACGCTTCCTTTCTGAACATAAACAAATGCTCTTCTCTCTCTTAACGATTCAAAATGTGTTTTAATTTCTTTTTCATAGTAAATGCAATCACAATAAATCTACATGCACAAACACCAAATGGAAGAGGTCTCCACAGGCATAATAGTCCTCATGGTAAAGCTAAAGCCATGGTCATCTTCTTCCTCTGCCGCTACAGTCGTAGTAGCAGTAAGAGGAGAAAGTATAGCAGCAGCAGCCACAGCCTCATAAAAAAATGGCGATGGTAGCAGAGGAAGAGGAAGTGGCAGCGGTGGTGGAAAAAGTGGGAGTATTGGAGATGGAGAAGGATTTTTTATGTTTGATTTGTATGCAAATAATAAAAGACATGTTTATACACAGTAGGATTTAGCGCACACCCAAGTGTTTGCAACTACGGCACTGTGTGCGCTCGAGGCCCACTAGAAAATATAAAATAAGTCTTGAAGCCTACTTGAAGATGGAGTTGTCACCCGGATAAAAGTTAGGACACACTGTTCAGTAACTAGATCCTGTTAAGGTTCCCAAAAGCTATCATCAGAGATCGAGTTTGAAAACTAAGTATGGGCGTTTGAATGCTCACCCAACCTTGCGGTTGGCCTCCATTTACATTTTGTAATTTACCGCCCTTAATTATTCAATGATTTCTTTATTATCACATGAATTGAAAATTCCTCCAAACAATTGTTTTATTTTATAATTAAGCTCAAATTTTCACATTAATCAAATTCGTGCAACTGGTCTCAACATTCATAATAAGTAAAACAAAATTATAATTTACAACCATACATTCCAAATCAAGTGGAGAAAGGAAAAAAGATTACAATGCTTGTGTAAAAATAAAAGTATAATAAATAGGAAATAAACCAAAAGTAAACCAAAATTAAAGTACTTGATTCAAGTAAAACCTCTCAAGAACTAATTAATAAGATAAATACTTTATGATTATGAATCACATGATGAATCCCTATAATAGGCAGAATGTTAATTCCATAGAGATCTTACATAAAAATCCATAAAATCGACTCATGAAACTATTAAGAACATAAATGCCCGAGCTATGAAAAGTAAATGTCAAATTCTTAGTTTGAATAATGTTGTGGGGATTATATGAAACAGACTTGAGTAGTTGAGGCCTGTACATGCATGGGAATGCAACATAATACATAAAAAATGAGACAAGGCTGTATGAGAACCTATTAGAGTGGTGAGGCGATTGCCTCTCCGAGAGGCGATGGCCTGATGAACAGTCTCAAATAATTCTTAAACTGGCAAATCTTTCACTTTAAGTACAAACTACTACTACAAATAAACTAAATACACAACTATACCTAAAGCTAAGTGAATTACATTAAAAGCAAGGCATATTACAAACAATGAATACAAGATACTAAATAGAACGCTAGTAAATGAATAAATTAGAGGTTATATAATAAGTAAGAAAGAACCATGCAAATCTATAAATCAAGCTTAGAAATAATTGAGATAATTACTGAAAAATGAGCTTTTAAAATATTGGCCCTCATAAATGTTTAGGAACGTTGGTCTTCCCCTGAATGCAAGGTTCTTCCATTCTCCTCCTCAAGTAAATCAACCTCTAAGCTTTCTTTTTTCTCAAGAACGTTTCTCATTCCCTTTTTCAGAGCTTCCCCTCTCCAAAAACTCCCTTCTCTTTTTTTCTTTTTTTTCAAAATCCAAAGAATCCCCCCTTTTCCTCTCTCTCTTTTTTCCTTTTATTCATACCTCTAGCCCATCCCCCTACTACTCTCCTCCATCATTGCATTCTTTAGCCTTTTTCCTTTCCCTAAAAATTTCTTTTTTAGACCAGAGGCTGAACTCCAATCAGGATAAGCCCACTAAGTTGGCTACCATAGTCACCTCTGCATTTAATATAGAAGCAAGTGGTTAATATAGAGGCGGCACCTCTATGATGAGGCGATCACCTCTTCATAGAGGCGTTCACCTCCCTGGCCTGCCCTGTACTGGGCCTAGGCATTTGGACTAATTTTGTAAGAATTTTGGGCTTATTTATGGGTTCCATCTCTTGAGCTCACTTTCGAGAAGATTCAAGGTTTCTTTCTTACATTCAAGTCTTACATTTCTCATCATCGAGCTTTATTATAGACTAATCAAATTGAGCATCCACAGTTTGCCTCCAATCACAGGTCGATCGAGCCAAGTGTCTACAATTTACCCTCTGATTTTTTGAAAAACCAAATGCATGCAATGACAATTTTTTAAAAAATCACATGCAAATCATAAGAAAATAATAAACAACATATTTGACTTACAAGTTTCACTCGAGAGATGAATTCTTTGATCTTGAAACGTGATTATGATCCTTGGGTTCTCCTAGCTCGATCAACCACTCATTAGTAATTGGTAAATTATACGAAAATGATAATCCTTGAGTTTTCCTGACCCAATACATCCCTTAAATGAAATATAGACTCTCAAGTTTTCCTAGCCTGATCGCCAGTCAACTAAAACGTATTTCTCAGGTTTTCCTCATCCGATCGTCACTCAAATGAAATATAGACTCTCAAGTTTTTCTGGCCCGATCTCCCAATCAACTGAATTACAGAGTTCGAGGATACTACCTGAAAAGTCCCTTTTGAATCATAGGATTCAAGGATACAACCCGAATAACCCTCTCTGAATCACGACCTTTAGGGATACAAACCAAACAGGCCTCTCTGAATCATGAGCTTCGGGATATAACGCAAATAGCCCTTTTTGAATCATAAGATTCAAGAATATAATTCAAACAGCCCTTACAATCCTTGGGCTTTCCTAGCCCAATACATTGTTTAATGTAAAAATGAATCAACTATAGTACTTTCATCTAACAACCTTGATTCTCAAAATGCGCCTAAGGAAATTCTTTTCATCATCACCATTACCTTTTTTTTTTAAAAAAAAACCTAACTTAAACCCCCATTTCCATTATAAAAATACACTTTTCTTTTCTTTTTCTTTTCTTTTCCCTTTCCCTTTTCCCTTTTCCCTTTTCCCTTTTCCCTTTTCCTTCTTCCTTCTCTTCTCTTTTTTCTTTTCCTTCTTCCTTCCCATGCACCTATTCTTTCAAAAAATGGATGGTGAGAGAACCCTACCCATCCTTAAATGGGAGTGGATTCCCCCTTTTGTGAATGCCCCACACAGCCTCGGATTGTTAAAGGGAGATATAATCCCTCTCTTAGCAAACTTGAGGTGCCATATATGTTCATCAACGTCCAAAGAGGTTAGTTTCTAAATTCTTCTTATTTTCTTACAAATTACATTGGTTTAGACTACATTTATATCCATTTATCATTTATGATTGAAAACTAAATTGATTAGCCATACATTTGTGACTTTGGGTGAAAAATTACAAAACCGTTCTCTATCCTTCGATACACAGAGGCGATCGCCTCTTCGTTGGGATGATCACCTCTTCATGGGGTCATCACCTTATAAAAAGGCATGGTCACCTCTACAACGGTGCATAAAGTATCGCCTCATGTGCAGGCACGATCACCTCATGCATAGAGATGATCGCCTCTGTGGTAAGGCAATCGCCTCTTTCATGAGGCGCTATGCCTCTGTGACAGGTCAAACCATACCATTTTTAGTTATTTAATCATTTTTACTTCAAAAATAATAAAATTAAGCAATACTTCCCTGATTCTTGTTCCTTTTCTTTTGCAGCATGATGCATAAACATTTAAGGGTGCTAAAAACTTCCACAAGGCCTGGGTTTTCTATGATGATTTGACTGAAAACTAAAAGGACCGTATCTAGGATATCAGATTCAAGGACTTCATACTGTTCCTCCTTTCGAAGCAGGGTCAGACAGACTATTATCCACTCCACACGGTGATGGAGAGGTGGTTCGACATGACACACACCTTCCACCTTCCATTCGAGGAGCTCACTTTAGACCCTGTCTCTTTCATTACCATTACCGAGATCGCATGTGCCAAAGATCTTGTTCCTTTTGATGCGAGCCTTCACCAGCTAACCCCATATAAGGTTGCCTACATCGAACGCCTTCTACATATGATCCCGAATATGAAGGGGACCCATACCCCCAAGCTTGCCACGATTTGGACCTTTTATACCCAGGATAGAGCCACTGCGATGGTCACTTCCTACGAGATAGACCAAGTGGATGAGCTTTCCTGATTTACCTTCTCAGTACCACCTTTTTTGTTGACACCGCCAGCTCTATAGATCTTATATTCCTACTGTAATAACCCTTATTTTTAAATTATTTTAATATAAATTGAGATATGCAGTGTTAATAAATTTTAAATTTTATTTTTATTTTTATATTATTATTTATTTGTGATCAATATTCGTATTTTTATTGTATATATATTTTCTTACATAAAATAATTTAATTAAATTCTATTATTTAAAAACTTTGCAATCAATATCATTATCGTTATTATTATTATTCATGTTACTATTATGCATGTGCATTATTATTTCTATTATTGTTTTTATTAATTTACATTATTTGTATTACTATTAAACTATTTCATTAGTATTATTAATATTATTATTAATTGTTGTTAATTTTATATTATATGTATATTATTGTTAGCATGTGTGTGTCTATGTATATATATATATATATATATATACAGATTAAAAGAACAAAAATGCAAAACACAGTAAACTCCATCTTCCCTTCCTGCATGCTACTGTCCCGATCTTCCCCTGTCAAAGTGCCTCCATCCACTTCGACACCGGCAACCGTCAACCTTCCTTCCTCTGCCATTGCTGCCATCTTCTTCCTCTTCTCCGATCGCCGGAACGCCAAAAATAGCAGAAACAACAGCAGTGGCAGCAAGGCGGTTTCGCCGATGTTCTTCCATTTCCGACCACCATTTCAAGCATTTCCAGTCTCTTCCGACTCTCTAAGCTCCAGTGATCTCGATTCCAAGCTCCGTTTGAGCTTAAATCCGATCGTTTGTGAGTTTTCTCGACTTTTCAATTTTGACCTTTTTTTTTAGTTTATTTTTGGTTGATTTATGCAAATTCCCTTTACAAATTTTGATTCTAGTAGCTTAATCTTCATGAAAATATTTTTGTTATATTTTTTGGAATTTATTTTATTTTTGGTGAATTTTTTATTATTTTATTATTATTTATTTAGTTTTCGTAAATTAATTTATTTAATTATAAATTTGGTTGACTTGGTGTTATTATTAGTTGTTATTAATTTTAGTGTTGAGAAATTAATTTTTGAAAATATTATGTAATTTTTAGTTTATGTAAATATTGGAAAATTAGGTTAAATATGTATTTTTGTTGAAATTATTGGTTAAATATATGTTTTAGTTGATATTAGTATATTAGATGTTGATAAAATAATTTTAATGATTTTATATAATTTTTTAGGAAATTATTTAGTATTATGTGTATTTTGAATTATTAGGGTAATTAAGTAATTTTGTTAAAATTATAGTTAAATATTATGTTTTAAATGGTTTTATAATTATTTAAAGTAATAAAATAATTTTTATAAATTATTTACTATTTTTAAACTAATTAATACTAATTTTCAAAAATTATTTTCCAATAATATATTATTTACTAAATTGGTAATTAAATGGGTTTTTAATTACTTTTAATATATATTTAGGCTATTTAAGCTATTTTAATATATAAAGTGAATTTTTACTAATTTATAGTGAATTATCGAGAAATTTAATTTTTAATAATATTATATTATTATTTTGAAATTTTTATTTAATTATTGTGGAATTAATTATATTTAGCGTTTTAATGTTAAATATGTTATATTTTGATATTTTGAGGATATTTGTGGAAATTATTGATTTTCAATACATTTATTGTATTATTTGGATTTTTGATGAATTGTGGACTTCGATTGGGAGAATTGTGTAGTTCGGGGTCCCAACCGAAGGTTTTGTGTATTCTATTGTTTGAAGTGCATTTTCTTATAGGATCGGCTCTACTTTTTAGTAGAGAGATGTCCATTTTACAAAGGAAGCTCTATCAAATTTTCAGTAGAATTTTCGTAAAACGTGACGTCGCGTCAATCCTGAGTTTTCGATTTTGTCTGAGTTTTGTATTCCTAAATCGAGTCTCTCTAAAAGTATAAGTTAGAATTATTCTGATTATTGTTATTATTTTATTGTTTAGTAACGCCAAGACCGAGGCTTAGTGGACCGGACCCGTTGAACCAATCTCAAGGAATGCAAACTTATGAATTGTTATTCTATATATACATCGCATTTAGGTTGCATGTTTTATAATATATATGTTTTTTTAATATGTATTTGTTCATAAGTTGTTTTATTAAATACTTAGTATATGTTAGGTATATTTTTAGTATATTTTTTATATATTTCTAAATAAATGCATAGTTTACTTTCGATATATACTCAGCATGTTTTTAATATATTATTAGTTTATATTTGGCATATTTTATGGTTGATTTGAATTTATTTAACATATATATACTTGAAATATACTTAGTTTATTTTAGGTATATTTCTGGTATATATATGGTTTATTTTATTATTATGAATGTTATTATACATTATTTACTTTTCCATATGTATATTTAATTTTAAATGAAGGATATCGATAGAACGTGCTACCTAGTGGGCAGCACTAGAACCGTGTACGTACCGGTGTGATAGATTTAGGGTTGAGTGAGAATCACTTGTGGTGAAATATAATGTGATTGAGATTGATTGATTGATTGAGAATATTGATGTGATTGAATAGTGTGGTTGCTGGAGCTCGATTGACCTAGTGTCTCAGGGCCAATCACATTGACAGTCATTGTGTTGGAGCTCAGTTGACTTAGTGTCTCGGGGTCAGTCTACTGTCCATATGGAATAAGTGAATTAATTTGGAATTAAGTAAGCCTGTATGACTAAAGAGTCATTATTGATCAAGGTTGCGTTTAAATAGGGCTCTATTTGATCCTTCAATAAAACATATATTTTTCAGCATTCTTATATAAAGTGATTTCAACATTTGTGTGAAATGCTTGTATATATATTTATTATATATGGATGATTGATTGCATTTGACATTAGAAGATGCATGTAAATATAATATAATAATTCACTCAGTAAGGTCTGACTCTCCTCAATTGATATTTTTCAGAAGATTCTTCTTCCTCAGACCTCAGTAGTAGGTCCATTCGTCGGATTTCTTCAGCCCCGGCTATTTTATATAAACTACTTACTTAATTTTATTTGTACTCTAGAAAACTACAGTAGTGAGTTGTATTTTGTATTTATTGTATGATGGTTGTAATTTCAAAGGCCTTTCTCTAAATATTGTATTGCATATTTTATTTTATGATATATCAAAAGTTATTATTATTATATTGGATTAAGATTTTAAATTATGGTGCATATTTTATTTATTATTGCATGTTTTTATTTTTAAGGCTTGTTACGGGTTCTGGATTTAAAAGAATTCTCATTCCCTAGCGTCGGTCATGACTCCCAGTTTAGATCGTGACACCTACTCGCCTCTCCAGGACTTAGATCGGGTGTCTGCATTTAATTGTGGCATGGATGAGGTGGTGCATGGAGCTAAGAGATTTTGTGACTTCTGGCACGCTATACTGGTAAGTTCCAACTCCCTCCTTCTTTAAATCATTTTGATATTTGCTCACTGACATTCATTGTCCTTTTCTATTTTACTGGTTTAGGCCTTAGAGTTGGAGCTGCTCATTGGTGTATTGCGAGTATGGGATGATTTCCCCACCATCGGCTAGTGGGGCAGCGGCCATATTTTGAAAAGACCCCTGGCCAGAGTACACATTCACTAATAGCATCTGAACTCTCTAATATAGGATGCGGTAACTATAATGCTCACAATACATGTTAATGATTTTGAAAATCTTACATACTTATTTATTAACACTCTCATTATAGATTCAAAATGATTTATGGGGTCCTGAAGGCAGATAGAACATGGAGATGACTCGTTCTAGACTGTTAGCTTAGAGGAGGGTCCTCCTTTTTAGGCCAGGCTATCGAGGCTAGTACCTTAATGAGCGTATCCTAAACTAGAACCATGGAGCTAATGTAAGGTACGTTCCTAAATCCCCTCTAAGGAGTATGTTGTGAACTCACGAGCTAAAAAGGGCTGAGCTAGATCAGGTTATTACAAACTATGGACCGTACCATCCAAATTAAGAGTCGGTACATGGAATTTGTTCAGACCCACCTTTTACAAATGATTCCTTTGGTTACTACCTCCACCTCTCATGTAATTATTTAGTACTCCCCTTTTTATCCAAAATTATCATGTCCTGACATGGTTTTCTTTTATTTTTAGGCCGCAATGACCAGACTTGCACCCCATGCTAGACCTCAGGTATAAGAGAGAGAGCCTTTGAGATGTCGTATGGATCCAAGCAGAAAGGGGACTTTGACTGCTGTTGAGGAGATAAGACCCCCTACCACCTCCAGCTCTTAGTTTATCATTGGTAGTTTCATTCACACCCTTAATTCTTTGGCTTGTTGTGGGGTTCCTCCTAGGGAGTTGTCTTGTCAGTTCCTGACCTTAAATGAGAAGCTCACACCTGCATGTACTCATGGGGATGCCACTCACGTGAGTTTGCTCATAACCTATCTCCTGAATCATTCTCAACACATTTGTCAGTTCTAACATTCTCTTAATCATATAGATTCCTTTAGAAAAAGGCCTATACATGTATCAAATGATTGAGGCCCAAAGGGATTATATGCTGGACATTACCCAACAGTTGAGGGTAACAATCTTTCCTACGTCTATATATATGTATGCTTGTATGATTTACTAACCTGTGATCTTTTGAACAGGATTATGATAAGGCCAACTAGGCGAGGATTACCACCCTCAAGCAATATATTGAAGTTCTTTATATCAACAAGGACAATAATGATGATGAGGATAGTGGCGATGGTAACACCAAAGGACGGGATGACCCTGAGGGCACCGAGTCAAATTCTTGATAGACTACACTCTTATGAATTATTCCCCTTTTGACTACTGTTATTGCTTGTCCATTTACTTCTGATATTTGCACATTTTATCTTTATTAATCAAATGCTTACAAAATTTAAATTTTTATGTCAATGAATTTTTACTTTTGCATACAACTTTTGCATCAATGATTGCACAGATGTTTCCCCCTCCTTTTTACTGTTGTACTTAGATTTACAAGACTAAAATGGTTATGATCTAGCAGAAGCTTGTCAACTATCCTGTTGGAGAGGCGATGGCTTTCTACTAAAGAGGCAATCTCTTAATGGCCTTCTACTGAAGAGACAATTGCCTTTTTCTATTGAGGTGATGCCTTTTCAATGAGGCAATTGCCTCATCGCTAGGTTAGTTTCTCCCTTTTAGCTCCTAATCCTTCACCTCTAACCCAATTTTAGACATTTCTGCCCTAAACCTCCATTTTCTCTTACTGGATACCCTTAACAGCCTTAATTATAACTAAAAGAAGCCTCAAACTACTACAACTGATACTAAAGAGCTTAAACAACACATCAATGGGCTAAATTAAAGTTATTTCACTTATCTATCTTCAAGTTGCTCCACAATAAAAGAATCAAATCAACTTCCCATTTCCAATTCTAGGATCCTCAAAAACATATTTTCCAGTTTAATATGATTGAATTATATCCCTTACTAAAAGAGTTTGAAGCCCTTATAGGTTGTTAAATGGATTCCTCATGCCATATCGCAATCTCTACACTTGAAATTTCAGACTCACATGTTGTTCAATATCAAATGACCGGTTGTTCAATCTTCCATCCCAGTCTTCATCTCATTACCTTTTTAGCTTAAAGGTTGCATTAGAATCCTTCCTTAAAGTTATCTCAAATGTAGAAAGGGGAGAAGCCTATTGGCCCTGAATGATGGCTCTTTGCTTGTACGCCCAATTCCTGCTTATCTTACCATCTAAAAAATGTAATTCAAAACTCCTACATATTCTAGAATAAGTGGAAGTAGGACTCACTCCGCTCCCCCTCATTCCAGCAGAAACCATAGTTAGACTGGACAGCTTTGTGGAGTCCAAGCAATTTTTGGAAGTCCATTCTCTTTGGAGGTAACCTTCTTATTTTCTGACTTCTATTTTCTGATCTGCTGGCATTTTACTTACCTATCACTCCTATAGATGTGGTTTTATGAAAAGCTGAGATTAATTAAACCTCAAGACGTAGTACAGTATAGAGCCAAGCATTATTGAACTAGAAATTGTATCCTATACCAAAGAGCATTTAGGACTGGCTATCCAAATTGCTTAACACTTTGATCCATTGGATGTGTCCATGGTGGAGGTCGTAACATGTGACTGTTTGGTCTTACACTTACTGTGTTCCCATCATTAGCCTTCATTTCGCCACTGTAGATGGCGGGATTCAGCGTGCGTCCAAGATTTTAGCAACCATGACACTGTTTAAGCTCAGGGCTCTAGAGAACCCACTAACCACTGTCACAAAAACATGGCATGGAGAGGAGGAGGAGTCACCTAGGGTAATAACTAGGACAAATCGAAAAGGTGGTACTTGATTCCCTAAAAGAAAGCTAGCACCACAACCAGGAGATTCTAGATATGGAATACCAACTTCTTTCAGTCTTATTTTCATTTAGAATTACTTTATGAATTATTATTTTATTCTCTATTTACATGCAATTTCATATAAACCCTAAAAATAATCAACTCCAAGGCAAACTAGTCATGAAATATACAAGTAAATAATGCATTCAATAAATCACATAATCCCTAAGTTAGTCTAATCTACATGGATTTTAAATAAATGAGCTAAAGTCTACATATTTTAAATTATAAGTGAACCTAAAGACCTAATTCATTTTGATTTTAATTAAATGAACCTAAGTCTACTAATTTCAATTCTAAATATGAGGTTAAATCTACAAATTATGGAATATTTAAATTAGTGGGCCTAATTCTACATGTTTTAATTAAATAGTGATCTTAAATCTATAAATTATGAAAAAAAAAAGCTTTAATTAAGTAGGCTAAGTCTAAATTAATTAAATTAAATTAGGTGAGCCTATGTCTAATTAACTAAATGGGTCTAAGGATATTTCTAACCTAAAATCTAATTAATTATAGACCTAAAAATATATATTAATTAATTAAACCTAATTAATTATTAAGTGAGATGGGTTAAAAAAAGTACCTAAACTTAAAAAAATAAATCAAAGCCTAAATGGGCTTAAGACCCAAAACAAATAAAAAATAATAAATAAGTCCAAAACAAATAAAAACATAAAAAAAAAACAATTAAATAAGATCAAACCAATAATTAGATTAATCGCTTACTAAAATCTTACTTTATTATTAAGCAACCTAAATTAATCTACTTCCTCCAATTTTAAGTAATTACCTAATTAAAAACCTAATTTTACTAACCAATTTAATTAAAATAAATATGCAACTACACACATAATTTCATTACTCCCATTATTGGGGCTATTATATTAATTCATAAAATAGCAATAAATAAAGTAAAAAAAAACCCTAGAAACTAAGTCTCTACAAATCTTTATCCATAGTTTTCCACAGACTTCTCATGAATTTATCCCTCCCACATGATCACCATGCATTCTCCTCCATAATCATCACAAAAAAAATAAAATTAAATTAATGAATATATTATAATAATAACTCGAAAGACTAAAAAATAATTAATAACAAAGAAAATAAAAATAGAATAAGAAGAGGATGATGATGATTATGAGCGATTTGGGGTACTCCTCATATTTGTAATTCACCATTCTTGATAAATTTTTGAATCTTCTTCTTCAAATTCTTCAAGGATCTTGAATTAATTGATGAATCAAAAGGAATTTTTGTAAAAAATAACTCAAAAAGAAAAAAAATAATTAAAAAAAACCCTCTTAAAAACACGTTTCCTCTTTTTTCTTTCTTCTCCCGCCTCCTTCTTTTTTTCCTCCTCTTTTTTCCTTGCTCTTCATCCTCTTTATATAGTGAAAAAAGAAATAGAAAACCTAGCCCAATCCTAACGTGATTCTAATATAAGATTAATACTTAAAATTATATTTAGAAATTTTAGAGCAATTAGGATTGAGTTAAAAGCCAATTAGAAGTTTTAAACTGATTAGGATTGAATTTAAAAATTAAAAAATAGATGGAACAATTCAATTTCGACCGGGATTGTGCAATTTCGATCGGAATTACATAATTCTAATCGAAATTACACAATTTCCAATCGGAATTATGGAATTCCGACAGGTTTTTTTTTCAATATTTAATTACAAAAAGACCCTTTGAAGAATTGTTTATTTTGCAATTTAGTCCTTAAAAACACTAAATCTTTCCTTTAAAATATGCATTTGAAACCCTTAGAATTTTAAAGATTAAGTATCGAATACCTGTTCATGATATTTTCATCATTAGATCCTTTGCTGCATCCATAACACAACATCCCCAAAATTAGGTGTCTACAGTTGCCCCGCTTTGTCGCTGTTTGCTTGACAAAATGTGGCAAAGTAAAATAGCACCCAATTTATAAATTGAAAGTTAGGATACTTACTTGCACTCTTTGAAGCTTCTACTTATGAATTTGCTATACTTGGATGTACAACATTTCAAATGACATATCATACTCTGTTGTATAACTTTAGGTGAAAGAAACACATTGTACTCAATCATACAATGTTTGACTATACTCGGACGTGTAACATTGAATTGAAAAATTACATCATACTCAGTCATATGATGTCGATATACTCGGTCATATAATCGATTGGAAAGGAAAACATCATACTCGGTCATATGATGTCGATTATACTTGGTCGTATAATTGATTAAGGATACATTGCACTCGATCGTACAATACCGACTACACTCAGTTGTATAGTCTAATTTGAAAAGGAACATCACACTCGGTTATATGATGTTGATTATACTCGATCATATGATCAATTAAAGATACATTGCACTCGGTCATACATTTCTAACTACACTCGGTTTATATAGTCTAATTTGAAAAGGAACATCACACTCAGTCATATGATGCTAATTATACTCGGTCGTATAATCGATTGAAAATACATTGCACTCGATCGTATAATTTTGACTACACTCGGTCGTATAGTCGATTGAGGATACATTGCACTCGATCGTACAATGATGACTACACTCAGTCGCATAGTCTATTTTGAAAAGGAACATCACACTCAGTCATATGATGCTGATTATACTCGGTCGTATAATCGATTGAAGATACATTGCACTTGGTCATACAATGTTGACTACACTCGATCGTATAGTCTAATTTGAAAAGGAACATCACACTCAGTCATATGATGTTGATTATACTCGGTCGTATAATTGATTGAAGATACATTGCACTCGGTTGTACAATGCTGACTACACTCGGTCATATAGTCAATTAAGGATATATTGCACTCAATCGTACAATGCCGACTACACTTGGTTGTACAGTCTATTTTGAAAATGAACATCACACTCGGTCATATGATGCTGATTGATTATGCGATTATGCTACAATCCATAATTGCTCATGATTAGTTGTAACCCTTCCATTGCTCACTTTCGATGCTACAGTCCATACCTGCTTGCACGATTAACTACAACCCTTTCATTGCTCACTGATGATGTTGCAATCCAAAACTGCTCATGATTAGCTACAACCCTTTCATTGCTCACTGATGATGCTGCAGTCCAAAACTGCTTACAATTAGTTGCAACCCTTTTATTGTTCACTGATAATGCTGCAGTCCAAAACTGTTCACGATTAACTACAACCCTTTCATTGCTCACTGACGATGCTACAGTCCAAAACTGCTCGTGATTAGCTGCAACCCTTTTGTTGCTCACTGATGATGCTGCAATCCATAATTGCTCGTGGTTAGCTGTAACTCTTTTATTGCTCACTAATGATGTTGCAATCCATAATTACTTGCAAATTGCTTGAAATCCTTTCATTTCACTCCTTTGATGATGCTACAGTCCATAACTATTCGCTGATTTTTATCTTTAGTTATTTGAGTCGAATGCTTTGGATTCTTTGTGCTGACTAATTAGTACTTTTATTAACTGACTTTGAATTTTGTTGTATTAATTGACTTTGCAAGTTGAGTATACCCCCTTCTAGATTTGAATTCCTATAAAATTATTGAATTTCGTTTTAACAAGATGAATGTATAAAAGTACATTATTATTTTAAAATTTCTAAGAAAATTCATCACTTTGCATGAGATAACAAGTACGTAACCAATCTCCTTATTTTTTATTCTTATGACTATCATTTATTTACCATTCACAAAGGGCAGAGGCATCGTTAACCATTTATATTGAGAGCATATTTTTTACCAAGTGAAGAGCTTACTTTCACACTTAAATTCAGAAAGAATATACTAGAAAAAATTTATGGTATTTGAGCATAAATGGATCAAATTCTAAGTATCAAAATAGTCTTTGAATTATTTTTGTACTTTTCCTCCTTATCCAAGTATTCCCACCTTTCTGATATTACTCAGTGTGGATAACGTTGGAAAGGTCCTTTGGATACTCATACTTTTACAAAGCATTGGAGTAAATAAAGCAATTTTTGTATGGTCCTTTTTTAGTATTCCCTAACTTTCTTGTATTACTCAGTGTGGATACCGCCAGAGGTTCACGTTGATACTTTTACTCATTTTTAAGAATTAGAGTACATTATGCTTGCTCTTATTTTGATTCTCCTCTTAGTATTCCCCCGTCTTTCTCTTATTACTCAGTGTGGATACCGTCAAGGGATTTTGTACTCATACTCATTTTTGAGCATTGAAGTAGATTATATGCACATTTATCATTCACAAGACTGAAATGATACCCTAAAATTCAATTAGTTTATACCACAAGTCCATAGATTTTGCCTTTGCATGTTCTTCCCCTCATTTGGGTGCAAAGCAAGCATTAAATTGATTAGAGTTTAGAAATTCTCAGCATAAAACTGTCAATAAGACATTTGAATTCTATGAGGCTAATAAAAGAAAGCCACTAAAATCAAAGGTCATAAGATAAATTTTTGCACATAATCTCGTGAAGTGGATGAATTTCCTTTCAAGTTGTGAATTTTCTTATTGAGGATTTATTTTATTGCAGAATCAAAGGAGATAGAGTCGTAATACTTCCCTTTGGTATTTGCACAGGGTGAGGTTTTGACGAGCAATTGGCATTTGCTATCTTGCCCATTCTTATTGATGTATCAGTTCCTTTTTCCTTCTTCATTCTCTTTTATTTTTCCTGCACAAAATACCATAAGTTATTATGGCCTATTTGCTAGTAAAAAAAAATTTATCAAAATGCAATGTTATTCTTTTGCATCCTTCCCTTTCATTATGGTGATAATGTCTCTGATCATAGGGTCGTGATGCTCCACCATCGAAGTTGTAGCTTTATCCCATTAATGCTATGGTAAAGGGCTTCATTTCTTTTTCCAACGTGTCCTATAAAAGAAAAGATTTATGAGTTAGAAGTTTTTATTTCATAATCAAAGAAGGTTTTAGAGTGCATTCATCTCAAGTTTTGAGTGCATTCTTCCCTAGCATATTGAATCTGAGGAGCTTGAGCATCCTACCTAGCCTCTTGAAGTTTCCAAGATAATGCTTTTTAGTAGTGTCACTCCTCTTATTTTCATTCTTTCAGATATTTCACATGCAAATACTCTGACTACTTTCCTATTCTTCCAACACTAATTTCAAATGTTAGTAGCAGAGTATTTGCACAATCTTTTCTAGGCTCAAAGACTTTTATTATACAAAATAAGTATTCCCCAAAAATGTATGCAAGTGTATGTGTGAATGATCCTAATGGGTCTCCTGTTTGGAACAGAGCCACTCATTAATAGTCTGTCAGTTTGAGCATTGAATGATTCCCTATTGGTACTTCTGATGTTGAAGCTTATGATACAATTCATCAGACTAATTACTAGGCTAACAAGTAAGGTCCATGGCTTTACAATAAAGCTTGTGATTGACCGATGCATTATTGAACTTTTCTTTTTGTTACTATTTTTGCTATATAATGATTGAGGTATTAGCTCTTACACTTCAGCATCCATCTTCACTTTTTGAATGCAGACACCCCCTGATTTGTATTTTGCCCCCAGTTCCTTTCTGGATTTATTCCTGCTATTCTAGCAGTCTTTTTTTTCATTTTTATGTGCAAGAGACCTGGTTCATTCTTTACTGTTGTTGATCCTTTGACTTATTAACCCTATTAGTTGTAATCTCATGCATTGGAGATGTAAAGGAATGGGCAAACTTACCGAAGTGAGTTCTTAATGATGAAATCAGCTGGACTTGCACTTTGAAGAACTCTTAAGTAGAATATGAAGCTTGATATTGATGCAATGATTGATGATAGTTATAGGACTATACTTGCAATGCAAGTTATTGAGCCATTTGAATTCTCAAGGTATAAGGGGACCCTAGGCTTATAAGGAAAATTACAAAGGAAACATAACTATAATAATGATCTCATAGCTCTGATTTTAGCTTTTATTATGTAATGTCTTTCCATTCAGATACTTATGCAATATGATAAAGATGAATATCCAATATTTGACAAAAATCTCCAATTCAATTTTACTCATTCATTAGGGCAAAAATGAGAACATTCATTACATCACATGACACAACTCCTATAATCAATTAATCCTGAATTTTTCTCTCTAATTTTTCACCTTACTGTTCTTTTTATTTTTCTCTCTTTTTATTTTTCTTCTCTTTTTTATCATTCTTCTTGTTTTTCCTCAGATTTTGCTCTCTTTAGAAGTTATGTCATATGATATAAGACTATTCTTTAAGTTTACATTTGTGCCCATACTGAATGAATCTAATTGAATTAAATTTTTGTTAAACATGCAGATGCGATCAATATCACAATGCGTAGTACCATCAGGATGCATATTACGTAAGTGAGCATAATCATAATTTATATCATCGATCACTAAAATAAAACAAGTTCTAAAGAAACTAAAATTTTACTCAAAAAAGATAATAAGAAAATTTATTTACTATTCTAGATGCTAAGTCTTATGGCAGTTGTCCTTCAGGTGGCTGACATAATAGCTATTCTTGCATTTCCTCATCCTTGTTGTCTTACACTAGGTTTTCAACAATCCATTCCTTGTAGATCCTACTCCTATTCACACCAGGCATATTGACAGGTTCCTTTGCACTAAGGTAATACTTTCCATATCCTTCTTTGATGAAACTCTAGTTCAGTGGTTTTGATTTCTTTCCATCTTTCCATACTTCCACTTTATATATTTTATTGTCTTACATCTTCTCATCATCAAACTTCTCACCCCATCTTGTAGGTATAATTGACTCAAAGGGTATGTCAAAAGAAGGTGGTTTGGAGTAAAACACATTATAATCAAACTTGCCTGAGGGCTGACCCAGCAAGTCTTCTGCCTCTTCCACACCTTTGGGAGCATTAGGAGATTTCTCAATAGCTTTAAGGCTTAAATCCTCAAAAGAGTTCAACACTTCCTCTTTGCTTACTCCTAAGTTGATCATTATGGTGACTGGTGGTGGAACATTTTGGTAGTTTGGGAAAGGATTGCTTCTAGTGCTTGGGTTTTCAAGATCTGTGATTTTTTTAGAGTCTATAAGGTTTTGGATTTCATGTTTGAGGTGAATGTAGTTATCTGTGGAGTGTTAGAGGTTTTGGTGGAATTTACAGTGTTTATTCGGGTTATAGCCTGGGATATTTGGATTTGGTAGGTTTAGAGTAGGTAAAGGTTGAAGTAAGCCCTTTTCCAATAGGCACTCTAGGACTTTTGATAAAGGTTGTTTAAAATTTGAGAACCTCCTTGGTTGTTGAACAGCATGGACTCCTACAACCCGGTTAATGCTTCCTTGTTGTATGCCCTTAGTTGGGTAGCTTCTTGCTCCGGTGTTCCCAGTAGCCTTCTTTTTCTCATTTTTGATCTCTTCAGCCCATAACCCATCATCATAAAGGTCTATGAATGTCTTGGGGTTCATCATTTGCAACCTCTCCACTAGGTTAGGTGACACATTTCGGACTATCATCCTAACCTGATCCTTCTCTACCAATTTATTCTTCATCATTCCCACCTTATTCATGAACCTAGTTAGAAAATCTGAGAATGATTCATTGGGCTTTTGCTTAGTTAGTTCTAGATCTCTTATGGACACCTCAAGCCTAGTATTATAGTTATATTTCTTTAGAAAAGCAGTGCACAACTCCCTTCAATCTACTCGGATAGACTTCTCTAACCCATTATACCAATTAACAGCCATACCCTCTAAGGATAGTACAAACATCTTAGTAACCACAAATAAAGGAGCCTTAGTGGTACTTATAATGGTTATGTATTAACTAAGGTGAATCCTCGGGTCCCCAGTACGATCAAACTTCTGCAGTTATGGTATCTTGAATTTGTCAAGTAGCTTGTCCTCCTCAAATTGCATCACATCATCAAAGTCAAACAGGTATCCTAGGCCTTGTCCCCTTATCACCTCCTCCATCTTAGACATCTTCTGAGTTAATGCCTTCATCTGTCTGGATTCTATCTCTTGAACTTGCTCAAGTGATTCCTTTTTCGCTTTTTCAATCATATAACTCTCAACATCATCCAACTTCATTTCCCCAGTATTGTCATTGATAACAGGTAGTGGACCTATAGCAGGTGGGTTGGCCGTAGTAGATGGTGCAGCAGTAGTAGGTGGTGGCATCAGTCCCACCAGAGCTTGTCTTAACTTGTCTTGCATCATTGCTCTCATATCATCCATCAATACTCCTTTGACATCTTCTAGGGTCCAGTTTCCTCCCTTTTGTTGTTCCATTCTTTTTATTTATTCAGGTTGTGTAGCTTATAAGTAGAGTGGATTAATGGGGCTCTTTTCCAATTTGCTAAGGATCTCTTTCGCGATTGATTGGGGGCTTGAATAAGTTCTCACTAGTTTACCACCTTCTCAACTCCAAACACAGGAAGACCCGGACGAATCTATGATGGCTGAAAGACAAATTGTTAGTATGATGCATGAGATGTATGTATGCATGTATGCATGATGCATGTGCTATGTGGCAAGTAACAAATCAAGTTAAGTGTACATACATCCTTCCAACCTTATTCCTCCCGCACACGTATTCAATAGCAAGTCTCTTTTCTTAGGATTTTTGGTCTTGATCTTAATATCAACAGGGGATATCAAGGACCGACATGCATGCCAAATCTCTCAAAGTAGTAAAAGCACATAAATAACATTTCCAGGTGTAAAAGATTAGCCAAATCTTTATTAACCTAAACGGGCTTCTAAAGTATGGACTTGGGCCTTTATAGATAGAAATGCCTTATGGAAACATTCATAAGCAATTTGGGTAGATCCTAGGGGAAATAACTAAGCCATTATAAGTGGTTAGGGTTTAGTAAAAAGGTCAAGGTTCCCTTAGCAAGATGCTCTCCTTTAGGACTTGAGTTACAGGCCAAGGTCAAAGAGGCCCAGCATCCTTTGCAAACTTGAGAGAAGACTACCCCCCTTAAGGACTTAGGTTACAGGCTTTAGTCAGATGAGCCTGATAATCTCTCTTGGACCGAGTTAAGGCTAAAAGTGATTATTAGGCAATCTACAACCCCATGAAGTTAGTGGAATCATGTAATCATAAACCAATGCCATCAGTTAATAGGGACATGTAGAATGAATGCAAAAATAAAATAATAATTAATAAAATAATTCTAAAGAACACAAGTAGAATCAGTATCTCTTATCCCCAGTGGAGTCGCCACTGTAGACAATAGGGTTCAACGCGCATCTAAGATTTTAGCAACCACGACACTGTTTGAGCTCAAAGCTCTAGAGAACACACTAACCACTGTCACAAAGACATGGAGATGAGGAGTCGCCACCCAGGGTAATAACTAGGACAAATCGAAAAGGTGGTACTCAATTCCCTAAAAGAAAGCTAGCACCACAACCAGAAGATTCTGGATATGAAATACCAACTTCTTTCAGTCTTGTGTTCATTTAGAATTACTTTATGAATTATTATTTTATTCTTTATTTACATGCAATTTCATATAAACGCTAAAAATAATCAAATCCAAGGAAAACTAGTCATGAAATATACAAGTAAATAACGCATTCAATAAATCACATAATCCCATAGTTAGTCTAATCTACATGGATTTTAAATAAATGAGCTAAAGTCTACATATTTTAAATTATAAGTGAACCTAAAAACCTAATTCCTTTTGATTACCTAAGTCCACTAATTTTAATTCTAAATATGAGGTTAAAACTACAAATTATGGAATATTTAAATTAGTGGGCCTAATTCTACATGTTTTAATTTAATAGTGATCTTAAATCTATAAATTATAAAAAAAAGCTTTAAATAAATAGGCTAAGTCTATAGACGGCGGGGTTTAGCGCGCGTCCAAGATTTTAACAACCACGACACTGTTTAGGCTCAGGGCCTTAGAGAACACACTAACCACTGTCATAAAGACATGGCGTGGAGATGAGGAGTCACCACCCAGGGTAATAACTGGGACAATTTGATTGGTGGTACTCGATTCTCTAAAAGAAAATTAGCACCACAACCAGGAGATTCTGGATACGAAATACTAACTTCTCTTAGTCTCGTGTTCATTTAGAATAATTTTATAAATGATTATTTCATCCTCTAATTACATGCAGTTCTATTAAATTCTAATTAACATCTATCTACCCAAAAAGGCAATAAGTCAATAAAATTACAAGAAAAAATGCACTCAAGATCACGTTATCCCTAAGTCTAAACTATGTTAATTTTACTTAAATAAGTTAGCTAAATCTACATTTTATTTACAAGTGAAATAGAAAAAGTAGGCCTACATTTTATTAATTAATGAGCCTAAATCTATATTATTTTAGTCTTTCTAAGATTTGGACTTAAGTCAATTCAATTTTAAAGAAGAATTAAATTAGTGGGCCTAAGTCTAACTTGGTTTTATCTTAAATGAAATGTGGGCCTAGGTCTATTTATTTTAAAACAAGTGCAATTAAGTGGGCTGAGCTAAGTCTAAACAATTTTAATTAACTAAGTGGGCCTAAAATCTAATTAACCTAATGGGCCTAAGTTGATTTTAATTATTTAAAAAAATCTAAATCATTTTTTAAGCCTATTTAATAAGTGGGTTAGATCTAAATGTGGGCTTGGGGCCCAAAAAAACATAAAAACATAAAAAAACCCAAAAACATAAAAAACATAACAAAATCAAATCAAATGCACATTCATATATGATTTCTAAAAAACCTAATTTAATTACATAAAAACCCTAATTAACTAAAGCCACCATTAATTTTAATTAATTTTTACCCAATTGAACTTAATTACTAATTAATTTTAAAATGCAGATATTTAAATCTTTCACTATTCCCACTATTGGGTCTATTACAAACTACGTACAAAATTAAAATTAAATAATTATACATCCAGAGATTAAAATAAATTACACAGGATACAAAAATGCAGAACAAAAATTAAAATCCTAGGAACTATTATTAAAACAATACAGGTTCCATGGATCTTCTGTTCAATTACACATAGGCGGTTTCCCCTTCCTCAATCCTCATACGGACATCAAAACAACAAAAAAATAAATTAGCAATGAAATCAAATATTCAAAACAATAACAAAAAAAAAAAAAACAACATAAACAGAAAATAATAAAAAAGTAATAAAAGAAACAGAAAAATAACACTAGAGATGTTGTGCAAATGCCCCTTTTTGAGCCCCTCAGATTGGATTATCACCATTAAAATTAAGATATTATTGATTCTGGACTATTGCCTTCGGAAATTACAGTATCGAAAATTAGGGTTTAGGCTTCCAGTCTCTTTTTTTCTCACTGTGTCTTCTTTCTCTTAGTCTCTTCCTGTAAAAAATCCTTTTGAAAACTAGATGAAAAGAAGTCCCCCCAACTAAAAAACCTCCAAAAAAACCTCTCACCCCATGCACGCATACAGACTCTGCTTTTAAATGCAGAGTATGCGCGTACTGAACTTCCTCTAAAGGAGGAACAGACTGATGATCAAATAGCATTTTTTTTATTTCAAAAATATCTTCTACTTTTTAAAAAAACCTTATCAAATAAAAATTTAAATTTTTCAATCAATCAAAATACTGAAAAAATCAATAAAAATAAAGAAAAATATGCGAAAAAAATCAAAAAATTAAATTATTACGCATCGGTACTGTGCAATGCTGACCGACATTGTATAATGCCGATCGACATTACACAATGCCAACCGGCATTGTGTAATGTCGGTCGGCATTACACTAATGTCGATCCTAAAAAAAATATAACTTATTTGCAATCAAATCCTAAAAAATATTGCAATTTAGTCCCTAAAGTTCAAAAAATCAACAACCAAGTTCAATTTTTTGAATAAATTTCATCATAGGAGCTTACGTCGCAATTGTGCACAATTGCATCCTGAAATTGGGTGCTTACAAAGTCTAAATTAATTAAATTAAATTAGGTAAGCCTATGTCTAATTAACTAAATGGGCCTAAGGATATTTCTAACTTAAAATCTAATTAATTATGGACCTAAAAATATATTCTAATTAATTAAACCTAATTAATTATTAAGTGAGATGGGCTAAAAGAATTACCTAAACTTAAATAAATAAATCAAAGACTAAAATGGGTTTCAGGCCCAAAACACATAAAAATAATAAATAAGCCCAAAACAAATAAAAACATAAAAAAATAATTAAATAAGATCAAACAAATAATTAAATTAATCCTTACTAAAATCGTATTTTTTATTAAATAACCTAAATTAATCTACTTCCTCCATTAATTTTAAGTAATTACCTAATTAAAAACCTAATTTTACTAATCAATTTAATTAAAATAAACATGCAACCACACACATAATTTCATTACTCACACTACTGGGGCTATTACATTAATTCATAAAACAGTTAATAAAATAAAAATAAAGCAATAAATTAAATTAAATTAAATAAACCTTAGAAACTAAGTCTCTACAAAGCTTTATCCATAGTTTTCCATGAACTTCTCATGAATTTATCCCTCTCACATGATCACCATGCGTTCTCCTCCATAATCACCACAAAAAAACAAAATAAAATGAATGAATAAATTATAATAATAACTCGAAAGAATAAAAATAATTAATAACAAAGAAAATAAAAATAGAATAAGAAGAGGATGATGATAAAGAAAATAAAAATAGAATAAGAAGAGGATGATGATGATTATGAGTGATTTGGGGTACTCCTCAGATTTGTAATTCACCGTTCTTAATAAATTTTTGAATCTTCTTCTTCAAAGTTCTTCAAGAATCTTGAATTAATTGATGAATTAAAAGGAATTTTTGTAAAAAATAACTCAAAAAAGCAAAAAAAATTAAAAAACCCTCTTTAAAAACACGTTTCTCTTTTTTTTTTCTTCTCCCCGCCTCCGTCTCTTTTTCCTCCTCTTTTTTTCTTTATATAGTGGAAAAAGAACTAGAAAACCTAGCCCAATCCTAACGTAATTCTAATATAAGATTAATACTTAAAATTATATTTAAAAATTTTAAATCAATTAAGATTGAGTTAAAAGCCAATTAGGAGTTTTAAACCGATTAGTATTGAATTTAAAAATAAAAAAAATAGATGGAAGAATTCAATTCCGATCGGGATTGTGCAATTTCGATCGGAATTATGTAATTCCAACTAGAATTACATAATTCCATAATTCTGGTCAGAATTAAGGAATTTTGACAGGTATTTTTTTAACATTTAATTATAAAAAGACCCCTGAAAGAATTTATATTTTGCAATTAAGTCCTAAAAAACATTACAATTTAGTCCTTAAAAACACTAAATTCTTCCTTTAAAAGATGCATTTAAACCCTTACAATTTTAAAGATTAAGTATCGAAGACCTATTCATGATATTTCATCATTAGAGTCCTTTGTTGCATCCATAACACATCATCCTGAAATTGGGTGTCTATAACCACCTTATATAATCCTACCTAACTCTGCCACTAATATGGATAAAAATAACTAATGGTGGAGTTAGTGCATGAGTTCGAGCTAGGACCGCTCACCCAGAACTTCCTGGATAATATAGTGTACAACGGGGATCCAGCCACCGATGATCATTATAAGGCTTAGATTCAATTGCAATAGGCAAAAAGAGATGAGTTTATTAGAAATAAAAGAATAAGAGAATTACAAGCATCGAGTGCTCGGGATATTCAATAAAAGAGAAGGAAATAAAATTAGTTCATGAATTGAGTCGTCATTTCTCCTTCGTTAGATAGAGTTTTCCTTTTCAGTTAAATAATTTATAATAAACACTTAATGCAATGCTTAACAGTAATTAAAGTAATGTATTTCATTTAACTTTAAGTATAATATGAATATACATTTTTCTTTTGACATAACTCATGTCGTTAGTTGGCTTGCCCTTATAAGTTTTCCAACTAACCATTTTCATCCCTCTCTCCCCTTTTGCATGTCCTTAACTTTTTCCTGGACCGCCTCTTTTAAGGTTTTCAATCCAGTAGGACTCTTTTATTTTTTTCATTTTTTATCTCTAAATTTTACCTAGACATCCTCTTTTTTAGGTTTTCTCTCTAGCGAGACTTTTAAAGAAAGTTTTCTTGAGCTTATCCAGGTTAATGGGCTCCCAAAATTCATTTCCTTCAATGTCAGATAGGATAATTACACCTTAGAGATCAACCCCTTTACCACATAAGGACTTTCCCAATTCGGCTTGAATTTCCCTCGTGGATCAGTCATAATCAGCTTTACAAGCTTTATCACTAAGTCTTCTTCCTTTATTTTTCCTAAATTGATCTTCTTATTATAAGTCTAGGCTATCCTCTTTTGATACAGCTGAGAATGATAGAATGCCTTCACCCTCTTTTCATCCAATAATGTTAGTTGTGCCAATTGACTTTCCACCCATTGGCATTCAATGATCTTAGATTCTAAGAGAACCTTTAGTAAGAGAACCTTTAGTAACCGAACCTTAAGCCCCTATTGAAGTTCTAGTAGTAGTTCAGTACCCCCATAATGCAAACTACAAGTAATCTGCCCAATCTCAATAATTCTCCATCATCTTAGCTAGGATTCTCTTTACATTCTTATTTGTAGCTTCCAAAACCCCATTTGCTTATAGCCTATATGGAGATAACCTATAGTGTTCGATCTTGTAGTCTTTTAACAGTGTAGCCATCTCTGCCCAAAATTGGACACCATTACCAATAACGAGGAGATGTGGTAGCTTATATCTGTAGATTATATTTTTCTCAATAAACTTCAATATCTGCTTCAAGCCAACTGTGGTATAGGACTCAACCTCAATCTATTTAGAGAAATAGTCAATTGCCATAGTAATGTATTGATGACCATTCAACTCCCTCAGCTTTCTCTCACTTATAATATCAATTCCTCAAACTATAAATGGCCAAGGAGAAGCCATCCCCTGAAGCTCCATGGACAGTAAATGGTTCGCATCCCTATAAGATTGATAATTGTGGCATTTCTTTATAAACTTGATGTAATCTGTTTTCATGGTGATCCAAAAATAACCTTGATGAGCTATTTTCTTTACTAGAATTGTCCTATTTGTATGTGGCCCACAAACCCCTTCATGAATTGCTTCTATAAGTTTCTAGGCTTCCTCTTTATTGACACATCTCAAATGGACACCTGTAGGCATTCTTTTGTATAGCATTCCATTGTGGCTAATGAATTATCGGGATAGCATTCGCAAAGACATCCTTTCTTTCTTATCGACATCTTCAGGGAACTGTCCCATCTCCAAATATCACTACAAATCATAAAACCAAGGCTTCTCAATGGTATCCACCATCATCACCTTTATTTTTTCATAGCAAGGGGTTTAAGACTTTATTAATATTAGGGGTCTGACCTCTGTTTATTTTTCGCTTTCCCATATAGAATCTAGAGTAACTAGAGCATCAGCTATCTGGATTTTTTCTCTCATGAGATTAATAAATTCGCACTGAGCAAAAACTAGTGAAATAGCATCCAAATAATCCTTACACGGATGCAGCCTATCTTCTTTTACTTCCCACTTATTAGAAGCCTATTTTACTACCAGTATTGAATCCCCATGCATGGTAACATCCTCTGCCCCTATGCTAAGCAATGCTTCTAAAATGAAGATGCAAGCCTCATACTTTACTTGATTGTTTGTTACTTCAAATTCAAGATTTTTAGCCATCAGGATCATTTCCCCTTCTAGCATGATCAGGATTATACCAATACCAGCCTTTTTATTATTGACAGCCCCATTAAAGTAAATTTTCCATCCTTGTACCTCTATAGCCTCCAAGTGTTCATAAAAAAATTCTAACTCCAATTCTTGCTCATCGATTACTGGGTTTTGAGCCATAAAGTTTGCTACTGCCCTCCCCTTCACAACCTTCTTTATCATATAATTAATGTCGAATTCAATGAACAACACTAACTATCTAGCTAACTTTCTCATAAGTGATGGAGTTTATCGAAGGTACCTAAGGGGATCATGTCTAGAATCGTTTATACCTTGTAGGACTGAAAGTAATGCCAGAGCTTCTTCGTCACCCAAATTATATCTAGACACATTTTCTCTATAATACTGTAGTTGGCTTCATACTAGAGGAGTTTCTTACTTAAGTAATACACCACACGCTCAATTCTCTCTCTATTTTCTTAGGCTAGCATTGCCCCTATTGTATCCTTTTCAATTGCTAGATATAGGATTAAGGGCTTGCCCAGCTTCAATGGCTGTAGGACTAAAGGATTCATTAAATAAGTCTTAATAGCTTTAAAAGCCTTTTGGCATTCATCATCCCATACTACAAGCTAATTTTTCTTTAAAAATCTGAAGATTGACTTACAAACAATAGTTAACTTAGCTATAAACCTACTAATATACTATAAACGCCTAATGAACCCTCTGACTTCTTTTTCATTCTTTAGTACAAGCATTTCTCTAATTGCCTTCAACTTGTTTGAGTCTTATTCTATTCCCTTCTGACTAATAATATGTCTCAACAACTTACAAGACGTTACCCTGAATATGCACTTGTTCGAATTCAATATGAGATTGTACTTTTTTGTCCTTGCTAGGAACTTGTATAAAGCCTTGAAGTGCCCCTCTCTGGTTGTAAAATTCACCATCATATCATTGACGTACACTTTTATCTGTTTATATATCATCTCATGTAACAGAGCAATCGCCATCCTCTAATAAGTAGCTCTTATATTTTTAATCTGAATGGCATTACCTAATAATAATAGATACCTCACTTGGTGATGAATGATATCTTCAGCTTATTTATTACTCCTATTATGATATGGTTATATCCTGAGAACACATCCATGAAAGAGTACATTGCACTAGAAGTCGCGCTACCTACCAATGTGTCGATATGTGGTAGTGAAAAATCATCCTTCGGGAAAGCCTTGCTCAGGTCTCTATAGCCACACACATTCTGACCATCCCATCCTTTTTAGGGACTGGAACTATATTTGCCAACCATTAAATGTCCTCTACCACATCCAAGAACTTTACCTTTACCTACTTTTTGACCTCCTATTTGACTAGAAGTGCCCATTTTAGCCTTAGCCTCCTATTTTTATGCTTTAATAGTGATATGTAAAGATATATAAGGATTCTATGTTCAGAGATTTCCCAATCGATCCCAAGCATGTCTTTATAGCCCAAGCAAATACTTTCTGTCTTTTTATTAATATTTCTTTTATTTTTTCTCTCTTATCATGAGTTAGATTAAAAGCAAGTAATATATTTTTGGGGTTATCATTTGTGCCTAGATTAAATGATTCAACTTCCATAGAATTAATTTTAAATATATGCATGAAATGATCATCATAAATAGATAACCATTAGGAAACACATCACACAAATAAGCAAACTCGGACTTCATTGCATTCACTTTCGAAAAGAAAAAATCATCAATTTCAAACAAAGAAGTAAGAGAAACATTAAAATCATCATAAAAGACATCCATGATGGAGTTGAGGACATAGTCTTAGAGGTGCAGCTCCTTGTTCTAATCATCAGCATCCTTCATCTCCGGAGCAGTTATGTCCTCCTTAGATTCTTCCTCGGCTGGTACTAGCTCTTCCATAGGGACCTCCTTAATAGCAGCTTTATGTATTCCATTCATAAACTTAGTAAAGATTTCAAACCTTGGAATAACTTCCCCGACCATTAAAAGAGGTTCTAAAGTCCCATTGTACGAATATCTTATGCCTTCTCTCATAAAATTTTCCCATAAGCTCTTCCTCTCAACTAGAATCTCACCCTCTTCTTTCTCAGGCTGATCCTAGATGTCAACCTCTTCTTTAGAACCATCAGTCCCTTCAAATCCTATTCCATACTTCAGAATGGGTACTTTGTACTTAATAAATCTTAAAGGTCCACTTTGGTCCTTTCCCAGTCCCATGTCGAGCATAAATTTCATGTTGTGCATCATGTTAAGAACCCTCTTATTTATCTCATCTTCATAAATTATGCAAACCTCAAAGCTTGGGCTTATAAGGATCTCTTTAGGTACTAGCTTCAGGGTAGCCACAACAACTTCAGTCTTAGTGGAGATGGTGACAACTTGCCGTCATGTGAAAACTTGATTTTTTGATGGACAGTGAAGGCCATGATAAAACCATGGTCTTCCCAACATAATAGTAAAGGTTACAAGAATATCAATCATGTGCAAGTTGACATAAGTCTCGATAGGTCCTATCCTAACTAATGCTCTAAATGTCCCCTTGATAGGCCTTTTCGTATTATCATAGGCCTTAATGACTATTTTATAAGGTTTTAAATCTACCACTGTCAACCCTAGCTTCAATAAAATCTTCAATGGGCACACATTAATGGTAGAACCATTGTCTACCATAACACAATAAGTCATCTTCCCCTTAACTTCAGCTTTGATGAATAAGGCTTTGTGGTGATCTCTCCCCTCCAAAGGTAAATCATCATCAGAAAACATTATGGTGCCTTAATGAATAAGGCTTTATTGTGATCTCTCCCTTCTAAAGGTAAATCATCATCAGAAAACATTATGGTGCCTTGGGGCATTTTTGTCAAGGAATTGACCATCTGCTCAGGAGTACAGCTTATGGAAATCTTTTTCTGATCTAATGCCAAAACTAGTGCTTCCCAATGGTCCCTGGAATTCATAAGTAACTCTCAAACACTGGCGATGGTTGCCTGGTCTTTCATCACTTCTTTCCCTTTTCTTGTCTCCTCTATATTATCTGATTTAGGCTTAGTAGTCTCAACTTCTTGCCTTTTCTCCTCGACCTTTTTTACATTTTGGACTGACCTATTTTGCTTATCATCCTATAAATTGACCTTCACTTTATCTTTATTATCAGAGCTCTAAATATCCAATAAATGCACAGTAAACTCAATGGGTTATTTATTTTGGTTTGGTTCTTTTGGTTCAGGCTTTGGTGGATTAGGGATGGTGTCAACAAAATAGTTTAAGACTTATTCTTCTGTTAGGCTGGTGTTAATCATTAGAATGAGTGGGTTAGGTGGTGGCACGCTTTAGTAATTGAGTAGAGGGTTGTTTTAGGTGTTTGGTTTTCTTATCTCGGGGTATGTGATTTTACCTGCATCAATTAAGTCTTAGATCTTATGCTTCAATCGGGCATAACTGTTGGTGCCATGTCCAATGGTCTGGTGAAATTTGCAAAAGAGTTTCGAATAGGCATCAGGTCAAGGTTGTTGTAAAGGCAAGGGTCATAATAAGTTTTTCTCGATCAACTTCTTAAGGACTTTGGATAAAGGCTACCCCAAATTACAGACTACTGCTTGGTTGCCTAATAATATCGATCTAGACATTGCTACTTGAACTAGTGCCATCTTTGCCCCCAAATCTCCCTCTAAAGAATCTTTTTTCCTAGGCCAAATCTGATTCTTTCTTAACCCCAAATCTATATAACTCCTTAAAATTTTAGATTCCTAAATCCCTTAGCTTCTTAGAAAGTGTCAGAACACACCCTTCTATGCCAGTACTAGTTAATCCGACTTGGCATGCCTATGCCTCATTTGAGATAGTTTTCCTCCCCAACGAGTTAGATAATCAATGAAGGACTCATTAAACCTTTGCTTGGTGTTTTGTAAATCCTTTAAAAATACCTCCAATTAAACATTAAGGCCATATTGTTTCATAAATACAACACACAGTTCTTTCTAATTAGTCTAAATGTGTGGTTCTAAAGCATAGTACCAGTGGATTGGTGCACCTTCGAATGATATGGGGAATTATTTGACTATCTAAGCCTTGGTCAGTTCGATGGCTTTCATGTAAGTCATATATTGTTTTAAATGCAAATGGGGGTCCTCAGTTCTGGAATACTTTTTCATGTTGGGGAATTTGAATTTCCTAGGTAGTAGATCATCCTCCATATCCATATTCAAATTAGTGTAGTCCAATAGAGCATCCATGCCCTTTTCTTTCATTATCATATGCATCTAACTCATCGCCTTGGTTATACTCTTAACCCACTCAGTCTGTTCCATGTCCTCAATTAGGTTCATATTCCTTCAGTTTAGTGGATCAACCAATACTATCACATCATCCCCTTCCTTTTCTCTTACCGGGATTTCATCATTAAGGTCAATCGGATTAGTTGGTTGCATCGGCTGATTTTCTCTAATTAACTTAGTTATATCTCACATCATCTCCCTCATCATGGACCAGGTCTCAATGAACACCGCCTCTTTCAACTGTGCCTTAAAAGCCTTGAAATCAAAACCTCCTACCATTTTTTATTTCTGAACTTCTGACTAATCGATCAGAACTGAACTGGACCCACTTAGATAAGCTTAAAGGATCTATATTGCTACAAAACCACATGTTAGAATTATGCATGATATGCAGGTTTATTTTATTATTTAAAGAAAATAAGTAAGCACATTTAACACAGAGATAAATGTAAAGCTTTAAAAATGTCCTCTGCCATTATTTCTCATACACACGTATTCAATGGCGAGTATCTTGTCTTAGAATTTTTGGTCTGGGTTTTAATTATCAACAGGAGATAATAAAATTGACGTATGCAAGATAACTCTTAAAATGGTGCAAACAAGTAACAGATCCTCAAAATAAATCCAAAGTCTTCCTTTAATGGGCTGAGAATGATATCAAGGTTATACCTTATCAAGATCCATTTCAATGGGCCAACATGGGTATGATAGGCCCGTTTTGACAATGCTCACTTTGAAATGGGCTAAGAATGGGCACAAAAGGCTTATCTTGACAAGGTCCATTTGTAACAGGCTTGGGTTTTATTTTAAGGGTCTTAGGAAATTCCTATAGAGAATTGCTAGGCCACTATATGAGCTTAAGTCTTGGGTAGTAAATCTAGACTCCTATAACAATATACATCCATGTACATCTCACTACCTAAAGGTCTATGCGACATGAATAGTACGTATTGTGAGTGACAATAATTAAATATTTCACTACTGGGTTTGAATGAAATGTAGGTAGCAAAATACTAACTATTATCAGGTTAAAACAAGATTGAAGTGTTTATTATGTGCAAAAAGTGTAGTGAATGCAAAAGAAATCAAAGAATAATTAAAGATGATAAATTATAAAACACTTGGAATCAGTTTCTCTATCCCCAGTAGAGTCGCCACTGTAGGCGACGAGGTTTAGCACACGCCTAAGAGTTTGGCGACCACGGCACTATGTAGGCCCGAGGCCTACTAGGAAATATGAAATAGGTCTTAAAGCCCACTCAAAGATGGAGTCACCACACGGATGAAAGCCAAGACAAACTATACAACAACTGAATCTCATGGAGGTTCTTAAAAGCCATCATCAGATATCGGGTTCAGAAACTAGGTATGGGCGTTTAAATGCCCACCTAGCCTTACGATTGGCCTCTGATTACATTTTGTAATTTATCACCTTAATTATTCAATGATTTCTTTATTATCACATGAATTACAAATTCCTCTAAAAAAAATTTTATTTTATAATTAAGCCTAGATTTGCACATTAATTAAGTTCATGAGACTGGTCCTAACATTCACCACAAGTAAAACAAAATTATAATTTACAACCACACATTCCAAATCAAGTAGGGAAGGGATTAAAGATTATAATGCTTGTGTAAACATAAAAGTATAATAAATAGGAAATAAACTACTTGATTCAAGTAAAACCTCTTAAGAACTAATTAATAAGATAAATACTTGATGATTATGAACCACCAGATGAACCCTACAATAGGCAGAATGTTAGTTCTATAGAGATCTCACATAAAACTCCATAAAATCAACTCAAGAAACTATTAAGTAAACAAATGCACAAGCTATGAAAAGTAAATGTCAAATTCTTAGTTTGAACAATATTGTGGGGATCATATGAAATAGATTTGAGTAGTTAAGGCTTCTAATGCATGGGAATGCTACATAATACACAAAAAATGAGATAAGGCCGTATAAGACCCTGTCAGAGTCAGAGGCGATCGCTTGATGAACAGTCTCATACAATTCTCAAACCGGCAAATCTTGCATTTCAAGTAAAAACTGCTATTGCAAGTAAACTAAATACACAACTATACCTAAAGCTCAATGAATCACACTAAAAGTAAGGCATATTATAAATAATGAATACAAGATACTAAATAAAAAGCTTGTAAATGAATAAATTAGAGGTTATATAACAAGTAAGATAGAACCATGCAAATCTATTAATCAAACTGGAAAGAATTGAGATAATTACTAAAAAATGAGCTTCCAAAATGTTGGCCCTCAAAAATGTTTAGGAATATTAGTTTTCCCTTAAATGAAATTTTCTTCCCTTCTCCTTCTCAAGCAAATCAACCTCTAAGCTTTCTTTTTTCTCAAGAATGTTTCTCACTCCCTTTTTCAAAGCTTCCCCCTTTCTGAAAACTCCTTTCTCTTTTTTTTTTTCTTTTTTTTCAGAATCCAAAGAAGCCCCCCCCCCTTTTTCTCTCTCTCTCTTCTCCTTTTATTCACACCTCTAGCCCATACCCCTACTACTCTCCTCCATCATTGTATTCTCTAGCCTTTTTCCCTTCCCCAAAAATTTCTTTTTCAGACCAAAGGCTAAACACCAGTCAAGGTAGGCCCACCAAGTTGGCTACCATGGCCACCTTTGCATTCAATGCAAAGGTAAGTGGCTACCATAGAGGCAGCACCTCTACAATGAGGCGATTGCCTCTTCAATTATTGGCATAGAGGCGTTCACCTCTCTGGCCTGCCCTATACTGGACCTAGGCAGTTTGGACTAGTTTTGTAAGGATTTTGGGCTTATTTATGGGTTCCATCTCTCAAGCTCACTTTTAGGAAGATTCAAGGTTTCTTTCTTGCATTCAGCCTTACATTTCTCATCATTGCGCTTCATTACGGGCTGATCAAACCAAGCATCCACAGTTTGCCCCAATCGTAGGTTGATCGAATCGGGTGTCTACAGTATTTTTGACAGCTTATGGACATAGTTTTTATTATATGTGTATTATTACTCATCTTCATAACAAAAATGATTGCCTTTACTATAGTCTAAATCAATTAACTAATTAATAATTTAAAACTTTCTTACTTCTGGATTTTTTAAATACTTCTTATTCTAGAAAACCAGTGGAGCTATGAGCAAAATGATATTACACAAGTTGTGTTTTTTTTTTTTTTAGTTTGTTTGGCATCATAGTATTTAGACAAAACACAAGGTGGATTGTTTTAAGTATAAAACTCTAGTTGTTGAAATTGCAAGTAACGGTTAATGAGCATGCAGATAGAAGTCAATGAATATGCAGATGAAGGTCAATAAACTTGTTATAGTTCATTGATCTTTAACTGCATGTTCATTAAGGATAAAATGAAACTGCAGGTAAAGATCAATGAACCTACAGTAAGCTCATTGATCTTCACCTACATGCTCATTTAATCTTTAATGAACATGCAGATAAAAATCAATGAATCTATACCAAAAAAATGATGTTTGACGTAAAAAAAAATACACATTTTTTTTTATGTCGCACATATAATGACTTATAGTTCATATTGTAATATGAACAGGAGTTCATGATATAACAATTGCTTGTTAAAAGGGATACCAATTTACAAAATAAAAAATAAAATAAGAATTTTTTATTAATTGTGTATTTTTTATAATGTAATATATTTTTAAATATAAATATAATATACGAAATATAATTGAATGTCATCTAACTCCGCCCAGTATAACATGGACCATGAATAGAAGAGAAATACTCCTAACACTTTACTAGCTTTTGGGCTTTCAATTATATTTTCTAAAGATCCATCGTCAATGAAAGTGCAAGGCGTACCTGATGCAAAAACTACGTCGTTTCTTCCCAAACGATGTCGTTGAGGAAAATTTTCACCCACCCATCCATTCATTTCGTCCAAAATTAAACACTGATGAGGCCCGCACACAGAGGCACAGAATCACTCTCCTTATCTTCGCCATGGCAACGATCCTTTCTCCTCATCTTCACTATCCATCTTCTCCATTCAAAGGAAACTTAACCAATTTGAGGTTGAAAACTTTAACTTTAGTTCCACTTAAACTCAGCTTCCGCAGCACCAAGCCAAATGGTACACAGCAACTTGTAGTTTATAATCAAGCTGCTGCAGGCACTGCTATTCCGTCTCCATTATCAAACGTGAGGTTCAGGCTTGATAATTTAGCCCCGCAACCTGGTTCTAGAAAGAGAGGAAAGAGAAAGGGAAGAGGTATCTCTGCTGGGCAAGGCAACAGTTGTGGGTTTGGTATGAGAGGTCAAAAATCTCGCTCTGGTCCTGGTGTTAGGAAAGGTTTTGAAGGTGGCCAAATGCCCCTCTATCGCCGTATTCCTAAATTGAGAGGAATTGCTGGAGGTAAAGTTGCAAACTTTCCCACCATATGTGATTTGGGTTGCTTTTGTTTTTTGTTGGTTAGTTTTTCTTTAGCATTTCAGTTGCTTGCATTTGAAATTAGAGAATAATTGATGCAATAATTATCTTATTTATCAGTTACTATAACAAAAATACTGTATCCATTTCTACTAGATTTGCTTTTAAATGGCTTGCCTTGTTCTTTTTGCAATTATTTAACTTTAAAAGCCATCATAGATTTTAACAAGCAGCATATTGACTATTTACTTGACAGCGTGAACTATTATCCAAATGCTTCTTTTCTGGTGAAATTTAAGACTTTTCCATTTGGTATTATTTTTAAATGCTGGAGATGGCCTGAATTTGTAGTTGACATTCGACTTCCAAAAGGAATCTTAGAGCTTGAACCTCAAGAAAGAAGAGGTGGAGAGCATCTTTTTGTCAATATTGTGAGTGTAGTTGGTATCTCCATAAGAATGAAGTGGATGCTTTTTGAAATAAAGTGAATGGTTCTCTGAAGCAAAAGTATATGATCAAATGTAGACTGTTTGTTAGAATCTTTTTTCTCTTCTTATGGTCAATCATTTTAGTATCCAATACAAAGTATTGTAGGTACAATTTTGCCATTTACGATTGAGAAGGTTAATAGTGGAGCCATCACCATATTGGGTTTAGGGAATCTGTTCTGTAGTTTCACAAGACAATTCATTGTGAGTTTTCATGTCACGGTCACTTGTAATTTGTGTTAATTGACAAAACTTTACTCATTCAAATTAATAATTTGTGTTTTGAACTTCAAAAGGTATTAGCTCAGAAGCATCTTACTGAATATCTTTAGAAATTTATTAGTGATTCTCCAAATCACATGGTTGATAGGAGTCTGCTAAAGTTACAAGTATTCCTTTGTTCTCAAAGAGTCTACATAGGTGGATTGGCCTGGCTGTGTATGTAGCTATTGTGCAAAAAGAATCTTCTGATTTGGTTGCAAATGGCTTTAAATGATAGTTAGAATTTCTCTTGGGACTTGTTAATGACATCTATTCATAATATCATAGACATTGGCATAAAGGTTTAATTGGATATGAATTTTTCTTAAGAATGGTATTGAAGTTTCAGAATTTTGTAATGGAGGATATCATTCTCTGACAACAATTATATGCATCATTATTTTGACAACTTTGTATGATTTTAAAGTGGTGAGGAATCTGTTGTATAGAGCCAGCTTCATTAGACACTTTTGAAGAGCGTGGTGAAAGAGCTAATATCTTATTGTAATCAGCTCACATCAATAATTTGTTTTGGCAGCAATGTACGTCCAGTTTCTTGCATCTTGATTCCCATGTTTCTTTTTGATCTACCCACATTTACTTTATTTCATGAAATTCGATGTCCACATTTATACTTGTCATTTTGTTTTAACAAGGCTGGAATTGCTTGTTGAAATTAAAGTGAATCATGCACACTTTGCTTAAGCACACTCTTGGATTTGTTTTAATGTGCTTGTTTTCTCATTGTTTCTTTATGAAGGTATGCATGCGGGTTTACCTAAATTTGTGCCTGTGAACTTGAAAGACATAGAAGCAGCAGGATTTCAAGAGGGAGAAGAGGTGTCATTGGAGACCTTGAAACAGAAGGGCTTGATAAACCCAACTGGAAGAGAAAGAAGACTGCCTTTGAAGGTATGGATCTTGAATGATATTTCTGTATGTGATACAGTGAACAACAATTTGAGTAGCTAAATACTAATGTTCACACTTGCTTATATATTTTTTTATCAGAATCATGTGATCAGAATTTCTTTCACCATTTGGACACGTAACAGTGACATGGAAAAACTTGAGATCTTCTAAGAATGTGCAATATTTTCATTGGGATCACAAATTCTGAATGTCTTTTCTATTTTGTTCATTTGTTAAGTCCAGATACCCTTGTCTTGTTCGATGCATCTTACAAAGTATTAGTTTATCTGAGTCTGAAATGCAATTTACTTGAATATAAACATAGAAGCTGCAATTGTGGTCATCTCTAGGATATGGATAATGGTCAGGGTGAAAGGCATCTTGAGCAATAATTTTTTTCAACAGTTAATGAAGAACACATACTAATTAGTCAATACATATCGTATTAAGTATTAACTACAGAATTAAAAAAACATTTAATTTATGGTTTACAATACACTCACTTGCCTTTTAATACCTTTTCTTGGAGGGTTTGCCAATCCCTTATTAGATGTTTCTGGGAAACTCTAAAGTTAAAACATCTAATTGTATTTTGTGTTTCTGTCCTTTAATGTCCAATCTGTCTTCATCTTTTCCCTTTTATATTCAATAAACTGAGGAAATGGCAGAGGGAGCAAAAGTTATCCTATTCTAGCTCTAACTGTAGGAAATTTACTCTGTTCGTATATGGAAGAGTTAAAGTTCTAGATGAACTTATTATGTTAAATGTCACAGCTTAATCTCCCCTTGCAAACCTTGACAAATAAAAGATCTTCAATCATTGGGTTAAAAGTTTACTTAATTGTTATGTTTTGTCAATGTAGAAGAAAGGGACTTATTCTTGGTGAGCTAAGATTTCCAGTTTACATGTTTCTCAGCTGTTTAATTAAGTGAGCATTGGAAACCTAAACAGTACTTATTTTCTGTTTTTATTGCCATTGTGGTTTAAAAGACTAGTATAAGATTCTACTTGCAACTAAGCAAGCAAAGGCTGGAATTTTTTCTCTTTTCCCCCTGACTTCTTGCCATAGCTTATAAAAAAGATGACTTTGTGATTATTAAAAACATCATATATTAATTGCATGCGAAAAACAGTAAAATTTGTGTGTGTGTGTGCAGTAGGTATTATTGGGGGATTTGCTCATTTCTTGTTCCTCTTTTGGCTTTAGATTCTAGGTGATGGGGAGCTAAGTGTGAAGGTGAACATTAAGGCTCGTGCATTTTCAGCAGCAGCCAAGGAAAAACTGGAGTCTGCAGGTTGCTCTCTTACTGTATTACCTGGCCGTAAGAAGTGGGTTAAACCATCAGTTGCCAAGAACCTTGCTCGAGCAGAGGAATACTTTGCAAAGAAAAAGGCTGCTGCTGCTGCATCTGAGCCAAAGTCTGCATGAACCATTTACCCTTGAATTTTATACTCCTGAGGATGTGTAAAATAGCACTTGGATACATGCAGCAGTGATGCATTCAATTTTTCATGTATGTTAGGTTTCCAACTTCCTCAAGTCTCCCAGGCTATAATTGTTTTTGGGCATCTGTATCTTTTATTCATTCAATGCTCTTCTGTAATCTGGTTTGAATTGCATGGCCCTTCATTTCTCTCTATCGACCATTGCCACCAGCATGATAGAAGTTCTACATTCCAGCTATGATTTGGAGATGTGAGGAGCAACTGGTGATGCCTAAACACCCCTTTTCAACTAATCAATGATGACAACAGGAGGGAAGCAAAAGGAGCAATAATCATGAATAAAAAATGCCAATGTCACAGGAACTAAATCAAGCCACTAAAAATTGGAGACTGGCCCTTCTCAGCGAATACGTTATTGGATTGGAGCTGTCCTGCAATAAAGGATTCGGCAAAGAGGGGAAAAGCCTAACAACTTTTAGGCCCCCCCCACACCACCACTTTAATTTGATATGGTCCAAACTTGTTGGCATCACAAGATAGGAATCTGAAAAATTTGGGAGGATTAACATTAGTCAATATGATTTGATTGGATTGAATTTGGTGTCGCCATCAAACATTGCTTATTTCACTGAGCCATTGATTCCATCGATTGAGACACAATTCACATGCACATGTGTGTACACATATTGCTTCATGACGCAAGAACTTTAGATTCATCATCAACTGGTCACACCTCAATTGGTGTGTGGTAAAGAAAAGGAGAGTGGGGCTTAGAAGGCATTAAGCATTGGAATTCTCTTGCAATTAGGCCATAATAATATGGAGTTATTCCCCTTTTTGACAGAAAAACTATCCATTAAAGACTTGCTCTTTAGAGATAAGTAAAAATAAAAATAAAAGCTGTAGTGGGTCACACTCGCACGCACCAACCTAAAATAGTTTGTTCTAACTTGCATTCTCAAATTTGCGAAGATAGACCTAACTTTAGCAGCCCCAGCTAACTAATTTAATCAAATTAGAAAAGACTCACTCATTAATTCACTCCCTACTGCTAACTGCCTGGAATTAGCAATCATATTTAACATTTGAAAACGACCCTTTTTAATACTAACTATATATGTTCAAAAAATACGAACTATAGGGTATCTAGAATTCGAATTTTATTCTTCCTTTTTTTTTTTTGAAATGTTAACATCTTAATATTTTTTTTTTCAGTGATATTAATAAATTGCACAATATTAATAGACTTTTCATTTAAGGTGAATTTAAATTTTATAAATTAATAATAGTAAATTTGAATTATACAGCTCATAATATCTTTTAAAAAGAATGGTTGTTTATCAATGAAACACAACTCAATTAGTTAATGTACTGAGACTCTAAGATTAGTCTTGGGTTTCATTCCTGCGTGGAGTATATTTGTATATATATATTTATTTTCTATATGAATTATGTATTTCCTATATATATTATAATTTGTTATTTATATTAACAGTGATATAAAAATTACGGTTATTTGAGCAGTTGATTTTAATAATGCATTACCTCATTTAAGACTAATACGTTTTTTTTTTTTTTGTGAGGAAGACTAATACATTTCAAATCAAAATAAAATATTATTTTTTTTATGAGGGTTGGTCCCAGAGACATTAATTAAAGTCGTAGAAAAATATGCTATTACTTGAATTAACTGCTAAGATTAAAAGTTTTTTTAGCTCTAATAGTCTTGCTCACCAACCAAAACCAACTAATCTTGATTTAGTAAGTTAAATTATCTTAATGACGACACATGGCAGCATTAAATCCAGTCAAACTCAAACATTAAAATCAGTAGCTCCGCCGGAAACAGAATCAACCGTGAGGCTAATGGCATTTTCTGGGTGTCATTTACCATGTTACTAACAAAATTACTTAAGAACTTTGATGTTGCCGATTATGTTAAATTGGAATTGTTGAGGAGAGAGCTATTATTTGGCTTTTATGCAAATAAGGTGAAAATTACATGAGAATGAGCATTTAATTACTAACTTGGATTTGTAGGCCTAATATAGCATTTCTTTCCTCCCATTTCAATTGTTTTTTAAAAAAATTAAATTTATTCCACTTCAATTAACATTTTTAGATTACCAATAAAAAATAATCTTTTTTTCAATTTTACCCGTATCTTAATTTTAAAGTAAATTTTCTATTAAAGTAATTGTAATTCATATTAACTTTTAATTTTTTAAAAGAAAGTTATACAGTTAATTGCACTTATAATTATATCTATTAAATATGATTCTTAATTTTTGTGAAACTACTTTAAACGATAATTGCAATGGAACGGAAGGAGTAGCAAATAAAATTTTCTTGGCAAGTATAAACAAACTTTGTTTCGTGTTAAATTAAATTCCATATTTGTTGACTGTCATTCACTTGCACTCAAACTTTGCCTTGTTTGTTTGTGTTAGCACCTTGACCTATCACCGTAAGATTCTTCTCCTTGAAACAAATTTTTTATTGACTGGGATTTTGTGTTAGGTGAAATGAGTTATGAAAGTATTTGAGTGATTCAAAAGATCTAAGTGCAGTGATAATGTTAGAATTCTTCTCTGCAGTTTTAAGTTTGTTTTGCTCAAACTATTGAAAAATTAAAAATGCAGCTCAACAAATCACAAATTAAGTGAGAGATGTAAAAAATCTCCAGATTAAATATTTTCATTAATACTAGAGAATTTTTTTTCAATAAATTCATACATGAGAGACTTATATTATGTTATATTGTCCATAAATTTGATTCTTATAAAAATATTATTAATCAAACGAGGATTAAAAAAAACTAACTGTGGCAACCATCTCTTCTCTCTTAAGTTTCTTTATAGAAAATTTTTATTTTTAGCAATCATTGATCATTTCTTTTCTTTGTTTTCTTTAATTTCTTTACATTCAACAATTACAGATTTCTTATCTATTTGCATTTTTTTTATTGAAATTCTTGAATCTTTCTTGGAGTTCCTAATACTCTTTATGAGATTTCATTGTGAATTATATATCTCTCATATTGTAAAATTTTTATTAATATTTATAAAGTCGAACTCAATTAAAAACTAAAGAGTTGAGTTTGTTGCTACTTAATACTGTAGAGTGAACCATACAGCTTGTCGAACGAATTGTCAAGTTGCTAATAAAAAAACTCTATCAAAACGATTAAAAAATAGTAAAAAATAATTTCTTGATTCAAATGAAAATTTATGTTGGTACTTCTTTATTATACTTTTATTTATACTATTTATTATTTAATGAAGATTAATGAATGAATTATTCATATTTTTCTCTCAAAAAATTACTATTTGGATATACTTAAACGATATCTCGAATTCAAATCTTAGTATGTGCAATTATATTAAATATTTATTGAAAAATGTTTTGTCATCCATATAATTCTACTCAAGTTAAATCGGATTAGTTAAAATCTAATAAAACAGTAATTCAAAAATATATATATATTAAACAACAAAAGTTACCCTACATATTATCTTAGTAGTATAATTTAGTATTGTTTTATTTTATAGGACTTAATTGAGAGGATTAACCCAAGTGAATCTATCTTTCCTATAAATTTGCAATCTCTAACACACTCAATATATAATTAGAGCTTGATTTTGATACGTTAATCCATCCTACCTCAATTTCATTAGCGACAAATCAATAGAAAATATATATAATTAAGCAACACAGCATTTCAAAAAATTGTTGATCTGTTCTAGGTAAATTACAAGTGAAGGACAAACCATTTCTAGAGCTAATCGCCAAAACTATTAATAACAATTAACATATATAGAATTGAAGGCAAAATCAAATGACATTTTTTTTTTTTTACAAATAATAAAAACAAGAAAGAACACAATGTTCACAATTAAGGTAGGAAAAGGGTTGGATGCATATTTCCTACCTACACATTTATTTTTCTGGCATCGTCAATCGCCAACTATGTTGTGTTGAAGCAAAGTAATAAACTACCCAACTCAATCGCCAAAATTAAGATGTTTATATTTTAGGGAAATTTTTGCCTATTTGGAAACTCATAATTGAATTGAATGTATTATATTTAACGGTCAGATTTATAATATATGTCAATATTTCATGTTTTTTGTTAATTTTTTTATAAATTTTCTCATTAAATTTTAATTATTATTTAAATTAAATATTAAACTGCACTAAATTAATATTATGAAAATATATATGCTAAACTTATTTAAAAATTAAGAGGATTGGTTCAATATTGTGAATTTTAAACTAAATTTTTGTGTAAAAACATTTTATGGTCAAATTTTTACCATGTTAAATTTTGTTAGACTAATATCAGTTATAAATATTTTTGAAGAAAAATATATTCTAACAAATTATTCCTAAAAATTTTATAAAATTGAAGTAAATTTATACCGCGAATAAATATAGTTGTTGCAAATTTGCATAATTAAGATCATTAATTATTGAAACTAAATTTCTCCATTAGTCAAAAAAAATATCAATCGAATTGAAAAACGAGTTTGACAGTGCAGTTTAATTTCTATTTTTTGTCAATTAATATATTAGTATAAATAATTTAATTTCTAGAGAGAGCAAAAGGGAACAGAGTTTAAATTCTGCTATCCATGGGGATTTAAAGGTAGATAAGTTCAAACTTTTCGGCTGCTGTCTCGGGGAGAATAAAAGAAAAGCTTCAGATGAAGCACTTCCGTTCCTCTTAAAGCTTTACGCATGTTCCCATGCCGGCTTTGGTCCTCATCCAATACACTGAAATTTTTAATATTTGCATCTCAGCTGATCTCAATTCTCCTTTCCTATGGTCTTTCATATCGATTTATCTTTTCTTTTTTTTTTTTCGCCTTAATTTTCAATTAAAATAATAATAATAATTTCCTATGATTTTCGAATCAAAATAAAAAAAATAACATAAAAAATGCATATACATTCAAATCCATTTATAGTCGTAATAGTGAAATTAAACTAATTTTATATGGTTATTACGAAAATCAAAATATAATTTTTTTTAGTTTTAATAACTAGAAAATAAAAAAAGTTTAAAATTTGAATGATGACATATATAACCACTTAATTAGTTATTGTGAGATTTTTACCATTCTTTTATTAATTGAACATATTAGTTAAAAAAAATCTTTTATCTAACAAATAAAACTACTATAAATTTTTTTAAAATTACAAAATTTAATTACAATTTTTTTAATTAACGAAATTGAAAAAAATAAAAATATTTTTTGAGACCGAAAATATTGTTAATCCAATGTAAAATATATTATTGTGGGCTATGCATATATCCTAAATTACAATTCGGCCAAAAATTAAAATTAAAAAACTCAAATTAAATAATAGAAACATTATATACTTTTTTTCTTTTCATAAAATCTTGCAACATATGAAAAGCTGCTGAAATGATATCTTCTGCTACCAATTTAACTAAAATTTTGCATTATAAAATAAATATTTTGCCTGACTGTGACTGATACTTAAATTTTTCCTTTTCCTTTCCATTTGAAATTTAAAATTTGTTTTTATTTTAGACTGTGTCTGAAATATTTGAGATTGTACATGATGTGACATCTCAAAGAATAATATTTTAAAAATATTCTTGTTATATTACTGTACTATTAAAAATTTATATAAATATATATTTAAAAAAATAATAATTACATTAGTTCAAACTAATAGATCACGAAATTAAAAAAAATAAAATAAAAGTTAAATTTATTTGAAATAATTATTTATTTAAAAAATAAATTAATAAAAAAATATAGAAAGATGATTTCAAGTTAAAAATAATAAAAAATTACTCCTATTTATTTAAAGAAGATGAGTAAAAAAAAGTGAAAATCAATTTATATAAATATTTATGGTTAAATTATAATAAAATTTTAAATATAACAAACGATTAAATGTTTGATAATTAATTAAAAATAAATTTTAAATAACTACAGAGATAATTAATTTTTAACATTATAGAGGATGTAACTTTACTATCTTCAACCAGATATGAAATTCTTATCTTTGTTATTTGTTAAGGTGTGTGCAGCCCTACAATGCTACACGTGAAGATGATTTTTGTTCTTTCTTATCTACTGCACTATGCTTCCCCTTGTCAACTCCCAGTCATTTTGCACCAACCATTTTTTTTATCATCATTTCATGGATTTTACACCCCCTCATCTCTTCGTTGCACCATCAAATATCCTCCACCAGTTCCACTGTGATTGATTTCTAATCTTTCTTTTTTCGTCTTTGATTTTTTTATCAACAGAAATTTCATTAGAATAACCAAAACTTACAAAGAGAAGCCATAGAGAGCCGTAGAAATCATCAATTTTACTCTTACTAACACTATAATGAGTAATGAGTATGACAAGTCAAATTCCTCCAATAATATTTATTAAGATAACACAAATGTAAAATACCAAATCCAAAAAACATCAAAAACTCAACCAAAGGGAAACACTTTGTTGCATATTCTGATACCTAGATTCAGTACTTATTTTCATTAGAAACACTCATTTGCAATTTTATTGTTGTCCGATCTGTACTTCTGATTGCTTCAATGATAATGTTTAAGATAAAAATAGAAAAGACTCACATTATTTTAAGTTTTAAAGCTCAAACATATTTATTTATGTAACAAACAACAAATTTTTTGGTATTTAGATGGTTTTTTGGCCAAACACGGCCATAAAAACCATCTAAAACCATAACAAAACTAAGAAAAATAATAGAAGAACAGTAACATGATGATAAAAATATTCATTCAATCGCTCCTTCGAATGCATTATAAATTTAATTGTAATATATTTAGGCCAAATAAATTTTTTAATTGAAAAATAATTTTTTTAGCAAAATAAAGTATAATAAAATTTCTCGGTCTCTTGAATTGTGAGGGAAGAACATTGGCTCTTCTTCAATGGAGAAACTACTAACTTGATAGCATCAGAGGCTTAAATCGCATACCCAGCGATAGAATCGTGGGCAATGCTTTAAAGATAAGATGGCTCACGCGCACATATAATATTTCTTCTAGTTTTGGTGTGCCTCCTCTTCGGTTGCTCTCAAATCTTATCCTTTGGTGCGTGAAAGATTTTGGCTTCACCTTTGTTAAAATCTATCAATATCTTGTTGAAAATGATCCAAGACGTTGAATGTATGTTTTCTTTATTGTTCTAATTGAACATTTCTATTAAAATAAAATTTACATTTAATTATTAAAAAATAAATTATATATATATAACTAATAGCACATAATCCACTTAAAATAAATAATCTATTACTTTATTATATTTTTTAAACATTTATTGTTTATTAGTATCTCATAAAATACCGAGGAGAGAAAATTTATGGAATTTAAATCTGCACGAATGACACCACTTTAACGGATGCTTACCGTGTTTACCATTTCATTATAGGAGAAAAATAATAGAGATTATGATTCCATTCTATTACAGTAACAACACATTAACAGAGATTATAAATCTAAATTTTCCTCCAAAGTTTTTATATAAGGACAATATTAAAAAAATAATAATATAATGGCCAGTTGATGTGTGACAGCTTATGGAAGGAACGTGGCCACTATGTCCTTTTTATTCTAGTTTTAGACAGCTTAAAACACGGTGATGGATGGATGGTTTCTCAGTTTCTTGGAACAACGCCCTCCACGTGATTGTATTTCATTCTTCTCTAATTTTCTTTCATTTTTAATTTTTATCTTTTTCTTCTGAAAATATAAACATAAATATTACTATTGAATATGATTAAATTATTAAGGAAAATAAATAAATGGACGGTCATGATTCATCATCTTTGCTAGCTATCTACCTCCATCGTTTCAGAATGATCTTTATCTTATTGCTTTTCTTTGTTATATTTATTTCTCTCTCATCTTTTGTTTTATATTTTTAATTTATTTATTAACATTATATAAAATTACATAAAAAATTTTTAAAAGTTTTATTGAAAGCCTGATAATTATCTGATTATTTTATATTTGCTATAATTTCTTAAATTTATATATTAATAGGTTGTTGAAATTGCTATTTATTATTTTTTGATAAAATAAAATGTTTGTTTATTTCTGAAAAATTACATAAAAAAAAATATATAATTTAATATGTTGATAAAAAATATTATAATCAATATATTTTAATTTATATGATAACAAATTTATATTTATTCAAGTTCAATTAAATTTTTGATATAGTTCTATTAAAATTAAATAACATGGAAAATATATATTATTATTTTTATTTAATAGTGGATTGATGGAATAAGATATTTGGATCTATTATATTAATATTTTTTTGAAACAAGATGAACTTTCATTTATCTATATTAAAGTTAATATAATATAATATTAATATTGTGCATGTGTATTTGTTGAATGTATTTAGGAGCGAATCTTTTTTTTTTTTTTTAACGTGATAAGAGCAAATCATTTATGTTCAAATCAAAAGATTTCTAAATAACATATTTTAATGTGCTTTAATTAATAAAGCAAAATAAGAATTCACCTACGGTCTAAAGTATAATCTTCTTGTAAGAACAAATTTAATATTTTTCCGCTAATTATCTTTTCTAGGGTAGCCTTTAATTCAAAAGAAAAAAAAACCAAAAATATAGAATATTTGATAAAAAGGAGAGAAATCCTAGTAGCTGCCTATTCTATCCCATGAAGAAATTTTATGTTCGAGCTGACCACAATTCATCCGCAAATGGCCTAAATGAAAATAATATATATATTTTCTATATTTGAACATAGAAAATAATATTAACAATAATAAAAAAGAATTCTAGATCTAAGTCTAAAGGCCTGGAATTGAAAATAAAAATAAAATAAAATAAATAATAAGATAAGCTGATGCAGAGCAGAAGAAGTAACATGCCGACCACGTCCTATACACTAATAACCATATCCCACTTGAACCTCGAAACGTGTCCAAATCTATGGCTATGATTCGCACCAGTTCTTCCGAGTCAGTTTGGTAACATCTTCTTTATATTCTAATCAATTCGGCAGATATTTTTTTTCCACCGAAAAATCATTACTATTTTATTATTTTTATTTTAAAAAGGTAAAAATCAAACATTTAATATATTTTTTTAATTAACACTTAATATATTCATGTATTAAAAGAAATAATATTTCTATCTTCAGTCTATTTTATCATTAAACATACCAAAATAATATGAAAACAAAGTGACCTTACATTTAATAAATTTAATATACAGATTTTTTTGCATAATAAAATAAAATATTTATTATTTACAACTAATTAATTTCTTTTACCTATACAACTTACTAGATCTCTAACAAATCGAAGTAAAGATATTTTAATGACTAACTTAGTAATCAAATTTCACTTAAACAAAAATAGTTTGCGGTCAATATATTCCGTTAGTTGTTGGTTAAATAATTTAAGTATATTAAATTAATTTCATTAATTAATTTATTATAAATAAATTTTTCATATTATTATCTCATAGTTAATACATTGAAATTAATAATTATAACTACGATAATTAAACCGAACAATTTTTCATCTTCCCCATTCTCTCTTGATGAACAATAAGTTTGGTTAGATTTTTGTGGTTTTGGAGGGGGAGGGGGTTGTAGCTGGATTTTTAACCAGTTTTCTTCCCCTCCCCAACTTCATTTTCATTTTCTATTTCTTATTATCTAAAATCTAATTATACTAGATATAGATCTATAGTCATGTTAGTTTCTCTTTGTGATTGGTTGAGCTTTTATGCAGCTTGTGCTATAAAATTGCTGCTTTGTGGTTGGTTTTGGTCTTAAACTCTTTCGTACATAAGAAGAAAGATAAATTGAGTTCTATCTTTAGTTGCTTCAAGTGCTAATGTTGTCTTCTTTAATATGGTTTAAGATCGATGTTTTTACATTCAAACTTGGAAGACTTATGATTTGAGGTTGATCTCCTTTCATCTAAACTCAATCATTATGATTCATCTATGAAAATAAATTCTCAAACAAGTCTCAAATTCTCAAGTTGATCTCCAATATGCAGCTACTGATGTCTCTTGGCGGCTAGATCTCTATTTTCTTCAATAATTTAGGATTTCTAATTTTTTAAAGTTGAGAATCAAAAGTCATGGATTTTCTCTTTGTAATGGGTTTTATCAAATCACTATGAAATTTGGCCATTCAAAGTGTATAAATATTATATTGCCTTTTGGTTATGTGAGAAGGTTTATGGTTTATCATATTCATTACTCTTACATTTGATAGTGATAAGTAAGAGTAAGGTTGATAATTCTCATGGTTTCTTATATTTCCATAGCTCTAATTCTACTAGATATAGATCTATAGTCATGTTAGTTTCTTTTTATGGTTGGTTGAGTTTTTTATACAGCTTGTGCTATAAACTTGTTGCTTTGTGGTTGGTTTGGGTCTTAAGCTCTTTGATACATAAGAAAAAAGACAAATTGAGTTCAATCTTTAGGTAGCTTTAAGTGCTAATGTTGCCTTCTTTAATATGGTTTAAGATAAGTGTTTTTACTTTCAAACTTGGAAGACTTATGATTTGAGGTTGATCTCATTTCATCTAAACTCAATTATTATGATTTGTCGTTGAAAATAAATTCTCAAGCAAGTCTCACACTCTCAAGTTGATCTCTAATATCAGCTGTTGATGTCTCTTGGTGGCTAGGTCTCTATTTTCTTCAATAATTTAAAATTTCTAATCTCTTAAAATTGAGAATCAGAAGTTCTGAATTTTCACTTTGTAATTTTCACTTTGTAATGGATTTTATCAAATAATTATGAAATTTGGCCATTTAAAGTGTATAAATATTATATTACCTTTTGATTATGTGAGGAGATTTATAGTTTATTATATTCATTATTCTTACATTTAATAGTGATAAGTAAGAGTAAATTTGGTAATTCTCGTAGTTTCTTATATTTTCATAGATCTTAACTATGCTTAATAATATTTCATTGATAAAAAAATAATTATTATTATAATATAAATATATTTTGATTTATTAAACAAATTACACTTAAAAAAAATAATTTTTGCTAACGTCGATGAGATTTGGCGGATGGCATCCCCTGCATGAGCAAATAAAATAATAAAAAATTAAATATGTGTAATGTATGAACTCAAAGAGCATCACCCTTTTGATTTTTAATTTTAAATTATTATTTTCTCTTTCTTTGTCTAGTTTTAATATTTAAAAAATATTTTAATGTTTTCTGTGTAGTGTATGAATGGCTGTGCTGTTGCCCAATACCCTAACGACTTTTCTTCCCTTTGCTTTTTCTATATAACCAAACTGGACAGTCCCTGTCTTTCCTTCTTTCTTCCAAACTCTCTTCTTATTTGTTCCTCTTCTTCTGATTTTCTGGTTCGGTTCTGTTCTGTTCTGTTCTATTCATAGCAACATATTACCATCACCATAACCTTTACCTCCTCCAAAAAAAACAGACCTCTGTAGTTTCTCTGTTAAGGTATATATACATATATTTTTTCATTGTTTAGTTCTGGTTTCTTGATTTTAATTTTGACCCAAAACAGGAGAATTGGTCCTGGATCTGTCTTGATAGCTATTTATGGAAAATTTTAAAAACAGATCTTGGTTTTTTTTACGTCTTAAATTAAGCAAAATTTTTTCTTTATTCGAGATTCTACGGTCTTGATTTGAAATTTATCAGTTAAAACGTGTTATTAGCTAGCTTAGGAAAAAGCTGAAAATCGTTATTTTTCTTTTCTTGTATTGGGTTGTATGGATCTTGCTTTTAAATTGTTTTGAACATAACATGGGTTAGAGATCTGTGTTGTTAAAAAGAAACAAAATTCTAAATTGCTGCTGTTTTTGTTCAGGTTTTTTTTTTAAAAAAAGAAAAAGAATGAACCAGTGTGCGATCCAAACAAGCGCCTTTTCGACCCGTGAAGAGCTGCGAAGCTCTATGTCCGGTACTATGTCGGAGCGGAGAGATTCGGTGGTTTGCCCCAAACCCAGACGTCTCGGTCTTTTTAACACCACCGTTAACGATAATCCTGTCAGGTCGCTCAGATGGCATCTCAGGTATGGGAAACAAAACAAAAGAATCCCTTTTTTTGTGTAAATTTTCCGTTTTGTGCTCCTTAAATTTCATGAAATCCATGAAATTTAGAGAGAAAAGGTTAAATCTTTTAATCAAATTTATGTTGGTTCCTAACATATGGAATTTTATTTGAATTTCAGCCACCAGACGGAGCTTTGTGATTCAAAAGCAGGAAATGATCTTTTGGACATCATCCTCACCAAGGTAATTAAAATGGCTTAGCTCATTTATTTGATCTTTTACTATTAATTATTGGGGTAATAGAAAATTCTGAAGGTGGCCCCTGTAACAATGGCGATATCTCACAGAAAGTTGAGAAATTTACACCATACATAACTTTGTCGCTGTCATTTTTATTTACCGTGTTGGTGGTCTGTTTTTGTTGTGTTGATTTTGATCGATTAATTTATGCATGGCTGGTTTTGATCTGGGTAGGTGGTTTTCTATTGCAGGGTGGTTATGGTGTGGAACAATCATGTACACAAATAGCCTCGTCGCCGCCCCCATTTTTTTGCGGGTCGCCGCCGAGCAGAGTAGCTAACCCGTTAATTCAAGATGCTCGATTTGGGGATGAGAAACTCTCCCCTATATCACCACTTATGCCTATGCCAATTCCACCTCCATCAGGCTTATCATCATCATCTCCAACTTCCACCTCAGGTAGGAAGGGAGGTTGTGTGAGGGCAAATTTTGGAAACAAACCAGCAGTTAGAGTTGAGGGGTTTGATTGCCTTGATAGGGATCGCAGGAACTGTAGCATCCCAGCTTTGGCTTAACAGGAAAGAAAAAAAAGAAGGATCAAACCCCATTTGAGAGTGAGTTATTATACAGAAAGGAGAGAGAAAGTACATAGTTTTTAAAGGAGGAGAGAGCTAAACAAAAACAATCATCTAGAGTGAGAGGAATTTTAAAAATTCTCATGAGAGGGGATCTTTTGCCAGTGTAAATATGTTTAAAGGGTTCTCTTTGTATGTAATGATGTTGTCTTTGTAAGTCAAAAATGAGTGAGCTTAGTGGTTGTTAACAAAAATAATTGAGAGTTTTTATGATTAGATTTTGTGATTAGTAAAAAAAAAGATCAAGAGAAGATATGGGATTTTTGGGGTTTGAGACGTGGTTAAATGCCTCACTCTCTTCCAATCCTGTGTCATTTGTAAGTAAATTGAGAAGTCTCGTGTGAGAATCAGATTTTTCTATTGTTTTTTTGTTTTTATCTTTTTTGGGTCCTGGAGTTTCAATGAGCGGCTTATGAAGGAAAATTTGTACAAAAAATCAAGTTGGTCATTCGAGTCTTTGAAGGATGTAGTCATTTACAATTTTAATGTAAATATTACCCTTTTTTTTCTCCGTCCAGTGAAAAGAAAAGTGGAATGATTCTGTCTTTTTTGTTGTCTATATTTTCTATCATGGTATTTTTTGTTTCTTGTTTTACTTTTATAAAATTTGGAACCTTGGAAAGTAGAAATAATGTTCTGGTGGGGTGATCATGATGCATTTGTTGTTGATATTCGCTTATGAATCACGCCAGTGCGCAAGCAAAAAAGAATCATGGGTCCCTGGACCTGAGGAAGCAGAAATTGGTCTGCAATGCCTCAGTGTCTGCATCCTCCATAATAAGCACCAGAATCTTTACTTTGTCAAACCGCATCCACCCATGGCATCTAAAAGGCTAAAGGGCGCGCATGATAGCTTCTGCTGCAGCTCGTTCTGTGCATTCAAGGATGGCTTTTTCAGCAATAATATTATGTGTTGGCATGAAAGCTGAGCTGAGCTGAGCTGAGGCCCTTGAAATGTTATTGTCTTGGCCTTGTTATTGTGGCGGACCTTGTAGCGGCTAACATTTAGATAACCAGAAGATTACATCGATAACTTTGACACTAGTTACTTTATGCTTTAACTGATAAAAAAATATGACACTAAAAATATCACAACTCAATCATAAGAAATAGAATTCAAGGATCTAATAATATTATAGGAAAGCTTTTAGATGCCCATGGCCTCTGTGTGGTAAAGGAAAAGAGTAGAAAATAGGGTATGGAAGAAAACATGAGAGAAGGAGCGCGGTGGAAAGGCATTATTTAGGTTTGGTTCTGTCAATTTCCAACAACGTCACTAATTAAACCTCTTTTGAACACTCGGTCTGCGCATAGCAGAGCTGTCGGGCGGTTGTAACAGATAGCTGAGCCCCAACCGTTTTGCATCAAGGAGCGTGCATGCAACTTTATCCTCTGCAAGTTGCCTTCCCTCTCTTCTCTGCCCAATCCCTTCATCCAACCTTTTTTTTTTTTTTCTATTTCAAAATCATTGCCAATTCAATGCTAATCACATAAAATTTGACTTCAAAGTCAACTTTTCAATAATGTTCAAATTCTTCATATTTTATCATTATCAAGTGATTAAATTAATTAATGAAATTGATTCCAAAAAATAATTAGTTTGATTAGGGAAAAGTATTAGTTCTGAACTCAGCCCATACAAAATGGAATAGGTTCAATGTTCACTTGAAAAAAAAGGGTAGAAGTCGTTTTCTGTAGAATTTAGTTCAATAAAAATCCCTGCAGAATGCAGTGATGGGTCAAGTTAAAAATTATTCATTTTGAGCCATGAAACTGTTGCAGTTTGTAAAAAGAAGAGTCGCCTAAAAAGGAGGTCTTATTATACAAAATCAAATAAGACATGGGATTTTTATTATACAAAATCACATCTGTTTATTTTTAATTTTTTTTTAATCTTCTTCTATTAAGTTACTCTCCATGAGATTTGGTTGTTTGTTTATCTTTTGTAGAGTATGATTATTTTCTAATTGTAAAATTTTGTTAATATTTATGCGATCAAATTCAATTAAAAATAAAGCAAAAAAATAATATGAAATTTCAATTTGAGAAATATTTTATTTTAATAGTCTTTTTACTATTATTGATATTATCTTTTACCAAGATATACTTTTCATTTTGAATAAATAAAAAATTCATCTTTTTTTTTAATCAAAATTGAGTGATTTTTATGTAGTTGGTATCTTATTAATGAATGTATTAACAGCATTTTTGCCAAAAGAAGATAACTTGAATGCAAGTTCTATTTCCCACGTCCAGACTTGTTAACACTTTATGTGTGGCTCAAAAAAATTAATTTAAAAAATATTAACTTAAATCTTCCTATTTCAATGATATGAATTTGTATCAATTCATATATATATATATAACCAAAACCATGTTTAAGGAACTAGCGTACTGGAAGCCGAGCAATTGGAGCAGAGTTCGATTTAAGGCCAATAAAGTGCAAAGAAAATTAAAGAAAGCAAGCATGTTGATTTGTGGATAAGGCTCATTCAGTCCTTTAATTAAAAACAAAAAGAAATGAGCTGAACCTTTGCAGGAGTTGGGTGACGCTATTTTAATTTATGCTATATGCGATGCAATACAGAAAACCTTCATTGAAATCGTCAATAACTTGGAAAATATGAAAAACCCTTTGAAATTAGAAAAGCCACCCACTCCACCAATCGTTACCTTTCCCTACTTGTGCAGTCGTAAGTTGCAGATTAGAATTAGACAAAAGCCCATCGAGATTCCTTCCAAATCATGGCAATATCCAATTGGGTATTTTATTTCATGATCGTATGCTAGAACCAGCCTGTCTCCTAATCACTTCAATATTCAATGTACACAGACAGCACACATAGGAAACCTGTCCAAATTGACAAAATGACCTTTTTTGTGTCAATTTGTTACATTTGCTTATGTATACTCTTCAGTGTCGACAAGGGGTACAGCTTGTCCATAAAGATCTTATAAGGGTAAAGGAAGTTGCATGTGGGTATGGTGATATCATAAAAATTCAGACGAAAACTGCTGTCATCGTCATCATCACCACTGCTAGACATGCATATAGATCCAAGTTCCAAAAACAAGTAAACAACCTTTTTCTTTTTTCTAGCGGCAAGTGGCGAACTTACTTCCCTTCTCCCTATAAATGCTATCATCTAACATCTTGTTCGTCTCCTTAATTCCTTACCGTCTCCTTCACGTCCCCCATTTAGCTGTTTCTTGTACATATATATATATATATATACACAGCTCAAAAAGCAGCAACAACGTTTCTTGAAAAACTTGCATATTTGTTTCAAGAAATGAAGAGGCAAAGAAATGTTAATCCTGAGAATGTGAAAGCTACAAAAGCTGAAAGTACTACAGCATCAAGGCCAAAGAATCATGCAATGGGAAAAAAGAAGGGAAAGAAGGCAATTGATCAGAAGGAGAAATTAGAGGACTGCAGCAAGATCAATGATGGGGAGGATTCATGTCCAAGAATGGTGGATAGCTATATAAATTGGGGAGAGTTGCCATGGCTAAGAGGTGTTGTGGACGAGCAAATGTCCTGGGGTTCAACTTGGTTGCCATTCTGGGATGTGGAGTACATGGGTGAGGCGTATAGTGAAATGTTTAGTGATGTTTTTTGGGATTATGATATTTGGAACTTGAGGAACATCAATGAGTTACCCAATCCATGATAGACAGGAAAGCTATAGCTTTGTCTGAGTCTACAATACTAAATGTTCTGCTAAAGCTAGTTCAAAGTACTTGTTGGCTGTTCTAATGTTGTTTCAAATTAGGCTTTACTTTGCTTCATCAGTGACTTGACTTGCAATGCATTATAGAGATTGTTAGTTCCATCAGTTAGCTTTTCTTATTTTCTGTATTCCATCGCGCTACTAATACTATATGCATGTCAAATCAAGTACATATGGGTATGTGCATATGTTCCAATCAATGGGATGACATGTAATATTGGAGTCAAAGCTGGTAACCAAAATCGCTCCTAACCCAATTCAATGGATGCCTGTTTTAGCAAAATGGCCAGGTGTTCATTTCTCTAGCAAAACCATACACCATTGTTCAATTCAATGCAGGCTATGATATGATGTTTTTAGCTAGGCGGCTGCCCAATGATTCTACGTTTGATATTAAGCAAAAGAATAATATAATCAAATGAAGAATAAATAGATGATCATTTTCCGGGAAAAAAACAAAAAACAATGCCCACAAATGAATAAATTAAAATTTAGAAGCCAGGAGGCTTGTGGGCAATGAAACTGATGCACTGCGCTTGGCGCTTGTTGTCAAATCCAATAATTCTAATGCATGAGTTAGTGTAAGCTTTCTTGGCCTCTTCAAGCTCTTTCGGAACTTGGGATGAGTCTGTGCAGCCAAACATAGGGAGCTTCCACATTGTCCAGTAGCGTCCATCGTAGTGTCCAGGTGACCTGTGGTTCTCAGGGTACACAAATCCATGCTGCATTTTCACCAACATTACCAAATCAGCTCAATAATTTCTTCATTTGAAAAAGATTGATTGATGTAGTATAAAAGTTTAAGTTCAAAAAAAAAAAAAAAAAAAACCATATTAAAAGTATAATTCATAATTCTCTTCACTTATTCTAGTATTGGGGCCATGATCTATAACTTTTATTTTTGCTAGTGGTATGGAATTTATTCATACTTTTAAGATTGAATAAAAATATTTTAATTCGATTAATTATTTATAGTTTTAATATAATTTTTGTTTTACTCAAGTTAAAAATATATATACCCACGCAAATGTGTCATATATATTCTTTTAAGGAAATTAATAATAATAAAACTATGCTAAAATTAGCAAAACAAATACTCAATGAAGATTATTAACCCTTTCGTTTTAAATCAAAATGAAAATTAATTTTAAAAATTAATAGAAATAAGGGTTCATTTGCCACATGAACTTTTCACTCATAGTCAAATAAGTCACTTTAAACCTTTTAAAGTTAATTTATTTTTCAAGTTTGTTAAATTTATATTTATATAATATATCGTTAGATTTTTAAATTTTTAAATTTTACAAATTATAAATGAATTAAATATAATTATAGAATTAAATTTTTATTTGTCAAGTATGGAGATATTTGTAATTTGTTAGAGGTCTTTTTGTCTGTCTATCAAAAAATAAGGGGCTGATTATATTATTGAAGAGTAATTTGACTTGTTTTGAAAAGTTTAATGGCTAAACTGACCTTAATAGATTCAAAATAACTTATTTAACTATGAATAAAAAGTTTAGGAGCAAATTGGTCCTTATTCCAAATTAATAACCAAAGAATTCAATCATGTACAAAATAAAATTTTTAAAGGAACCACAAAATCATTGCTTTAAGGATATAACTCCAAATCTTTTTAAATAAGCTAAAATTTAAACTTATTTACTCAGATTTTAACTAATTATTTAATCTGTACAGATTCATTATAATAATAAGGTCGTTAGTTATTATTATTATTATTATTATATCTAAACTATGAATATTAAAATGCACTGAACTTTAACTAATCTAATTTAATCTGAAAAATACAAAGGTTTTCATTTAGTATCTACTAGAAGAAAAAATATTATTGATGTGGCGAGTTAATGTATATACATTAATTCAATAAATTACAAAATGCAATAGATGTAATGAAGAACCTAGCAAGCTACATATTTATCATAAATAATTAACAATATATATTGTGGAAAGCGAAAACATTAGATCATAAAGCAATATGAATAGCACCTCCAGTTCGAATTCCAAGCAAGGAACCCATCCCTTGCGAAGTAGGTAATCGACTTCTTTTGCCAATAATTCTGGGGACAAAAGGCAAGTGTGAGAGTGTCTCAAACTTCTTTAACCCGAGTGGTGGCCACACCTTCATGCATTGCACTCTTCCATGTAATCTCATCATTGGTCTTGCGGGTTACAGGGAAAGCTGAAGTAGACTTGAGGCCGGTGAATGGTGCTACCAGTGTAGCCTGAGCTGGCGAAGCAGGGCTAATGGTTGCAACAGCAGCAGAGGAGTCGATGGTAGCCATTGCTTCAAGTCTACTTCTTTAGCATATAACAAAGTTTGTGTGATCAGTTTAAGAGGCCTTTCCACTATTGCTTCGCTCGGTATTTGTAGAGGTACGTTTAGGAATTCACCCTGTCAGGTTTTCCTTTTTAACTATATTACACTTAATTTTATATTTTTTTAACAGTAGAAGGGAAGGGTACTCAAAGACGACTCTCCTTATGTTTTTCAGGAGCTCTTTTGGCAACTGGTTTAAAATTCATTGGCAAAATATTTTATATTTTGATCATTAAAAATATAATGCATGAATATAAATATATGTGGCGCAACCAACTGGAGAGGGAAGAATCTTTTTATAAATTGCAACTGTGACATACCGCGACGACTATTATTGTCCTATAAATATAGTTATTAGGTGTAGTAAATCAATAGCTACGAATTTCTTTTTAACTTATTAACCATTGTAGTGGTGAAATTTTTGGTCATCTTTTGGCCTTTGAATCAAAAGTGGGTTGGCATTAGGAGTCTTCGGCCACACACACGCAAATGAGATATGGACTCATGCCATCATCGTTAAGAAGTCCACTGGTTGGGTCATGTGGCAAATGTTTGTTATCTTATCACATATGAGAAATGAGGACCAAAATTAGTCATGTTTTCTGCTCCTCGTTCTCTTTTTGTTAGGGTGTGAAATGGACCAATAATCGTGCTATTTAGCTTTAAATTCAATATTGCGCCATCATCACATCTGCATTATGCATTAAATTAGAAAACGAAAGTCTCTCAATGGCTTCAAATGTCTACTTATTAATATACATTATCGCTAATAATTAATTGATATTTTAGTATTAGATTGATTATCAAAGGTTGTGCTGTCTAGAGATTGATGGTTTAGACAACATTATTCCTATTAAAATCCTATGGGATATATAACAAAGTTTATAAAATTTATCACCATGTTTTCCATTTATTTTTATGCCCCACAAACTCCACGATAGTTATTCAAATACAGTGCCAATATATATCAATTCAGCCAAAAACAATAGTTCATGGGTGAAAAGTCGTACAACTTTTTTTGTTCATGGATAGAGCTGTGAGTAGGCAGATTTAATCATCCGTATGCGATAGTTCCTTCATTTAACTGGGGATAGTTGGCAGATGCTGACATCTTCTATGTCAACCATTCAAATTAATTCAATAAAAATATTTAATTATTAATTATTTATTACGGTATATATTAATATATTTATCAATTTTATATTTTTTTAATTAAGAAGTACTTTATTCATAAAAAAAATAAAAACATTAAGGGAAATCATTCATTCCTCTTGGACTAACAAATTTTCAATCCCATAAAACTCAAATCTAAGTTAATTAAATATGAGCATATAATATTTTAAATTTATAAATAAATAAATAAATATGTCAGAAAACATTTTTTTCAGCAATGATTATAAATTTATTTGAGGAGCTCATTTTGGACTAATTATTATTCCAAGCCCAAGGGCATCCACTGCCCCCCATCTGACTATTTATAAGGCTTTAGGCCCATGTTGTTGTTACATAATAAACACCCAATTTACGATTACTTACAAAATCCTCATCATTAAACATAAAAAATATTGTCAAAGATTATTTTATAAAAACTCATACAAAATATAATGTACAAAAATTCTTTATAATGTTTCAAAACAAATTTATAAACATTACCAACATCAATTTAGAAGAGTTTTAGATTCTCGGATTCAAATTTTATACATGAAAAAATAAATATTCAAAGAGTTTTACTCTTTTTATAATTTCATCCGTTCAAACTACAAAATAATGGAAGTTTTTGTAACTACTAAATAAAAAAAAATCTAGAAACATGAAACAAAATATAAAAATAATTTGGAAAAATGGTATAAAGTGTGACCTAACCAAGGAGAATGCATGGGAGAGGGTAGGGGTCATAGCACTGTTATATAATATATGAGCTGACCAAAAGTTGGTTCAGAATCCATCTAACTAAATTCTGTTATAGAAACCCTAAAAAAAAAAAGGTTGAATTTGATATCCAAGTCAATGTCCATCATCATCATCATCAACTTCTTGTTACGTGAGTTTTGTTATACTTGCAAACTTTGCACACTTGCGGCCTAGCAAGCTTGATTCACCCAATGTCAAGAATGCTAGTAAGCCTTTTAATGTATGCCAAACTCAGTAAGATGACAAGAATTACAACAGTGAAAGTATGCTTAAGTAAAAAGACACAAAAAAAACACAAGAACTTTGAAAAAGTATACTTGTATTATGTTCACAACTTGTGTACAAAATGAGGGGATGAGAAGGTATTTATAGGTATGAGTGATTACTGTTCCCACCTCCTCAAGGGAATGTTCTAGAATGCTACTTACATGTGTGAAACTTTTTAGACTAATCTATATACTACTAGATGTGTTTAGCATGTACAAGAGATAACTATAATATTCAAGAGTGTTCTAGAGGATTCTATACATCTCTAACACTCTCGATCAAAATTTCTTGAACTAAAGATCCACAGCGTGACATTCTGGTATATTTGCATTTTTATCTATGTTCTGTGAGACATTGGTCAGAGTACAAAATGCCCTTCTGTGCAGCTTCCAGTCCGATTCTTTTCCTAACAGGTGAGGATCCAATGAGGATCTCTCCACAATCTTATTGTAAGTCCTCCACCCCTTGCCAATAAACTCCAGCCGTACTGTCCCCACCATTTCCTTTACAGCCTGGTTTTGGTATCAAATTTCTTTTACTCACTGTTTTTATTTTGTAAAAATAAAATATTTTCTAATATTGATCACTTTCAGAATAATTAATTATTTATTTTTATTAATAATATTTCTAATTTACTTATTTTAAAATTCTTAATTTGTATTTTTTTTTCCTGAATAATGCAATAAAAAGTTTATATTTTATTGAGAAAAACACTACTAATTAAATGATTTTTATCCTTTTTTCTTTTTTTTTTGAAAGGTTATATATTTGAAGTATAATTAAAAGACAAACAGTGTAATCCCACCTGAACCCCGCGTCGCATTGAATCACAAAAACCCTTCATGTAAACCCAGCGTCTCTTTTGAACACTCACCCACCAATCCAATCGTCACGCGTTCACACGCTCGATCTCTATTGGACCGTACTTCGTCTTGAACGGGCAGGTGAACAAACAAGCAACAAAGGTCGCGTGGAGAGGCTTTTTTAAAAAATATTTACTTTTTTCACTGCTTTTCAGACCACCCTGCTGCGTACAAAGGAAGTCCAAATTTTACAAAGCGGCTACGATAAGTAGCAGATAACGGAGCTTTAGGTAAGAGCGAAGGAGAGCTTTTGCGTGTTGTGGAGACACAGCAACAGCAAATCTACGAAAAGAAGAGGTTGAAGAATGGGAGAAGGGAAAGGATCGAGTCTAGTGTACCTTCTGGTGGTGGTTCTTAGCCTCGTTGCTTTTGGATTCGCCATTGCTGCTGAGAGACGTAGAAGCGTTGTATGCATCTCTCTCTTTCTTTCTCTCTATGTCGCTTTTTGCTGCTTGTTTACATATATGTTATACGCATAAGCAAGCATTTCTTGTTTTAGCTTAGGAAATTAGAGATCTGTGCCTTCATCAGTTAATGAATTGCTTGTTTTTTTAGTATGTGGTTTGGTGCTGTGATGCAAGATCATCCGTTGGTTTAGTACATGTGAGACTGTGAATACTTGTTGAAATGATTGTGTGATTTTAGAGTAGTTTAATTCGTAATTTTTATATTTTTGAGATGGTTTAATTCATGCTAATACTAATAATTAGTGGTCTAATGATGGTTTGAAGCTGCAATTGTGCTGTGTTTGATTCTGTGCTATATAACCATAGCTTCTGTTGCTAAATCTCTAGAGCTGTGTTTGGCACGCTTCTCAATTGGAATGTTTTAGCTGTAGTTGTTTAGTGAAAGGGAAATGTTCAATTTTTGGTTTTTTCAGAAAATTACAATTATTCTGAAAATTATTTTTAGAGAGTAGAAAATGGAGTTTAATTTTTGGTGATGAAATTTTTCAGAAACTTGAAAATAATTTTTCAGATTTTTTAAATTTATACTTAGTTGTGGAAAATACATTTAAATAGTTTTTTGCATTTACTTTAAATAATATATTTTTGGAAAATAAGGATGCTCCAGTCTCTACCTATTTGTTCAATCCTATATCAAATCCGAGCAACAACTAAAATTTAATTATTTTTCATTTTTTGTATTTGAAAATTAAAAAATTAGAAATAGAAAATGAAAAAAAGAATAAAAAATATAATTATGGAAAACATTTTGAGTAACTAAATAAGACATAAGGGTTCGTTTTTTAATGAAAGATAATTACAACTGGCATAGTTCTAATGTTTCCCTTAGAATGTGAAGGATTATAGGGAAAAATGTTTAGCTGCAAAACTAAAGCACCAGCTCAGCGAAGGTTATCTTTTTAATTTTTTTTTTTGTGGTGGATTCGTTAAACAAGTTGTTAACTAGGATTAAGAGCATAGATGTCACATTGAGATTCGAAATTTTCAATTTATAAATAAAAAATTGAAAAGTGAATCGAATTATAAGATTCAGTTTATGTTAATATTATTGATTAAAAATAATATATATGTAAAAAGTATATTTCGTATAAGTAATTAATTTTAATTTATGTTTTGATACTGTTCATTATTAATTCTTTTTAATAATATAATATATTAAATATAATATAATATTAATAATGGCATATATGTCTTTAGCTAGAGAATAAAGTTAAATATAAAAGCCAATTATGAATATAATAATAGTTCTTTTATCCCATAAAAATCATATAAAAATTGAAACAAATAGCTATTATGAAAAAACAATTCAATGAAATGAAAAACAAAAATCTAAATCAATATCTATAGTCAGAACAAATGAAAAGAAGGATTATAAAAGAATTTATGAAGTTAATTATATTTGTTAGCTTTGTTAAGTTCAACAAATAGAAGCGAAAAAGGAAGAACAATTTAGGTTCATATTTTTATTTTGGAATTTCAACTTTGAACTGTTTTAGTTAAAAAATTATAACTTTTTTCATCCACTAATTGTATAGTTTAAATAAGATTCATTTTATTTAAATGATAAGAATCGTTGGAAATTGTATCGATTTTTATGATTTATCATCGAATTATATGATTCGGTATTAATCTTACACTTTTCTTATTCATCGATAGTTCGCATCAAATTTTAGATGAATTGATTCAAATTGTGAAAATTTGAATAGTGAATCATAAGATTCTAACGACAATGATTAATAAGAGAACTATGATGCAACTCCTTTTTACCCATGACTTGTGGTTACTTGTACCTTACAGACGTCTGCTGAATTACTAGTATTTCAAGCACATTGGTTAGTGTCATAAACCTTGACTCCTCATCATTTCCTTAGTTAATAGATGTTGCTGGGCTCAATGCATTAAACTATGTCGGTTATATGGAAATTGGCCTTTTTTTTAACCTGTAAGATTTCTTCAGGCGATGGTAATGAGGTCATAATCTTGGTTAAAATCCACAATACAAACACAGTAGAATGCATAGTTAGACCTACGCAATTAAGGCATTTTGTCGGTGGGTTGTAGCTTTATTATTACTTCAAGCCCCCCGTAAATGCTCTGAATTATCCAAATAATAAATAATGGATCCAGAGTCGAAATCAAATGTATGGAGTGTTACTGATGTGGACTTTCACTGCTCGGAACTTCAAAAAACTGAGAAAACATTGGCCAATATAGAAATCTCTTGTCAACGCTGAATTCTGAGCTCTTTCTATTAATCTGCTTTTGCTTGGACACAGATTATAGATTTACATGGTGGGAAACAGGGATGGTTGAGTTTTTTATACAGACAACAAAATATTCTTGATAGGAAAAGAGAGGACATGGATGTTTTTAAAGTATGATAAGGAACTGTATTTAGGCATAGAGTACAACCTTTCATCCCCATCAGTAGACATGCATGATCTACTTTTTCTGACATAGTCGTGAATTGCATGCCTTGTCCTGTTATTGTTCTGATTTTTTATTCAATTATTTCTCAACGTGACAGGGCCATATTGAGCATGATTTAACAAATGCTACCTATTGTGTCTACAACTCTGATGTTGCAACTGGCTACGGAGTTGGGGCTTTCTTATTTCTCCTGTCAAGTGAATCCCTACTGATGGGCGTGACGAAGTGCATGTGTTTTGGAAGACCTTTAGCCCCGGGAGGAAATCGAGCTTGGTCCATCATCTATTTTATATCATCATGGTGAGAATTTTTACATGCAATATAATATTTCCACTAGCAATTTTAATGGAAGATGCTATCTGATATGATTGACACATTAATAGTTCTAGTGAACTGCTAACAATTAACCAGAACCTCATACTAACTTCATGCCCAGGCATACTCTACCATGCTAAAGTATAATTTTCTTTCTCTTATATCAATGGAGGACATCTAGGATCCATATATCAGTAAATGGTAATCTTAGCAGTTTTGTGAACATGACAATTTGCCACGAGTGGAGAAGACCTGCAGCAACATACGTGCCTATAATCATACTTCGATTTGAGTGATCAACAATTAGGACTTGTCTATATTTAACCTTTCACTGGGGATTGTTTTAATTTCCTCACACTAGTTTACGTATGTATTCACATTTGCAATTTGAATAATCAGAGCAAGATGTTGAGTAGAGACCTTTGTCATCCTCTGCACATGCAGGTTGACTTTTCTGGTTGCGGAAGCATGTTTACTTGCAGGTGCAACAAAAAATGCGTATCATACGAAGTATCGGGGAATGGTATATGCTCAAAATTTCTCATGTGAGTCCTTGAGGAAAGGTGTTTTCATTGCTGGAGCAGTGTTCGTGGTTGCAACAATGATTCTTAACATATACCACTACATGTATTTCTCCAAGGCTACTGCCCCTCAGACAGCCCAAAAAGCTAATCGTACAAGTTCAAATGTCGGGATGACCGGGCATGCGTAGAGCCATCTCTGGCAGACAACTAAGTTTTGCTTCTTTATATGTTGAGTCTCTAGTGGTGATTGTATCATGGATATGAACTGATGTACATTGTGCTTAATCTAGTGATATATATAGTGGCATTTATTATTTTATGAATGCTGATATTCTCTGGAACAAAATGAAAACACACATGAAAATCAATAAGATTTAAGAGAGTTCAAGTGTTAATTCTGCCTAGCCACCCTAACTGCAGCCTACCAATTCAAACCTCAACTCAAAGGTACAGTAGCCTTTGAAAGCAACTGACCTGATGAAGCTAGAAGAATCGAAATGGCAGGTCAAGCTGCCAGAAGTTTAGCAAAGCAGTAATTCCGTGTTTGCTTTACAGGAATGCAGGAGAAACTATTTGTATAGCTTTTTGTACACTTAAAAAAAGGCATAAACTCATTAACCTGAATTAGAATCTTGAAAGTAGTGGCCTCATTTGAGAAGATGAATCTCCACATCTAAACACAGAAGGACCAGTAGTAAGTAGATCACAAGTGATGAGCTAACCTTGTGCATGTTCCACTTGGTTTTTTCTTCTCTGCATGTGAATGAGGAAGACAGGGTCGGAACCAATTATAGAGAATCAGTCTTCAGTTCTACTGAAGTGAAGACAGAGATCACTGCTGGCAAGTTGAAGACCATAAAACCAAGGATAACAGGTGAAAACAAAAAATGTTATGCTAGACCATCGTGGGCTAAGCAGAATTTAGAAGCTCTGAATTAGTTTTTGGTGACATTAAGCTAGTGGGGGTCCTTATTGATAGATGCCCAGCAGTCTCACATGATGAACTAGTCATGGGTGCAAATTGCTGGCGTTGAAGCTGCCCACAACCCAATTTAATTGTCTTTTTAGCACATAGAAACATATGTTGCAATAACAAACAATTGAAATCTATTTTTTAAAATTGTTTGAAGTTTCAGCAATTAAAAATTTTTAAAATTGAATTATTTCTGATCTGAAACTCTAAATAAACACAATTCTAACTGTAATAAGTCATATCTAACAATAATTGGATATTATTTTTTATTAATATATTCAATGACATTTTTTTTTTTACTTTCTTTATACAGAACATAGAGAATTTTAAATTTTTTTCTCAAGTGAATGGATTTTTTCCCCTTCAGAAATAGCAAAAGAAAATTAAAGGACAGGCTGTCAACACTTTCTTGAACAGAAATTAGAAAATAAAAAGGAGAAGCACCAAATCACGTTCTGATATTCCTGAAAGCAGTGCTGTTAATGCACTTTCCATCTTTTATTTTATTTGCTTCTTTTTATAATTTTTCAGGAATTAAACATTATTAGCAATAGACTGTCAGGAAATGGCATTATTGATTCATCAAGAAACACTACATATATAGATAAAAAAAATTAAATTAAATTTTATTTAAGTAGCAAAAGCATCATCAGAAAAATACAGAGGATTTTCTTTCAGATGATCCTTTCACGTGCTGGCAACATGTTTGACAAGACCACAAGAATGGCCACACAGATCGTGTTCCACAGAGAGAAGAATGCCATCAACCCAAAGCAATTGTCTTCATTGTGGGGTCTTTTAAACAGGATTATAAAATTGTACTCACATGAACAAAATAATAATAATTATTTGTTCAAACAAAAAAACAAAAAAATAATAATTATTGTTATTATGGCCCAAACATTGTGCCACCCTCAACTGGGCAATTATCAACAGCCTCAAATTTTTCTTCAATTTCCATTCGTTAAATTCTTAAGCTCATAAAGCAAATCTCAACCTCTGTTGCCTTTTAGTAACAAAGATTTACTGTCGTTTCTGATATTATCCGCTCTGTACTATTAGAGTTGAATAAATGTGTTTCATATGTAATAGATCATACTGTTAAAGATTTTTTTTTCTTAACAACCATATTTTTGAAAGTTCGATAATTTGAACTTTCAACCTCAACCTCAATTTTGGTGTCAATTCCTACGTCTGAATAGTAGATTATCTGGTATAAACAGAATTGGCCTCTAAGGATTGATAAAGCTATAACCATATAATTTTACCTTCATTAGTTTTTTGGACAAATAAACATTTTATTTTCATTACTGTTGTTTAAAAAAATAAAGTAAATTTGTCATTTTTCACACAAAGGACTGATGCAATGATGACAACAGACGTAAAATGAACAAATTTGTGCACAGCATAAAATGCAAAAAGAGTATACAATTTTAATGTCATAATCAAATTCATTAAAAAGGTGTGGCAAAAGGAAAAGAGCCAAAAGAAGGTTGAGTAAAGCCAAGAAGAAAAAGGCAAATGTAATAAAGGACAGGGTAAGAGGATTAAAAAGCCTTTTTAAGCTAGAAAAAGGACCATTTTATATTAGGTAAAGGACACTAAGATGGAGTACAAAGTCTAAGTATAAGCTCTAAAGTTCTTCACTTTATTGCCTGCACAAAGATTACCCTTTTTTCTCTATACTATTTCAGTTATCCTATCTGATTCTAAAACTCGGAGTTGGGTCAAAAAATTTATTTATTTATTTTTCTTTTTCAGTGACACACCAAAACAAAACCCACTTTTTTTTTTTTTTTTCTGGGTGGAAGAGGACGAAATTAAATTGTTTGTTTAGCACCACAGTTCAAACTTCAAACTTTCATGGCAGGAAAAAATTAAAAATCTCTTTGTAACCCCCAGATATCAATGGTTTTTTTTTGGGTTGTTTACTGATCTATTAAGTGCTTTTACTGCAGTATTGCTTAAATCTCTTCTTAGATGAGGATCGCTTAAAACCAAACTTAAGCTGGTAGATGTATGAAATACCTCATCTTAAAGTAGATTCTTCGCTTCCATATTTAGGCACCTCTAAAGCGATGGTTTTTAAAATTAATTTTCAAAATATAAACTTTAAACAATTAATTGTTTCCTTCTCAGTCTCAATGCTACTAAATCATTTATTATATGTCAAAAAAAAATTATTAAAAATATATATAGTTCAAATAAAAGATAATCATGGCATCTTATTAAAACAAATGATAAAGATTTTTCAAATATTTTTATTTATTTCAAATATATATATATATATATTACATTTTTTATTAGTTAAGTGTAAAATATTATAAAATATGCATCTTTTGATTGAATTGTTGAATATAATACTCTAAATATAAGTAAAAATATCTTATATTTTTTTTTATTCAAGATATCGAATAGCTAACTAAATTTTTTTTCTTTTTTTACAGTATTCCTGAAATCTATGGATTCTAATATTTTCATATTTAATATAATGTAATAAATGTAAAAAAAAAATTCACATTTTTTTTTATTAAGGTGATTATTTGCAAATTTCCAAGCTAGAAAGCATATATATGCAAACAAAATTAGGATTTAACTCCTTAATTTATTAGCTATTCTATGTTAGGAACAGCAAACACTTTGTAACTTGGAAGAAACTAAAAGCAACTAAGCAAGTATTTGGTCGGTCCGTTACTTCTCTTTTTCGTCTCCAATTATCTAATTCGTCCTCTTGCTTTTGGTAGGTCTCACATAAATATAATTAACTCCTTTACTTTTTTTTTTCCCTTGTCAAACTTAATTATCAATAAATGTTGGTATCAGTTGACTTATAATATATGTAATTTTATTATAATTATTAAAAAATTTACTATTTTTTATAGTTCTATTTAAATTGAACTAAATTAATTGAAATTTAATAAATTTTAAATATTGATAATTCATATTAAAAAAAACTTAAATCTATTAGGCTCTACATTACAGTAACGATTGAAGGCATATTAATTATTTTTAAAACATGAATCTCGATAGTTCTCTCTCTGAATAGTGCCATTGTCTTTGATAAACAATATTTTTTATACGGAATAGATACTGATTTTAACTAGTAATCCTCTTTTTATTTTCTTTCCTTTTTATTTTTAGTTTCTGTCATATATTATGATGTATGTATATAAGTGTGTTTTCATAACTTTGTGCTCAATAGCTTTTTAGTGCAAATGGTTTGGCACTTATGCTGAGGATGACACCTTCTGTTTCGTCGAGAATGGATTTTTTCGAATGATTTTCCGCTCACCAAAACATCAATGGGTTTCTACCCTCACAAGTCTTTACAAGAATGCTAAGAAGAAAGGAGATTTCAATCCTTGCCGTTTAGTCAGGAGGTCGATCTCCCTCTCTATAGTTTGCTTGAAGTTGCTCCTTAAGTGTTTGGACATTATCTCCATATCTCTTTTAGTCCATGACACCAACGATTCAAGCCAGTTCAACATGAAATTGTGCAGTTTTCCTTCAATCGTTCTCATGAAATTAGGGTTCATGTAAAGAGTTAAGAATAAGGCTAATCAATTCAAATTTCAAATTTCGTCTATTTTCGGTACTCATTTTCTTGAATACTGGTAATTAATCAACACAACAAAATGTGACTTTAGTTGTACTCGTTTTTTTTTTTTTTGGTCGATGACTGTAGTTGTACTCGTTTGACATGTGAAATTGTACAAAATGCATCATAAATCTGAACGTTTATTGTAGATCGTGTTTTGGTTATTCAATCTTTCCTCCCAAAAAAAATGATTTTTTTATAATTTATGTACCGCTTCACCACCAAAATTATTTTTAAAAAATCATTTATAGTTATTTTTTACTTGTTAGAAAATGTTAAATAACTTAAATGCTGATATATTATATATTAAAGGATAATTATTTTTTAAAATATATAAATTAGCAGAAATTTAAATTAAATATAAAAGGAAATAACTTTTAATTAATTTTTTACTAATAATTTATTTAAAAAAGAATTTATATTAGCAAAACAAAATATACCGGGTGGATCACCATTCTCAACAAATTCTTGAGATCTATATATATGGAAAGTGTAAAAAATTGAAAATAATTACTTTTGATTTCTAGCTTAATTGGCTAATGTCAAGGCATCGCATTGAAAAAATAGGTAGTACTTTTACTATAATAAAATTTAAAAAAATGACAAAAACAAAACACAATTACCTTGTAACGTACGTCAAAACCACGACCATTGTCTCCAACACCGCCGCGAGATTCCCGGCCACCCAAACCTCGCCTCGCATGGCCCTCCAATCAACAGTCCCATGATTCAAATCATGAGGCTGATTACTCCACACTTCACTCTGGCGCGTGCGTGCGCTTTTTCTTAAGATTCTTCTCTTCTCAACCATTTTCTCCATCAAAAATTGTCTATATGTTTGAAAGGCTGGTGATGAACTTTTATGACTTGTAAGAGGTTGATTGTCCTACCTCTTTCACGTATAAAATCAAATTTTGAACACAATTTATTTGCGTTTGAGTCTTTGTTTCTACAATATTAAGAATAAATTCTATGTTACTCATCATTATTACTCTACAATATAATTCATTTAAATTTGGTCAAAAACAAAATAATTCTAAACTATCTATCATTGCTACTATTGGTGTTTTGAAAATTAATTAACCCATTTTATAGTTATGATGGGTACCAATAAAGTAAATATTTTATCTCATAATATTCAAATCTATTTCGATTTAGACATTATTATAAAAGCGGTCAAAGTATGTTAAGAACTAATTTAATATGATTATATATAACGGGATTCGAATATGAAATATTTTTTAAATAAATTTTTATCAAGTAATTTTAATTTAAATTGATTTTAGTTAATGTAAGTTTAATAAAAGATTTACAATAAAAAAAATTATTCCTATTTAAAAGGAATTCTAACCTATATAATAAAACGTTCCTCATCAAAATTTTCTTATGTAGATGTGACATAGTCAAAATAAAAATTGATTATGTTGAAATTATGGTAATGTTAAATAAGTGATAGATATTATGGAAAAGAGGTGCGTGGGGCGGAGAAGAAGTGGATTTGAAGGTGAATAAAATAATTACCGACATGCAGAGATTTTCAAAAGCCAAGAGCCTAACGCTACTCAACACCAAACGTAGTCAATGTTTATTCGATTAATAATATAATACAACTACTAGCAGCAGCAGCAGTCGGCTTCTGCCATTTTTTTTTTTTTCCATCACGTGGGCCAGTGAAGGAGACGCCGAGTACTACTACTCCTACTGCTGTCACTGCCCCAGCTGCGTCTCTGCCTCCTCTCCTCTCCCTATTTACCCAAATTAGCCGTCACCTCTTCTCCACTACAGATACACACACAGAGAAAAGTACTGTGCTTGCGCTAAGATTAACCTCATATTTCTTCTGAGATTACAACGAAAAACAAAGATTGTTATAGGGTGGTTTTGAGTTGGGGGGTTCTTGATATACCTGCCATTTTTCTTTTTATGTGGGGTTTGTGAAGCTAGCCATATTATGCCGTTTGCCATTAGCTCCAAGAGAATCTTGTTCTCTTCTTCTTCTTCTTCTTGTTTGTTTGTGATGGTGGTGGCTTTTTGGCTTGTTTTGTTGCTGCAGATTTGGGTTTGCAGTGATTGCAAAGCAGAAGCAATAAGGATATTTCCAGATAATAGTAATAATTATAGTCATAGAGATAAAGCAAGCAGTAGCAGTAGCAGTAGCAGTAGCAACATCAGCAGCAAAGTTGCCCACTTTCGTGAGTTGTTTAATGGAAGGGTTTACAGTTTCAACACAACATCGAAAGGATTCGAAGAGAATAAACGAAGAGTACCCAGTTGTCCAGATCCTCTCCATAACTAGTATCCATCATTTTCTCAATTTTCCCTTTCTTTTTTTCAGTTATATATATATATATATATTAAATCCAAAATACCCAAGTTTTTCCTCATCATTTTCATGCTAGTAATTTGATTTTCTGGGGGAAAAACTGGGGTATTTTGGTTTATATATTCAATCTTTCTTTTTTATTATTATTATTTTTTTTCCCTTTTTTGTATGGAGTAATTAATCAATTAACAGCATGAAAATTGAACAACCCTGATATGTATAGATCAAGAAGTTGATTTTCTTTTATATTACTATTTTTACATTAATTCAAACTTAAGTAATATTGTGTTCAACTAATCCCTCTACTTACAACTTTTTGCATTTTTTTTTAATTTCTCTTTTCTTTTCTATTAGAGGAATTGACGACAAGCGAGAAGGTTTCATGTCTATCCTTTCGACAATAATACAAAATTGTTCTGTTTTAATCTTTTATTTTATTTCATTTTAACTTCTACATATATATATTTTGCTTGTCTTCAATGTCAAAGAGATACGGAAAATATGGAGCCTTTCAAGTGAAAGATTTTTTTTACAGTACAATGAGGGTGACTTCATATAAAAATAATAATAATATACATTTATCACACATAGATGTAAATCTATTTTTACTCATATTTTATAACTAATACTGATTTAAACGAATTCAATATGATAAAATTATTATTATTATTGTCATTGATACTAATAATACAGTTTAAAATGAGTAGCATAGTGGCTTTTAAATAGAAGCTCTGGTAAGCAAAAAAACAACTAATATTGCACCTTAATTCATCTTAATTAGGAAAAAAACACTAATTCTACCCATTAAATCATTTTTTTACTCGAGTTTAACTGTAGTCTTAGTCGCCATCCGTGGGATTAAGTTTAGAGAAAAAGGGTACCAATTAACTTTGGCAATAAACAATTGTTTATATTAATTTTAATAATGCCACATGTTTCATTTGCATGCATAATAGTTGAAATAAAAGCTCTTTTTGTTTTACACAAAATAAATAAATTAAAAGAGTTAAAACAAAAGTGGCAAAAGTACATAATGACGATTTTTTTTTTTTATTGATTTCAGAAATTGTAATATATTGGAGAACGTAAGTTACAATATGAGATCCTTAACTTTATATATCATCTATCGTTATAACTTCTAAACAACTGTCCTATCCTATCTTCACATTTAGAAGCAAACGGCTAATTACAATAGCATCATCCAAATTTAATTTATTATATTTTTTATTATTATATTTTTATCATTTAATTCACTATTAAATAGATCAATTTTAAAAATAATTCTAGTAATAAAATTTTAAATCTATTCAATTCTTTTATTAAATTAATATAAATTTTTTAAACTTATTGTGTTTTTATTACTAGAATAAATTTCTATTTTTAACATTAAAATAAATTTAAAACTAACACTATTTCAATATGAATATGTACCTAATATTATATTAATTAAAATTTATCATGTTGATTTGAACTTAATTTTACTAATTTTTGTTATATACTAATGCAATTTATATACATTGATTATAATTTTTTTAACTTAATTTTTTTTAAATGTATTATGAATTCATATAACATTTTCATCAATAAAAAATTATTTCAAAATTAAATTAGGATAAATTTTCTTTGCATTCAAATATGATATATATTTATTTTAAAGGAAATTATTATCTACACTCAACCTATTGCATCAAATGTTTGAATATGCAATGCAAAAACACATATTTTCTTTTTATTGATTAAGTGTAAAATATTCACTATATGTGTCATATGGTTAATGGTTTGGTGTAATAAACTGATAAAAATTTATCTTATTTTAATTTGTCCCTGTAGTTTTCACTTGATGGCCAAAAATCTCTTCAAAATATCCCCTCCCCCTGAAATTGAAATTAACAAAGAAAATATTTATTTTAATTTTATTCGTACATTTTTAAAATTAAAATAAGTATTTAAATAAAGATTACTGGTTGTGGATTTGGGTTAAGAAACAAATTGAGGAAGGGAAGGTGTTTGGGGCAAGGTTTTGTGTTGGTACTGGGAGAGAGCAGAGAAACCAATGAGAGAAAGCGCCACGTAATGTGCGGCGGAAGAAGTTAAAAATGCTGCAAACTGATTTATATTTTTTGGCTTTTTGTTTTTTAGCTTTTTGGATTTGGAATCTATTTGACTCTTTTTCTTTTTTAACAATTTTTAGCTCACCAATGCACTTATTGGCTCTCAATTATATATGCTTTTGTAATTACGCCACCTCCAATTATGTGCACCATTTGCAATTTTTTAATCGGATAATCACATCGTAAGTACTAAAAGATATATGAAATTTTCAATTAAGTCATATAAGATAGAAATTTTACAATTTACTCCGTTAATTTTATGTCGTCAAATCTAATTGAAGTTAATGATGTATCAGTCATTTTTTATTTTCCTTAAAATAAATTAATGACATGTCGGTATCTTTGACTCTAGTGTTTTTTTAATATAAAGGAGCAATTTTATCCAAAAATTCTTGAATGGCTTTTTCATTGAAATAAAACTCTTTCTTCCTCAAAGCTTCGAACTTTTTTATTGAAATAAAACTCTTTCTTCATCAAAACTTCAACGACATTTTGAGCCTTAATAGCACTTTTTTTTCTTACACAGGCCATCCGCCAAACCCATAAATGTAGTAACAATGGGAGAATGACCAAACATTTGAAAAGAGAAGTCAACAACATCGTCAAACATACTATATTTACACAATCCTTAAACTAAGATAGTGTAAGTAAAAGCATTAAGAGTGATACAAAAGCTTCATCTTAAATCCAACACCTCCAATCCACCTATTGAGAAGATGGATTAAGATTTCCACAAATTAAGTACTAAACTAACTAGTGCCTTATTAAACCTAGCAATTGAATCTAAAAAAAAAAAAAAAAAAGATTCCAAGAAATTCAATATGTTAAAACACTTAACAGTATTCCGCAATTGTTAAGCTTACTTTTGTAAACAATATAAGGAGCTTTCTTACCATGTTCGAACACTATATTATCAAAAGAAAAACCACCTAATGCAGCTTTCAATTGGTGTAATCTAAATTCAGTAAAACTTGACCATTTACTACTATCATTTTTGCTTGTATTCTCTAAAAAATTAAAATCATAAAATGATATTCCAAATTACCTAGGAAAATACAAAAACACATAGAAAAAGATAAAAGAAATAATGTGAGTATATACGTAGATTAGAGAATTTAAGAATTGAAAGTTTAATGTAAAAGTGAAACTAATAGAATGAGAATTTGTGAAACTGCGATTCAAGATTTGAAACGGTACTAAAGTGTTACTATAGTCATAAAAGTGAAGAGAGGACAATGATATCTCTGGAAAGACAAGGTTTTGGAATTAAAACAGAGGCGAGCGTTTCACAATTTTAAAGTGATATTGTGGTCATTGTTAGTAGCAGCCGAGGATATCTCAATTTGTATTTTTATTTGAGCAAAACAAAAAGAGCTCAAGAAGTGGTGAAGATGATTGACACATCATCAGCTTCTATTAGATTAGATGGCATAAAACAAATCCAGAAACTTTTAAAAAGTTTATGAACTCATTTTTAAAACTTTTATCTAATAGGATTTAATTGAAAATTTCATATGTTTTTTAGGATGGGTAGTGTCATTATCCCTTTTTAAATAGCCCCAAACAAAATTTATTTTTTCTTTTTTTTTTTTTTCATTTTTTGATAAGTTGTTTAGTTGTAATTCTAACCATTTTAGTTATACATTCTTAGCTAATATAATACTCGGGTTAATAATATTAGTATTTTAATTTTAATTTCAAAATTTTAAGAGAATGAAGTACTTATATTTTTTATTTTTAATTAAAAATTTTGTTAGAATTTAATTTTATCATTTTAAATATGAAATACTAATAATATTAATATTGTAAAAATATAGTTTTAATTTCATCCAGTGTGGGTTGCATATTGTGAAATTAAAATCAAAACTAAAATTATAAAAACACAAAAAAAATGACTTTTTTAATTACTAATCCTTTTAAATATAATCATAATTCCAAAATTTTGTAACATTGATACCTAATCTTTTCCATTTAAGGGTATAAATGGTAAAAAAATAAAGGTGAAAATTAAAATTAGATAGATGTATCTGATTTTTAGTGTTTGTTTGGCTAAAATACAACATGAGAATAAAAATGTGAGTCTCATATGAGAATCACCATTTCCTTTGTATTCTTAAGAAATGAATTTTAATTCTCTTGAAAATTAAGTCAAACCAATTAAAAATTAATCAAACATTTAAATATTAATATATACTTTTAAAAAATTTATAAATAAAACATATAAATTAATAAAGATATGTATTAAATGTTTGAATAAAAATATTCATTAAAAATAAATAATTTTTGAAAAAGTATTATAATATTTTAATAAATAAAATATTTTAAAAATATATTTTATAAAAGATAGTTAATTTTAATTTTAATATAAAAAAAAATTATAATGGTAGTATTTTATATATAAAAATAATTACAAAAATATTTTTTATAAAAGAAGGTTCAGTTGCTAAATAATGTTGGTTTCTATTCCCATTTTAATTTTCTAGTAAATCAAACATTTTTTTTAAATTTTCATTTAATTTATAATTTTTTTTTTCAATTTCTATTCTAATCTTAGAGTATGAACCGAATGGACCTTAGGTGATAACCATTGTAATCAATTTTCAATATCCTCTACTATATATGTTTTACCAATAATCTAATTTCTTTGTCGTTAAAACCAAGTTTTTATTATTTTTTTGTATTTGCATTTGATGCAAATATATATATATATATATATATTCAATTATCCTTACTTTTAACATCAGTAATTTTTGTTTTTAATAGTGTTGCTTGTTAGTATTTTATATGATTGCAACTTTTAGTTATTAGCATTAGCAAAATAATGGAGTCTAATTCTAATTATGGGTATGGAACACAAAAATTATAAATTCCATCCATAAAAATAATAAAATTTAATTTTTAACTTGTTAGGTTCCAAATCCTTCTACTAAATCAACTGATATCGACCTCATTGACACATTAGTTAAATGTATCACTTTATAATATGTGTTTTACACTACAAAAACTATTTTTATGTTTATAACTCATAAAACTCATCTTATTAAATCTCAAATAAATTGTCCTTTTTTTATAATATAATGATTCAAATAATAAATATTATAATATGAGATTATGAGTTTGATTCTCGATGCTCTCTTAAAAAAAATCTTAAAAATACGTAAGAAGGCATCAAGTGGACCAACATAGGTACGTTGCTTTACTTGTAAGGTACAACTTAGCTACCTAATTTAGACAATTATGATGATAAAGATAATGGGGTTGAAGTTCAGATGGGAAAAATTGGCAGATGGGCCAACATAAAAAGGGCTTAATCGAGTAGTCATGTTTAAATAATTGGTGGCCCAACCAGAAGCCCCTAACTGTTGGATTCGGAATGTTTTGGATTATTAACACATCTTTGTCCAAATATGTTGTCCCGTAAACTCAAGAAGATGCTTAATGCCACTTCTATTATTAATGATCGTAGTTGTTTCCAAAAAAAATCAAAATTAATGATCGTAGATCTTTTTATATATAAAAAACACTTTTAATTTTTTATTAAAATATAAATTTTAAAAATTTCTTCTTCGGCTACAGTCGATGATGAACCTCTACCTCTCCGGCGCTAATTAGAGCGTCCATCGCACAAGGCTTTGTTAAAATGCGGCCAACAGAGTCCTTCCTTGCTAGAAAATGAGTATGGGAATATTGAGCCAGAGCCTAAAATTGGACTTGCTAAGTGGTTAAAAAAGACATTGAAGCTTTCTAAAGTGGTGCAATTGTTGAAATTGGAAGGGATTGAAACAGTGCAAAGATTATGAGAAAGGTCAACATTGGTGATAGATGGAAGAGTAGAAATCTCCCATGGAATTATGCCGGTGAGAGAATTGCGACTTAAATTCAAGATAATAAGCTTAATACAGTGGCCAATATCCTAAGGAATCGTACCGTTCAACAAATTATCATGCAATTCAAATTTGTACATACTTTTGTACCTTATAAAATTTGGAATTTTGCCTTGGATTTTGCTTGCACTTCCTGAAAATATCTATAAATTCTACTCGCCTCATATGTTGCTTGATAATTTGCTATGGAAGGAGTTTTCAGAGATGTTCAAGTACTGTAGCTGCTGTGAACTGCCAACATCCTCTAGGATTTCATCTGTGAAGCTGTTCTTGCTTAGGTGTTATGGAAGGAAAGAACAAAGGCTTTGTAGGGAAAATGATTAAAACTATGAATTTCAAGTAAAATTGTGCATTTTGAGGTGGACAATGCAGTTTTATTACGTGGAAAATGATTATGGAATCCGGCTGCCACGCAAGTAGAAGTTGGTCGGATGATGAATCGATGCTTCGAATTGTAAAATTTTTGAAATTTATGTTTTAATTTGTCAAAATTAAAAATTTGTGATTAAATTATTAAAATTGCTAAAAGTTGTGTTGTTTTATTTCCTGAAAATAACCCTATTATTAAGAATGAGTAAAGATTTGTTAATAGTTCAAGCACTGAGATTAAGTAAGAAACTTATCAAAACTCAGTGATATTTCTCTTTAATGTAGAAAAAGAATTTGCTTTATTTAAATGCAAATCATTTTGTTAGATTAAATATCTTTTGTATTTTATTTTAAATTACTTATTTTTTTTAGATCCATTGTACCAAAAATTACAATCTTTTTGAATTTTTACATATTTATACTAAACTTCAAACTTGACAAAACTAATTCAATATGACATATTATTTACAATTTTAGCACAATTGTGATTTGGTTATGAATTTAAAAAGTAAAATACATATGTAACATTTGAGATGAATTAACTAACATTTAGTCTCACGTTCATAAGAAAGTTTATATTAGGTAAAAAATGATATGAATTTAGTCTTTAAAAATTAAAAAAAAATTCATTCCTATATATATTTTTAAATTATTGAGATTGAAGTTTAACTAATTATTATAATTATTATTTAGATGATGTGAATATAAAATTTATAAAAATAGAGATTAGTCATTTCACCTTAAATATTATATATTGTTCGAATTACAATTGTGTTAAAATTGCAATGTCAAATTAAGTTAATTTTGACAAATTTCAAAATTTGATATGAACTTTTAGAGTTGGAAAGTTGTGATTCTTTATCCTTATTTTTATTTGGTCTCCACCTTTATTAATGAAATTTTATCTTTTTTAAAAGTGGAAACTTTACTAAACGGTATGAGAACAATACAAAAGTTCAATTTGGCCCCTACATTTTCATCTAAGAACCAAATCATCTATAAATCACCTTTTTCTTTTTTTTATTTGGTCAAATAGATGCTTAACTAGCAATTCCTAAACTGTTATCGATTTTAAAAGCTTGAGGATTGATTCTTGATTTGCATTTAGAAAGAAATGGTCAATGTATTCTGATTGATGGGTTTAAAAGTTTATTTGATTCAAGTGAATTTCATAAAATTTTGTGGAATTCATTTGCAAATCCAAATAAGTATATTTGGTTTAAATAAAAATTTTGTAAAATTCATTTTGAATCGTAACTTTTTAATTTTGTGGAATTATTTGAAACTAAATCAATTCTTATTAATGATATATTTTTGGTTTAAATGAATTTGAACCAAACAAGGGGTAAATCTAATTTTTTTTTTAAATACGGAGGAGGGCCAAAGGCTGAAAAACAAAACAAAATAGCAGCAACACGTTATGGCCAAGCCATACCTAACTCGTCCATAACCAGCAGTTGAATGGTACCATTAGGTGCAACAACAAGCGCTTTAATACCTATCAAAAGCTCCAAAGCTTTAGAAGCTAGGCAGTCTACAACTTGATTTGCCTCATGGAATACATGAACCACCGTCATAGACTAGTCATGTTTTAGATAATCTAAGCAAGCATACACAAGGTTAGCATGCATACTCTCATAAATAGAATTACCATTAAGCCAATCAACCATCGTATTGGAGTCGACTTCCACATTCATATTTCAAATGTAGAATGTAGAATTAAAATGTGGGGTTTAAGTTATAGGTGAAGAGCTTGATGAAGGTATAATTCATTCCTTCATATGATGAGATGATCAGGAATATCAAATATGCAATATTTGTTTAATGATATTGTGGATTTACAATCTTTCATAAAAAGTTCAACAAGATGTTGGTTTTAAAATTAATGGAAAAAAAGCTACTTAGTTGGTGTTATTTCAACTTAATTTCAATTGAGTTTGGAATAATTTATTGTGTAATTATTGTAAGCACCCAATTTTGGGATGCAATTGTGCACAATTACGACGTAAGCCCCTATGATGAAATTCATTCAAAAAAATTGAACTTGATTGTCGATTTTCTGAACTTTAGGGACTAAATTGTAATATTTTTTAAGATTTAATTACAAAAAAGTCAAATTTTTAGGGGTCTTTTGGTAATTAAAAGTATTGGAAATCGAAATTATGGATTTCCGATTGGAAATCCATAATGCTGATCTGAATTATGGATTTTCAATCAAAAATCCACAATTCCTATCGAAAATCCAATTTTTCGATCGGCATTACACAATTCCGATTCATAAAATCCCATTTTTTTATTTTTTTGCGTATTTTTATTGATTTTTTAGTGTTTTGATTGGTTAAAAATTGAATTTTTATAATTATTTTTTATTTGGAAAAGATTTTGACGCATTCAAAACACGCAACTTTTAAAAATCAAATCCTTATCAGTCTGTTTTGATAAGAGATGAGTTTGTTCCTCTTTTGGAGGAGGCCAGTACGCGTAGACTCTACATTTAAAAGCAGAGTTTGCATGCGTGCTAGGAAGGGCTGGTTTTTTGGAAAAAAATTCGAAGATTCGCAGAAATAACAGCATAAAAAAGTTGATTGCGCAAAAAAAAAAAACCCTAAAAATCGAAAAGCTATTGAGAACACTCTTTCTAGTCCAGAATCAAACAATAAGTCAAAAACAACGATGAAAATCCTAGTCTGAGGGGCTATCTCAAAGCATATGCACATCATTCCTTTTTTTTTTTCTCTTCTCCTTTTGTGATTTTTTATTTTTTTTATTTCGTTATTGTTTTCTTGTTCAATTTCATTACTAATATAATTTTTTTGTTTTTTTTTGTTTTGATGCTCGATTGTAGATTAAGGAGGATACTGTTTGTGTTTAAATGAATAGAAGATCTATGGAATACCATGGAATAATCTATACTGATTTCCAATAGATATTAGGGTTTTAATTTTCATTTTACCTTTATGTGTTCTATGTAGTTATTCATGGGTGTATAATTGTTTAAATTTTTGTACGTAGTTTGTAATAGCCCCAGTAGTGGGAATAGTAAAAGATTTAATTTTCTGCATTTAAAATCAATTAGTAATTAGGTTCAACTGGGTAAAAATTAATTAAAATTAATGGTGGCTTTAGCTAATTAGGGTTTATATGTAATTAAATTAGGTTTTTTTTTTTAGAAATCATATGTGAATGTGTTTTGATTTGATTTTGTTATGTTTTTAAGTTTTTTTTTTAAAGTTTTTTTGGGTTTTTTTTTAATGTTTTTGGGTCCAAAGCCCATGTTTAGGTCTAACCCACTTAATAAATAGGCTTAAAAATGATTTAGGACTTTAAATAATTAAAGTCAATTTAGGCCCATTAGGTTAATTAGATTTTAGGCCGGCTTAGTTAATTAAAAACTTGTTTAGACTTAGCTCAGCCCACTTAAATTCATTTCTTTTAAAATAAATAGACCTAAGCCCACATTTCATTTAAAATAAAACCAAGTTAGATTTAGGCCCATTAATTTAATTTTCCTTTAAAATTGAATAGACTTAAGCCCATATCTTAGACAGACTAAAATAAATAGATCTAAACTCACTAATTAATAAAAAATGTAGGCCCACCTTTAAGTCCATTTCACTTATAAATAAAATATATAGATTTAGCTAACTTATAAAATAAAATAGTTTAGACATAGGGATATTGCCTTTTTGATGCATTTTTACTTGTAATTTTATTGACTTATTGTCTTTTGGGTTAGATGGATGTTAATTAGGATTTAATAAAATTGCATGTAATTAGAGGATGAAATAATCATTTATAAAATTATTCTAAATGAATACGAGACTAAGAGAAGTTAGTATTCCGTATCCAAAATCTCTTGGTTATGGTGCTAGCTTTCTTTTAGAGAATCGAGTACCACCTTTTTGATTTGTCCCAGTTATTACCCTGGGTGGTGACTCCTCATCTCCACGCCATGTCATTATGATAGTGGTTAGTGTGTTCTCTAAGGCCCTGAGCCTAAATAGTATCGTGGTTGCTAAAATCTTGGATGCACGCTAAACCCCACCATTTACAGTGGTGACTCCATTAGGGATAAGAGATACTGATTCTACTTGTGTTCTTTAGAATTGTTTTATTGATTATTATTTCATTCTTGCATTCATTCTATATGTCCCTACTAAACCGATGGCGTTGGTTTATGATTCCATGATTACACTAGCTTCATGGAGTTATAGATTGGCTAACCATCACTCTTAGCCTTAGCTCAGTTCAAGAGAGATTACTGGGCTCATATGACCAGAGTCTATAACCCAAGTCCCTAAGGGGGGGTAATCTTTTCTCGAGTTGGTAAAGGATGTTAGGACCTTAGCCTGTAACTCAAAGTCCATAATGGAGAGCATCTTACTAAGGGAGCCCTAACTTTTCACTAGACCTTAACCATATATAATGGCTTAGTTACTTCCCTTAGGATCTTTACCTAAAATGCTTGTTTGTTTGAATTTCCATAAGGTATTTCTATTTATAAAAGCCCAGGCCTATACCTTTGAAGCTCATTTAGGCTAATAAGGATTAGGCTAGATCTTTATATTTAGAAATGTTATTTCTGTGCTTTTATCCTTTTAAAGAGAGATTTGGCATGCGCGTTAGCTCTTAATATCCCCTGTTGATATGAAGGCCAAGACTAAAAAATCTTAGGAAAAGAAACTCGCCATTGAACACGTGTGTGGGAGGAATAAGGTTGGAAGGCTTATGCTTGCATGTTGCCTGTTGATTGCTTCTTGATACTTGCTACTTGCTAAGTTCTTGCCTGCTATTTGTTACATAAACACATGCATCATGCATACATGCATATATACAGTCCATGCATTATACTAATACCTTATTTTGCTGCCATTATAGATTCATCTGGGTCTTCTTGTGTCTGGGGATGAAGAGGTGGCAGATTGACCAGAGTTGATTTAAGTCCGGAGTCCATAGCTCAAAGAATTCTTCATAAACTTGAGAGACTAGAGGGGAGTCCAATCAATCCACTATTCCTAGAAGGTGAATCAACTCAGACTGAACAGACTGAAATGGAACAACAACCAGAGATGTGGACCTTGGAGGACATTAAGGGAGCTTTGATGGATGACCTAAAAGCTATGATGCAAGATGACTTGAGATAGGATTTGGCCGGACTAGTGCAACTTATTGTTGGACAACCACCTACTGTTATTATTGAACAACCACTTGCTGCTACTGTTGAACAGCCACCTGTTGTAGGAGCTCCACCTGTTGTTGTAGCTCCTCCACCTACTGCTAACAATGCTGGGGGGTAACCTAATGCTAGAAATGTGCCTGCTACTGATGTGAGACTGGAAGATGTTGAAAACCACATGGTAGAAAAGGCAAAGAGAGAATCACTTGAATTGGTTCAAAACCTTGAGTCCAAGCATATGTAAGCACTGATTTAGAAAATGTCTAAGATGGAAGATCTGATTAGAGGACAAGGAATAGGATATTCTTTTGACTTTGATGATATGCTGCAAATGGAGGGTGACAAGCTATTTGACAAGTTCAAAATGCCTTAACTGTAAAAATTTAATGGGAGAGGGGACCCTAGAATTCATTTGAGCCAATACACAACAACCATGAGCACTACTAAAGCACCATTATCAGTAGTTGCTAGGCTGTTTGTGCTATCTCTGGAAGGAATGGTTATGAACTGGTACCATGGGTTAGAAAAGTCTATTAGAGCTGACTGGAAGGAACTATGTACTGCATTCTTGAAATAATACGATTATAACACTTGATTGGAAGTGTCAATTAGGAATTTGGAGTTGACTAAATAGAAATCAAATGAATCTTTTTTTTTATTTCTTAACTCATTTCATGAATAAAGTACGGATGATTAAAAATAAACTTGTTGAGAAGGATTAAGTTAGAATGATAGTTCATAATATGTCACCTAATTTGGTCGAGAGGTTATAAATGATGAATCCCAAACCTTTATGGATTTGTATGATGATGGGTTACAAGCTGAGGAAATTGAGAGTGAGAAAAAGAAAACTGCTAGAGGCACAGAAACTCAAAATTACCCAACTTGGGGCATACAACAAGGAAGTACTAGCCGAGCTGTAGAGGTGCATGTAGTTCAACAACCTAGAAGGTTCTCCGACTTTAACCAACCACTCTCCAATGTCCTAGAGAGGCTAATTCAAAAAGGCCTGCTTCGACCCTTGACCTTTTCCAAACCCCCGAATCTAAATCTCGCTAGCTATAATCCAAACAGTTATTGCAAGTTTCATTATGTAGCTGGCCATTCCACAGATACTTGCATTCGCTTAAGACACTAAATCCAAAACCTGATAGAATCTAGAAAATCACCGACCCTAAGAAATCCAATTCCAATCCAAACACCAGAAACAACCATTTCCCAGACTACCGAAATGTTCCACCACCAGCCACCATGATGATCAACTCAAGGGTTAGCGAAGAAGAAATGCTAAGCTCCTTCGAGGATCTCAACCTTATACCCAATGAAGAACCTTTCGGATAGCCACAGAGAGGAGTAGAAGATTTACTGGGCCAACCCTCAGGCAAGTTTGATTACAGAGTATTTTACTCGAAACCACCCTTTGTTGATATCCCTATTTAATCAATTAAACCCTCAGGTTGGGGAGATGAGTTTGATGATAAGCCGGTAAAAGAAGAGCTTGAAATTCTTGAGCAGTCGCCAAGAGGAGTTGAAGATCTGTTGGGACAACCTTCAGGCAAGTTTGATTACAAAGTATTTTATTCTAAACCCGCTTCTGCTGATATACCCATGGAAGATATCGTGCCGATAGGATGGGGTGATGAGTATGAAGAAGATGAATTCTTAACCCTAGAACTGTCCCAAGAAGGGGTTGAAGAGTTGCTAAGCCAACATATGGACAAGTTGAGGGTGTTAAAAGGAAAAGAAACATGCACAATGGGAGTTTGGAAAAATGGGAAAAGAGAATAGATTGTTGGGGCTGTGGACATCTGGTATGATTCTGATGAAGAAAAACCCACTGGAGTTGATGTATGGAGTGATACTCTAAATGTGAATCATGTTACTAGAAATGGGAGGAATTATAGGGCAGTAGAAAAGCAAAATGAAAAGGTTATAGAAAGGAAAGAAATAGAAGATGCAGAAGTGGAGGAAAGATAGAAAGAAGATCTGATCTTGGAATAACTCAAGAAGGCTAAAGCGAGTGTGAGCATCTGGGAATTACTGATGCATTTGGGTAGTCACAGAAGGGCTCTGGTTAAAGCTTTGTTAAATATAAGCATTAAAATGGTAGGTATGCTTGAGGCTATGGTAGCAAAGGTAACAGAAAAGAAACATGGGCTGATAACATTTTCAAATGATAACTTGCCTTTGGAGGGAAGAAACCATAATAAAGCATTATTATCCCAGCTGAAGTAAAAGGGAAGAGAACCAACTTTGTAATGGTAGATGATGGTTTAACTATAAATGTATGCCCGCTAAAGATCCTGCCCAATCTGGGTCTGAAAGTAGATGACTTGATGGTTTCAAACCTCATAATCAGAGCTTATGATGACAATACTAGGAATGTGGAGGGCACATTTCAGGCTTTGGTCAAAACAGGGCCCATAGAGTCAACTGTTGAATTTACTGTGTTGGACATCCCTGTTATCGATGCCTTGCTATTGGGAAGGCCGTGGTTTCATGCCTTGGGAGGAGTACATTCAACTATGTACCATAAAATAAAATTCCCTCATGAAGGAGATGTCGTGACAATAGAAGTTGGAACCAATGCAGTTGTGGTAGCTATACTTGATAAACAAAAGCAAGTGTGTGTTTCGCCTGGTTTCCAAGTTATTGGAATATTTGATGGCATTAAAATGGATCCCAGGGTTGCAAAAATGATGGAAAGCATGAATTATCGACCTGGACAGGGGCTCGGGAAGAATGAACAAGGAAGTCCTAGACCCCCAAACATTAAGACCCAGGACCATATGAAGAGTTTAGGATATACTAAAGCAGGACTAGCTAGGGGAAGAGCAAAGAACAAGGAGAAAGCAAAAAGAAATAAGCCCTTGGGAAGAATTGGACCACTAAGTGAGAACTTCATCAAGCTAGGGGAAGGCAAGTATTGTCTAGGCACCAAAGAATCTGTTAACGTGGCTGGAAAGGATGTCCCTAGGTTTGAGATCTTCAAGGAGTAGATTATGGAAAACCTAGTAGCCAACAATAAAAAGGAAGTCATGAAGTAAGTAACTGAAAGGATGAGTGATGATGTTGTTGAAGAGCTGTCGTGTCTGCTACCTGAGGAGGAACCACCCCAGGACTTAGCTACTGTTATTAGTAATAGTTTTATTGATGTTTTTTATAAAGAAATTGATGTAATAATGTCCGGTCTTTATGCGAATGAAGATGTTATTTTTCCTATAGTCAATGATATGAATACTGGTTTTGCTTACTTGTGTGATGTGCATCCTGATAGTTTTATGCATTATAATTTTGATCGATCATGCATGTTTAACATTAATTCAATTCAATTTGATTCATTTAATATGTGCACAAATGATAATCCAAAGAACATTTCTATATCACATAATGTAACTCCTGAAGAGAGGAAAAATTTTGAGAGAATATTAACAAAAAGAAAGGTAGTATTTGCTTGGACTTATAAAGACATGCCAAGTTTGGATAGAGAAATAGCAGAGCATCACATTCCAACTCGTCCAGAAATCAAGCTAGTTAAACAGAAATTGCGCAGATTAATACTAGAATGGACAGAAAAGATAAAGGAAGAAATTGCTAAACAAATATAGGCTAACTTCTTAGAAGTAGTAGACTACCCTCAATGGCTAGCAAATATAGTAACTGTTCCTAAGAAATATGGAAAAGTATGAATGTGCATAGATTTTAGGGATTTGAACAAAGCCTGTCCAAAAGATGACTTCCCATTACCTCATATTGATGTAATAGTGGATAGCACTGCAGCAAGTGCAATGTATTCTTTTATGGATGGATTTTTTGGGTACAACTAGATAATGATAGTAGTCATAGATAAGATTAAGACAACTTTCATCATAAAATGGGGGACCTATTGTTACAAGGTGATGCCTTTCGGACTGAAGAATGTGGGTGTAACTTATCAAAGAGCTAATACTGCACTTTTCCATGATATAATGCATAAGGAGGTTGAAGTGTATGTGGATGACATGATGGTCAAATCAGAGACAAGAGGAGGATAGTTTGAAGCCTTAGACAAGTTCTTAGCCCAAATTGAGAGGTACAACTTGAGATTCAACCCGAAGAAGTGCATTTTCGGGGTTACTTCAAGGAAGCTATTAGGGCATATAGTGAGCAGCCGAGGAATTGAAGTGGATCTAGATAAAGTGAAAGCCATCCAGGAAATGTCAACACCAAAGATGGAGAAAGAAGTAAGAGGATTCATTGGCAGGTTGCAGTATATTAGTGGGTTTATCGTAAAACTCATTAATATTTGTGACCCTATCTTTAAGCTCTTAAGGAAAGATCAGCCGGTTAAGTGGAATGATGATTATTAGAAAGCTTTTGATAAGATCAAGGAGTATCTTATTAATCCACTGAAACCACCTAGACAAGGTAAGCCATTAGTTTTGTACTTGGCTTTAGAAGAGGATGTAATGGGGGCAATGTTAGCATAAGAAGGGTCAGATGGAATAGAGCACACAGTGTACTACTTGAGCAAGAAGTTTCTACCATACGAGGAAAAATATGATTTAGTAGAAAAGACATGTCTGATTATGATTTGGGCTACAAGGAAATTGAGGCATTATTTTCAATCTTACAGGGTTCAAGCTGTCTCAAGAATAAACCCTCTAAAGTATCTATTTCAAGCATCAGCTCTAACTGGAAAAATGTCTTGATGGTTGGTACTCTTAACTAAATTTGATATAGAGTACATTACTACAATGGTAATAAAAGGAATAGCAGTAGCAGAATTCTTAGCTCAGAATGCGAATGAAGGTGAAGAGCAGTGGAATCTGGAGTTTCTAGATGAGAACTTAGCAGTTGTAGAGCATCAGGAGTGGAAAATTTACTTTGATGGAGCTGTAAACAACAAAGGATCTGATTGGGAGTGATTTTTATTACATCGGAAGGTGAAATTATAGCAATGGCAAAGAAATTGGATTTCAAGGTCACAAACAACATGGCCGAGTATGAAGCATGTATTTATGGAGTCAAGGCAACTGTCAAAGCTGGAGCAAAAGATTTGTTGGTTTATGGGGATTTAATGTTAGTCATTAATCACGCTAATGAAGAATGGGAAGTAAAAGAGGAAAAGTTAAAGCCTTATATCTGCTATTTAAAAGCCTTAATAAAGAATTTCACCAAATGTCTCTTTATCCATCTATCCAGAGACGATAATCAAATTGCAGATGCACTGGCAACACTCTCTTAAATGTGGGATAGTGCAACTGGGTTGGCCATGAAACCTTTAGTGATCATGAAGTCTAGAGCACCGTGTTATAAGGGTGAGCAGATTATGAATATTCAAATGGGGCCTGAAGAAAAGCCTTAGTTTTATGATGTCCAGAGATTCATCAAAGAAGGAATTTATCCAGATGATGCAACCTCAAAGGAAAGATATGCTCTTCATGTCCTTACATGTAACTATGCAAGTCATAATGGGGTATTATACAAAAGAATGCTGAACGAGATGCAACTCAGGTGTCTCAAAAAGGATGAAGCTAAAGAGGTGATGCAAGAGATTCATGTAGGGGCTTGCAATTCTCATATGAACGGGATAATTCTAGCTAAGAAAATACTCAAACAAGGGTATTATTGGATGACTATGGAAAAGGATTGTATCAGGACAGTAAGACAATGCCATTAGTGTCAGATCCACGGGAATCTTAGTTACATGCCTCCAACAGTGTTGAATAGTTTATCATCCGCTTGGCCCTTTGTAGCATGGGGAATTGATATCATAGGAGAAATAAGATCGACAACATCAAATGGGCATAAATACATAGTGGTGACAATTAATTACTTCTCTAGATGGGTAGAGGCAGAATCTTTCAACACTCTGAAAGCAAAACAGATGGCACGATTCATTAAGAAGAGCCTTATCTATAGGTATAGGGTTCCTCATCATATTGTGACAGATAATGGGGGTTCAATTTCAAGCAAAAACAGCAGGGTTATTACAAAAGTATGGGATTGAGCACCATAAATCTTCACCTTATCGCCCTTAAGTGTAATATCCCGTGTTTTTAAATATTTTAATACTGCATCGGGATATGCAATGTTAATAATTCTGTATATATATTATGATATTTTTACGAGTTGATATGTATTTAAAACCTATTTTAATTATTGTGTATTATTTTAAGTGTTTTACGTAAAATTTTCCCGGGACTTGCATTTTCGGGGAAATTTTCATGTAAATAATTTACCATTAATTATTTTAAATAGATTTACGGACTTGCATGAACTCATATATATTTTTAAAGTACTAAATAATGTATATAGGTGTATTTATTTAATTAGGTTTTAATTAATTACCCTAATATTTTATTATTTATTAATTTATTTTAATATTATTTAATTATTTTTTTAGGTGTATTAAATTTTAAAATATTAAATTATTAGTGTGTGGTGTATATTTAATGTGTGTAATTTAATATTATTTTATTATATAGTATAAAGTATATATATATACATATATACATTTAATATATTAACAAATTATAAAGTTTAACTTATTTACAAAATTTCCCCCGAGTATCTCCTTCTTCCCCAACCATCCCCATCGTTGTTTCGCTGCCTGTCACGTCAATTTCTTGCCGTTGGTGTGCCGTTTGGCATGCCACCACCTTCCTCAGCCTTCCCCGCCGCCTGTTGCAGCCATTTCCGGCGTCTGGAGGTTGATTTTGGCCGGAGAAGCCGAAAGTTGGAGCAACATCGTTCACGACGTTTCCGGCCACCATTTTTGACACCACCAGTCTCTTTCTTCTCCTTGAGCTCCGGTGAGTGTGATTCCAAGCTTTGTTTCACTTGAAATGGTCTTGATTTGCTTAGGTTTTGATTTTTCGAATTCGGTCATTTTAGGATTTTTGATTTTTTGAACTTCAATTTGATTGATTCATAAAAATTCCCTTAACAAATTTTGTTCCCCTTAGCTTAATCTTAATGTATGAATTTTTGTGGAATTTTTGGGAATTATTTTGATTTTTGGGTATTTTTGAATATTTTAATATTATTTTCTAATTTTCGGAAATTAATTAATTAAATTATGAAATTGTGTTTTATGATAAATATAGGTGTTTAAATGAATTATAGAAATTTATTTGGAATTTTTATGAATTTCTAAGTATTTATTTTGAAATTATTTAGTTTATGTAATTTTGATAAAATTAGGTTAATTGTGTTTTTAATTGAAATTAATTAGTTAATTGAGTTTAAATATTGATATTATTGATAAATATGTGGAGAAAATTAATTTTGGATAATTATACTATTTTTGGTGAATTTTTGAAGTAATTATAGTATATTTATATATATAGGGGTATTTTGGTAATTTTACACAAAATTGGCTAAAAATATAATTAAATTGGTTTTAATAGTTATTTAATGTATAAAAATGATTTCTACAAATTATTTAGTATTTTTAACTAATTAAAACTATTTTTCATGAATTATTTTCAATTATATATATAATATACAATTTTACTAATAAAATGAGTTTTTATCGATTTTTACTGTGTTTAAAGGTTAATTATGTAATTTTTACCTATAAAATGAATTTCTATGTTATAAGGGCATTTTTGGTAATTCTGAAATTTGTTCTGTGATTGTGGACCCCGGTCGGTAGACTATAGTTTGGAGTCCGATCGAGGGGTTTGGATGTGTTTTTGTGTTCATTTTTTGAAGTGTATTTCTTTGCAGGGTCGGCTCTACTCTTTAAGTAGAGAGATGTCCATTTTACAGGGGAGGTTCTGCCGAATTTTTGGTAGGATTCTCGTAAAACGTGATGTCCAGTCGAACCCTAATTTTGATTCTGTGTTTTATATTCTAGATCGAGTTCTAGGATTTTCTGTTAGGTTTATTCTGATTCCTGTCGTTATTGTTTGTTTAGTTGCACCGAGACCGAGGCCTAGTGGACCAGGCCCATCGGATCCATCTCGTGGAGCGCACTAAGTGTGAGTTACTATTTTATATATATGTGCTTTAGGATGCATGATTTTAGAAATATATGTTTCATTTTGATTAAATATGCATAAATAATTTGGTTAATACCTAAGTTTATTTTTAGTTTACTTTTGGTTTATTTTTGGTATATATTAAATTATATGCATGTTTTATTAATAAATTATGTCTAAAATATTTTTAAATACATTTCTAGCTTAATTTATGATTTGATTGGATTTAATTGACGTATATATACTCAAAATATACCTGATTTACTTTTGGTATATTTCCAGTATATATATGGTTTATATTGTTATGTTATTTAAATTCATGCATCATTTATTTTATGATTGTATGTTTTATATTTGTTAATGAAGGATATCAATAGAACATGCTACCTAGTGGGCAGCACTAGGACCGAGTATGTACTAGTGCGCTTATAGCATTTAGGCTATATTACTAACCACTTGTGGATATTGATTGGATATGATTATTGGATGTGTGATATGATGTGGGAGTGTGATTGTTGGAGCTCGGTTGACCAAGTGTCTCGGGGCCAATCACACTGACAGTCAGACTGCTGGAGCTCGGTTGACTTAGTGTCTCGGGGCCAGTCTACTGTCCAAATGGAATAAGTGATATATTTGGAATAAGTGAGCCTGTATGGCTAGAGTATTGTCTAACACTGTTTGAGGTTGCGATATTATAGGGTTCTATTTGATCCTTCATAAAATGTAATTTTCAATAAAAATATATAAAATGAATTTATTGCATCTGTGTGATTTTGCCTGTATATATACATATTAGATATGTACTATTGATTGTATGCATTGTCATTTAGTATGCATGTATATATATTATAGTAATTCACTCAGTGAGGTCTGACTCCCCTCCGTTGACTAATTTTTTTTCAGGAGAGTCTTCTTCTTCAGACCTCAGTATCAGGCATATACGCCGGATTTCTTCCGTCCCGGCTTCTTTGTGTAAACTGCTTATCTGAGTCTTGGGTTTATTTTATCTAGACACTGCAGTAGTCATTAAATATTTAAAGAGATGTTGTATTATATTTGAACTGAATTTGTATTAAGAGTTATATATATATATATGAGATGAGTATTTAATTTAAATCCAGTTGGTGGAAATGTTACTGTGATACTTATGATTTTTATTTCCGCTGCACTATATTTTATTTAACTGTGATATTATTATTATTATTATTAGTGCATGTTTTATTTTATTTTTTTTAGGCTTGCTACGGGTTCCGGATTCGAAAGAATTTCCGTTCCCTAGCGCCGGTCATGGCCCCTGTTTTGGGTCATGACATTAAGCTAATGGAGCAGTAGAAGCGGCTAATAAAAATGTCAAGAAAATCCTTCCTAAGATGGTCAAAACTTACAAGGATTGGTTAGAATATCTTCCTTTTGCCTTATGGGGATATAGGACTACAGCTAGAACTGCCACAGGCCAAACACCATTCTCCTTAGTATATGGTTATGAAGCAGTTTTGCTTATAAAAATTGAGGTTAAGTCCTTGAGAGTAGTCATGGAAGCTAAAATAATTGAGAATGAATGGGCATAGAAAAGATATAATCATCTCGTATCTTTAGATGAGAAAAGGATGAATGTTTTATTCCACACTCAGATATATTAGAGAAGGATAGCAAAGGCATTCGACAAGAAGGTTAAGCCTGGGAAGATCAAAGCTGGAGATATGGTGCTGAAATAGTCTAGAGCTATGGTGTTCGATCCGAGAGGTAAATTTAGACCAAATTGGGAAGGACCGTACTTGGTCAAATTAGTCTTACCTAAAGGAGCTGTTAAGATATCAGATCTTGAAGGGAATGGGTTTATAGAACCTGTTAATTTGGATCGCCTCAAGAAGTACTACTTGTAAAAAATATGAATAAAAGTAGAATAAAGAAAATAAAGTCCGCTAGCTAGAAAACCTAAAAAGGCTAGTCAGGCAAAAGTTAGGACATTCCCGCTGTTCAAAAAACCCATAATGGGCTGACAAGCAAAAGTTAGGGAAATAAATAAAAAAATAATGGTCTCGCTGATTAGAAAACCCGCAAAGGGCTAGTCAGGCAAAAATTAGGGAAATAAAATGTGAGCAAAAACTATTCAGTTAGAAATCTGTGAGGACTCGCTGATAACAGGAGTTATGTTATGTGATGTATTAAATGTACTCATTTTGGCCCTAGTTAATGAATGAAATTGAAATTGAAGTTTTGTTAAACTTTGCATATCCTTCTTTATTTTAAAGCATAAGTACTTGAAGGGATAACAAAACATAAGAAAGCCTAAGACTAGCTTTATGATCATTCTATCTAGTGATGTCTTTATTTCTTCCTTTGCGACTCATCATACAAAGTTTGAGTTCTCTTGTACCTAGAAAATCCTGTGGTTCTGTCTTTTAGATAACAACCTAAGTTTTGTAATCATCATCAGTAGTAACATCAACATCCAGGTGTATGTTCCATTCAAGGGCTCTACAAGGCCACAAGTTCCTAATCTTATCTAGAAAATCTTGTCTCAAAGGAAAGCCTTCCAAGTTAGTCAGAATAGTAATGATGAACTGAGGGTGACCATATTGATGATAAAGGCATAAAGGGGTAAAAAAGGTAGAGAAGTACAGCCCTAGAATAGGAACACAGTGATCATACAGCTCAATAATCATGAACTTCAATCTCCACCAAGGGCAGACCCATGTGATCTCAGTATCTAAAATCTTCTTCAACCAGTCCACCCATTGGTCCATAGAACGTTTGTCCTTCATTTTTAGAGGACGAGATTGTAGTTGATGAAGTTGATAAGTCAAAGGACTGAGGGGTACAGTAAGCAAGCTCAGCTTTTCCTATAACTAAATTTAAAAAAAAAGATATAAGAATGATAAAATAAAAGCCCGCTAAGTTAAAAACCTGAAAGGGTGGCTTAGACAAAAGTTAGGGCAAGCTTGCTAAGCTGAAAACTCGAAAGGGAGGCATAGGCAAAAGTTAAGGCAAAATAAATAAAAGTTTTGGTTATATACCTGAAGAAGAAGTAAGTTGCCTGAAAAATGGTTATGAGTCTTAAAACTATCTAGCCCAATGATGGTCTCAACAAGGATAACTGGCATAGGGTTAGCCCCAAGCTCTACCTGTTCCAAAATACTGATAATGCATATATCGACACCACCATAGTGAGAAACTAGCAAAAATTGAGCATATAAACAGAAAGCAACTGTTCTAGTCCAAGAAGCATTGTTCTTATCCCGAGTCCCACAGATGGTGATCAGAGAAGAAAGATTGATGGTCCTAGGGTTATGCATATACATGTAAATATCAGCTGAGGGCAAATCAGAGAACATAACCAATCTGCCAGGAAATTGCATCTCCAAATCAGGAAGGGCTATCATAGCAGTTGAGTCTAATGTGCATCCCAGAATAATAAAAACTCTTTAATCATTGGATAAAGCTATTGCTCATTAAACTTGAATACATGGTCCTTGACATCCCAGAAGGTAGCAGTAGTATGTAGGAGATTATTATCGATAGTTAGGTGCTGAAGAGATTTTAGGGATTTGATGTGGAAAGGTTGAAGCTTATTCCAGTCATCACCATTGAGACTTTTAAGAAATTTCTTCATTGTTTGGAGAGGTGCTTGAGTCATGATGAGGGTATAGAGAATGAAGGAGAATGCCCCTTGTATGGTCTTATATAGGGAAAGAAGATGAGTTCATATGGGAAAAGGATTCTGCTAGCAAAGAAAGATGTGGATAAGGTGATAGAATCTGAGAAGGATTGGGATAAATAGATAATTGGGAAGATAATCCATTCTTTTAATTATTTATCTATCCAATATTATCCATCTTGGAAAAGGATTAAGATAAATGGATAATTAATTAAAAAGGATAATGTTCATTAACTATCTTTTTTAATTAGTTATCTATTGAAAAAAAAATCCATTAAGATTCAAACACTGTTTTAGTTTTATTTAACAGTGTTCGAGATAGTGTAGGAATAAAAACAAACACGTAGAAAGTCAGGAAAATAAAAAATCTAAATCACTCATCTCGAGCTTTGGTATCAGGCCTTGGGCTCCATCCTCTGGTAGGGTCATCATAATGATATGTGTCTGGAGGTCTGGCAGATGAAGTCCCAACGCTATACGGATCAAAGCCCAAGTCTGCAAGTTGGGGGAACCTATTTTGTAAAATTTTTACTAACATCAATGTCAAGTGTGCAGATCCATATAAGAAATATGTGAAACAGACTCACATGAGAAGCATCTGGTGGACAAAAGCTTGGAAGCTAAGCATCACCAAACTGCATCTACTACTCAACTGGAGCCTGAGCAGTAGGAGCCCAGTAGAACATAGACTTTTTTGGAAGAGAGACATCACCAAGCGTAGCATCGACAAAGGCCCCATCACGGCTAGTCCCAACATGCTGCTGACTCGGCCTAGACTCAAACCTCTCAGTCTCAAGGCCAGTCTTAGGATCATGAATAGTCTCAGTCTCCTAAACAGTCTCAGTCTCTACATCCTCCACTTCAATAATAGGAGAGCGAACCTCCTCAAACTAAAAAAAGAAGAAGTTATTCATAAATTCCAGAAAGATAATTGAAATCATTAGGAGATACCTCAATATCACCAATGGGAATCTACTCTAAAAGGTTCTCCTAGATATATTATCGATAATGGTGGGATCGCTCAAGCAAAGTCGAAGCATTATACCCCTGTTGTGCCTCCCTTAGCTCTGATCCAGCAAGATCAGAACTCCATAGCATAGAAGCAAGAATACTAAAAGGGACATGTCGCCTACTAGGTCATGCAAACCAGTGATATACTCGCTCACCAAGATACCACATCTTGCAACCATATCCAGGAAGTAGAATCCTCAATGTCTCTAGCCTCGTTACACCAGCCATGAAGTCGTATCTCTAAAAATCATCGACACCTTCCAACCAACTAGGATCAACCTATAGATTTTCATTTTCATTAGCTAAATTAAGTTTCACTAACTAATACTAATGATTTTATTATTTTTCTTACCAGGTTCCATTCTAGAGTGTTCAGATGGTCACAGTACGTCTGAAGTGTGTTCCTGATACTGGCAAGGCGAGATGAACCCCATCTCTGCATTAAAAGCAGGCTCTTGTCCAGGCTAACAGCACCAAAACCTTGAACTAGCCCAAGCTCAATACTCCAAATCTGAGAAAGAAAAGGAGTTAGTAAAATCAGGAGAGGGATTAGGAAATATGCAAAATTAAAGGCAAATAAGAAATAGATGTAATGCATGCCAAAAGCCACACATAGTCACTGTGCCTCTGTAAATAATGTTGAGTCTATAGTAGAGATAAGCAAGTGCTGTAGATCCCCAATCAAGAGTGACGACTTGGTCTAAGTTACGTAGGGGGCCCAAAAGAGTAATGCTCACCTCATGACTAGTCTCACAGAAAAGAGTAGTGCCTAATAAGATGAGGAGAAAACATCTCGCCTTTTGAGCAATCTGGTGAGGAGTAGTAGTGGGTAGACGTTTGAAGCCCTTGACTAAAGAGGAAAGAACTACATTCTTACGGTTCTTCCACGCTGGAGCGAACCCAATCAAATCTCGCATGTATTGACTCTGTCTATGCTCTAGAAGACTATAGTAGTTGATTTCAAAGGGTACAAGAGTCCCTCCAAATGCGATACCAATAATAGCAGAGAAACTCACAGGTGTTATCGTCAACTTGCCTACAGGTGTATGAAAGGTGTGAGTGGTGTCCATCCACCTCTCAATGAGTGCAAAAAAGGAATAATGATCTGATCTACCCCGAGCAGTTGGAAGACCAGCAATGAAATGTCTAAAGCCTGAGGCCCAAATGATCTGTGTCACATTCTCTAGCAAACCATGGAATACTTCTCGTGCCAAATGGAAGCATCCCGCGAATTTCAGTGGTTTCTGAATAAAATTCAGAAACCAAAAATCATTCTTTATATTGCTTTTATCTATTTAATTTATTTTTTTATTTATGTGTAAAATAAAATTAAAAAATATAAAAAAATATTTTGGAAATCCATAATGCCGATTGGAATTATGGATTTCCAGTCGAAAATCCAATTTTTCGTTCGGCAATCTAGAAAATCAATCAGTCATGCACGCAATTTCGATGACTCCCAACTATTTTTCAACGTTTAATTTGAATTTTTTCTTACATATCCCAGTTAATTTTTTAAATTTAATTTAGTTAGTATGCATGTAAATTTTTACACTGTAAAAATTAATCATTATAGCTAATTATTTGAATTAATCTTACAGAATGAAGTAGAAGGGACAGAAAATACCTCATTGCCAGTCTGTGAAGACCTGTGAAGATGCAAACGGGTCAAAGGAAAGATGATATCACCTTCTCATAGTCCGAGTTTATTCTGTGGAAAACATGGACTTAGAATAATTGGATATGCTTGCATGTCTGCTCTCCCACGTGGCTCATGTTGTGGGTGAGCCATTGGATCAGACGGATGGAAAATCGGACCACAAATGATCAAGAAATCAAGAAAAGAAAAATGTGAATCAATTGGAAAGAAAAGAAAAAAAAAGGGAAAAGAATAGGAAGAGAAGGGAAGTGATCGACAAAAGGAATAGCAAGGGTATATAAAATGGAAAATATCCATTTTAATCCTTTTAATTTATATTCTTTTTATTTATCTTTTATTTCTTGCAATTTAGTCCATAATTGCATTCGGATTAGGAACATGTTCCTAATTAAATCATGACATTCATCAAATTAATAATTCATTGAATTATTAAAACTGTATAATCAATTTGTGATTCTGAATTTTTTGTCAAGTACAGAATATATAATAAGGTTACAGAATTCATTTTTTGCATTCTACATGTATCATTTCAATCAAAGGATTTATATGCTACACAATATCTATGATATGAATTTCAAATGATTATGTTATGTGTTGCACAATAGTTATAACCTTTATTATGTTATGTACTGTATAACAGTTATTACATAAACTTTCAATAGACATTCCACAAGAGCTATAGCAAATTTTCAATTCAACTACACTAAACGTCCCACAGGGAATATAGTGTGCATCGTTAGACATCCCATAGGGAATAAAATGAAATTCATTAGTGCTAGACGTTCCACAGGAACTATAGCAAATTTTTAATTCAATTACACTAGACGTCCCACAGGGAATATAGTGTGCATCGTTAGACGTCCCACAGGGAATATAATGAAATTCATCAGTGCTAGACGTTCCATAAGAACGATAGCAAATTTTCAATTCAACTACACTAGACGTCCCACAAGGAGTATAGTATTCATCGTTAGACGTCCCACAGGGAATATAACGAAATTCATCAGTGCTAGACGTTCCACAAGAACTATAGCAAATTTTCAATTCAACTACACTAGATGTCCCACAGGGAATATAATGTTCTTCATTAGACGTCCCACAGGGAATATAATGAAATTCATTATTGCTAGACGTTCCACATGAACTATAGCAAGTTTTCAATTTATCATCACTAGATATCCCACAAGGAGTATAGCGTGCATCGTTAGACGTCCCACAGGAAATGTAATAAAATTCATCATTGTCAGACGTTCCACAAGAACTATAGCAAGTTTTCAATTTATCATCGCTAAACGTCCCACAGGGAATAACAGGAAATATAGTGAGACTTGCCAAACATCATACTTTGCTCAGCAATTTGAGCATCAATCTATCACTTAGGATATAATCAAGTGTCCTAATTTCTTTCTTTTAAAATTGTGTGCCAATTTGTCAAGCAAAAAGCGACAAAGGGGAGCAACTGTAAGCACCCAATTTCGGGATGCAATTGTGCATAATTGTGATGTAAACCCCTAAGATGAAATTCATTTAAAAAATTGAACTTGGTTGTCGATTTTCTAAACTTTAAGGACTAAATTGCAACATTTTTTAAGATTTGATTGTAAATAAGTTAATTTTTCAAGGGTCTTTTGGTAATTAAAAGTATTGAAAATCAAAATTATGGATTTCTGATTAGAAATCCATAATGTCGATCGGAATTATGGATTTCTGATCGGAAATCCATAATTTCGACTCGTAAAATCCTATTTTTTTCAATTTTTACGTTTTTTTATTGATTTTTCAGTGTTTTGATTGGTTAAAAATTGAATTTTTATAATTATTATTTATTTGGAAAAGATTTTGATGCATTCAAAACACGCAACTTTCAAAAATCAAATCCTTATTAGTCTGTTTTGATAAAAGATGAGTCTGTTCCTCCTTTAGAGGAGGCTAGTACATGCAGACTTTGCATTTAAAAGTCGAGTCTGCATGCGTGTTGGGGAGGGCTAGTTTTTTAGAAAAAAATTCGAAGATTCGTAGAAATAACAGCGTAAAAAAACCGACTGCGCAAAAAAAACCCTAAAAATTGAAAAGCTACCGAGAACACTCTTTCCAGTCCAGAATCAAACAACAAGTAAAAAACAACAGTGAAAATCCTAGTTTGAGGGGCTATCTCAAAGCATATGCACAACATTCTTTTTTTTTGTCTTCTCCTTTTGTGATTTTTTATTTTTTTTAATTTCGTTATTATTTTCTTATTCAATTTCATTACTAATCTAATTTTTTATTTTGTTTTTTTTGATGCTCAATTGTGGATTGAGGAGGATACTGCTTGTGTTCAAGTGAACAGAAGATCCATAGAATGACATGGAATAATTTGTGTTGATTTCTAGTAGATATTAAGGTTTTAATTTTTATTTTACCTTTATGTGTTCTGTGTAGTTATTCATGGGTGTATATAATTGTTTAAATTTTTGTACATAGTTTATAATAGCCTCAGTAGTGGGAATAGTAAAAGATTCAATTTTTTACATTTAAAATCAATTAGTAATTAGGTTCAATTGGGTAAAAATTAATTAAAATTAATTAAAATTAATTTAAAAGATCAGTTGATACGATCTTTAGGAGAAAACAAGGGACTCCTACAGTTTTTAATACACAGTTCATGATCAATCCTTAGGATCCAGAAGATAACATCCCTGTAGCCACTTTTGATAATTCTGGAAGACCAGTCTATGCTTTTAAGCGTGATGGTCACTGTTATTTTGATTATTGTGATTGTGATGATTGTTATGCTGCATCCTACTTTGATGATGATGAGAAGAAAAAGAAAAAGAAGAAATCTCCAGGAAAATATAGTGAAAAGGAATTCAGAAGAAGATATAAAGATGGAGATTCAAGCATCTGCACTCTAGGACAACCTTCAGGAAAATATGATTATCTTGTATCATATTCTCCTCCTGCTTGGTACAAACCACCAGCTACTCAAAATATTCCTCTTGAACCTTGCAAGCTTCAAATACGTCCTTCCCAGCCAAAACCTAAGGCAGCTCCTCTCCCATATTACAAAAAAGCTTTAAAATGGGTAAGAAAAGAAAACTCAGTCGAGATTCAAAAGCCAAAGTCTTTACCCTAAATCTGTATGTTCCAACCCACAGACTTTCCTCCTTTAACCAAAGAAAAAAAAACCAAATTACCATGCAACCTTTTATCTTGGAATCAAACATTATTGATGCAGATGGCAGACCTAGACAAATAACTCCGGCTGAAGCAGTAGTTAATTGGCAGACACAAAATGCTTGTGCTCAAAATCAAAAACTGAAGCTTATTGAAGAAAAGATTGATGGAGTTGCTGAACATATGAATTTGGCAGAAAAAAGGTTCCAGGCCTTTGAAAAATGAATGACAATAGTTCTTGTAGAATTACAAAGGCAGATAGAGATGAAGCACTAAGAACTTATGCGAATCATCAGCAATAAAGGCAAATTGAATAGCATTCAAATGAAAGAAACAGAAATTTTAAACTTGAAAGCCCAGGTTGACCAACTTGAAAAAGACTTTAAAAGAAAGAAAGAAGAGTTGTCCTTATAAACCTCTTCAAAATCTTTCTCTCTAGATCCTTTGGGTCTTTTGTACAACCCTTATTCAATTCCCAGTTCACCATACACAGCCTCTTCCACCCAATCTTTATTTCCTGCACCAACAGCTCCCTTGAATATTCCTCCAAATTTTCAAGGATTTAAATCCTCATTAAAAACCCCCTCTCAAACACAGTCCTCTGATGAAACAATAATAAAAAAAGGAAAAACAATCAATTTCTCTCAAACTGAGAAACTTAAAACAACACCTTCTGAATCATTACCCAAAAATACCTCACCAACCTCATTACCAAAAGAGTCAGAACACCCTCTAATGATGGTGAATCCTATCTCTTCCTTTTTAGAAAAATGTGCTGAAAATGTCATGCCCAGCTTTTCAATTAGATCTGATTCAAAGGAAAGTTCATGTTCTGAATCTTCGAAAAGTGACTCTGATTCAGATTATGAAATACCCTATCAATTAATGGCTAATGATGCTACATCTTCTAGAGGACCTCAAGTTGAGGAAGTTGATGATCCAGAAGAAGAATTTGAATAGCCCAGAACACCACAGCCAAATCCACAGACAAATTTCCAAAAAAATACTGGAAATTACGTTACCCTGGATGATGTTCCTCCTTCACAATATAGGAATATATTTCTGGAATTTAGAGCATGGATAGCTGGACAAATGCTTATTCCTGGAGCAGAAATCAGGGTTATTATTGAAACATTTCTTGCAAAAATGGTGGGAAAGCTAGCAAACTGGTATGCTTCTCTGAATGCTTATGCTAGAACCCAGTTGATGGATGCCAATTCACCAGAAGATTTTTTAGGACTCTTGCATTATGAGTTCTTAGGAAAATGGGATGACGATCTTGAAGTTGCACGAAAGGAGTATTACCAGATGAAATACTGTTCACTACAAAGAAAAGATCTGGAAAGACATTTCCAAAATATGTCTACTAGATTTTACCTGTTAGGAGGCACTGCTAATCCTGATTTAAAACAAGCCTTTTTGGCTTCTATTCCCGAGATCCTTGCCTCTCGAATGTTTTCAATCCTTCAACAATCAAATTACAAAGTTGGAGATGTGTCAATGGGACATTTGTATCAAATCATGATTTAGGCTCATACCCAGTTATATGATCAAAGGAAGATGATTAAACTGTATCTAGGCAGTAGGAAGAATCCTTCGGGAAAACTTTCATGTGACAGGCCTAATTTGCAGATCAAATGCAAAGATGCTGATGTTTGTGTTTGTCCATCAAAGAAGAAGAAACATTTCTTCAAACTGAAGAAGAAAGGGAAAAGATCCAAGTTTAAGAAGTGGAAGTATTACAAGAAGAAAAAGTTCCGTGGCAAGAAAAAAACTGACAGATGCTACATCTGTGGGAAAAAGGATCATTTTGCAAAAAATTGCCCTTCAAAAACAAAGAAGACTGAGCAAATGATTCAACAAATTCAGCAGATCACTAAAGTAGACCTGAATGATGTTGATATTGAGTCTCTCTTTTAAGAAGAAGAAGAAGCTTCACCAGAATGTGTTTTTGCTGTAGGCCAAGAGACAGACTCAAAAATTTCCAGCTTTGAAACAGAGTCCTGGAATGACCAGTTCTTAATTGGTGGTGATAATAGAGACATGATAGCCCTAACTCATGAAAAACATCCAATACCTTTGTTCCTTATCAAAATTTACCCAACCAGTTATTCCAAACCCATAAAACTTGTAGCCTTGATCAACACTGGAGCTAAAACTACCATTCTCAACCCAAAAGCCTTGCCTAAAGAATGTTGGAAACATCATTCTGAGTATTTCTCTACAACTAATGGAGAATTACTTGAAACTGGCCTTAAAACTAGACACCCAATAAAGATCCAAGTCTTTCCAAATTGTTACACCTGGACACATGTTCTTGGATCTTCTTTACCTGGAAAAGATATTGTCATTGGCTTTGATGTCTATTGGAAGATGAAAGACTTAAGAATTCTTCCCAATGGACTCAAGTTCAAGAAATACTTTCAACCATTCACCAATATTTCATCTATCCTTTTTGTTGACCAAATCATTTCTCAACTAAACCTTTAAACTATTCATGAGTTCTTGTTAAAAGAATGCAGTGCTCAGTCTCATATAGAGTTTCTTCAAAAATGCTCATCACCATTGTGGAAAAATAAGGAGTTCTTCATCTCCTTACCTTTCAAACAAAATGAAGATGTCAACCCAACAAAGGCAACTCATCCAGGAATGACTCCCTCTAATCTTAAATTGGCAATTGAAGAATGCAACCAATTGGAAGACCAAGGTCTAGTTGCTCCCACAAAATCAGAATGGGCATGCCAAGCTTTTTATGTAAACAAAAGATCAGAATAAGTTCGTGGAAAGAAAAGATTGGTGATCGACTATCAGCCTCTGAATTTCTTCCTCAGGGATGACAAATTCCCTTTGCCAAAAATTTTCTCATTATTTGCATTTTTGGCGGGAGCTATAATCTTTTCAAAATTTGATTTGAAGGCTGGATTTTGGCAACTTGGAATCAAAGAGGAAGACAGATACAAAATGGGCTTTTATATTCCAAACAGACACTATCAATGGAATGTGCTACCTTTTGGACTCAAAGTAGCCCCATCACTGTTCCAACGGGCTATGATCAAAATCTTTGAGCCCATCCTCTCCAGAGCTTTTATTTATATTGATGATATTCTTTTATTTTTTGTAGATATAAAAGCCCATGAGAAACTGCTCCAACAATTTGCTAATCTTGTACAACATTATGGTGTTATGCTTTCAACCACCAAAATATTCATTGGCCAAACAGAAATAGATTTTCTTGGAATGAGATTCAAAGAAGGGAAGTATCTTCCAGGTCCTCATGTTGCAACAGAATTGGATAAATTTCCAAAAGAAAATCTTTCTGTTAAACAAATCAGACAAGTTCTTGGCATTATCAATTATCTCAAGGATTTTATTCCTCACTTGACAAAGAAGACAGCCCCTCTCAGAGCTCTTCTAAGAAAGAATCCTCCACCATAGTCCTTAGAACAAATAGAAGCTCTTGAACAACTCAGAATTTGCATAAAAAATCTTCCTGATCTCCAGATTCCCTCCACAGGAAAAAGAATCCTTCAAACAGATGCAAGCGATCAATTTTGAGGAGCTATTCTTTTAGAAGAGGATGACAATAAGATAAAACGGATTTGTGCTCATGCTAGTAGAAAGTTCACAGATGGAGAATGCCATTATCACTCAACCTTTAAAGAGGTCTTAACAGTTAAATATGGCATAAAAAAGTTTGAATTCCATATAATTGATCATCATTTCAAAGTTGTGCTGGACTGCTCATCATTTCCAAGAATGCTTGAATTCAAAGGAAAGACTCTGCCCCATCCTTAACTTCTCAGAATGAAAGAATGGTTCAGTAAGTATGACTTTGAAGTAGAACACATCAAAGGAGAGGATAACCTGTTACTAGATCTTTTAAGCAGACCACCTGTCTCTTGTGAAAAACCCTTTCAACTAAAAGTTCTTCCCATGCTATACATGTACCAAACTATTAATGCCATCTTTCTTGAAAAAGGTATTCCTCCATCCTTACCATCACACATTTCCATGACCATCCTTAATCAAAAGGCAAGAACTCAAATTTTTGAACTTCAATTCGGACTAATCAGAAAATATAGGTCAGATTTCTTTCATAAATTAGGCTTTCATCCTATCTATCCTTTCACCTGTATTTTTAGCTTCCTAAACCAAAGTCGTGAAAACCAATTTTATTGGCCTCCTGAATTGTTAATCCTGTTTTGGTATCTTTGTCATCTATACTGGATCTCATTTGATCTTCAACCATTAAAGCTTGCAAGGTATATCAGCTTGCTTGAGAAGAATGAAGGTCTGAATCCACATTTGTCAACATTTCTCAAATGGTTCCAGAATTTGTCAAGATGGAAATCCTATTTAACAAATGAAGCTTATATTCAACAGGTGGCACCTCCTCTCGAATGTCATACTATCATCACCCTTAAAAGAACTTTCTTCAAAGCTAAAGGTGTTTTTACTGATGTACCATGCTTTAATATCTATGGGACTTATAGACACTCAACGATGCACTATATTACCATAGATACCATGGATCTTTCACCATGGAGAGAGTTTCAAAGACACATGTTTGAGAAAAATGGTATTATTCCAAAGGAGATATGGCCAAAGATATCTGATGATGCCCCATGGGAAATATTTCCTTCTGATTATGGGAAACAACTATTAGCAGACAAAGAATATTAGGAAAAGACACAAAGGACTACATCAATCCCGTCTCACATGCAAATTGATGATCCTTATCAAGCCAACTCATCTAATCCTTATCAAGTAAGCTCATCTGATCCTTATCAAGCCAGCTCATCTGATCCTTATCAAGTCAGCTCATCTGATCCTTATCAAGCCAGCTCATCTGCAGAACAGATATGGTTAAACTCTTTCAAATCAAATAATTTAGAGGACCCACGTATGCCAATAGCAGGACACTCATAGGATCCTGATGAAAACTTTTACCATAGTGAAGACAATGTTAAAGATAAGAATCTATCTCCAAGTCATGAGCCAATTTATCACAAATGGTTGTAATTTAAAGTTGTTACTTTTATCAGTGGATGTCTATCCACATTTGTCTGTTTATCTATGGTTGTTTGTTTGCTTGTAGGCCTTCTTGTATCTCAGCTCCTTCTCTATATAAGGAGCTTTCTGTCTCAGTTGAAAGGCAGAACCCCTCTTGTAAAAATTTTCAGAAGCTAAATAAACCATGGCCTTTTAAAAGTCTTTCTTCTTCTCTAGCAGTTAGATTATGAATTATAATTATTTCACCTATCTAAATTAAGGAGTATGCTCTGTACTTGCCTCTATGAAGGATCTGGTACATCAGAAACTTAATTAAGAAGATGATCCAGTAACCAACTCTATTAAGATTATAATTTACAGTTGTATAGATTATAAAAAGGGGACAGGCTGTCTGACCGAAAATTGGTTGTGTGATGCTATAAGTACGGCTTTGGCTAGTCCATGATATAATCTGTATAGCTATGAAATATAATTTTAATGGAGCTCTGGAAAGCCCATGTTTAGGTCTAACCCACTTAATAAATAGGCCTAAAAATGATTTAGGACTTTAAATAATTAAAATCAATTTAGGCCCATTAGATTAATTAGATTTTAGGCCGGCTTAGTTAATTAAAAACTTATTTAGACTTAGCTCAGCCCACTTAAATTCATTTCTTTTAAAATAAATAGACTTAAGCCCACATTTCATTTAAAATAAAACCAAGTTAGACTTAGGCCCATTAATTTAATTTTCCTTTAAAATTGAATAGACTTAAGCCCATATCTTAGACAGACTAAAATAAATAGATCTAAACTCACTAATCAATAAAAAATGTAGGCCCACCTTTAAGTCCATTTCACTTGTAAATAAAATATGTAGATTTAGCTAACTTATAATATAAAATAGTCTAGACATAGGGACATTTCCTTTTTGATGCATTTTTACTTGTAATTTTATTAACTTGTTATCTTTTGGGTTAGATGGATGTTAATTAGGGTTTAATAAAATTACATGTAGTTAGAGGATGAAATAATCATTTATAAAATTATTCTAAATGAATACGAGACTAAGAGAAGTTATTATTCCGTATCCAGAATCTCCTGATTATGGTGCTAGCTTTCTTTTAGAGAATCGAGTATCACCTTTTTTATTTGTCCTAGTTATTACCCTAGGTGGCGAGTCCTCATCTCCACGCCATATTTTTGTGACAGTGATTAGTGTGTTCTCTAAGGCCCTGAGCCTAAACAGTGTTGTGGTTGCTAAAATCTTAGACGTACGCTAAACCTCGCCATTTATAGTGGCGACTCCACTGGGGATAAGAGATATTGATTCTACTTGTATTCTTTAGAATTGTTTTATCGATTATTATTTCATTATTGCATTCATTCTGCATGTCCCTACTAAACTGATGACGTTGGTTTATAATTCCATGATTCCACTAGCTTCATGGAGTTGTAGATTGGCTAACCATCACTCTTAGCCTTAACTCGATTCAAGAGATATTACCGGGCTCATCTGACCATAGTCTGTAACCCAAGTCCCTAAGGGGGGGTAATCTTCTCTCGAGTTGGTAGAGGATGTTGGGCCCCTCTGACCTTGGCTTGTAACTCAAAGTCCATAATGGAGAGCATCTTGCTAAGGGAGCCTTAACTTTTCACCAAACCCTAACCACATATAATGGCTTAGTTACTTCCCCTAGGATCTTTACCCAAAATGCTTGTTTGTTTGAATTGCCATAAGGTATTTCTATTTATAAAAGCCCAGGCCTATACCTTTGAAGCTCATTTAGGCTAATAAGGATTAAGCTAGACCTTTATATTTAGAAATGTTATTTCTGTGCTTTTATCCTTTTAAAGAGAGATTTGACATGCACGTCAACTCTTAATATCCCCTGTTGATATGAAGGCCAAGACAAAAAAATCCTAGGAAAAGAAACTCGCCATTAAACACGTGTGTAGGAGGAATAAGGTTGGAAGGCTTATGCTTGCATGTTGCCTGTTGATTGCTTCTTGATATTTGCTACTTGCTAAGTGATTGCCTGTTATTTGTTGCATAAACACATGCATCATGCATACATGCATACATACAGCCATATGAATCTATGATGGTATTGACTAGAGTTGATTTAAGTTCGGAGTCTATAGCTCAAAGCATTCTTCACAGACTGGAGAGACTAGAGGGGAGTCCAATCAATCCACTATTCCAAGAAGCTGAATCAGCTCAGACTGAATAGACTGAAATGGAACAACAACCAGAGGTGTGGACCTTAGAGGACATTAAAGGAGCTTTGATGGATGACATGAGAGCTATGATGCAAGATGAACTGAGACAGGCTTTGGCTGGACTAATACAAACTGTTGTTGTTAATCATCTGCTGCTGTTATTGAACAACCACCTGCTGCTATTGTTGAACAACCACCTACTGTAGGAGCTCCACTTGTTGTTGTAGCTCCTCCACCTGCTGCTAACAATGCTGGGGGGGCAACCTACTACTAGAAATGTGCCTGCTACTGACGTGAGACTGAAAGACGTTGAAAACTACATGGTAGAAAAGGCGAAGAGAGAATCACTTGAATTGGTTCAAGACCTTGAGTTTAAGCAGATGCAAGTACTGACTCAGAAAATGTCCAAGATGGAAGATTTGATTAGAGGATAAGGAATAGGATATTCTTTTGACTTTGATGATATGCTACAAATGGAGGGTGACAAGCTGCTTGACAAGTTCAAAATGCTTCAACTACAGAAATTTGAGAGGAGAGGAGACCTTAGAATTCATTTGAGCCAATACACAACAACCATGAACACTACTAAAACACCATTGTTAGTAGTTGCTAGGCTGTTTGTGCTGTCTCTGGAAGGAATGACTGTGAACTGGTACCATGGGTTAGAGAAGTCTATTAGAGCTGACTGGAAGGAACTATGTACTATATTCTTGAAACAATATGATTATAACACTTGATTGGAAGTGTTAATTAGGGATTTCGAGTTGACTAAACAGAAATCAAATGAATCTTTTTTTGATTTCTTAACTCGTTTCATGAATAAAACAGGGATGATGAAAAACAAGCTTGTTGAGAAGGATCAAGTTAGAATGATAGTTCGTAATGTGTCACCTAATTTGGTCGAAAGTTACAGATTATGAATCCTAAAACCTTTATGAGAAAAAAGAATGAAAAGAATAATATTCTAAATTTCTTTGTAATTAGACTAAATTGAAAAGGTAACATACTTAAGCGATTAAGAAGTTCTAAAAAAAAAAATCTGGCTAACTTTCAGCCACATGGTTTTTTACAATTTATGAAATTTTTAGCTATAAAATTTTAGTCAGAAATTATGTAAAAATTGCAGTTGATAATTGTTTTAGTGAAAATTTGAAGAAAAAAAAAAAGGGTTAAAAATTGAAATCCTCAATAAAATTACCAAATATTAACAAGCAAAAAATTTATAAATGCATGGCAATTCCTGATGCAGATCTAAAACTTGAAGACTTAGTAATTGAGCGTAATTAAGCTGACAAATTAAAGGAAATTTTTTATCTATTTTGAGGGAATTATAGTTTACCTTTGAATTTATAATAAAAAAACACAATTTTTTTAAAAAATTATTAGTGAAATATAAAACAGTTAAAATAAAATAGCTGAAGTTGAATTAAAAACCCAAGTTCCAAAACATTGGATGCCATTTGATTTTAATTAATGGAGAAGAAAAAAAGAAACAACAGAAGCACGACAAACACGAGGCCTGGAAGCATAGTTTTGTCCGCATGTGAATAGAGTTGGGTACGTGGATGGATCTGAGTCAGATGGAAATTATATTATGATATGTCATAAAAAGAGAGTCGTATCTTGCACGGATGCATGTCAGTTGCAACCCTAACAAAAACATCTGTTCATAGAAATCTGCACCAAAATTGTTAAATTCAATAAAACATCGATTATATATATGCATGTACCATATGGCGTTTATCTGCCCGTTGCCTATTTTTGACTGTGACGGCCACCCAAAATCCACACTTTCTTCTTTAGTTTCTTCCCTTTATTTGTTCTTGACTTGAATTGTGTCATATGGTCGAACTTTGGACGTAAATTCTTCCAGTTTATTTGGCAATAGTGCAAGCTAACAGGTTTTATTATTACAAGTTCCAAGGTTATTTCTTGTATTTGCATGTGAACATCAAGAAAATTGACTATGTACTATATGCCGTTGTATAAATTAAGTTTTCTTGTAATTAAAAGAATTAATTTACACTTTGCCAACACCAACTAAATAAATGTGCATACGATACAAGCCGCACATATGTATATATTTTTTAATAATTGAAAAGTTTTTTTCTTAATAACTATCTCAAATGGTTAAATTCTAACACCACAAGTGGAAGATATAATAAAAATTTAATTACTGATTTTTTTAACAAAATATTTACATTTTTTACTATTTGAATTACTTAGGGGAGACAATAACTGAAAAATTAAACGGAAAAGAATTAAATATATAATCTCAATTTTATAATATTTTATCACTTGAATCATAAGGGAGCATAGTTGCACATGCATGTTGATATAAATAACATATTTATATAATATAAGGTCAGGGAAGCAGACCGCAATTTGCTCTCCATTGTTTCTCCAAATTGCAGGGAATTAATGACAACTCAAAACCTCTCCATGACCACTGCAATTCTTTCATTATCGGTCAATAATTGCTTTACTGCTAATATCTATGTGTGTGTGTGAGTGCGTTTGCTTGAAATGTACAAATTTTAATGCATGATTCATATTCAAACTATAGGTGGGTGCTAGCCAGTCAGCCAGTTCTATTCAATTTCTAAAACCAAATGGGAGGTATTAAAAGCACCAAATACTGAGTAGATTACTTGTTTGATCGATGATGTTGACAAAGATTATTACGGTTGAACTAAACAAGCAACATCACTTAAATAAGCGGTCCAATTTCGAGAAATAAAATGCGCGTAAAACGAACACAAATAGAAGGTGAAATCCTACATAAAGGGCCGAGTTCTTTATATATATATATATATATATATATATATATATAGATATACATATACGTAACATTTTTTTGCACCCAAATGCTAGCATGAATTTTCCATATTTTTGTTCAATTTTTTTTTTTCATATTTAAGGGGTTTGTTTAGTAAAAAAATGAAAGTGTGAATACTAGTCTTTGGTTGACTAAAATTAATATGAGAATGAGAATGTGATTTTCTCATTAATAGGAATTACCATTTCTTTCTTATTCTTAGGAAATAACCTTTAAATTTTCTTATAAATCAAGTCAAATCAATTATAAGTTGGTCAAATATTTAAATATTAACATTTATTTTTAAAATTTATAAATGAAACATATAAATTAATAAAAATATGTATTAAATATTTGAATAAAAAAATATTTATCAAAAGTAAATAATTTTTATATATTTATAAAAAATTATAATAATATTTTTATAAATAAATATTTTATAATTCATAATTATAATATTAATTTATAATATATAAAAATAATTATAATGTTAATTTTATTAAAAAATAATTATAAAAATATTTTTTCATAAAAGAAATTTTAATTGTTAAATGATATTTAATTCTAGCTCATTTTTAATATCATTTCCTAGTGAAACAAAACACATTTTTAAAATTTTCATTCACTTTTTCATTCTTTTTCATTTCCACTTTCATACTCATTTAGATTTTAGAGTATGAATCAAACGCACCTTTAGTGTGTTGCGGAAACATAATAAGGGAAAAACAAATAAACAATGGTAAAAGAAGCAAAAATAGACACAGAAAATTTACTACAATGTAAAATAAAATAAAACAAAAAACATCCACTTATTTTATAAGTGCACATGCTGCAATTGCAATTAGATCAATTTCAACTATCATCAATATCCAATAGTGTAGTAATTATTAGTTCATGGCCGATTGGAATAATTTATCATACAGATTGTGACTAGAATGTTCAAACATTGGTTGAAATATATTTAAAAAATTTTTCGTAGCTGATAATTGGTTCCGGAACTCTTGGACTTGATATCCTACAATCTACGAACAGAAGGTAAAGTGAGAGATGAGGAGAGTCCCCATGAACACTTCGATGCCTAAGTTAGAGAACAGAAGTAGGAATAATACAAGATAGTTAGAATATATGAGAATGAGATGCCCTTTTGTGAGGGGTGAGGTTCTATATATAGCAATACTCAAATCCGGGAAAAGTCGGATTTCTTGTGAGATAGTGAATCATAATCATGGTAGGAGATTGTTCATTTTTTGATTAGGATTCTTCTTTGGGGTAGTCTCTATTCTGGACGGATCTTGCCTCCTACCTAATCCAGGTGTACCTGTTTAGGAGATAAGGAGCCCTTAGCTAGGTGGGAACATGTTAGACGATATTAGTAGTGATGTATTTATTTGTATTCGAATAAATAAGATAAATTTGCTAGTGAAAGAATAGTTAAGTGGTTATTTTGTTTCAAGGGCATTTTGAGATATGTAATTCGAATTTTATCATTGTTAATTTGTGTAATTTATTTTCATCTAATTTAAAAGAAAAAAATTACTATTTATTGTGTAATTTATCAATTTTTAGATTATATGACATTCCTAATATTAATAAAAAATTAAATAAGATAAATTCAACAAATAAATAAAGTTGTCACCTTTGAAATTACTTAAAATAGAGAGCTACTTTATATAATAACAATTTTCAATATCTAAATCATATGATCTCCTTATTAATTAAAAAATAAATAAAATAAATTCAACAAACAAACAAAATTGTCATCTTTGAAAGTACTTAAAATGGAACTATTTTAGGAGTGCTCTTTGTTATGTAGTCTACCAATACTTAGATTACATGTCATCTCTATTAATCAAAAAATAAATAAGATAAATTAGTCAAACATGCGGAGTTTTCATCTTTGAAATTGCTTAAAATCGAGCTACTTTATATAACAACAATTATCAATATTTAGGTTATATGATCTCCTTGTTAATTAAAAATAAATAAGATAAATTCAACAAACAAATAAAATTGTCATCTTTGACATTACTTAAAATGGCTACTTTATATAACAATAGTCTATTAATATCTGAATCATATAATTAACCTTCCTATTAATTAAAAAATAAATAAGATAAATTCAACAAATAAACAAAGTTTATATCTTTAAAATTATTTAGAAAAGAACTACTTTATATGACAACAATCTATTAAACCTAAATCATATGAATGCCTTATTAATAAAAAAAAACTAAATACAATAAAATCAACAATCAAATAAAAATGTCATTAAAACAGAGCTAGCTACTTTATATAAACTTGGAAAAATTCATTATTTAGCCCCTAAACTATATCGGTTTATTCTATTGAGCCCCTATCATTTTATTGCATTTTATTGAACCTCTATGCTTTTATTTATGTAACTATTGAAGACCAATTTGACAGACCCACTAACGGCGTTAAGTATTGCATATAAAAATAATATCATCAAGAATTTAAATAAAAGTATAGGGGCTTAATAGAAATAATGAAAAAGGTTAAGGGCTTAATAGAATAAACTCAATAAGTTCAGGGGCTTCATAATGGATTTTGTCTTATTTTTATATGCAATACTTAATACCGTCTACTGAAACTGTTAAAAAAGTCCTCAATAGCTATTTAAATATAAGCATAAAGACTTAATATAATGCAATAAATTGATAGGAGCTCGATATTTTAAATTAGTATAGTTCAGGGGTTTCATAATGCATTTTGCCTATAAACTTTTGGTCCATTAAGATGTTTGGACATAGCCAATATGAATAGAATAATATAATGTTATTATACAATTAAAAAATATTTCATATATAAAATGATTTTTTTGGTTAATTTAATTGTTATAGGATTACTTGTTATTTTTGTGTAGAAGAAAAAATGAAGAGTAAAGGATATACTAATTTATTTTTTTCATTGGAGGGCTCATTGGTGTAACATTACTTTGTTATGTTTTCGGCTAAACAAGTAGTGTAGTGTTGGTATATTAAATCTATTTCACAAATAGAATCATAAACTAACCAAATTGTTTATATGTCATAAGAAAAAATGCCTGAGAGCTTGAGCTCTAGTACAACTTTTGTTGTCTCAGTTCAAGTGCAGCTCTTATTGCTTTGTTTCACCATTACCAATGATCCTTCAATTCCCCCATTTAGCCAACATCACTACAGACATCTCTACCATGCTCAGTTACCCTATTTTATACCTTCACCCAACTACCTCTACTCATATTATCACAAAAGCACCAACAAATACCAGTCCAACCTGTTAGTGATATGCACTAGGTCAATCATTTGATTATGTATTGAATTTCTTATTTTATTAATAAAGAGGTATTTCATTATCATTTGATTTAATGATAATTATATGAATGGTTAATTCTTACTAAGACCATCAAGTATGTGACTTGATAGTAAAACCCTTAGATTAAAATAAGAGTTCTATTCTAATTATCCCTAGCCATTTATTAATTATATAAATGTTAAAGTATTAAGGCTAGTATGATGTTGATTGATAGTTTTGTTTTACTAATCATGAATATGAGATATTAAGTCAACTTATAGGTACATGATGAGAGATCATGTACTGGATTGACCCACTATGAGAATACTGCATAGAATATTGTCATAAGTATTTCTCATTATAGTAATTTATTTCGGTCCTTTGACCTTGAAATCATCATGGATTTCTACATAGCTATTTTATGTTTTGACACATTCTAACATTGTCTTTAACCGAACGATTAGATAGGATGTTGTTGGATATAAAATTAGTTATGTGAGGAATGTGAGTGATTTAGAAGGAATTTATCCCTCATTAATATGAGAAAGATATCTATGGGCCCCTTGATGAGATAGACTGAAGGAAAATGCATGACCATGCTAAAATGGATTGATAAAGAGTTATCATTTTCAGTCTACTTAGAATCAAGTCATAATATTGAACTATATAAGGATGACATTCTATGACTTATGTTCAATTAAGATATCATGTGATAAAGGGACGATAAAATTCACTGTAATTAGGTTATGTCGGATTATTGACTTCACATGACTTGGGTAGTCATAATGTCTTGCTAGAGGCCACTTATGACTTGTAGGCCTAAATAGAGATTTAGGCCTACTGCCAATGTTATGTGAACCTACAAGGTTACACACTTAGAACAAGCCCAAAATGAATATGGGTTTAATAAGCCCAAGATAAACTCTATGGAAATAAATAATTAAAGTGTTTTATTTATTTATTTATTTATTTAAGATAAATGTTATTTTAAATAAATAAATAAATAAATAAGATATTATTTCTGATTTATTTTTAAAACAAAATCAGAATGTAATAAATGGAAATTACTAAAAAGGTTTTTGCTAGGTGAAACCCTAATTTGGAGTTTATAAATATATTATATTCTCTAGGGTTTAAGACAGTTTTTTTTCTTTGCCTTCAAAAAGGGTTTTCTCTCTTCCTAGAAACAAACATAGAGTTTTTCTTTTATTCTTGATTTGTGAGACAATTAAGAAGGTTGCTAGCACACACTCCAATTCATTTTATGAAGGGTTGTTCGTGTGGATACCTTTAGAAAATGCATCCTTTTGGAGACGTCTTGATCCGAACAACCAAAGCAAAAAGCTCGCGGTAAGGTGTCATCGGTGTGAACCTCCTCTCATCCTTCCAAAAAATCTTGCCTCTTCTGCGTTTTGGTGAGATTCTTAAAATCCTAGATTTAGTCAAGTAGTCGAATTATATGGATCCAGGTTTGGGAACGTGATAAAATTTTAATTTTTTGCTACGTTTGTATCATGAAACCCCAACACAACCTTCCAAGCTACATCCAACACCAATCTACCCATTAATCCCAAAGTTTAACCTACTGACATTTGGTTCATTGTTGAGAGACCTAGATGTCCATGACATTTGAAAATCATACCATAAAAATTTTAAGATAATAAGGAATTGCAATATCTCTTGTAAGGGTTTCAAATATATGAACTATAATATGTAGAGCTTAATGGAAGAGATAAGTAGTGCTTTTGAAGAAGGCATAGGGATTAAACAAACGCACAAGGATGGTAGCAAAATCAAAGTGAAGGGTGACTTCATCCATGAGCTTGGCTTCGTAATTAGAAGCTTGCCTACCACGAGTCCTTGTCGTCTCAAAATTGAATGATCCATACTTTATTCTCCTTTTGGAATCCTTAAGATCGGACTACAAGAGGCTTTAGAGCATCGGGTTGGAGTCGCGTATGATGCAGATTTCAACCATGAGGTTAGCATAGCGATAGGAAGCCTGGCTCCCACGGTGTTCATCCTCTCAGCCACCTTAAGATCTCTATTGGTGCGTAGTCCTCATGTGAAAGGATCAGAATATAAAGTTGTCAAGTCTTGAGCCCATCAATGATAAGCAGTGCCACTAATGGAAGTCTTCTAGTTGTAAGGTTCTATTTTTAGCTAGGTAAAGCATGTATTTGTTAGGTATTTTTATTTGTTTTATTTGTTAGGTGTTTTTATTTGTGTTTTTCTAGCTCTAATCTTTATCTTTATGGAGTATTGTCTATTTATAGTTTGTTTTATGAGAAATTTTAAAGTGAAATCGATATTCCAACTCAGCATGCCTAGTTGGTATAACGATCTACTAAGAAAATGACATATAATCACATACATACTTAGTGGAGTGTACAACACATTGCATGCAAAAATAGTTTTAGTAATAATCAGAAATAACCACCTATATTTGTATGAAAAAACCACCCACTAAGTATGTATGTGATTACATGTCATTTTCTTAGTGGATCGTTATACCAACTAAGCATGATGAGTTGGAATATCGGTCTCACTTAATAGTTTCTATTATTTTATTATTTTAATCTTCAAGATTATTTTGTTTGCTCCTATCCTCAATCATAGTCAAAACTCCCTTTTAGCTTAAAGGAGTTAACCCAATGACTGCAAGTGATAACTTAAGAAGTTTTCATAGTTCAATTTATGTACTAGATTCATGACCAGATCGGTTAATCTAGATTCATTTTGTTTTTGTATTTATTTTTGTATCCGCTAAGCCAAGCAAGTGGCCCCTAGAAAAATGAATTCACATGTCTTGCATTTAATTTGAAATGGAATAATTGTATATTTATGTTCTATGTCTAATGTATTATATTTTTTTTCGAATTAATAATAGATGTTTCATTGATTAAACCAACATTACAAGCAATACATAGAAAGCTTTAAGATCAAAGGTAAGCACAATACACATGTGGAGGGCCTAAGAGAAGCCCAATATCATATTTCTCAATATTTGGGAAAACCCAATTTGGCTGAGTAAATGTAATGACCCTTTATTTTAAATAATATAAAATTATTTTGAGATATATAGTGTTAATAATATTTTAAATTTAATTAATATAATATAATTATTTTTTGAATAGTATTCATTTATTTTACGTTAAATATTTTCTTACATAAAATAATTTATTTGGAAGTTAGTATTGTTAGTATTATTATTGTTTGTTATTGTTATTATTATTATTATTATTATTATTATTATTATTATTGTTATTGTTATGGTTATTATCATTATTATTAATTATTATTATTATTAGTGTACTAATGTGTGTGTATTTTTTATATGTTGTGTGTGTGTATATATATATATATGAAAAACAGGTAAAAAATTGGGTCAACTATTCTCTCCCCCACTTTTTCTTTTTTTCTTTTTTTTTCTCTTTCTTTTTTTTTTTCTTTTTCTTCTTCTTTCCCTGCTATCTTCCGCCATTTTCGTTTGCTGCCAACACCACTCGAAGCCTTCTAGCGTTGCCTTAGACCACCACAAAGCTTGCCGTCATTCTCTCTTCCTCCTGTCACCTTCCCGCTGCCGCCAAAAGCCTCAAAGTTGCCAAAATCCACTAGGGACCGAGAGGTGCTACAGTAGCTCTAGTGAGAAAATGATCATTTCAACTCAAGTTTTTAGGCTCATTCGACTCCTCTCGATGCGTACTTCTCAGTTCTTAACTCATTTCAACTCTAAGATGTCCGGTTAGTTAGATATCTCTAAGTTTTAGTTTATGCCATTTAGGGTTTTTATTTTCTTTAAGCTTGAGTTTGATTGTTTCTTGATTATTTCTTTTGGTAATGTTGAATTATGCATCTTAAGCTTCTCAAAAATATTTATATTTTATTTTTTTTGAATTTATTTGATTTATGTATAATTATTGTATTTTTGATAATTAAAATGATTTTTTTATTAATTATGTGTTTTATATGTTTATTATGGAAAATTAAGTTAATTAGTATAATTAATTTAAATTATTAATTTTAGAAGTGAGAAAATAATTTTTAGTAATTTTGAGTAATTTTTTGAATAATATTTAGTATTATGTGATTTTTAGATTTATAGGTAAAATATGTATTTTTATCGAAATTATAGTTAAATAATATGTTTTAAATAATTTTGGAATAATAAATAGTATTAAAATAATTTTTATGAATTATTTACTATTTTTAACTAATTAATGATAATTTTTGAAAATATATTCAAATAATAAATTTATTGACTATTTTTGTGATTAAATGAATTTTTAACTATTTTTAATATATATTTGGACTATTTAAGTAATTAATTGTGAATTTTACTATTTTATTTCGAGTAATAGAAAAATTGAATTTTTATTATATTATATAATTTATTTGAGATTTTATTTAATTAATGTGAAAATAATTATATTTAATGTTTTTGTTATTTAAATAAATTTTATTTTGTTAATTTATTGATATTTATGGATATTAAGTATTTTTATTATTTTATTATTTAATATTGATTTTATTGTGAATTGTGAACCTCAGTTGAGAATTGTATAGTTTGGGGTCCCAATTCGAGGTGTTGAGCTATTATGTTAATTAGAAGTGTGTTTGCTTGTAGGAACAACTTTACTTTCAACACAAAGATGTCTATTTTACAAATGAGATTTTGTTGAATTTTTGATAGAATTCTCGTAAAATGTGACGTCGGGTCAATCATGAGTTTTTGGTTTTATGGTCGAGTTGTGTCTAGATCAAGTCTTCTTTTAGAATTTTTAGAAGTGTAAATTAGGTATTTTGATTATGATATTTGTTGTTATTAATTATTTTTTTAGTTGTACTGAAATCGAGGCCTATCGGACCAGGCCCATCGAGTCTGTCTTGAGGAGTACAAACCTGTGAGTTATTATTTTATATATGCATTGCATATAGGATGCATGAATTCGAGTTTCCATATTTCCATAATGAGTTTAAATATGAATTATTTCATTAAATGATTTAGTATATTTTTGATATATTTTCAGTATATTTTGGTATATTTTGATACATATGCAACATATATGCTTGATATATTTTTAATATATATACTTGGTATATTTTTGGTATATTCATGGTATATTCTGGTATATATGTGACACATATATCTGGAATATTTTTAGTATATATTTGGTATATTTTTAATATATGCTTGGTATATATATTTGGGATATAAATGGTATGTTCTTCTATAATGGATGCCATTATATTTTAATTGTGTATTTTATGATTTTCCATAAATATGTGATTTATATGAAGGATATCAATAGAACGTGCTACCTAATGGGCTACGCTAGAACCGTTGCGTAACAGTACAGTAGAATTAGGTTGAAAATTTGATATTTGTTTATCGAGATATTGGTTATTGGAAAGGATGGTTGTGGATCCTTGGTTTATCTAGTGTACTCGAGCTCAGTCATACCAGTAATGAGATTGCGAATTCTCGGTTGACCTAGTTTACTCAGGGCCAATCTACTATCTTGAGTTGTATAAATAAATACTTGGAATTTTGGATAAGCCAGTTGACCATTGATTTTATAATTGAAGTTGCGAATATGTTAGGGTTCTATTTGATCCTTCATTTAAAAAAATATTTTTATATGCATGTAATTTATATATAAAAAGTGAATTTTAGCATTTGTGTGAAATGCCTATATATATTTTTATATATACTGATGCTTGAGTGCATATGACTTTAGGTTGCATGTATATATATTATAATAATTCACTTAATGAGGTTTGACTCCCCTCAATATTTTTTATAGGATCTTCTTCTTCTTCAAACCTCACTAGTAGTACTTTACATCGGTCTTCTTCAGCCCCAACTAGACTATGTAAATTTTATATCTGACTCTTATTGTATTCTAAAAAAATGCAGTAGTGATGTTATTGTATCAGTAGTGTGTTGTTTGATTTGAGATTTGTATTCAGAATATTGTATAAGATATTTTATTATGATATGACATATGAAAATTTCTTTTTATATTGATTAAAGTTTTAATTATGGTGTATTTTTATTTATTTATTACATGTGTTTTTATTTTTAAGGCTTGCTAAGGGTTCTGGATTCAAAAGAATTCCCATTCACTAGCGCCGGTCATGACTCCCTGTTTGGGTCGTGACAAAGTTGGTATCAGAGCCCTAGGTGTTTAGTATTGTGGACTTAGGTTATCAGAGTTGTGTTTTCTTTGAAACTACTGCAGTAAATTAGGTTTGACTTTATGTTAAATAAGTTTTCCTTGATTTAGTATTCCGTGTAATGGTTAGGTTATCTGTTTTGTCTAAATCTTATTAGTTTTTATCTTTTCAGAATGAGGATGCAAGCGTGTGTCGCTCCATCGGTCATTAAGGTTAAGGATGATGAGTCCTTTCAGGATGAGGTTTTTCCTCCTGAGTTGCCAGCCAGGCACAGAGGCAGAGGCAGAGGTAGACCTCGAGGAGCGATAGGTCACCATAGATAGAGTAATCTATAGGATGAGGAACTTATAGAGCCAGAGTTCAAGGAAGCTACTATACCTCCAATCGCACTACAGATGCAGTCTGTCTATCAGTAGGGTATATCTAACCTTCAGGCAGTGTTGTTTTACATCAGAGTAGGCAGGATATCATTTAACGGGACGTCAGACCCTCTAGATTTTCTACACATTATTGAGATAAGGACTTGGATTGCTTACATTAAGTATCGAAGGATTATGATTGTCGAGCTGTCAGTAGAGGGACCAACTTTGAATTGGTTTGTTCAGGTCATCCAGCCTTGGATGCTAGAGTTTTGATTGATCCAGGTGCCACACATTCTTTCGTGTCCCTTATTTTTTCTTTGAAGTCGTGTTGGTAAGCTTCGAGGATGGCTTTTCCTTTATCTGTCACCAATCCTCTAAGCGATTCGTTTGACACCGATGTTGTTCTTTCTAGTTATCCAATATTAGTGGGAGGTAGAATTTTGCCAGTGAAATTGGTGTTATTGGATGTGATCCTTAGTATGGATTGGTTATCTCAGCACTATGTCATTGTGGATTGTCGGAGTATAGAGGTAATTTTCAGAATTCTAGATAAAGAAGAGTTTAAGTTTGTGGGTGATAAGAGTTCTGCACCTCAGAATCTCATCTCTACTATTACACCTAGGAAGATGCTAAAAAAGAGTTGTCAGGGATACTTGGCACTTGTCAGAGATACTTCATTGTAGAAGTTGTCTCTTATATATGTTCCAGTTGCTTATGAGTTTCCTGATGTTTTCCTGAGGAGTTACTAGGTTTACTACCTCATAGAGAGATCGAGTTTTGTATAGATTTGGTCCCATGCATGACTCCTATTTCAATGTCGCCTTATAGAATGGCTCCTGCAGAGTTGAAGGAATTGAAGGAGCAGTTGCAGGATTTATTAGATAAGAATTTAATTAGACCCAATATTTCTCCTTGGGGTGCATCAGTCTTATTTGTGAAAAAGAACGATGGTACACTAAGACTATGTATTGATTATAGAGAGTTGTATAAGGTGATAGTAAAGAACAAGTATCTTCTTCCGAGGATAGATGATTTATTTGATCAGCTTCAGGGTGCACAATTCTTTTCTAAGATTGATTTGAGGTCGGGTTATCATCAGTTATGGATTAGTGAGGCTGATGTTTTTAAAATGGCATTTCACACTTAATATGGCCGTTATGAATTTCTGGTGATGTCATTTGGGTTGACTAATGCACCAACTGCTTTTATGGACTTGATGAACATGGTATTCAGACCGTATATGGATCAGTTTATAATAGTCTTCATTGATGATATACTAGTGTATTCGAAGAGTATGGAGGAGTGCGTATATCACTTGAGGATAGTACTGTAGACACTAAGAGAACATCAACTTTATGCTAAATTCTCGAAGTGTGATTTTTGGTTGGAGAGTGTTGCATTTCTTAGACATGTAGTGTCTAAAGACGGTATTCAGGTTGATCCGCAGAAGATTGAGGCAATGTTTGAGTGGCCCAGACTAATGACAGTCATAGAGATTTAGAGTTTTCTGGGTTTGGCTGGGTATTGTAGGAGGTTTATGTAGTATTTCTCTAGAATTGCAACTCATATGACCTGCCTAACTCAGAAAAATATGAAGTTTGTGTGGTCAGATGCTTGTGAGAATAGTTTTTAGTTATTGAAGGAGAAGTTAACTATAGCTCCAGTTCTAGCTTTGCCTAACAGAGTAGATAAGTTCACTGTGTATTGTGATGCCTCTAGAGTTGGCCTAGGTTGTGTGTTGATGCAGAATGGTTGAGTGATAGCTTATGGTTCGAGGCAGTTGATGAAGCATGAGGAGAATTATCCTACTCATAACTTAGAGATGGCTGTAGTGATCTTTGCTCTCAAGATTTGTAGACATTATCTATACGGGGTGACTTATGAGATTTTCACATATCACAAGATCCTAAAGTACATTTTTCAGCAGAGAGATATAAACTTGAGACATAGGAGATGGTTGGAATTGCTGAAGGACTATGACTATGATGTTCTTTATCATCCAGGAAAGGCTAATGTGGTAGCAGATGCTTTAAGTAGGAAGTCCTCAAGTAGTCTTGCTCACATTACTGTGGAGAAGAGACCTTTGATCTAAGAGTTGCATGAGTTAGTGGATCAATATCTAATGATGAAGATTAGCAGATCAGGTGGAGTACTAGCTTAGTTTAGAGTTAGATCAGTGTTGAGAGATAGGATTAAGGTAGCTCAAGGCTGACATATTATTCTAGCTGAGCTTAAGGAGAAAGTTTATGTAGGGAAGTTCATTGATTTTACACTAAATGATGAAGCTGTTTTGTGGATCGATGGTAGATTATGTGTTCCTGATGTGGATAATTTGAGAGAGGAGATCCTTAAGGAAGCTCATTCTACAGCCTACAACGTACATCTAGGTGTTACTAAGATGTACCACAACATTAAAGATTTATACTGATGGGATGGAGTGAAAAAGGATGTAGCTGATTATGTTTCTAAGTGCTTGACATATTAGTAGGTGAAAGTTAAGCATCAAAAGCCTTATGGGAAGCTTCAGGCTCTTCCTATTCCTGAGTGGAAATGGGAGAGAGTTGCTATGGATTTTATGGTTGGGTTACCTTGTTCTAAAGACGGATACAATTCCATCTAGGTGATTGTGGATAGGTTAACCAAGTTTGCTAATTTCTTGCCTGTTAAAACCGTTTATTCTGTAGCTAAGTTGGCTAAATTGTATGTTAAGCATATTGTGTGCCTTTAAGGAGTACCTGTATCCATTGTATCTGATAGAGGTTCAGTGTTTACCTCATGATTTTGGTAGAAGTTGTAAGAAGCAGTGGACACCAGGCTTAATTTCAGTACTATTTTTCACCCTCAAACAGATGGTCAATTTGAGAGGACAATCTAGACACTTGAGGATATGTTGAAAATGTGTGTATTGGATCTTGGAGGTAGCTAGGATGATCATTTACTTCTTGTAGAATAACAACTACCATAGCAGTATTGGGATGGCACTATATGAGGCTCTGTACGAAAGGAAGTGTAGATTCCCTTTGTGTTGAGACAAGAGTGAGCATTGACTGGACATGAGATGGTTCAGGATGCAGCGGAGAAAGTTGTTGTGATCAAAAGGAGATTAGAGACCACAACTGGCAGATAGAAGAGCTATGTAGATCTAAGGCATAGAAGTGTGGAGTTTCAGGTTAGAGACTATGTGTTTTTGAAGGTGTTTCTGATGAAGGGTATTATGAGATTTGATAAGAAAAGGAAATTAGCACCAAGATATATTGGATTGTTCAAGATTCTGAAGAGAGTGGGCATGGTTGCATATCAATTGGCTTTGCCTCCGAATTTGTTTTAAGTGCATCTAGTGTTCCATATCTTGATGCTAAGGCAGTATATTTCAAATCCTTCACACGTGTTGTAGCCTGAGAGTGTGAAAGTGAACAAAGACCTGACATACGAGGAGGAGTCAGTCGCGGTAGTGGATTATCAAGTTTATCAGTTGCGCTCGAAGTAATTTTGATGGTCATGGTGTTATGGTGAAGTAACAACATGGAGGAGCACACTTATGAGACAGAAGTCGAGATGCGGTTGACCTACCCTTACCTCTTTCCTCAATGAAATTCTTATTTTCTATTCTTTTATTTGAAATTCGAGGACAAATTTTTGTAAGGGGGGAAAATTGTAATGATCATTTATTTTGAATAATATAAAATTATTTTAAGATATGCAGTGTTAATAATATTTTAAATTTTATTTATATAATATAATTATTTTTTGAATAATATTCGTTTATTTTACGCTAAATATTTTCTTACGTAAAATAATTTATTTGAAAGTTAGTATTATTATTATTATTATTATTATTATTATTATTATTATTATTATTATTATTATTATTATTATTAGTGTACTAATGTGTGTGTATTGTTTATGTGTTGTGTATATATATATATATAAGGAAAAACAGGTAAAAAATTGGGTCAACTATTCTCTCCCCCACTTTTTTTTTTTCTCTTTTTTCTTCTTCTTCTTTACCTGCTGCCTTCTGCCATTTTCGTTCACTGCCAACACCACCCAAAGCCTTCCAACGCCATCTCAAACCACCGCAAAGCTCGCCATTGTTCTCTATTCCTCCCCTCACCTTCCCGCCACCACCAATAGCCTTGGAGTCCCAAGAGGTGCTATAGTAGCTCCAATGAGAAATTGGTTATTTTAGCTCGAGTTTTTGGGTTCATTCGACTTCTCTTGAATCGTACTTCTCGATTCTCAACTTGTTTCAACTCTACGATGTTCGGTTAGTTAGATATCTTTAAGTTTTAGTTTGCCATTTAGGGTTTTTATTTTTTTAAAACTTGAGTTTAATTGTTTCTTAATTATTTCTTTTGGAAATGTTGAAGTATGCATCTTAAGCTTCTCAAATATGTTTTTAGTTTATTCTTCTGAATTTATTTGATTTATGTATAATTATTGTATTTTTGATAATTAAAAAGAATTTTTATTAATTATGTGTTTTATATGCTTATTATGGAAAATTAGGTTAATTAGTATAGTTAATTTAAGTTATTAATTTTAGAAGTGAGAAAATAATTTTTAGTAATTTTGAGTAATTTTTTTGAATAATATTTAGTATTATGTGATTTTTAGATTTATAGGTAAAATATGTATTTTTATTGAAATTATAGTTAAATAATATGTTTTAAATAATTTTGGAACAATAAATAGTATTAAAATAATTTTTACTAACTATTTACTATTTTTAACTAATTAATAATAATTTTTGAAAATATATTCAAATAATAAATTTATTGACTATTTTTGTGATTAAATGAATTTTTAACTATTTTTAATATATATTTGGACTATTTAAGTAATTAATTGTGAATTTTACTATTTTATTTTGAGTAATTGAAAAATTGGATTTTTATTATATTATATAATTTATTTGAGATTTTATTTAGTTAATGTGAAAATAATTATATTTAATGTTTTTGTTATTTAAATAAATTGTATTTTGGTATTTTATTAATATTTATGGATATTAATGATTTATATTATTTTATTATTTAATATTGATTTTATTGTGAATTGTGGACCTTGGTTGGGAATTGTGTAGTTTGGGGTCTTAACCTGAGGTGTTGAACTATTGTGTTAATTAAAAGTGTGTTTGCTTGCAGGATCAGCTCTACTTTCAGTAGAGAGATGCCCATTTTACAGAATAGACTTTCCCGAAATTTTGGTAGAATTCTCGTAAAATGTGACGTTGGATCGATCATAAGTTTTTTATTTTGTGGTCGAGTTGTGTCTAGATCGAGTCTTCTTTTAGAATTCTTAGAAGTGTAAATTAGGTATTTCGATTTTGATATTTTTTGTTATTAATTATTTTTCTAGTTGTACCGAGACTGAGGCTTATCGGACCATACCCGTTAAGTCTATCTCAAGGAGCATAAACCTGTGAATTATTATTTTATATATGCATTGCATATAGGATGCATGAATTCGAGTTTTCATATTTCCATAATGAGTTTAAATATGAATTATTTCATTAAATGATTTAGTATATTTTTGGTATACTTTAAATATATTTTGGTATATTTTGATACATATGCAACATATATGCTTGATGTATTTTTAATATATATATATGGTATATTTTTGGTATATTCATGGTTTATTTTGGTATATATGTGGCATATATATCTGGGATATTTTTAGTATATGTTCAGAATATTTCTAGTATATGTTTGGTATATATATTTGGGATATAAATGGTATATTCTTCTATGCTATTATATTTTAATTGTGCATTTTATTATTTTTCATAAATATGTTATTTATTTGAAGGATATCAATAGAAGGTGCTACCTAATGGGCTACGCTAGGACTGTTGCGCAATAGTACGGTAGAATTAGGTTGAAAATTTGATATTTTTTTATCGAGATATTGATTATTTGAAAGGATGGTTGTGGATTCTTGGTTGAGCTAATGTATTCGAGGCCAGTCATGCCGATAGTGAGATTGCGGATCATCAGTTGACCTAGTGTACTCGAGGCCAGTCTACAACCTTGAGTTGGATAAATGAATACTTGGAGTTTTGGATAAGCTAGTGGGCTATTGATTTTATGATTGAGGTTACGAATATGTTAGAGTTCTATTTGATCATTCATTTAAATAAACATTTTTTATGCATTTAATTTATATATAGAAAGTAGATTTTAGCATTTGTATGAAATGTCTAATATATTTATATATATACTGATGTTTGACTGCATATGACTTTAGGTTGTATGTATATATATTATAAAAATTCACTCAGTGAGGTTTAACTCCCCTCAATATTTTTTTATAGGATCTTCTTCTTCTTCAGACCTCACTAGTAATACTTTACATCGGTCTTCTTCAGACCCGGTTAGACTATGTAAATTTTATATCTAACTCTTATTGTATTATAGAAAACTACAGTAACGATATTATTGTATTAGTAGTGTGTTGTTTGATTTGATATTTGTATTCACAATATTGTATGAGATATTTTATTATGATATGACATATGAAGATTGCTTTTTATATTGATTAAAGTTTTAATTCTGACGTATTTTTATTTATTTATTGCATGTATTTTTATTTTTAAAGCTTGCTACGGGTTCTAGATTAGTGCCGGTCATAACTCTCGATTTGGGTCGTAACAGTAAATAACACCCATGCCTAGTAAAGTCATTGGCGGTATGAAAAACAGCAACCTGGAGCACTTTGATAAACCAAACTTGCTTTAGCTGAGAAGATTGTGGACTGATATTAATGTTTAAGTCCAAATCGATGAAGAGCTGCCACAAGCTAGAAGTGTCCAAAGAGATCTTGCACTGGACTGACTAGCTTTTCACCTTCACTAAGAAAGACAACCTCCACTTATATTGAAGATCAGAGGACGATTGGAGATAAGCAATAACCCAGGAAAATAGAGTCCAAACAGAATAAAAATCAATGAAGTTGTAAAGCCATTTGCATAACAAATTGAAGAACCATATTATATTTATATCTATGGTTGTCATTATTTAATATAAAGTTAAAATATAAAGAAGCAAATATATAGAAGGGGATGATTATTGGTTTAAAAACTAGCAGCCACCCCCATGAAGATGAAGAAACTATGGAACACAAACATGACACTATTCAAGAAGGGGAAATGATATTAGAGAGTCAATGATTCCCTTAATCACAAAAGCTATTTTGTATTCTAATGTATTATATTATGCTCATATAAAGTTAGGGATATATACATTAATTAACTAATTATAACTTATAACACAATTTTTTTTATATTTAAGTACATATATTTTTATTATAGATATCATTATTTTATGTTGAAATATAATGTATATAAGTATAAATTCATTATATAGTAAAAGTATTTTTTTCTATTTTAAAATATCTGTTATAATTTGAAAAATATGTATTATTCATTTTATTCTTAATTGATACCGTCTAATATGTTCCTGCCTAGTTAAGGGCTCCTTGTCTCCTAAATAGGGACACCTGGATTAGGAAGAAGGCAGAATCCGTCCAGAATAGGGACTACCCTAAAGAGGAATCCTAACCAAAGAAGGAACACTCTCCTACTAGGATTATGATTCACTATCTCATAAGGAATCCGACTCTTCTCAGGTTTGAGTATTGCTATATATAGAACCCCATATCCCTTACAAAGGGGCATCTCATTCTCACATATTCTATCTATCATGTATTCTAGCTACTTCTGTTCTCTAACTTAGGCATCAGAGTGTTTGTGGGGACTCTCCCCACTTCTCACCTTGCCTTCTGTTCGTGGATTACAGGATACCAAGCCCAAGAGTTTTGGAAACCAATTATCAAGTGACGCCGTCTATGGGAACTCCTTGGAAAAAGCCATTCATTTACCTACTAAGCTAAAAGACATCCTCGCTATGACTTTCAGCCCACTACCAGCCTTGACCCCTGAAGCCAGCATTAACCCTTCCGCACCTATCCTTTCTACCGACCTCTCAAACCCTCTCCCAATAATAGTGCTTCCAATCACTTTTCAGCATACCGGAGCTTCATCCGGACATATATCTTCGCTCCCCGACAACACACCAAGATACCCATCCTTGGGCACAGACCTCCCATATTACGCTCCGCTACAACACCATCGCTCAATACCTTCTATACCCTTTCTGAGTTTAACAAAGACACCAATAATAACCACACCAAATTTCAACACTGTAAACCAAACAGTTAGCCTCGACCAAACTAGCAAGGAAGTCATGATAAAAAATATTCAAGCGTAGATAGCTTTGATGCAATAACAACCAAACATTATAATACAGAGTGGGCATTCTGAATTGGCTCAAAATGATGATAACACAACACCTCGGCAGGCCTCAGGGACAAGCATGGGAAAGGGTAAAGCACCGGAAGGAGAGTGCAGTTCAACAATTCCAGCTCTTGATGATTCGAAGATAGCTTAGAAGGTTGAAGAAGTAATATACAAAGCCCGGACCAAACCAAGAAAGGAAGAAGAATGCATTATGGACAACAAAACTCTGTTTGTCAGAAGAATAATTCAAAAGAAGATCCCTACTAAGTTTAGAATCCCGCCGCTTGATTAGTATGACGGGACGAGAGACCCATCAGCCATATATCAGCGTTCCGAATAAAGATGCTGCTCCAGAATGTAAATGATAGAATCATGTGTAGAGTTTTTCCAAGCACACTCATAAAAAATGCTCAAAAGTGGTTTCATCAACTCCCAGAGAATTCTATCACTTCTTTCGAGGATCTGGCAGAATAATTTTATATCAGATTCGTCACCAATATTCCTCCAGCCAAAAACATGAACGATCTTCAGATGTTCTGATAAGAAGCTGATGAATTTTTATGAAGTTATCTTGATCATTTCAATAAAACAGTAATGCAAATTGAGCATCTTGTCGATGAAGTTACCATAGAAGCTTTAAAAAATGGCATTAGACTCTGCAAGCTTAAAGATAAAATAATGACCAAAGAACCGAGTACCTTTGTAGAGGCAATGGCGATGGTAGTCAGGATGATAAAAATGGACGAGGATAGAAGGATGCGACGGGAGGAAGAGAAGCCATCGATTAAGGATGAACGACCCAAACACAGATGAGCAAGCTTCCCAAAAATAAATTTCAAAAATCTAGCAGAAAGATTTGATAGGGAAATGGACAAATACACACCCCTGAACATCTCGATCCAAAATCCTCATGTGGGTAGGCAAAATGGAGTTGGAATCACCCAGGCTAAGAGAATAAGCCCAAGTCGGAGATCTACTTAAGATAGGGGAAAATACTGCCAATATCACCGAAAATATGAGCACGACACGAAGGGCTGCAGAGAGCTGAAGAATGCCATAGAAAGACTGGTGCAGAGAGGAAAACTCAATAATTTTATAGATGCATAAAACAAAAATGGAATCTCTAAAAACCAGGAGCATGACAGGCCGAAAGCAAAAAAAACCCGGAGGGAGCCGATTGGCACAATCAACATGATCATCGGGGGAGAAAATAATGAGAAAAGATTAAAGCAGAGTAGAGGAGAAAAAATAGTACTTAAAAGAAGCGATATTGTGTTCAATTCGGAAGATGATTCGTATATTTACCACCCCCATTGTGATGCCCTGGTAATAACTGTGTGCATAAACAAGTATCTGGTAAAAAGGCTATTGGTGGACAACAGAAGTGCTATCAACGCATTATCTTGGAATGCGTACAAGGCAATAGGTAGCTCCATCACCAACCTGAAGGCCATCCAGAACCCCATCATGAGTTTCTGTGGAGGAATTGTACAGCCAATGGGAATTGTCAAACTGAGCCTTGAATTTAGAAATCAAGACGATAAAGAAACAAAAGTCATATGAGCAATATTCAACATGGTGGATATACCACTTACATATAATGGGATTATAGGACGGATGACACTCTATGAAGTAGATGTAGTCACCAGTATCCGTCGCTTAACTATGAAAGTTCTAGTCAAGAATTGAACCTTTAACATTCGGGGAGATCAGCATATGGCCAGACAGTGTTACTAGATGGCCATGAAGCCTCAGGTGGAGGCTTTTCCTTTAGAAGCATGGGAAGTTAAGAAGCAAGGCACCGATCCACAACCAGTAGAAGACATGGAGACCTTACAAATCACAGAAGGGAAGACCGTGAAAATTGGCAACGAACTCAACCAGAACATCAGAGAAGAAATAAAGGAAGTCCTTACCAGACACTTGGAGGATCTTGCTTCACAAGCATCCAAAATCATCAGCGTGGAACCCCAAGTTGTCTGTCACTGCCTAAACATCAGACCATGAGCCAAGCCAGTAGCACAAAAAAAAGAACCTTTGCCTACGAAAGGTAGAGAATAATTGCTGAAGAAATAATGAAGCTGTTAGCAGCTGGGTTCATCAAAGAAGTTACTTATCTAGAATGGGTAGCCAACGTGGTACTTGTCAAAAAAGCAAATGGGAAATATAGAATGTGTGTAGACTACACTGACCTTAACCCAGCGTGCCCCAAAGACAGCTACCCATTGCCCACGATCGACCAGCTCGTTGACTCCATCATTGGTCACGGATTATACAGTTTTATCGATGCAGCACAAGGTTATCACCAGATCCCGATAAAGGAAGAAGATTAGGAGAAGACGTCCTTCATCACCCATGAAGGCTTGTATTACTACAAGGTGATGCCCTTCAAACTAAAGAACATTGGAGCCATATATCAAAGAATGATGAACTAAGTCCTCCAAGACCAGATTGGCACGAGTGTAGAAGTATATGTAGACGACATTATAATTAAAAGCAAGCATCCGAAACAATACCCAGTGGATGTAGACCAGGTTCTCCGTCTATTAAGCAAATCCGGGATCAAGTTGAATCTAGAAAAATGTGTCTTCAGAGTTTGAGCAGGTAAATTCTTAGGATTCATCACCAGGGCATTGAAGCCAATCCAGAAAAGATGGAAGCCATACTCAATATGGAAGCACCAAAAAACATCCATGAGCTACAAAAGTTAAATGGCAGAATCACCGTATTAGGGCATTTTATTTCATGCTCATCCAGACGGTGTCTACCATTATTTTGAGCTCTCAAAAATTCTGGGAAGTTTGAGTGGTCCGCTGACTACTAGGCGACATTTAAAGACATTAAAAAAATTCTTATCCTCACCACCCCTACTTAGCCAACCCTTCCTAGATGTGACATTGTACTTATACCTTTCTATAGGCTAAGAGTGCATCGCCTCAGTACTGGTAAGAGAAGAAGGAAGCTAGCAAAGCCTAGTTTATTACATCAGTAAAATGCTCCAAGGATCTGAAATTCGGTATCCCATATTGGACAAGCTAGCCATGGCTATGGTCCATGCCTCTTGAAAGCTTCGACATTACTTCCAAGCTCACCATATCGTCATTCGATCCCATTTCCCGCTATGAAAAATCTTACAAAGACCGAAGACCTGGGCAAGCTAGTATAGTGGTTGGTATTACTTGGCAAATTTAACATTGACTATGAACCCTGCCAACAGATGAAAGCCCAGGCATTAGTAGATTTTGTGCAAGAAATGGCTCCGGAAGACATTACCTTGACCAAAGCACTAGAATGGAAGCTCTATATTAACGGAGGATACTCAGCTCAAGGCTCCATCGCTGGAATAATCCTTAGGGGACCACATAAGGTTTACATCCGATATGCAGTCCGAATCGAGTACAACACAACCAATAATGCTGCCGAGTATGAAGCACTCATCACAAGCCCGAAGTTAGCCACCGAAGTCAGGGTTAAACACCTTATCATACACATGGACTCTCAGCTGGTGGTCGACCAAGTTAGCGAAACGTTCCAAGTCAAAGACACCTGCATTGCCAAGTACGTGGATAAAGCCAAGCAGCTCTTACAATACATTGAATGAGATAGGGACCGATGGGAAATCATCCAGATACCCAGGGAAAAAAACACTGAGACTAACTTATTGGCCAAGTCAGCAGCTAAAGATAGTTAAACATTCTGGGATATGAATTTCACCGAGTCATTAACCAATCCTAGCATTGAAGACTTTGAAGTTTTGGAGACACAGGTAGTCTCAGAATGGATGTGACCGATAATCCAATACCTGGAACACGGAATCCTCCCTGAAGACAAGCTACAGGCTCAAAAGCTAAAAACCAAGGCAGCCCACTATTCCATCCATCAAGGGGAGCTTTATCAAAAATCCCATTCACACCCATGGTCCAAGTGCGTCTTACCAGAGGAAGGAAATTACATACTTTGAGAGATCCATGAAGGAATTTACGGAGTGCATGAATCCTATTATGCACTAACTCGAAAAGCACTACTCCAAGGATATTATTGGCCTACCATGTCTAACGATGCCCAACAGCTAACACAGGCATGTCACCAGTGCCAGCACTATGCTTGACTCAACCATAAGCCTTCCCGCCCCTTGCATCCCATCGGTAGCCCTTGGCCAGTCGCCATGTGGGGGATGGACATCCTAAGTCATTTCCCACCTTCCACTTCGTAGAAAAAGTTCTTAATTATGAATATTGACCATTTCACTAAGTGGGTAGAAGTAGAGGCAGTCTCAACCATTATAGAAGCTCAGATACAACACTTCTTTTGGAAGGAGATCATTTGCAGGTTCGGTATCCCCTACACTTTAATTACAGACAATGGCAAACAGTTCGATAATAAAAAGTTCAGAGACTTTTGCTCAGACTTTGGAATAAAGCTTTGCTTCACCTTGGTAGCCCACTTGCAAACAAACGGACAAATGAAAGTCACTAACAAAATTCTCATGCAAGGATTAAAGAAAAGACTCGACTAGAAAAATGGAAATTGGGTCAAAGAGCTCAATAACATAATCTGGGCCTATAGAACCATGCCCAGATCATCCACTAAAGAGACACTATTCGGGCTAACCTATGGCATAGACACAGTAATACCAGTGGAAATTGGTTCACCAAGTTATCGAGTAAGCCAGAATCTCGATCACACCATCAACAAAATTGATGCTTGGATATGTCTAGACCTACTAAAGGAACGGAGAGAACAAGCAGTAGCCACAACTGAAGCACATCGATAAAAGGTGACATGGTATCATCACCAGCAGCATCATCCAAGACAGTTCAAGTTGGGAGACTCGGTACTCAGAAGAGCAGATAGTGGCAAAGGCAACTCAGGAATCGGCAAGTTAGGTCCAAACTAGGAAGGTCCGTACCAAATCTCGGCAAGCACAACCAAGGGAGCGTACAAGCTAAGAGAAAGAGGAGGCAAAGAACTACCACGATTTTGGAACTCAGATTCTCTCAGAAAATATTATCAATAAGTTGTATTCAACACATGATTCAATAAAGTATCTTTTCATTAATAAAAATGCCTTTATAAGAGATCAGTTGCAAAAAAAAAAAATCTATTCTATTACATGCACATTCGGGCCCCCAAGCCCGGAAACAAAGGGGGAAACCTCATCATCAGCATCAGGATGCGCCACAGACTCAGTAGCAATAACAGCCTCCATTATTTCCCTCGTAGGAGCAGCATCGGCCTCTTGACAGGCATCCTCTTCAGCAACAAGCTTGGCAAGATCTGCTGGTGTTATTTGATCTAACACTCCGAGGTCCAATTTCGAGTCCTGAGCGAGTAAGACCCTCTTACACTCAACCTTGTAGACCTTAAGAAATCCTCCTACTATGCCTTGGTATGACTTTTTATCACTCGCTCGGGATTTCTCGAGCTCAGTCAGCTTTCTCTCAAGCTCAGCAATTTGAAGGTCCTGCTCTTCGATCCTCCTCGTCAGTCAGCCTTGGTTATGCTCTAACTCGGAAAATTTCTTCTGACTCGCCTCAGTCTCGGACTTCGTCTCAACATATTTTTGTCTGGCAGAGCTCTAATACTGCCCTCGCGTCATCCAACTTCTTTTCAAAATCGATACATTGATTTATATAATAAATTAATAAAAAACAATATTAAGTGTTTTAATAAAAAAAATTGGTCATTTATATTTATTTTTATAATTAGAATTTATAAATTCAGATATTTTAAAAGATAAAAAGTTTCATTAAAAAAAGAGAGAAAAAGTAAGTACATATCTACCATGGGAAGTCATTCCCAAAAAAAACATAATTAATGTAAAGAAAAAAAAAATCCATGATCATGCAGAAAATAGCATGGGAATCCAGGAATAAATAGCAAGTAATTAATTTCATACAAATATTTAGTTCTAATTAAATTAAGAATAATTTTACATGTGGAAATAAATAGAAATGAGAGTGGTGACACAAAACTCTGGTAAAAACCTTGGGAAACCACTGGCCTTTCCTAGAGGCCGCCCACAGGCTACTCCAAAACCACGTTTTCTTAGCCTCATACACCACAAAACTGGGGTTCTTTTTTTTTAACTTGTACGGACTCCTCAAAACCGGGAGTTTTTCTTTTTCTTTTTTTTTTACGTGTACTGGAGTCTGGAGTCAATTTTATTTATTTATTTTTCTTTGGTAAGGAGACGTGGCGATACAGTCGACGCTTTTGAGTGAAAACTCGTGCAATCCACGTGCCTCGTCGCTATTTATGTGTCTTTGGAAATAAAAAAATAAATAAAACTCCCAACTTTCATCTTCTGTCTGGTACTTGTTTTGTTATTTTGCCCTTATTTTTGTGCTAAATTTTTGTTGCTGCCATTTTTACTGTTTTATGCCCTACCATTTTGAAGTTCATTCTCCATTTTATGACCTATATATATTCTTTTCTTGTGCAATTAAGGGCTTACTTAATTAATTTATCAAACTAATTATGTAGTTGTAGATGTAGATGAAGTCTGCCTCAAAATTTTCCTCATTGGCATGATTTCAAAATTTTAATTTGTATATTTCTAAGTTGGTAATATTAATTATTTTTAATTTTAAACAAATGAATTTTAAAAATAATAAATATGTATTATTAAATTTATCAATTAATGAATTAAAAAACTGTTTGATATTATACAATATTTTTTCAAATATAGTTATGATATAATCCCAAACATACATATACATTGAGACTTTGGGGTGTTTGATTGATTGAGAAAGGTGATAAAAGTTTTTATTCTATCAGTTATAATTTAGGTGTTTGATGAAATTTTAAAATTCAGATTTGACAGCTATTTTTATTTAAAATAGTTGTAGATTTGATAGGCTTTATTTGAATTTTTTTAATTAGCTAATAACTAATTCACATTGATTTTTTATTTAAGCTATTTTAATGTATATAATTAATTTTTTATAGTTCATAATTAAATGAATATTATTTCAAACTATAATTAATAATTAAATAATTATAATATGTATACCTATATTTTTTAAAAAAAATTATACAATAGTATTTATATTTTAAAATTCAATTTTAAATAATTTTTAATACCTAATATCCAAATTTAGGTCCAGAATGCAAACCAAATGCTCCAAAGGTCATGAAGAAATGTAAATAGCTTCTCAATGAGAATGACTTATCTTAGAAGGACGAGGATAAAAGTCTAAATTTAACTAGGTTTGAATTATATATCTCTATATATACCTCTTATCTCTTCAGAATTCATTCATTTTATTCATTCTCAATATTTTTAATATTCTCTATATTCTATTTATTCTCTCATATACCATACTAACTTAAGTATCGGAGTTTTTATAGGAGAAATTCTATGAGCTTACCTTTGATCTACTTGTGCTTGCATATTTTAAAAAAGAATTTGTGAACGAGTTATCAATTTCTATTGTCAATTTCTATTAATAATTTTAATAGTATATAAATCAAAGACAATAAATTATTATTTATTACCATATACTGTTTTTAAATAATTTAAAAAACTAAAAATATTATAAGAAATATATAAAATTATATCTAAAAATAAATTTTACTCTCAATGATCATTTAATATATTAATAACAAATATTTTATTAAATAATTCAGCTAACAGTATCATGTATTTATTATCTGCAACCGCTATCAGTTATAAATTATTATAAACAAATTAAACCAGATAGGCCCTTTATTTATTTATTTATTTTTGAAGAAACATGAATATAATAGTGACGGGGATCCAAAAACAAATAAAAGGAGATGGTATATCAGACCACTCCATGAAACCAGACTGAGAACCTGAAGCGCTAACCAATAAGTGAGCAACAGAGTTCGCTGATCTCCTAACAAGATGCATCACACAATTAGGCATATCATCTAAGAAAGAAATAGGCCCTTTATTGTTAGTTCTCATCGATGTATTAATGTTTTATCAGTTAAATTGATTTGTCTGAAAATTTGAACATATTTCTTATATTTTTATAACTAATGATTATGATTTCTATTTTAAGAAAATCATAAATGCTAAATCACAAAATAAAATTTTGTTCAAAATGAATTACAATAATAAAAATAGATAATAATAACAAATAAAAATTATTTTAAATAAATTCCTTAAACATGAAACTTATAAAAAGAAAAACACAAATAATAACACACTAAACAAACAAAGTTTTAGATGATAGACCATTGGAGTTCTAAAAAAAAGAAGAAAAAAAAAAGTGATCAGAAGCATTTGGGTTGGTTTGTAATAAAGAAGTGCATGTAGGGTAAGTACTATCCAAACTAAAGCCAAGAGAATCAGAGTTTTTACCTAACCAAAGACTAAAAAAAAAGTTGGAACAAAATCCAAACCCCCGGTTTCACCTCTCTTTGCAAACCGCTGCACCCTCTTCTTCACTACCTCTTCTTCCTTATAAATACCTCTCCTTTTGCTTCTCTTTGTCTCCGTACGCAAACTCCTCCTTCCGATCCATCTCAATCTCAACCCCCCAGAAACCATGAGGATGAGCTGCAATGGCTGCAGAGTTTTGCGCAAAGGCTGCAGTGATGACTGTACTATTAGACCTTGCCTCCAGTGGATCAAATCCCCTGATGCTCAAGCCAATGCCACCCTCTTCTTGGCCAAGTTTTATGGCCGTGCTGGCCTTATCAACCTCATCGAAGCTGGCCCCCAACACCTTCGTCCTGGTATATATATTTTATATGATGCGCTAGCTAGTCTTGATTTTTATTTTGTTAATTGGGTTCTGAATTTTTATCTGATCAGAACCTTTATCAGTCTCTGGATATGACGCTCTCTTTTATATTATATTTTCTGCTTTCTGTTGTCCTCTTTGTTGTTTCTTAGTAGTTTTTATACTTCTTTTCTCAAAAACTTGTTTAGTTCTTGATTTTTCATTTGCATGCAGCTGTTTTCAGGTCACTGTTATATGAAGCTTGTGGAAGGATAGTGAATCCTGTGCATGGGTCAGTAGGATTGCTTTGGTCCGGGAATTGGGATCATTGCCAATCAGCAGTTGATTCAGTGCTTAGAGGAACGCCAATCCTGCAAATGCCTTCAACTGGTTCTGATGCACCACTACCACCACAATTGATCGATCCTCTCAAAACCTACGATATTCGTCACGTATCCAGGGAAGCTGAACTCAACAAGGTCAAGAACCGGACCCGTTTCAAGAAGCCTGTTAACAAACCACCCAGTTCCCCTACTGATCAACTGATGGGGACGGCTAACATTGGCAATTTGAGCTTCGAACCCCTCCGTGAGCAGTGGTTGAATCAGATGGTCAGTGGGGATAGCAGCAAAGATGATGAGAGTATGTATTCTGTTGAAACAATGGAGGATGTGAACCAGAATGAACCGAACCAGGGTTTGAAATTCAATAGTGATGATCATGAGGTTGGGTTGGACCTGACTCTTGGTTTGCTTCCAGTGCAGTAAGTGCAAAATGGGTTTTGGTGCAAAAGGCAGATGGAAATGATATTACATCTTCTTCTTCCCTTATTGCCAAATATATCTCTGAAGCTAATTTTGTTTAAATCCTTTTTAGGTTAAAGAGGAAAGAAAAAAAATGAAGAACTTTCCCTTTTCTAGTGCTTATTCTTAAGTTGTAAGGGTCAAGTTTTGGTGTATACAAATTATACAGCAAAAGAAGACATACATACATGTTAACTTTTTTTTTTCGGTTATGTGATTAATCAGATGGAAGAAATCAAGAAAACTTATAACATTCCTCATCTATATATATATATATATATATATATATATATATATATCATGTTCTTGATGTATATCTTGAATTCTTGAACTAATAGTAGAAATTAATTAAGATTAAAGACAATGTGTGTGTTCCTCGTCTTTCTATTGTTGACTAAAACTCTATTGTTTCTATTAATGTCCTTTGAAAATAATACTGCGAGAACTTGATGGTGGAAAAATCTGATCGTAATGAATATATAGGGATAATGACTTCCATAGTCCTAAAAGTATGGTATATTTTACAATTTAGTCCTATAAGAAAATTTTTTCACATTCGAGAGACGAAATTGATTACATGGTTACTGATATGGCATATACATTTTCTTCACATTTCACATACATTTTCTTCACATTTTAGCTTCCACGTCACTACATTTTTTTTTTACCACAACATCAAGGTTTTTTTTTCTTCTTCTTCTTCTGATTTTTCAAAACTATAAACGCAAGAGATGAACCACTCATAAACAGTAAAGCACTAGTTAGGTTTCAACAATCTGAATATTTTTTTTATAGAAATACATGACATATCATATATGGTGGTGTATGGCAGGTGGCTTTTATTGCAAATTTTGCACTAAAAATGTTGGTATCAGAAAATGACAAAGCTTCTTATATATTCTTGGCAAAAATTGCAGGTCTTGTCCATGCTTGCAATTCGATTTAGCTCCTATATATATAAACCAAAGCTTCTTACATATTCTTAGTAAAAATAACTTCATTATTTATATGCATATTGTCACATGGCGTAGTCACAAATCGTTTCTCTTGTTATTTGATATTCATTGTTTATTTTTGTAATCAATGTTTCAAGTAATACATCATCAATATCAAGTTGATATAACAACTAAACGTTAAGAGAATTCAACCACCATCCATAAAATCACATTGTGTGAAAAGCCAATAAGTCACAGACCGAAATTACTTTTTGATCAAATTGAAACATAATCAGTGCTGACATTTAAAAAAAAAAAACCTAAAATTTAAAAATTAATTGAATGTGACAATGAAAATTTTTGAATATGAATGATGAAATAGAGATTGAGAGAAAATAAGAAAAGAGTAATTGAAAGGTTAAAGAAAATAGTTTCAAGAACCATCGAACTATTTCCATATGATTTAATATACGAGACCTAATTGTGATATATTTAAAAATTATTAATACTTAATTGTGAAAGAATTTTTTTTTAAGACTAAATTGTAAATTACGCACGAATCATATATATATGCATGTTAGAAGGAGTAGCATTGCTATAGAAAGCAACTATATTTATTTGAGGAAAAGAGGGCATTACACAAAATATCATAAAAGAACTGAAAGAAGCAAAAGATCAAAGAGTGAGCATAGCTCAAAATAAATTAAAGGGGAATAACACATAATTAATAGCCAACTAATCAGCACAAAAGAAGCAAAATTGAAATCCTTTTTTCACTAGCTTTTATCCCCTTGTTGCGGATCATGGTAATGATGAAGATGGAGTTGGGTAATTTGATTGGTAGTCAAAAGAGCCAAACAAACGCGCACAAGCACATGCATCTTCTTGTTGGTTGTTTCTTGTAAGCATAGCCTAGCCTGCTTTCTCTTGGGATGTAGCAGTGAGGCTATTCCACGTACAAGTATCAATCTGTAAGTTTTTAGACAAATGGTGTTCATGCATGGCGTCTTGGTTTCTGTGTGTTTCCAAGTTTCATTGCATGTATTGGCTCTTTTTCTTCTTGTGGATTTCACACTTCTTCTTCTTCTTCTTCTTTCGTCTTCAAAATTTTTTCTTTTCTACTTTGTTTTTGCATGCTTTTGCTTTTGCACGTGAGACTCCAAGTTCTACAAAATCTCCTTTTTCATTTTATTTTGAGTTAAAAGTAATTTTTTAGCTGATAAATTTGTCTTTGAAAGGTTAATTAATTCTTTATACCATTTTTTTTTTATAGAAATGGTTAAATAAGCTATCGCCCTCAGATTTTTTTAAATATTGAATTTTATGGATAATTAGAATGAATCCGGTTCAAATTTCAGATTAATCTAAATTTTTATAACTACTAAATATTAGGGATATCAAATGAAAAATAACTGAGAGATTTTTATTTAGAATTTGTATAATAATTGTTACATTGTATCATGAAATTGGCCAATTTAGATTTAAAATCTAAATAACTAAAAATTTCAAACTAGCAAATTTAATCATTCACATTATCGTTAGGGTTACCTCTAGATAAAGATCAAAGAGTGCACTTTACACAGTTCTCTGCTCTTCTTCCATAGTTCCTATGTTTTGTGGTCTTTTTGGTTGGTCTTCTTAGGTGGTTTTTGACCATTTTTTGGCCAAAAATCATCCAAATCTATTTGTTTTTTTTATTTTACATTTTAATACTTTAATAACTAGATCTGAGTGTAATATCACATCTATTAGTTTCATCTTTCTTGATCTTTATATGGATACAGTCCTTTTTGTGTTTTTGTTTTTGTTTTTGTGCAACCTGAGTAAGGGATCTATAGTGACTTTGTGGAGCTGGTTCATGTTCTTCATAGCTTGTAGATTGAGGGGACTTACAAGACCCTCAATAGTACCAACAAAATCTTCTTAAAAAAAAAATTAGTCTCTTCTTGTGGTTCAAACAATTAAGTTTCACCCATGGAAAAGCAAACACTTACAAGGTTGGAGGTGGTTTACTCATCATCTTGATTCCACCATGACAATTGCAATGAGGTGCTGCAAACTCTCTCCTCTTCAACACGTTAGGGTTTCTCCTAAGTTGGATAGTCATTGTATTGGGCTTATCTTTCGGTCAATTTTAATGGGTTTGATTGTTGGTTTCTTCTAGATGAAATTTCATTAGTTGGCTTAGTCAACGCCAATAATTTCATTTGTGACCACTCATTTTTCTTTTTTTCACTTTTGTTTACTTTGAACCCTAACAGAGAATATGAAAACTTATTAAATAAAACAACTTCAACCTATTAGGCACTATAGACTTTTTCTCTCGATAAAGTGCTACAGTGCTACAGCCTTTGATAATTTGTATTTTTCCAAGGGATGACTATTGGTTTTAACTAGTAATAATCTCCTTACTTTCTTTATTTATTGTTTTTGGTTTCTATTAAATAATATGATGTTTATATATAAGTATGTTTTGATAATTTTTCTGATGATAGCTTTTTGATGTAGATGGTTTGGCAAATATGTCGTCCTCTACTTTTTGGTGCACTAAGGTGCTAATGCCTTTTTTCCGCTAGGTTTCAACCCTTCACGGATCAACGGAGATCTCATTTCCTTCATGGGAGAATGATTTCTTAAAGCAACTCACATTATCTGCCTCCTTCTCTAAGCATTTTTTGCATCTAACTTGCTCTCCAACTATAACGGTATCTTCAAAATCGTTGTTGGTTTGGTTAGTCCTCAAACACTCATTTATGAGGAACTGTCTCCACTGCAGTAATGATTATTGCTGGTGGTGTCACTGTTGTTGCTGCCATCCTCTATCACCCTTAGTAAAACTAGGGTTCCTTATGTGAAGAAGAAAGTTATATTTGGAAAAGGGCTTGTAATGATGTGGGTCTTTCTTAGTATTTGGGCTCAAATTGTAAAACCCTTCTAAGTTTTAATGAAGTTATATTGTTTGTTTGTAAAAAAAAAAAAAAGAATATGAAAGAAAATGGGCTTATATATATATATATATATATATATATATATATATATATATATTTATTTATTTATTTATTTATTAATAGAAGGTTATGTAATCTAAACTTTGATGAACTTCATAATAAAGGACAATATTTCCCTTTTTAAATCAATGACGACGAAATTTAAATCTACATAAAGGATATCCTTGAAAAAAAATTACCATATAACTACTCACTCACCATCTCAAATAAGCTTATTGATTTGAAAAGAAATACACCTGTGTCCCCTCACTTTGCTTAAAAGTGACGGAGTAGATGTTTGTAATTTTTAGTAAATTTTTAGCTCAAAAGTATACTACTTTAATAAATTTCTATATTTGTAACAGTATTAACATTTTAAAATATTAGTTAGTTCTTGACAATATCATATTGGATTCACATATATTGATTTGGAGTTAAAAAAAAATATATTAGAAAAATGAACTTTGCATTTCCAACTTTCTTGCATCTTAAAATGGCCATAAACCACATGTTAGTGGTGAAAAACTCTTGCTAACTTTTATTATTTTTTTGATATTTTAAATCTTGAATAACAAAACGAAGCCGATATTTATGATTAGGGAAGCAAAATGAGTTTAGAAGTAATTTTAGAATTGTTTTTTTAATAATTTTTATTGATAAATAATTGGCTAAATTCAATGCCAATCTTTTTTTTGAAATAAAATTCAATGCTAATTTATACTATATATAAAAATATGAATAGAGTGAAAAAAAATTTGGATAAAAAATGATATACATCTTTTACTTAATAACAAAAATAATCCTATAATAAATTTGAATGATTTAATTTCAGTCAATAGATTTGAATTTTTATCAAATCTTTTTTTTTTTGAATGAATTATATTAACTAAAATTTGCATTTAAATTTTATTCTCTACAATTTTAAATTTTTAGAACTCTAAAATTTCAACAAAATAACTAAAATAAATTATATATTCATATTATTAGGATGAAAAATATATTTATAGAGGTAATTAAAAAATAAATTCATAATTTATTTTTATTGAAATTGTATTTTTACAAATTAAAAAAATTAATTTATTTTATTTTGTGCATAAACATTTATGTTTTCACAAGAATTAAATTACAAATCACAATTACTTTTATAGAATTTTATTTATTTGTTTATTGGGATTACAACCCAATTTTTTTTGTTTACCATATGTTCAAGAAAAAACATTAGTTTGATTATTAAAAAACTAAAATTACTCAAATAATTTGTTTTTTTTGATAAAAATATTTATATTATGCAAGTTCAAATAATTTATACTATATATAAAAGTAAGAATAGAGAAAAAATATTTTTGCATATAAAAGGACATGTATCTTTTATATTTTAATAGAATAATCTTAATTTAAATTGATAAACATGAATTTAGTTTGTATTTTAAAATTTAAACATTTAACATATATATTTGAAAGTTAGATGTATACATTTGAACAAAAAAAAAATCATTTTTTACTATATTTATCATTTAAATTTAATTTAAATACTTGAATAATTAAATAATTATAATGTCAACATATGAATATTTCATAAAAAATTTTTTATTTATAATATACTACAAGTTATATATAACTAATTTATATTTTTATTATTATTAGATATACACAATCTATAATACATATGAAAATAATTTAAGGATATCAATATTTTAAGGGAAAATGGTAATTTCTATCCTCAACTATAAACTAATTATTAAGTTAATCCTAATTTCAAAGTCATTGCAATTTACTCCTGCAACTTTTCGAGTCGTGTCAAATTTATCCAGACGATAATAGACATGTGCCAAATATGACATAGCCATCTTACATGGTATAAGAGCATCTAACATAGCAAAAAAAAAAATTAAAAACTTAAAACTCACTTGATCAATTATATCCTCAACTATAGACCAATTATTAAGCTAATCCTAATTTCAAAATCATTTCAATTTGCTACTTCAACTTTTCAAGTTGTACCAAATCATTATTGTGTTGTAATTTTAATTATTTTTGTACCAAATCATTATTGTGCTGTAATTTTAATTGTTTTTGACATTCATCATTGTGTTGTAATTTCTTTTTATAGTTTGTGCATTTTTTTCATAATTCTTTGTGAAGCTCTTATTTTTTTATTGTGATTTTTTATAGAATTATATGTGACTATTTTATATGTCACGATGAGTGGGTGAACGAAAGGAGTATGTTATTGTTGAATCAGTTAAGAAGGGTCAATGTAATTTGAAGGGATCATTGAATGATGGAGATAACATTGAAAGTGGAGATGAACATACAAGCATTGATAGGAATGACATTAAGCAGAAAATGTATTATTAAAGGGAAAACTCATGAAAAGAACGCAAGCAATGAAGACAGTGACTGCAAGCAGGGACTTGTATCGAATGGAATTTTTATATGTTGTATTGTTTCGTATTTTTTAAAATTTTCATTAACTTGCAAAAGATGTTTACTCAAATTTGTGATTGTAAAGGGTTGTTTGTGATTATAATGAGATATTAAAGATGGATGGATCCCTACTTTCACATGTCGGACCACACTTTAGGTTAAAGTATTTATATTCTTCAAAGTAATGGCAGAAAGGGAGAAGAAAAGTTGAAAGTGATGTTTATTAGCACTTTGAACCAATGTAAAATGTGCTTTTTTCAAAAAAAAAAAAAAACAAATAGGTTTGCCTAATTTTAATCCGAAGCGACATCGTTTTAAAAAAGCAAGGTGACACCGTTTTGGCAGTATAAAATGGTGAGTTTTAAGTTTTTATTTTTATTTTTTTGTCATATCAAACATTCTTATACCATGTAAGATGGCCACGTAAAATCTAATACACCTTTTTGTCATCTGGATAGATTTGACACAACTCGAAAAGTTGGACAAGTAAATTAAAATGACTTTAAAATTAGGATTAGCTTGATAATTGGTCTATAGTTGAGGATAGAATTGATCAGGTGAGTTTTGAGTTTTTAATTTTTTTTGCCATGTTAGACGTTATTATGCCATGTAAGATGGCCACGCCAAATCTGACACACATTTATTGTCATTTTGATAGATATGACATAACTCGAAAAGTTGGAGGAGTAAATTGAAATGACTTTGAAATTAGGATTAACTTGATATTTTTTCCAAATTTTAAAAAGAATTTATATTTATACTACTTATACAAGATAAATTGTTTTTGGAAAAAGAATATCCATTTGTAATACCCTATATTTTAATTTAAATAAAGTAATTTTCAAATTTGTAGTATTAATAAATAGTTTTAAATTATATTATATAATTGTTAATTATCTAGCTATTTTATTATGTTAGGCTATGTTATTATTATTTCAATGAATTATATTTTCTATAGTATTAAATCTTATATAACTATTTTATAAGTATGATTATTCTATATTACCCTTGTTATTTTCAAGCCTATTATATATAATATATACATATATATGAATATATACACACATAAACACCAAAACACCCACACTTACACCTTTCCTTCCCTCTCTCCCCGACGACCGCTGGACGTTCACCCTCACTGCACCTCCCGGCCAACCACCCTTCTCCAGCGTCCCTTCTCCTTTTGCCTGCCTTCCCTTTCCTCTTTTCTTTCATTTCCGGTGACTCTCCTCCTCTGTCCAAGCTTTCCCGCCATTGTCAGAGCTAGATCGACGCTGTCATTGCTCCCTCAGCCTGCCTTGCCTCCTCACCGCTGCAACCATTTTCAGCGACGGAAATTGAGGTAGGCAGCTAGTTGCTCTGGATTGTTTGTAGGTCATTTTTAGGTTGTTCATAGATTGTTTAGGTTGATTTAAGTGTTAAACTTTAATTATTTCAAGTTAATTGGTTAATTTTGCTAGTTAGTTATTTAAATCTAATTTTGGTATATTGTTTTGATTTTTTTTGATTTTACATAATTTTATTTTATTTGATTTTATTTGAGTTTAATTAGTAATTGGAGTAATTATTGTTAATTATTGTTAGTATATTGATTTTATTTAAGATTATAGAAAACTATTGTGTTAATTGTGAATTTTGTGAATTTTAAAAATTATGAAATTGTGATAATTGGTATTATCATTAAATGTTATTAATTCTAGAACTTGATTTATAGTTTTTGTGATTTTTATACTATTTTTATAATTATTTTAAGTTTATGTCAAATGTGGATAATTAGGTTAAATTTATATTTTGGAAGAAATTATTAGTTAATTTTATGTTTTTATTGATATTAAGAAATTTGATGTTGAGAAAATAATTTTTAGGCATTTGTATAATTTTTTGGGAATTTTTGAGTAATAATAGTATATTATGTAAATTTTTGTATTATAGGGGTAAAAATGTAATTTTGTGCTAATTATAGCTAAATAATAGATTGTGGTTGGTTTTAATAATATTTAAGGAATTAAAAGGATTTTTACAAATTATTTACTATTTTTGACTAGTTAACACTAATTTTCGAAAATTATTTTCAAATAATATATTAGGTATTATTTTTGAGTATCATGTGAGATTTGGATATTTTGGTATTAAATTATTAGTTTGATAGTAAATATATTTATTGTAGAGATTTATTAATATGAGTAATTAATTTTAGGTTATATTTATATTTTGATAATGAAATGTAAGTTTGGTTATTTAATTGTTGAATAATTGATATTTTATATTAGTATATATTTTGGTATATATGTTTGTGAAATTTTGTTTTTAAACTTTAATGAGAAATGATTTTCTAAGTTATGGATATTTATATATAATATATATATTTTTGGGAATTAAATGATTTAATTATTAAATCAAGTTTATTATAAAGAAAATTTAAGTATATAATTTGATTTAATTTCTATAAAATTAAGTTGCCTATTTTCACATTCTTTTAAAGTAAATTTTGTGATGGTTGAGTTTGTGATCTCAGTCGGGGCTAAGTGTAGTTATGGAAGCCCGACTCGAGTATGAATATCTGCTAATACTAGAAGTGCATTTTTTTATGCAGGAATGACTCTACCTATAGTAGAGAGATGTCCACTTTACATAGGAGACTCTGCCGAAATTTCGATCGATTTTCTCTTAAAACGTGACATCTTCCGTAAATTCCTACCGTTAATTAGAGTTTTTCTCTATCTATCGAGTCTTATCCGGTCTTCCTCAAATCAGTCTAGAATTTCACTATTTCTGTAGATTTTCAATTTTAATTCCATAGATGTGTTTTTAAAATAGGTTTGTTATTTTTTTTCCTAAAGAGTACTGGAGCGAGAGCTTTTAGATCGAGGCCGACACGCGGTCGTCAACCTTCTCGCTCGTCCTGTAAGTGGATAAATTGATCCATGCGTGTGTTTTATTTAAAGATGCGTGCACTCATATTTTTAGTATTTATTATATGATTTATTAATTTAAATGTTGATATTTAAGATTTAAGTGTATTTTATTTATTTAAAATTAGTTTTGAGAAATTTTGATAGAACGGACTACCTGGTGGGTTTCACTAGGACCGTGTGCATATGGTAGAGATTGAGAAATGGATCTGATGTATATATGACTTATGGATATAAACTGGGACGGGTGCTTCGGTGGAAGCCATTGCTCTCGGGGACCGACAGTGATTAAAAAGTTAATAATGGACTGGGATGGGGGCCTCGGTAGATGCCTTAGCTCTCGGGGACTGCCAGTGCCATGTATTTGGATTAAGTAGATCACTGCAGCTTGGTGCCTCGGTTGATGTCATGACCCAACTAGAAGTCATGACCGGCGCTAGGGAACGAGAATTCTTTTGAATCCGGAACCTGTAGCAAGCCTTAGAAAATAAAATCATACAATAAATACATAAAAAGTACGACAGAATTAAAATTTTTTGAATCAATATACAAAATAAATACCCCAAAACCTTTCATAAATAAATATATTCATACGCTGCTCAAATACAACTCTCTATGTATTTAATATCAAAATAAAATAATAAAAAAATACTCTTATGATACAATAACGCTATTACTGCAGTCTCTAGAATACAATTCAGAGTTCAAAATATACATTTACATAAAATAGCCGGGACGGAAGAACGTTGGCGAAGAATTCTACTACTAAGGTCTGACGATATAGGATCTCCTGAAAAAAAATAATTGAGGGAGGGTCAGACCTCACTGAGTGAATTATTATACTATATATATATATGCAATCTAAACCATAACAATAAAACATTCTTATATATGCAGGTATATACACACATTTCAGACAAATGCCAAAACTCTACTTTTATAATTATAATAGATGCAGAAAATATTTATTTTAATACATGAAGGATCAAATAGAACCCTATTAATCGCAACCTCAAACAATCATATCATCACTCTAGCCATATAGGCTCACTTAAATCCAAATAGGTCACTTATTCCATTCTGGACAGTAGACTGGCCCCAAGACACTAAGTCAACCGAGCTCCAGCAGTCTGACTGTCAGTGTGATTGGCCCCGAGACACTTGGTCAACTGAGCTCCAGCAATCACACTATCAATCACATCATATCTCAATCATATCAATCACATTGAAATCTCCACAATTAATTCCTCACTCAAACCTAAATCTATCGCACTGGTACATACACGGTCCTAGTGCTGTCCACTAGGAAGTACGTTCTATTGATATCCTTCATTTAAAATAAATCATTCATTCGAAAAATAATTAATATAGAATGACATTCATAATAGTAAAATAAACCATATATATACCAGAAATATACCTAAAATATTCCCAATATATTTCGGATATATATATATGTCAAATAAAACATGAAATATACTAAAGATAAATCATTAATATAGTTAAAAACAATTTAAGTGCATTTTAATAATATAACATGCATTTGCTTAAAAATGTACCTAAATATACTAAAGATATATCCTAAGTACACAAATCATTTAATAAAACAATTATGTATAGATATTCATTTAAATATGTATATGTACTAAAACATGCATTCAGGTTTAACATATATTCACAAATATACCAAAAATAACCTAATTTTCTAGCATGCATATATCACAAACAAACCCTAAGTATACCACTAATATTGTAGGTTTAAATCATTAATAAAACATGCATTTATTTGGAAATATATCACAAATATACCAAAAATAAACTTAAAAACAATTTGAGTGTAAGTTAATAATATGACATGCAATTATTTAGGAATAAACCTAAAATATACTGAAAATGTACCTAAAGTATACTAATCATTCAATTAAATAATTATGACTAAATATACATTTAAAACATGTATATATACTAAAATGTATTAAACATAAACCTAATTGTTTAACATGCATATATCAAAATAACATGCATAATTATTTAATATGCACATATATAAAATATAAAGCTTAGATATACCAAAAATATTATAATCTAAATCACTTTTTTAAAAACATATAATGAAAATGAAAAACCCTAAATGATGCATCCTATGTGCAATGTATATATATACATTATAATAACTCACTAGTGTGCGCTCCTCGTGATAGACTCGGCAGGTCTAGTTCGTTAGGCCTCGGTCTCAGTGCAGTTAGGAAAAATAAAAATAAAAATAATCGTCAGAATTAACTTCTAACTCTATACTTCTAGGATTACTATAGACAGATTCAATTAAGAATTCAGAATTAGACTCGGACTGGTTGTCACGTTTTACGAGAAATCTACCAAAATTTCTGCAGAGTCTTCTCTGTAAAATGGACATCTCCCTACAAAAGTAGGGCCGATCCTGCACAGAAAACATACTTCGAATACAAAATTCTCCCAATTCTTCGGTCGGGATCCCAAACTACAGTTTCTCCCGATCGAGGTCCACAATTCACCACAAGATACAATAAAATATACATAAATTCAACAAATACCAAAAATGCCCTTTACATATCAAAATATGACAATTTAAACATTAAAAACATCAAAAATAATTACTTTACCCATAATTACTTAAAAACCCTAATAATAATATAATATAAGTAAAAATCGATATTTCTCAAAAAAAAAATACACCAATATTAATAAATATTCATTTTATAAATCCAAATTACTTAATTAATCCATTAACATACTAAAAGTTACTAAAAACCCATTTATTTTAAAAAAATAATATATTATATATAATTTGAAAATAATTTTTTCGAAAAATAGTATTAATTAGTTAAAAATAGTAAATAATTTATAAAAATAATTTTTATACTTCAAATAACTATTAAAACCAATTAAATTTAATATTTAGCCAAAATTACTACCAAATTACCAAAACACCCCTAATATACAAAAATACATATAAAATACTAATAATATTCAAAAATTCAATAAAAATTATGTAATTACTCAAAATTTATTTCCTCAACATATTATTCACTAAAATCAACAAATACACCTAATTAACCAATAATTTCTATAAAAATACATATTTAATCTATTAATTCCAAAATACACATAAATTGTATAAAATTTCATAAAATAATATAAATTCCTAAAAATTATTTTATCATCAAATAATATTTTAATATAAACTAAAACACACAATTAAACTTTAAATTCAACCAAAATACTCATTTAACTCAATTATCCAATATTTACATAAACTATAAATATTTCTTAAAAATTCTATAAAATTCCCAAAAATTAATTTCTCAACATAAAAATTAATAGCAATATATAATAACAATAATTTAACAAATTTAATTTAATTAATTTATTTACAAAAATTCATCAAATAATATTAAAATAATAAAAAATTCACCAAAATTAAAATAAATTCCAAAAATTATAACAAAAATATATTCATGAAGCTCAAGCTATAAGGATCATCATTTACAAGGGGAGTTTGCTTGAATCAATAAAAATCAACCTGAAAAAAAAAATAAAAATCCTAAAAAGCTCAAAAACAAAAATTCAAGAAAACTCACAAATGAGGAGGAATGGACTTGAACCAAGCTAAGATTCGACTTTCTCGGAGCTCTAGGAGTCGAACGACACTAGGATCATGAAAAATGGTGGCTGGATGAAGGTGGTGACTGGAAACAATGGAGTTTCGGTCACTTTCGATCTCCTTCAACGCAGACGTCGGCGAGTTGCTCCCCTGACTGGACGGCGACAAGGAAGATGGAGGAGATGGCGGTGATGAAGGGTGACAGTCCGACGAACTTGAATAGAAGGCGCAGTGAGGGTAGGGGAGTTGAGTTGCGGGGAAGAAAGGAGAGGGGGTCCTTTTTTTTTTTTGCATGTATATATATACTATATATTATAATTATATAATATATTTATGTGTATTAATCTCTACCACAAGTATATACATTATATATATATATATATATATATATATATATATATATATACACACACACACACACATATATATATAGACCCACATAAATAACAATGAAAATAATAACCTTAATAATGGTAGTGGAATACTCTCAAAAATATTAATAATACATAAATCACATCAAGTAATAGAATAATATTAATGCTTAAAGAAATAATATTAAAAATAATATTAAAATATTCATGTACTAAATTAGCATTATTAAAACAACAGTATTCGAAAATAATAAATATACACAATAGAATTTAAACGTTCAAAATAATTTATTTATGTAGAAAATTCAATTAAACATACAATAATGATAATAAGTCACAAAATAGTAAAATAATTAAATATAACTTTTAAATGTTATTAACACTACATAACTCATCATTTAATAAAATAATTTAAAAATCAAGGTTATTATAGTTGATGCCTTTACTTTCGGGGACCGACAGTTTATGTGGATTAAGTGGGCCCAATTGGCCATTTAGAAATTTGGGTTTAGAGTTCTACCGAGATTTTTCAAAAGCTATATACGTTATAAATTATTTTCACTATAACTATATGGTTTTCAAAAAGGTTTTCAAACCGTACAACTCTTTTTATTAACTTACTCAGTGAGGTCTGATTCCCCTCAATCTATTTTTTTTAGGAGCTTGGGAGTTCGACCTCAGACCGCCTCTATGCCGGATTTCTTCATCACCGGCTATATTATGTAAGTCATCATGAGCTGTATTGTAGTGGTAACTCTAGAATACTGCAGTAGTGTTTGTACTATGAGTTTGTATAACTTAAGTATACTTATGTACTGTATTTTAATGAACCATGCTTATGTATAATGCTTTGAGATTGATTTATGATATTTGATGATGGAAAGTATTTTATATTTCGCACGATTATGTTTATTTTTAGAAAAATCAGTTTGATAATGTGTGCTTTCTTGAGATAAAGTTTTAAATTTAAAGATTTTATTTTTCTTTTTTTAAGGCTTACTATGGGTTTTTGAGGTCTTATGCCTATCCATTCCCTAGTGCTGGTCACGTGCTTTCGAGTTCGGGTCATGACAATATTTTTGTATATTGATAAAATAATTTTAATTTATTTCTTATATACGGATTCTAACTAATAGTTATAGTTTTTATAATTAAGTAATTATATAAGTTATCAATCAATGAAGCTTATAACAAAGATAAATATGTTTTGTACAAAAAAATATACCATATATAAATTGATACTATGTCTGAAGTAATTTTTTTAATAAAAATATTAATATTTTACAAATTTAGATAAAAAGTATTTATATTATTTTAAACATTTATTACATATGAAAAATTAGATTAAAAAATAAACTCTTATTTTAAGCTAAATATATATTTTGTATTTTTATATAAATATTAAATAACTGTAGGCGGTGGGGTTTAGCACGCGCTTAAGTGTTTGGCGACCATGGCACTGTGTGGGCTCAAGACCCACTAGGAAATACAATATAGGTCTTGGGCCTATTCGGAGATGGAGTTGTCACCCGGATAAAAGTCGAGACACACTGTACAGCAACTGGATCCCACGGAGGTTTCCAGAAGCCGTCATCAGAGATCAGGTTCGGAAACTAGGTATGAGCGTTTAAATGCTCACCCAACCTTACGGTTGGCCTCCGTTTGTGTTTTGCATTTTATTACCATTTAATTATTTAATTATTTTCTCATTTACCACACGTAATGAAATTGCCTTCGGATAATTGCCAGATTTTATAATCAAGTCCGAGTTTGCACATTAGTCCAATTTCATGCCTTTAAGTCCCAACACTCAAAAAATGCAGTAAATAAAATAAATAATAATTTACAACCATACATTCAAAATTAAAAGGGGAAAGGATTAAGGATTACAACACTTTTTAACTAAATAAACTAATAATATATAGAAAATAAACCAAACATATACTGAAAATAAACTATTAAAATAACATAATAACGACAATATGCAAGAGGTAACTAGCAAAAGTGACTACTCGATGACAAAAATTATCAAGTAATTCCTACAAATAACACACGGTTAGCCCTTCTTTTCACAAAAAAAAATGGAATAACATGTAACGATATTTACAAAGAGGTTCTATAAAGAGGTTTTCACATCATAACTAAAGAAAGCATCAAATAATCAAGATAATCACCACCATGCAATCATACAGACATATTTAAGGTCAAAAGAGGACATACCTGAGTGGACATCACGACAAACGTTAATAAAAAAAAAGAAGCAGGAAGCAGGTTAACTCTGTCAATGAGGCAGTCGCTTCATCGAAGATGAGGTGATGCCTCATCAACAGGGCTCTTACAATTTCGAGACAAAAACTGGTAGCATGCACACAAAAGATAAGCTTCCTAAAAACCTATCAATGGGGCGATCGCCTCATTGACGAGGCAATCATCTCATTGCGAAGAGGCGTCGCTTGACCACCAGACCAGACTATCAAGACGTGCAAACTTCTACTCTAAGTAATCAAAACATACATATACATACTCTACACCCATCATATTGCGACTACATGCAAAGGTATTCAAAGACCTAATAATAGAGTGAGATATCAAGCTAAACCCATTGGAGATAAACCTAAAATATGCTAAAGACTCAGTTACACACAAGCAAGAACATATAAAATGATGAACATGTCAAATTTAAAGTGCAGATTTTATACCAAAATGAGAGACCCTCAGAGCTGCTTTGATTGAGATCCTCAATAGGATGTGGTATCTCTCCTTGATACAAGTTTCTTCTTTCTTCTCTTATGGGAAAGTGGACCTCCTTTCTTCAACCTTCCTCCCCTCCTTCAGGACGTTTTCTTTTTTCTCCTTTTCTCTCTCTCTTTTCAGGGCTTTGCTTTCTTTTTCTTTTTATCCCTTAGCTTTCCCATGCCCCTTAGCCTCTTAGCCCATCATGAGCTCTCCTAGCCTTTTTTCCTTCCCCAAAAGTCTTTTCCTCATGCAAGAAGAAAATCTGGAGAGTGGAGCCCTCGCCACTTAATTGTCATGATTGCAGCTGCAAGTGGGCTGCCATAGAGGCGGTGCCTCATTGATGAGGCGATCGCCTCTGTGATAAGGCGATCACCCCATTGGCGGCTGCCAAAGAGGCGATTGCCTCATTACACTGAGGCGATGTCTCCTGGGCCCGGGCCTGTGCTGGGCCAAGTGGGCTTGGGCCGAATTTGGATAGCTGGGCTTGGTTTGGGGTTTTTTGGGCTTCTGGGTTTTCAAATCCACTTTTCACTTAGAGATTCAGGTTTCATTCTCGTGTCCAAGTATCACATTCTCATCATTGGGCTTGATAATGGGCCTATCAAACCGAGCACCCCTAATTCGTCCCCTAACACGGGCCGATCAAACCGGGTGTCTACAGTTTACCCCTTGATTTTTTTGAAAAATCAAATGCATGCAATGACCATTTTTCAAAAAATCACATATACAACAACAAACAAACAATAAGATAATAAATATACTTGACTCTCGGGTCTCACCCGAGAGAGAAATTCTTAAATTCTGAAATATGACCGTGATCCTCAGGTTTTTCTGGCCCGATCAGCCACTCATTAATATTTGAGAAAAGTATTCGAAGACTGTTAACCTCAGGTTTTCCTGGCCCGATTATTGTTTTACTGGGGACATAGACTCATAGATTTTCCTGGCCTAACCATTAATCGCCTGAAACATGATTCTCAGGTTTTCCTGGCCCGATCCTCACAATACTATAACTTGATTCTTAGGTTTTCCTGGCTCGATCACCATTGGGGATGTGGTTTTTGGATTTTCCTGGTTCGATCCTCATTCTTCCAGGGACATAGACTTCCGGGTTTTCCTGACCCAGTTGTCCTTCGCTTCCGACTTCAGGGATACTACCCGAATAGTCATCTCGATCCTTTGAGCTTCGGGGATTCAAACCCGAACAACCCTTTCTTTGAGCTTCAGGGATTCAAACTCGAACAACCCTTTCCTTGAGCTTCAAGGATTCAAAATCGAATAGCTTTGTTGTTGAGCTTTGGGGATTCAAACCCGAACAACTCTTTCCCTGAGCTTCGGGGATTCAAACCCGAACAGCTCTGTCTTTGAGCTTCGGGGATTCAAACCTAAAAAAATCTATCTTTGAGCTTTGGGGATTCAAACCCGAACAGCCCTTTCATCGAGCTTCGGGGATTCAAACCCGAACAGCCCTGTCTTTGCGATATGGGTTTTCCTGGCCCTCTTTTTTGCAACCTTATCTCGAAGATTCATACTCAGAATTCCATCTCCTTAGTATGAAGAACTAATTTCCAATCATCATCATCTTTTTGCTTTTTTTGGGAAAACCCTACGCTCTTGCTGGCTATAAAAACCTCTTTTGTCCTTACTCTTCTTTTTCATCCTTTTGTCACTTCTCCTTTTTCTCTATCTTCTTCTCTTTACACTTATTGTATTCCTTGCACTTTCCCCCTTTTATAGTCAATGAAGGATGAGAGAACACCCCCTGTGCCTGAGTAGGATCACATCCCACCTCCTGTTAGCGCTTCTAAGAGCTTGGGATTGACCCGCGAAGACTCGATTCCTCTTCTGGCAGACCTGGGGTCCCACATTTGCTCATTTGCTTCCGGAGAGGTTAGTACTTTATAATTTCCTGTAAAATTATGTTGGGTCAGTGATTAATCAAATATAATTACCAAATTATGGCATTAATTCATTAAGATGATGAGAAATCCATATTTTGATTGCCAAAAATCGGGAACTGTACCCATCCCGCCATACAGAGGCAATTGCCTCATCATAGAGGTGAACGTCTCATTGATGAGCCGATCACCTCATCAATGAGATGATCAGCTTCCGCGAAGAGGCGATAACTTATCGCCCTTTCACAGAGCCGATCGCCTCTCCAATGAGGTGATAGCCTCTATAATGAGGCGATCGCCTCTATAGTAAGGCGATCGCTTTATCAACAGGGCAAGCCATACAGTCTAAGAGTGCATTCATTCCGAGTTCCCTTCTCCGAAACCATAACATGCATAAATTTCACTTCCCTATTTATTTATTTATTACAGCATGATGCCCAGACATTCAAGGGTGCCGAGAATTTTCATGGAGCCCGGGTCTTCTACAGTGACTTGACTAACGATCAGAGGGACCTAATTCAGGAGACGGGGTTCGACGACTTTGCACTCTCACTTCTGTCTGAGCAGGGGCGCACAAATTACCAACCATTACATGCCCTGATGGAGAGGTGGTTTGATATGACCCACACCTTCCATCTCCCATTCGGTGAGCTTACTCTCGACCCGGTGTCATTTGCTGCCATCACAGGGATTGCCTATGCCGGGGATCCCGTTCCTTTTTATGCGAGTCTACATCAGCTGTCTCCAGATAAGGCCGCATATATCGAGCGACTTCTAGGGATGACTCCTTACATGAAGGGGACTCATACCCTTAAATTGGATTTGATTAGGAGGTACTATACTCGGGATGGGCCACAACGATGGTCTCTCCCGTTGAGATTGACGAGGTGGTGAGGGCCTTTTTGCTCTACTTGCTCGGTACCACCCTCTTTGTTGACACCGCCAGCTCCATCGATCTGATGTTCCTACTAGCCCTTCGGGATCTTGACCAGCTTCCCATATTCGATTGGGGTAGCTGCACCTTGGCATACCTATACCGGAGCATGGATGAGATGGTCTGAGGGGCTAGGAGGTTTTACGACTTTTGGCATGTTGTTCTGGTACGTCACAAACCCCCTTTTTCCTTGTCTTATTCTGACCCCCATTACTTACATCAGCCTTCTCAACTTCTCTTGTTTCATTTTTCAGGTCTGGGCTCTAGAGTTAGAGTTGCTTGTGGGAGTTACCCGAGTGGGAGACCATTTCCCGGTCTTCGGTAGGTGGGACGAGAGCCGTGTCGTGAAGAGGCAAATTGCGTGAGTTCATATCCATAGACAACACTTGAACTCTCTGACATAGGATGCGGTACCTAAAAAGCACAAACCTTTTTATTAGTACATTATTCATATTCAATTTACTTATATATTGACATCTTTTCTTTCTTTTTATAGATCCGGAGCGACTTGTGGGGGTCCGAGGACACTTGGATTATTGAGATGACTCACTCCAGGCCTTTGGCCCTTAAGAGGGCACTCCTTTATGGCCCTGGGTATCGAGCTTGGTACTTGGGAGAGCGGGTCCTGAATTGAAGGGCAGGTGTTAGGGCTAGGCGGGTCCCCAGGTCTCCTCTTGAAAGTATGCTTTGGGCTCACGAGCTGGAGGGTGATGAACTCATTCAGGCCGTTATGGGCTCACCAGTTGTGGATCACATAGTTTGTGTGAAGAGCCGGTACGCGGAGTTCATCTGTACCCATCTTCTGCTGACGGTCCCCTTCCAGGCCGCTTCTACCTCTCAGGAAAATCCTCACCGGTTCCCCTTTTCTTACAAATTCACTGCATCCTTAACATGTTCCTCTTATTTTTATCTTTAGGCTGTGCCTGCTAGGCTCGTGGCCCTAGTCAGGTCCCGGGTGCAAGAGAGAGAGCCCTTGAGGCATCGACTGGATCCGGGTAGAGAGGAGACTTCCACTGCCGGTGAGGAAGCCAGGCCGACTGCTGCCCTCGGTTCTGAGTTTGTCTTAGGTAGCTTCATCCACGTCCCCAACCTCCTAGTCTGATATTGGGTTCCTCCTGGGGAGTTATCGCGTCAGTTCTTGACTTTGGATGGGGACCTGACCCCTGCATGCACCCCTGGCAGTGCTACTCACGTATGTTCTTTTTCTTGACCTGCTTTCGCTATAATTCTTAAACCAACTGTTAGTTCCAACATTTATTTTGATAATGCAAATTCCGCAGGAGCAGGGCCTATATATGTATCGCATGATAGAGGCCCAGAGAGACTACATGCTGGAGGTTACCCAGCAGTGGAGGTTAAGAATTTCATTATTTTCTACATGTATGCATGCTTGCATGGTTTACTAACCTGTGATTTGTCTAAATAAGATCGAGATGAGGCTAGCAGGGTGAGGATCGCTACTCTCAAGCATCAGATTGATGTATTCTAGATTGATGAGGATGACGAGGATGAAGACGGGAGCGACGGCGGTGCCGGGGGAGAAGATGACCCTGAGGGTACGGGATCAGATGCTTGACGTTCTCGTGTTAAAATTTGTGTAGTCTCTGAATAGTGAACATAAAATTTTGGTTTTAGAATTTATGAACAGAATGTTTATAGAACTTGGCACTTCCCTTGATTAAATTCATTTGTTTTGCTTTTCTCATTTCTTTATATGTGAGTTGATTTCACTGTTTGCATGCGTAACTGTCCCACCTGTTAGACTGTGCGATTTGAAGAAACGCAATCGGCCTGTATTGCTGATGAGGCGATCACCTCATCAAACCCTGGTAAAGAGGCGATCGCCTCATACTGCTGAGGCGGTGCCTCATTGATGAGGCGATCACCTTATCGATATGGCGGCCACCTCAGCAGTAGGTGATCCTGCCCCTATAAAACCTTCATTCCTGCATTTAACCTAATTCTTAAATCCCCTTCATCCTCCCCTTTCTGTTTCTCTCTCTAAGTGTCTCTGAAAAGCCACAAACATGACAGAACAAATTCTGAGGTCCCTACAGTCGATTTTGAAAGGTTTAGATAATAAATCTTGGGCGGATTAGAGCCATTTCATCTCACGGTCTTCAAATCACTCCATACTAGGAGAATTAATTACCCTTTTCTCCATGCTATGGTTCAATTTTGGGATCCCCAGAAACACATTTTTCGGCTCAACACAATAGAAATATGCCCCTACCAGAGGAATTTGAGGCAATTCTTAGTCATCGTATAGATTCCACTTGCCAACTTAGAATTCCTGCTCTTGAAAACCCGAATTCTCGTTCCATTCAATATCAAATGGCGTGTATGTTCAATCTTCCACCTCGGTCTTCTTTCCACTGTATCTCTGACTTAGAAATTAAATTGGAGTCCCTCCTTGAAGTCATCTTGATTGTGGACAAAGGGGAAACTTACTGGCCCCGCATGTTAGCCCTCTATTTGTATGCTCAATTTCTAATGGTTTCCCCCTCAGGGGGCTGCGATACGAAGATCCTCTCCATCCTCGATCAAGTGGAGTCAGGGCTCAATCCCTTCCCTCTCATCTTAGCAGAAACCATCATTAGATTGGATGACTTCACAAGGACGCGATGATTCTCTGGAAGCCCCTTTTTATTGGAGGTAAGTTCCCATTTCCCCTCCTTTACTTTCAACTGCCAATACTGCCTGTACCTAAGCATTTGCAATCCCAAAGATGTGGTTTTATTAAAAGTTGGGCTTGATCGAACCTCCTTAAGACATTAGGCATTATCAGGCCAAGCATTATCGAACAAGGAAAATACATCACATCCTTGCAAACATTCGTGGTTGGCTATTAACATTCCCTGATACACTGATTCGCTGGATGTGTCCCTGGTGGGGTTTGCAGAATATTACCCTCCGGTCTTATACATATTGCGTCCCAATTGTCGGTCTCCATTTTGCCACTTTCTACAATCCAGCCCGCCTCTGTCGCCAATATGGTAATAAAAAACTGATTATGGAGCCTGTTCATGAGTTCGAGCCAGGGCCGCTTTCTCAGAATTTCCTAGACCACCTAGTGGCAACTTGGCCTTGAAGAGTCATCGAAAGAAACTTAAGCTACGACGGTGATCAGACCACCGATGATCATTACAAAGCATAGGTTTGCTTGCAACAGACAGAAAGAGATGAGTTTATTAAATATAAAAAGACAAGAAAATTACAAATGTTAAGTTCATAGGGTAGGCAACAAAAGAAGAGAAGGAAAAACTAGCTCATGGAATGAAGTCGTCGTTTTCCCTTTTGTTAGAAGGAATTTCCCTTTTGTACTAGTTAAACGGCTTATAATGGACACATTATGCAATGTTTAATGACCATTGAAGCAATCCATTTCATTTTACTTAAGCACAAAATGTATATACATTTTGCTTATGGTATATCTTATATTATTAGTTGGCTTGCCCTTGCAAATTTTCCAACTAACCATTTTGTGCCTCTCCTTCCCCTTTTATATGCCCTTAACTTTTGCCTGGACCACCTCTTTTGAGGTTTTCAGTCCAGTAGGACTCCTTTTTTCTTTTTCTCTTTTTTTCTTTTTAGTCTCTAATTTTTGCCTAGACAACCTCTTTTCAAGGTTTTCTCCCTAGCGAGACTTTTTACAGAAAGTATTTCTTGAGTTTGTCTAGGTTGATGGGTTCTTTGAACTCGTTTCCCTCCATGTTAGACAAATGGCAGCGCCTTTCGAAAATAGCTTCTTTACTAGATACGGTCCCTCCTAGTTGGGCTTAAACTTTCCTTGAGGATCGATCACGACTGATCTTATGAGTTTCAACACCAGATCCCCTTCTCGAATCTTGCCTGGTTTGATCTTCTTATTATAGGCACGGGCTATTCTTCTCTGATACAGCTGAGAATGATACATAGCCTTCATCCTCTTTTCATCCAGTAGTGTCAACTGAGCCAATCGACTTTCGACCCACTGATACTCGGGGAGTTTAGACTCCAGAAGGACTCTCAATGACCTTATCTTGACCTCTACGGGCAAAACTGCCTCACACCTATAAACTAAGGAGTATGGAGTGACCCCTATCGAGGTTCTAGCAGTAGTTCAGTACCCCTATAATGCAAATTGTAAGTATTCAGCCCAATCTCGGTAATTTTCCAACGTCTTAGCCAAGATCTTTTTTACATTCTTATTTACTGCTTCTACTGCTCCGTTTGCCTGTGGCCTATATGGAGATGATTTGTGGTGCTCAATCTTATAGTCCTTTAGTAGTGTGGCTATCTCTGCTCGAAACTGAACACCATTGTCTGTGACTATGTGGTGTGGCAGACCATACCTACAAATTATGTTCTTTTCGATGAACCTCAACATCTGCCTCGCCCCCACGGGTAGCATAAGATTTAGCCTCAACCCACTTGGAGAAGTAGTCGATGGCCACAATGATGTACCGATGACCATTAGTTTCTTTTGGCCTTATCTCCCCTATGATGTCAATATCCCATACAATAAACGGCCAAGGAGATGTCATTCCTTGAAGTTCCATAGATGGTAGGTGGCTAACATCACCATATGTTTGGCAACTGTGACATTTCTTCACAAATCCAACACAATCCACTTCCATAGTGAGCCAAAAGTACCCCTGGCGGGCTATTTTCTTCACCAAGACAATCCTATTCATATATGGTTCGCACACCCCTTAATGAATTGCTTCCATAAGCTTCCGACCTTCATCCTTGTCGACACATCTGAGGTGTACCCCGACTGGCATTCTTTTGTATAACATCCCCCCGTGGCTTATGAACTACCAAGACAACATTTGTAGTGATATCCTTTCTTTTTTATCAACGTCATCCGAAAATTGCCCAGTTTCCAGATACCTTTATAAATCATAGAACCAAGGTTTCTCAGTGATATAAACTGGCATTACTTTCACCTCTTCGTAACAGGGGGCTCTAGACTTTATGAGAATTAAGGGTCTGGCCTCTGGTTGCTGCCCACTTTCCCACATGGAGGCCAGTGTGGCTAGGGCGTCTGCTACTTGGTTTCCTTCCCTTGGCAAATAGACGAATTTACATTGTGTGAAGGAGCACAAAATGGTGGTTAAGTATTCCCAGTACAGCCATAATCTGTCTTCTTTTATCTCCCATTCTTTGGTGGCTTATTTTATAACTAGCATGGAATCTCCGTAGATAGTGACATTTTTCGCCCCTGCACTATGCAATGCTTCTAAGCCAAAGATGCAGGCTTCATATTCTACTTGGTTATTGGTTGCTTAAAATTTGAGCCTTTTTGCCATCGGGATCATTTCTCCTTCTGGCATAACCAAAATTACTCCTATCCTAGCCCCCTTGTTGTTGACAGCTCCATCAAAGTACATTTCCCAATCTTGTATCTCTATCGCCCCTAAATGCTCGTCAGGGAACTCCAGCTTCCGCTCTTGGGTGTCCCCGAACGGGCTTTGTGCCAAGAAGTCTGCTACTGCTCTTCCTTTTACTGTCTTTTTGGCCATATACTCTATATTAAATTCTGTGAGCAAAACAAGCCACCTAGCCAATTTTCCCATAAGAGACGGGGTCTGTTGGAGGTACCGGAGGGGATCATGTTTAGAAACTGCTTGCACCTTATATGACTGGAAGTAGTGTCAGAGTTTCCTCGTTACCCAAATCACTGCTAGATAAGTTTTCTCTACTAAACTATAAGTAGCTTTATAGGGTAGAAGCTTCTTACTTAGGTAATATACAACGTGCTCTGTTTTCCCTTCACCTTCTTGTGCTAGCATCGCCCCTATTGCATCCTTTTCAATTGCTAGATACAGGATTAAGACTTTACCTGGTCTCGACAGTTGTAAGATAAGGGGATTCATCAGATAATCCTTGATAGTTTTAAAAGCCTGTTGACACTTCTTGTTCCACACAACAGGTTGGTCTTTCTTCAGAAGCTTAAAGATAGGGTTGCAAATGGCTGTTAGTTTGGCTATGAATCTGCTGATATACTGTAAGCGCCCCAGAAACCCTTGGACCTCTTTTTCATTTTTTGGCTCTGGCATATCCCTGATTGCTTTGATTTTATTTGGATCCATCTATATTCCTTTCTAACTGGCAATGTGTCCCAACAGTTTCCCAGATGTGACCCCAAAAACACACTTCTTCGGGTTTAGTCTGAGATTATACTTTTCTGCCCTAGCCAGAAACTTGTCTAGTGCTGCAAAATGCCCTTCCCTGGTTGTAGATTTCACCATCATATCATCTACATACACTTTGACCTCTTTATGGATCATGTCGTGCAGTAGGGCAGTCGCCATCCTCTGATAAATGGCCCCTGCATTTTTCAACCCGAAAGGCATCACTTGGTAACAGTACACACCCCATTCGGTGATGAATGATGTCTTCAATCTATCCATTACCACCATCATGATCTGATTGTATCCCGAAAATCCATCCATAAAAGAGTACATTGCATTGGAAGCCACACTATCAATCAATGTGTTAATATGCAGTAGGGGAAAGTCATCCTTAGGGTAGGCTTTATTCAAATCTTGATAGTCCACACACACTCTGACCCTTCCATCCTTTTTGGGAACTAAAACTATATTCGCTAACCACTGAGTGTCCTTTACCACTTCTAAAAAACTTTGCCTTTAGCTGCTTTTCAACTTCTTCCTTAACTAAGAGAGCCCATTCTGGCCTTAGCCTCCTTTGCTTCTGCTTTATTGGCGCTATATGAGGGTATGTGGGGATTCTATGTTTTGAGATCTCCTTGTCGATTCCGGGCATGTCTTCATAACCCCAAGCAAATACTTTCTATCTTTTTTTAAAGATTTTTTCCATTTTTTCTCTCTCATAATGAGTTAAGCCAGAAGCAAGCAGTATATTTTTAGGATTATCATCTGTGCTTAAATTAAATGATTCAGTTTGCATGGAATTAACATCAAACATATGCATGAAATGATCATCACAAACAAAATAACCATTAGGGAACACATCACACAAATAAGCAAATTCAGATTTCATTGCATTCACTTTTGAAAAGAAAAGATCGTCAGCTTCAAATAGGGAAGCTATGGAAATATCAAAGTCATTATAAAAGACATCTGTGATAGAATTGAGGATGTAGGTCTCAAAGTCTAGGTCTTTGTTCTGATCATCAACGCTCTTCTGCTCCGAAGTAGCTTCATCCTCTTTAGACTCCTTTTTTACCAGTACCAACTCCTCAGTAGGGGCCTTTTCAATAGCAGCTTCCCCAGTTTCGCTCACAAATTCAGCAAAAATCTTGAATCTTGGGATAACTTCCCCAGCCACTAGGAGAGGTTCTGGAGTTCCTCTGTATGGGTGCCCGGTGCCTTCCTTTACAAAGATTTCCCACAAAGTCTTCTTTCTGCTACATTTCCTCCTCCTTTTCCTCAGACCGATCTGACACACCTAATTCCTTCCCAGCTTTGTCAACCTCTTTGAATCCTAGCCCATGCTTTAAAACAGGTACCTTGCTTCCTACAAACTCTGAAGGTTCACTCTGATTTTTCCCTAGCTCCATGCCGGGCAGAAATTTCATATTACGTATCATTCTCAGAACCCTTTCATCCATCTCATCTTCATAGATCACACAGGCTTCAAAACTAGGGCTAATGGAAACCTCCTTAGTGGTCAACTTCAGTGCGGCTATGGCGACTTCAGTTTCGACTGAGATGGTGATAACTCTTCCTTCATGTGGAAACTTAACCTTCTGATGAACAGTGGATGGAACATTGCCCAGGGGGTGAAACCATGGCCTTCCCAATAAAATGGCAAAGGTCACCGGGATATCAATCACATGTAGGTTAACCCAGACTTCTATAGGCCCTGTTCTAACTAATGCCCTGAAAGTTCCCTCCATAAATCTTTTGGTGTCATCGTAAGCCTTGATAACTACTTCAGAAGGCTTTAAGTCAGCTACCGTCAGCCCTAGCTTTGGTAGAATCTTCAATGGACACATATTGATGGTAGAACCATTATCAACCATCATGCAACAGGTCATCTTCCCTTTTACCTTGGCTTTGATAAACAGGGCTTTTTGGTGATCTCTCCCTTCTAGAGGTAGATCGTCATTGGAAAAATTTATTATTCCTTGAGGAGTTTCCATTAGTGACTGGACCATTTGTTCTAGGGTGGAATTAGTGGAAATCTTCCTTTGGTCTAGTGCCAGGACTAGGGCTTCCCTGTGATCCCTAGAATGCATGAGTAGCTCCCAAACACTGGCAATGGTCTCTCTACTTTGTTCTACTTCCTTTCCCTTTTCTGTACATTCTGCCTTTTCGGGCCCAACCTTGGTAACCTCAGCTTCTTTTTTCTTTTCTTTGACCTTTCCCACAGACTGACTTGGCTCATACCCCTCGTTGTCCCATAGGTCATCTCGTTCTCCGCTTTCATCATTAGAACTCCATATGTCCAAGACTTGTACCCGTAATTCCATGGGTTATTTGCTTATCCTCAAGTTTTTAGGCTCGGTCAGTTGGGAATAGTGAGAGACATCAGTGAAGGAGTTTAGGACCTATTCTTCTATTTGGCCAGAGCTGACCATCATAATGGATGGGTTAGGAGGTGGTACATTTCAGTAATTGGGTAATGGGTTGGTTTGAGTGTTTGGTTTTTTATTTTCTGGGTCGGTGATTTTACTTGAGTATATCAAATCTTGGATTTCATGCTTTAATCGGGTGCAGTTGTCTATGTCATGCCCGATGGTCTGATGAAATTTATAGAAAAGCTTTGGGTTGGCTCTAGGCAAGGGTTGGTGCGAAGGCAAAGGTCGTAGCAGGTTCTTCTTAATGAGCTTATCGAGGACTTTGGACATAAGACGTCCCAGATTAGAAAATCTCTGGGGCTGTCTAATTGTACTGACTTATACATTACTGCTCGATGGTCGAATAGTATGAATCTGAACGTTACTGCTCAAGCTGGCCCCCTCTTTGCCCTTAGAACCTCTTCCGAAGAATTTCTTCTCTTGAGCCAAATCTGATTCTTTCTGGACCCTAAATCTGTATAACTCTTTAAAATTTCTAATCCCTAGATCCCTTAATTTCCTAGACAATGCCGGAACACACCCTTCTATTGGCCTATGCCTCATCAAGGATAATTTTCCCCTCCAACGAGTCAGGTAATCAGCAAAAGGCTCGCTAAAGTTCTGCTTGGTATTCTGCAAATCTCTCAAGGACACTTCTAGTTGGACGTTGAGACTATATTGCTTGACAAAAGTAGTGCACAGTTCTTTCCAATCCGATTGAACATGCAGTTCCAAGGTGTAATACCAATTAATCGACGCTCCTTCCAATGAAATAGGGAACTGCTTAATAATTTGGCTCTCAATTAGCTCAGTAGCCTTCATGTATGTTACATATTGCTTCAAATGCAAATGGGGATCCTCAGCACCAGTATACTTCTTCATGTCTGGGAATTTAAACTTATGAGGCAGCGATTCATCACCCTTTTCCAAATTCAGATCGTAATCTAGGGGGACGACCATACCCTTCTCCTTCATCATTACCTGTATCTAGTTCATCACTTTGGTCATATTCTTAGCCCACTCAGTTTGACCCACATCCTTAGCTTGGATGATATTTCTTTGATTCACCAGATTGGCTAATACCGTTACATTATCTTCTTCCCTTCCCCTAATCGGTATTTCGTGGTCAAGGTTGATCGGATCGATTGGTGGTGCATTGGGTGGTTGTGTTGGCTGACTTTCTCTGATAAGCTTAGTAATCTCCCCCATCATTTCTCTCATTATAGCCCGGGTTTTTGTTATTACTTCTTCTTTCCACCGTGCCCCAAATGCCTCTGGATCGAATCCTCCTGCCATTCCTAATTCTGAATTTTTGACCAAACAACCTGAACTAGCTTGGATCCACCCGGCTGAGCTTGAAGGATCTATAGTGCTACAAAATAGTCGATTAGAATGATTCATGACGTGTATGCATGATATGCAAGTTCGTTATATTTAGAAACAAAAAGGTCACACATGAAAAGATATACAAGATCAAAACATGGAACTTAAACGTGCAAACTTTCGCCCTTATTTCTCCCACACACGTATTCGATGGCGAATATCTTGTCCTAGGATTTTCGGCCTGGGTTTTAATTATCAGCGGGGGATAACAAAATCAACGTATGCAAGAAAACTCTTAAAATGATTCAGACAAGTAATGGTTCTTTTAAATAAAGCTCGAGTCCACTTTCTATGAGCCAAGATCCTTAGCACCATAAACTTGCTTATCAAGGCCCATTTGAAATGGGTTATGAGTAGGAGTGAGAGGCCTTTGTTGACTAGCTTATTTATAATGGGCTTTGGTCGTACATGAGGGCTCATTTTCTTTTGGACTGCTTATTGATGGGCTCGAGATTTATTTTAAGGGTCCATTATATGACATAATACACATGCATGTGGGAAAATTCCTAAGGATAGTTGCTAAGTCATTGCATGGGCTTGAGTCTTAGGTAAAAAGGCTTCGGCTCCCACAATGATATACATCCATATACGTCTCCCCACTCAAGGGTCAAATAACATGGATTAGTACGTGTCGTGAGTGACAATAATCAAATATTCCACCACCAGGTTTGAGTGAAACGTAGGTAGCGAAGTACTGACTATTATCAGGTTTATTCGGGACTGAAGTGCTCATTGTGTGCAAAATGTGTAATGAATGCATAAATGCAAGACAAAATAAGAAAATAATTAAAGATGATAAAATGCAAAACACTAGAATCAGTTTCTCTATCCTCAGTGGAGTCGCCACTGTAGGCGGCGGGGTTTAGCGCACGCCCAAGTGTTTGGCAACCACGATATTGTGTGGGCTCGAGGCCCACTAGGAAATTCGATATAGGTCTTGGGCCTATTCAGAGATGGAGTAGCCACCCGGATAAAAGTCGGGACACACTTTACAGTAACTGGATCCCAAGAAGGTTCCCAGAAGCTGTCATCAGAGATCGGGTTCGGAAACTGGGTATGAGCGTTTGAATGCTCACCCAACCTTGCAATTGGCCTCCGTTTGTGTTTTGCATTTTATTACCATTTAATTATTTCCTCATTTACCACACGTAATGAAACGCCTTCGGATAATTGCCAGATTTTATAATCAAGTCTGAGTTTGCACATTAGTCTAATTTCATGCCTTTAAGTCCCAACACTTAAAAAATGCAGTAAATAAAATAAATAATAATTTACAATCATGCATTCAAAATTAAAAGGGGAAGAAATTAAGGATTATAACGCTTTTTAACTAAATAAACTAATAATATATAGAAAATAAACCAAACATATACCGAAAATAAACTATTAAAATAACATAAAAGCGGCAATATGCAAGAGGTAACTAGCAAAAGTGACTACTTGATGACAAAAATTATCAAGTAATTCCTGCAAATAACAAACGGTTAGCCCTTTTTTTCATAAAAAAAAAATGGAATCACATATAACGATATTTACAAAGAGGTTCTATAAAGAGGTTTTCACATCATAACTAAAGAAAGCATCAAATAATCAAGATAATCACCACCATACAATCATACATGCATATTTAAGGTCAAAAGAGGACATATCTGAGCGGACATCACGATAAACGTTAATAAAAAAAAGAAGCAGGAAGTAGGTTAACTCTGTCAATGAGGCAGTCGCTTCATCGAAGTGGCGATCGCCTCATCAATAGGGCACTTACAATTTTAAGACAAAAACTGGTAGCATACGCATAAAAGATAAGCTTCCTAAAAACCTGTCAATGGGGCGATCGCCTCATTGACGAGGCGATCATCTCATTGCGACCACCAGACCGGCTTTGACTTTCAAGACATGCAGACTTCTAATCTAAGTAATCAAAACATACATATACACACTTTACACCCATCATACTGCGACTACATGCAAAGGTATTCAAAGACCCAACAATAGAGTGAGATATCAAGCTAAACCCATTGGAGATAAACCTAAAATATGCTAAAGACTCAGTTACACACAAGCAAGAATATACAAAATGATGAACATGTCAAGTTTAAAGTGCAGATTTTATACCAAAATGAGAAACCCTCAAAGCTGCTTTGATTGAGATCCTTGCTAGGATGTGGTATCTCTCCTTGACATAAGTTTCTTCCTTCTTCTCTTATGGGAAAGTGGACCTCCTCTCTTCAACCTTCTTCCCCTCCTTCAGGACGTTTTCTTTCTTCTCCTTTTCTCTCTCTCTTTTCAGAGCTTTGCTTTCTTTTTCTTTTTATCCCTTAGCTTTCCCATGCCCCTTAGCCTCTTAGCCCATCATGAGCTCTCCTAGCCTTTTTTTCCTTTCCCAAAAGTCTTTTCCTCATCAAGAACAAAGTCTGGAGAGTGGGGCCCGTGCCACTTAATTGTCATGATTACAGCTGCATTAAATGTAGCTGCAAGTGGGCTGCCATAGAGGCGGTGCCTCATCAATGAGGCGATCGCCCCATTGGTGGCTGCTAAAGAGGCGATTGCCTCATTACACTGAGGCGATGTCTCCTGGACCCGGGCCTGCGCTGGGCTAAGCGGGCTTGGGCCGAATTTGGATAGCTGGGCTTGGTTTAGGATTTTTTGGGCTTCTAGGTTTTCAAGTCCACTTTCCACTTAGAGATTCAGGTTTCATTCTCATGTCCAAGTATCACATTCTCATCATTGGGCTTAACAACGAACCGGTCAAACCGAACACCCCTAATTCGTCCTCTAATACGGACCGACTGAACCGGATGTCTACAATAACATAATTCAATTTATACTTATATTGATGATAAACTTTTAGTTTAAATTGAATAAATGATTTAAATTTTAAATATATAAATAATTTGTAAATTAATTTAATTTATAAATAAATTTTATTTTGAAATCACTAAACATGTTAAATATATAAGTGATAGATAAAACGATTGAGTTAAAAAAATTTAAAATTTTTTAATGATTAAAACTTTGTTTATGAATTACTTTTCTATTTTATTGTTATTATTTAGTTATAAAACTAAAAATTAGATGATAAGTATTACCTATTTTAATTTTAAATCAAACATATTAATAGAAAACATAATGTTATATATTCGTACATTTACTTTTCTTTTTTTTTAATTTTACTATTACTAAATACTAAATTTATTCTTTTAGTAAACTACAAAATTTAGATATGTAAATATGTAATCTATATTTTACTATGATCTTACTATTGAAAATGTTTAACTAGAGAAAATTCACTCCAAATATTAAATTTGAAAAAAAAAATCTATATTTATCCTTTGTATTTCTATTTATACATATAATATTGTAACTCATAAATAATTAAGAAAAAAAATTTTGTTCTTGTATATGTCATATTTATTTTATTGTTTTTAATTTTTAATTTATTTACATTATAGCTACAATGAATATAAATTTTGTAATAATATTTTTAAATGATTTTTTTAAACTAATTATTTATGTTTATTATTTATTTATTTAATAATTTTATATTTATCATTTATTTTTTAATTACATTCCTTTTTAATTTTTAATACTTTTATATAATTTATATTATAAATATATTTATTTAATAATACCATTATATTATAATAATATTGATAATGTACACCGCACGTAAAGAAAAAAACTAGTTATATTAAAAGTGTCAAAAATTACAAAAATTTAAATATTTTTACAAAGATTTTAAAAAATTAAGCTAAATCTATCACAGGTAGGTAAATGTTGTTTTCTTTACCCTCATAACAAAAAAGGGGGTTTAAGTTTGCAACTTCACAATCGTTATAGTATTTTTGAGTTGAAGTTTATTGATGTTTATCATTATTCATACATTGTCTATATATAAATTTTATGGTCTAAAAAAAATTAGATAAAGTTGTATCATATGATATTTATATAGAAAGTATAGATTTAAAATTCAGAAGATGTAAGTTCTCATTTTCTGACAATCATTTAAATAATTAATTTGTAATTTTTATTTTATTAAAATTACTAGATTGATATATTTTATTTATATTTAAAAATAGCTAAATAAAATATAAATTAATTTGTTATTTATACATTATGAGAATATATATATATATATATTTGCATTATACATGTGAACGGTAGAAGAGGACATTCTATTTTAATTATATTTTAAAATAGTTAATTATTTTACAAGAGGAGATCAAAAAATATTATGAAAATGCGGTGACTCGATCGAACCGGCGACCATCAGATCTTCAGTCTGACGCTCTCCCAGCTGAGGTATCCCCGCAAACAAAAAATCTCTGATATTATCAGAGGTACAATAGCTGAACAATTTAACGTTTCCTCTTGCAAGAAGACAAAAAAAGTGTAAAGAATTTTTTTAGCATCGTGGAACTAAGGTAATAATATCTATCTTTTAGTTAATTTTTTTTTATAGCCATAAAAGTATTTGAAATTTAATTTCTTTTTCAAGTTTACGTACACTTTATTATATAATTTCTCATCCAATGATTTTAAAAGTTTTTTCGTTATGTTTAAGTTTTAATATTAAGTATTAAATTTAAAGCGTTAAAAAAAAAGTAAAGTTCATTAATTACTCAATTTAAACCTCTGCTTGTCATTTCTTTAAAATGTTGTTTACTTTTACTGAAAATACAATTTGAATTACTATTAAATTTGGGTCCCAAAAAAAAAAAAAAATACAATTAAATTATATATGTTGATTTGATTTTGTAGGGACCATTTATATTACTGTGCAATAATTCAAAGTGCAGTTGTAGAGAAAGGCCAAAATTGAAACTTGATATTTATGGACCAATATCATCCAGTCACTTTCAGAATTGAACCTTCTTCCCCCCCCCCCGCCCAAAAAAAAAAAAAAAAAAAAAAACCTTTATTTCCACATTGAAATCACCGTTTAGCGTTTAGCGTTTAGCATTTAGCATTTATCATAGAGATAATAGATTAGAACGCTTATAACATTTTGATTTTGATAATTTAGATCTAAAAGAAATAAATATTATAAATTTTGAAAATTATTTTTGTTAATACAATTTGTCAGTAAATAAATTTTCTATTAGTCAATTATTTATTCTTAAATTTTTTTAAAGATATATAATGTTAATAATTTTAAACTTAATTTTTTATTAATATTTTTATAAATTTAATATTTCTCAAAATTACATAAAATTAAAGAATAAAATAGTTTATAAATAAACTAAAATTCAATATAAAAGTTTCACTTATTTTTTTTGTTTAAAAATTAATTTGTAATGCATTAAAATAGTCATATATTTATTTTTGTTACGTTAAGTTAAATTATAATTTTTTAAATAATTTATGTTAAATATTTTTTTGATTTTAATTTGTAATTTTAAAAGAATAATTATAATTAAATAGTTTTATATTTTCATTTTATTAAATCAAATTAAAATTGAATAATAATTTTAATATTATTTTTTCTTTAAAATTTTTAAGTAATTGTAAAAATTTATTAAATTTTCTAATATATTGATAAAAAATTAAGTAAGTCCTAAAATATCAAAATTAAATATTTTTAAAAAATTTTAAGAATCAAAATATAAAAGTTAAAGAGTTCATTAACAAAATTTTATGAACTGACAGATAGAATTAATCAATGGAGATAGTTTTTAGAATTTACAATACTTATTTATTAACAATTTTTTTTAGAATTTAATTGTTAAAATTATAAAAGTTATAAAAATTACGATACTGTTATTCCATTTAGTATATGAATGAGCACTAGTAAAAAAATTAAAAAACTAAAAAATTAAAAAAATTTCAAATTTGTCGACCAAATTACATTTTTGTTTTTCTTTGTGAATTTTCTTAACTTCTTTTATTTGTGCATTGATAACTAATTAACATTTTTCTATTTGTTGCTCGGATAGGATATTCGAAAGTTAAAACTCCAGAACTCTATAGTTTTAAGCTGTTTAACATATTTATTAATCAAATGGTTTAAAATTCGAAAGATATTTACCAATTTAACTAATTTCAACACAATAAATAAATAAAAAGGAGCTAAATAAAAGTATAAAATGTAGTGCACCATGCATAAATTTCCCGTACACTTCATTTTCTCATTCAACTCACCATAAATATGATTTTTTTTTAATACTTAATTTGAAGTGAAAAAATGCTGAAGATTGAATAGCTAATTGTAAGTAAAAACTCCATGAAAGTTGATGAAACTTAAAACGATTACGGGGTCAATTCATAGCAATGTAAGTGATAAAATTTCCTTGCAAATGTTAAGGGAAAAAAAAAAGAAGGAAACATTTTTTAACGAGCTCATAAATTTTATTTACTTACGAGATTTTCACAGGCACGTAGAAGATTGCAGTTTTAGTGCAACTGCTATATGTACAAGCAAATTAACTTGGAATTAAAAAGCGATGTTGAATTATTTGGTATGCATAGGAAAAGAAGCAGCAGCATCAGGTGCAAAGCTCGCCCTCTTGACAAATCTTCCCTTCATTCTAGGCCTTTTCTCTGCATTTAATTTCCTCACCTCGTATCTTATTTTCTTTGAAAATAGCCTGGTCCTCCGCTTCTCTCTATACCTTGAAACTCGCGCTTCGCGGCCTCCACCCATCATTGCATTCGCAGTGTTCCCCCCTCCTCCTATGGCATTTGTATCTCCATAATGATGGTGAAATTCAGCTCCACATATACCCTGAAAAAGATTTTGCATCCTATTAATTTACTTGAGTACATATAATTTCAATAAAAATGTACACATATCGAGCTTCTTCTCTCTAAACTTCTCTTTTATTAATTATTTTCTACGTATGTAGTGATCGTTTTTAGTCAGACTACAAGTAGAATAGGATTATATATAATACACAATATGTTGAGCAATATAATTCATACTCATTGTATTGAATTCTGATTTAAAATAAGATTAGAAAATAGAATATATACATGAAAGTAAAATTGCAAAATTTAATTGTACCAGGCAGTCAGGCCAACACTCATCGGGATCGACATTGGGGCGGTTTCCATTAGTCCACGGAGAAGTACCTTGACTTGCCCAAGCTGTAATAACAGCTTCGTAATCTAAACTTAACAGTATCTTTCTCTTCTTCTTCTTCTTGTTAATCTTCTTATGATTTTCACCATCATTTTCATGCTCTCCATTAATACTGTTCTTTATTAGGTCTCTTTCTTTAGTCTCTACTTTTTCTTCTTCCTCTCCACAAGTTGCAGAATCATAATCAAAGCTCAATTCAAAAGGAGGTTCCTTTGCCATATCAATCTCAGATTCAACAGGACATTCCCTTACTAATTCCTCTTCTCTTTCTTCGTTTTCAATCTTCACTTTTCCACTTCCTAAAGAAAGCTCTCTTTTTACTTCTTTTTCTTCTTTACGATCCGTAAGACCCAAATCCTCCATTCGAAATGATTCATTTTCAAGACCCCTACCGAGCAAACTTTCAACATCTGCAGCAAACTCAGCAAGATCCATTTCAGATGGTAGAAACCCGTGTATGTAAGAAGCTTTTGATTCGATTCCATTAGCATCAGCAGCTGTTTGATCAGTATCATTGCCACCGCCAGCAGTAGTGGTAGTGGGAGTTTGTGTTTGATCTGCTTCATTTGAGATAGTTATTGAAGTGCATAATTCTGCAACAAACGGGTCAAAGATTGGAACCCTGTATAGTAACTGGTCATCTTCATTGTGATCTTCATGAGATATCTGATCATCCGAACCCACTTCAGGCACAAGTGGAATAGAGTTCCTTAACTTTTCTTCAATCTTCGAAAGAGAAAACACAGGTTTTTTGCCATGGTGTCTAGGTGTCCTAGCCTTTTTAGTGAATCCCTGATGCCAAGAGGGCACAGAATTGACAGAATTCTCCTTGGAAGCAGCTATATCCAAAGACTTGAGAGATGCAATCTTTAAGCGAACCCTTTCGTGTCTACGGGCTAATGGATTTGCAGAGTGCACAGTTGAATCGCAAAATTGGCAAAGAAATGCATCATCAGCTGCACAGTACCATCTAGCTCGCTTACTTATGCAACTATCGCATGCTCTAGCCGTTTTGCCACCAACGGCGTTGGCTACATTTTTGTTTGAAATCATTGAGGTTGTTTTTATTCAAGAAACAGAATTGGAAACCCCAAAAGCCTAAAACACGAAATGCAAAAGAAAAATCAAATCGAAACTGAAAAAGCAAGAAACCTGAACTGGGTTTAGTTTATTTTTCCTTTTGGTGTTTAAGACAAGAAACAAGCTAGTGTTGCAATGATATGAGCATATTGGAGGGCTGACCCACAGAGCGCTTTTACAGTTTGCTACCAAGCATTTGGGGCTTTTTCTCTTTTTGATAGTTTTCCAAAGAAGAAAAGGACATTTTGCGCTTTTAGGACCACTACAGGGCCTTATCTGGTTTTCTATTGGTTGAGTTACTGAGGATCATCTTGAACTATGGCTTCTCATTGGTTACCTCTCTTGTCAAAGGGATTTCTGGTGGGGTCGAGGTGTGGATGAGAATGGGCTCAAGCCTTGATCCCATCTTTTGCTCTCTCCTGTCAAACCTTTCCTCTCTAATATTGAGCAAGACCCTTTTGTTGGTTTGCCTTTCCAACCCATTTTGCCCGTTTAAAGAGTTCAAACTTTTGTGTTTGCGGTCCCCCTGCCTTCTTTTTCTATTCTATCTCCCTCAAAATTTCGCCATTCTCCAACTTATCCTACTGCACTCAGGTAACCTATGGCTTACTTGTCAGTTGTTCACTAGGTAGGCTCAAGAGTCAAGACTCTTTATCTCCTCTGCAATATCCAAGACTCCTTATCTCCTATGGCTTACTTGTCAATTGGTATTGAATTTTGTGTAATGCTATGGGATTGAATTGACCGCCGCTTTTGTAAATTTCTGAGAACAATTTTTGTTTATATATTTGAAATCTCTAGTAAAAATTCTGGATAAGCCCCCAAAAAGTAAAAGAATTTGGAAAAAAAAAAAAAAACTTGTTCTTCACTCTTCTATATGCCATATGTTGAATAATATATCAGGAGATTAAAATTTCATTACATCTGCCATAAATTAATAACTACAAGAAAACTTTTCCAAAAACAGAGAAATTATTAAATAGAGTAATATGATTAATCCTACAAATATATTGATAATTACAAATTTATGCAAAAAGTACTGCATATTGCATCACTTTTTTTTTTTTACATTTCATTCAGTATTAGCTTTAAAATGTTTTTGCCAATTTGGTTACCTATGATAAATTAAGAGTCAAATAAATTCATCAATAATAATCAATTATTTCTTTTAACTTACTTTTTTTTTAATGATACTACAGATGCTAAGGGCGTTTTGTTCTTGAGAAAATTGGTCTTAGTTCAAATCACATTGTGGATAAAATATTAATTTCTAACAACTAATAAATAGTTGTCCCTCTTTTTGCCCGAATAATACTTAATTCTGGATTCTGTATTATATGTTTCTAAAAAGAAAAAAGTATTTTTGATAAATAGAAGGGTTACACATATGTTTGAATCCATAGTTGATAGAAAGAGACAGCTAGTTGAAAATAGATACTAAATGTTGAAGAAGAGGTAGCATTCTTAACAAAAACATTGAAAAATCAAACTAAGATTATATGATACATAGAGCTTGATTATGGTTTAAAATTGATGTAAAATAGTAAGGAAAGAAATAAGGAACTCAAAGGATAATGGATAATGGATAATGATGATGTGGAAGCCTCATCAATATGAAGGTTGCAGGTGCAACTTTGAGGAAGAACGAAAGGTGTTTATGGGGAAACGTCGACATATTCCTTTGCTTGAAAATGACACTGCCTGGTGCCCTCTCCCTCTCTCTCTCTCGCTCTCAACTCACATGTATATTCCACGCTCTATATGTATACACAGCGTGTTTGGTATTGCTGTTAGAAGGAGATATCATAACTGTTCACTCCTCAACAACTCCAATACTTATTTGGTTAAGATTTAAAGCTTCAAATTGAAACTTTTTATCAACAGCTACTTTTTTGAAATATATTTACCTTTTTATATACTACCTTATCCTTTTAACTTTAATTAATTAAATTCAACTTAATAAAAAATTAACTATAAAATTATTAAAAACTTTCATACGAATAAAAATATTAGAAATTATATTAATAAAAAATTTCAAAACTCTTCAATTCTAATATCAATAACAATAGATATTAATACTTTATTTAAAATGTATTGTAAAAAATTTAATAAAAATAATAGTTATTTAAATAATAAATAAAATTATTTTCACAGATAACATTTATTTTTATATTAGCTACTCCTTCTGTTCTTTTTATCTTTCGTTTTAGAGAAAATGTAAAATTTTATTTAATTGTCACATTTATACAATCAGTAAAATTTAAATCTTTTTTTACCAATCTTACCGTTATCACCTTTATCGTTATCAGTTTAAAGTTATTAACACTCAATACAAATATTTAGTCTTTCAAAATCCAAGGTACTTTACTCTCTCAACTCATTTTTCTCCTAAATTTAAAATTAATTAATTATTTCTTAATCCAAGTGAAACTCCATAAAACAAAGATAAAAAGTAACAAAGGGAATATATTATTGTTGACATTTGTAATAATTGAACTCACACCTAAACACACACACACATATATATATATATCATCAATATTTAGAATACACTATACTCTAATTAAGGATTTGTCTGACTAAATTGCTGTTAATAGCTAAGTTGGTGGATACTATATGGTTAGTAAAATTATAGTAATTGTTATTGATAGTATATATATATATATAAGGTGATGTCATAAATACATAAATTTGATTTTTTTTGGTTAAGTTCAAGGGTATATTTGAGTAAGCTTGCACTTTTTTCATAGTGCATTACACCATATAAGCTTAATATATTTAAAAATAAATTATTGAAATATTCCTCACAAAACTATGGAACTTTTTAAATTTAACATTTAAAATTTAAGCATGCTATAGTGTATAGTATTTTTTTTATATATAGTATATAACTTTTTTCTTTATTCCAAAATCTATATATTTATTTAAGTACATATTCAAAATCCTATATGATCTTATATGTGGATTCTACAATAAATAATTGTAAAGATTTACCCATAATTGAAAAATTAATATCACTTTCTTAGTAATGATGAAGAATTGTTATTCTTATAGGGTCCAAACAAATAGAAAGCAGTAAAAAAGATAAGGAAAATGTTTAATGTTGTGAATAACGACATGAATAATGTGTTATTATCTGCGATATTTTACTGATTTACTTCTATCTAATTTATTTATCCTCTTTGTATCATAGGGGAAAAAATGAAATTTTATTTTATTTTTGTCAAGTCATGGTTGAACACATATTACAATGTCCAAAAGATAATAAGTAACAGTAAACCTTTTGTATAAGTGTTCACTAGAAGAGCATGCTAGCAGTTTACCTGTTGTGGATATTGTCAGTTTGATCGGCCTGCAACGAAAGCCCAATGATGAGAAAGTTCGAGTTTTAAATGCAAGAGGAGCCCGAGACTTCTCTAAAATCGACTCTAAAAGCCCAAACACTAAGCCAAACTCACAAATACCATAAACAAGCCCAAAATAGAGTCAAAGCCCAAACTCATCGTCTCTTGACCCAAGGGCCCTGACTTGGCTTAAGTGAAGAGGCGATCACCTAAAAAAAGAGGTATCGCCTCTTTAGCCCAAGCATTTATGAGGCAATGCCTCATCGAAGAGGCGGTGTCTCTTCACACCCACTCTCTGCAACATTAAATGCCATTAATGACAGTGGTTGAAGGCTCACCTGCTGAAGAGTTTTTCATTTTTTAATGTAAAAGAAAGGGAAAAAGTTGGAAAAAAAGCCTTGGGAATGAAAAAAGAAAATGGGAGAGGGTGAGAATGGGTTTTTGGAAATTTGAAAAAGGAGAAAATAGGAGAGACTTTAAAAGGGAATGTGGGGGAAAAGTTGAGGAGGGTGGCTGGTTATTAGAGAAAGTAAAGTGATTCAAGAAAGAAAAACGTCTAGAAAGAGAGAAAGAAAAAGAAAAAAAAAAGGAAGAAATGAAGAAGAAAGGGAAAAAACTTTGAAGCTTAAGGGACTTGATTCTTGAGAAGAAAAGGGAATCTACTTGCATTCAAAGCCACTCCTCCATCAACCAATCTCTGAGGGCTCAGTTAGGAGCATCAGCTCATCTAAGACAGTGAGTCTCCTTATTTTTGAGCTTTAAATTCTTTATTTTCATTAAAGTCTTGATTTATTATTCTTTTGAGTGTTTTATTGAATCATATTACTTATTTAAAGTTATAGAGAATCATGGTTGCATGAGATATTGATTGTTGATACTTGTATATTTGTGTATGTCTCTCACTTGATCATCGTGTTTCTTAGGATTTAAGAAATGTAGAGTGTTCCTACCTCTGTTGAAGAGGTGACGTCTCTTCATAGAGGCGTCGCCCCTTCATGATGAGGCGATGAAGGCATCGCCTCCTGGTTAGGAGAGAGGTGTCGCCCTTTTGACAGAGTCTTGCTTGATTATGCCTTGATTTTCCATCAATATTTTGCATGTTTGGCATGATTCCCTTGTTTAATTTATTATGTTTTATGAGATTATGCATGCTCCCTATGTTGATCAATATTGTTTTTATGTTATTTTCATTTTTTTGTGTTATTTAGTGGACCATTTTATGAGTTTATTTTCATTTATTTTTGTGAATACTATTTGTTGATGATTTGTAAATATTATTGTTGTTGTTGTATGGAATTAACTTGTATATGTTGTAGAAATTATTTGGTGATTTTTAATCACTAGATGTTTGCTTTATTTATTTTTTTAGAGTATTAATTTGTATAATTAATTAGTTTATTTTTTGTTTATGTATGATTTATTTTTAGTATTTTATGCTTATTTACACCAAAAAGTTATAATCCTAAATCCCTTTCCCCTTTTATTTGGAATGACTGGTTGTAAATTATTTTTATTTGTTTTATTTATTTATTTATGATTGAATGCCGGGAATTTAAGCATAAAATGAGACTAATGTGCAAAATTGGAATAAAATATAAAACTGAAAACCAACCGCGATTTACATGTTAATAAGGAAATAATTTAATAATCAAAGGTAATAAAATAGAAAACACACACAAAGGCCAACCGCAAGGTTGGGTAGGCATTCCAAAAACCCATACCCAGTTTCTGAACCCGATCTCTAATGACGGTTTCTGGGAACCTCCGTGGAATCCAGTTGCTATACAGTGTGTCCTGACTTTTATCCAGGTGGCTACTCTATCTCCATTTTAGGCCTCAAACCCACTATGTATTTCCTAGTGAGCCCCGAACTTGCATAGTACCGTGGTCACCAACACTTGGGCGCGCAACTAAAATCGCTGCTTACAGTGACGACTCTACTGGGGATAGAGAAACTGATTCCAAGTGTTTTGTAATTTATCATCTTTTATTATTTCTTTATTGCCTTCGTAAATTTTACATTCACTATATATTTCTACACAATGCACTCCAAGTCCCAAATAAATCGATAATGATTTTTGCTTTGGTGCCTGTGTTTCATTCAAACTTTGTGGAAAGGTATTTTATTATTGTCGCTCACAACATGTACCTATCCACGTCGCACGAATCCTTGAGTGGAGAGACGTAATGGATGTATATAGCTGTGGGAGCTGAAGCTTATTACCTAAGACTCAGTTCATATAAATGACCTAGCAATTTCCACTAGGATTTTTTTTAAATGCATGTGTTTTATGCCATATGGTAATCCTTTAAATAAGGCCTAAGCCTATTTTAAATAAACCTTAACAAGATGGGCCTCTCATGCCTATTATTAACCCATTTCAAAGGAATTTTGACAAGGTGGGCCTTCGATATCATTCTTGGCCTATTTAAAATGGACTTTGGAATTATTTGGAGGAGTTACCACTTGTTTGTATCGTCTTGAGAGTTATCTTGCATCCGTCTATTTTATTATCCGCCACTAATGATCAAAACCCAGAACAAAAATCCTAGGATAAGAAACTTGCCATTGAACATGTGTGTAGGAGAAATGAGGGTGGAGATACCATTGAAGAGCTTTTTATTTTTGTCCTTTAATATGTGTATATATGTTTTTTTCTTTCTTTCTTTATTTTTACTAATAGGTTTGCATCTCATGCATACATGCCATGCATATTTTTAACCCCCTATGGTTGCAGATATAGATCCTCAATAGTCTGCCAGTTGGAAGCAATCTAACACCAGCCACTTGGTTAGAATTTGTAGAGAGATGATAGAATTTGGTGTTGAAGCATTGAAGGAACAGTTGAAAGCTAAAATGGCTAAATAAACTAGGGCAATCATGAGAGAAATTATTAGGGAAATGATGGGTATAGCTAGAGGAGAACCGCCGGCACCATAACCGCTAGCACCCCAACCATTAGCACCTCAACCTCGATCTTTTGATTTGGATGCCGAGATTCCTGAAAGGCAAGAGGTAGAGGATGATCAACACACAATATTGGTGAAACCTATTATCTGGTAGAAAGAGGATGCCCTGGGAAATGTAGAGAAGTGACCTTGTCAAGTCTATGGCTCAAATGCAGTTGATGATAAAGGAAAAAGGGATTAATGCCCTAATGAGCTATTCCGAGCTGAGCCTGGATAAAGATGATGATCCCCTGCCATGAAAGTTTAAGTTTCCTGACTTAAAGAAGTTCATTAGCACAGAGGACCCCCACCTCCATTTAAAGTAATATGTGACCCATATGAAAATGACTGAATTATCTAAAACATAGATTATGAAGCAATTCCCGCTGTCTTTGGAAGGAGCACCCATCATATGGTATTATGCTCTATAATCCCATGTTCAAGCTGATTGGGAGGAGTTATGCACTGCATTCATCAAGCAGTACAGTCTTAATATTCAGATGGAGGCTTTTTGAGAGACTTGCAGAATGTTAAGCAGAAGTTCAATGAATCCTTTGTGGATTATTTGATTAGGTAGAGAGCAAAATTAGCATAGATGAAGCAATGACCCATGAAATCTGATAAGCTAGTAATAGCCATGGAGGGATGTGTACTCCCTCTCTCCAAGAAATTGAGGGATTTAAGGATTCAAAACTTTGAGGAGTTATATAGGTTTGGAGTACATAAAGAATCATACCTTGCAGAAGAAAAGAAGTTCTTTAGTGGAAGATTTGTGAACAGAGAAGGGTTTAGATCTAGCAGTAGAGTCGGGCCATGCAGTAATATACAGATCAACACAGTCAGACAGTCTTAAAGGTTTTCTAATTTAGGAAGACCCCTCTCCAAAGTCTTGAAAAATTTGATTAAGAATAACCTTCTACAACCCTTACCTAAATGACCTCCTTTCCCAAATGCCAGCCCAAAACTATACTGCAAGTACCACCAGAACATTGGGCATGATACAACTTACATGAAATATAAGATTCAAGATTTGATCGATTCAGGAAAAATAACCGATCCAGAAACTAAAAAACCAAACACTGAAAATAACCCTTTACCCAACTACCAAAATGTACCACCACCAAATCCTTGTATCCTGATGATCAACATGAGTCTAACAGAGGAATAAGTCATTAATTCCTTTGTTGATGTCATACCTACCCTACCAAAACCATAACCAAAAGCAGTTGATCTGTGGAATAACAATGAGAGGAGAGCAGTGCAGTCCATTGAGAAATTGGAGGAGAGGGAAGAAGAAGTGAATAAGGCTAAGGCGGAGAAAGAGGGATCAGAGAAAGATGAGAAAGCTGAGGAGATTATTAAGGCAAAAAGTGATGAGAAAACTCTTGCCAGTATTTGGGAGCTACTTATGAACTCCCAGGCCGATCGGGAAACACTAGTTTTGGCTCTCGATCATAAGAAGATACCTTCGACACACACTCTAGAGCAAATGGTGAACTCGCTAACTGAAAGTCCTTAGGGGGAAATTGTGTTCATAGATGATGACTTGCCCTTAGAAGAAAGGGATCACAGTAAAGCCCTATTCATTAAGGCCGAAGTGAAAGGCAAGTTGACATGTTGTGTCATGGTTGATAATGGGTCAGCCATCAATGTGTGTCCTTTGAAGATCCTACCAATGCTGGGCTTGAAGGTAACTGATTTGAAACCCTCTGATGTAGTCATAAAGGCTTTTGATGCTATGAAAAGGCTAGTTGAGGGAACTTTCTAGGCTTTAGTCAAGACTGAACCTATTGAAGTTTAGGTTAATCTTCATATGATAAATATTCCAGTCACCTTCACTATTCTTCTAGGGAGACCATAGTTCCATCCTTTGGGGGGAGTATCGTCTATCATTCATCAAAAGATCAAATTTCCACATGAGGGAAGGATGGTTACTATAATGGCTAAAATAGAGGATGTAGTTGCTATATTAAAAGTAGCTCCTACTGAGATCTCAAATAGCCTGAGTTTTAACATCTGCATGATTTATATAGATGAGCTAAACCCAAAGGTTGTTAGTATAATGAAGAGCATGCAGTTCATGCCTAGGATGGGACTAGGAAAGAATCAGCAGGGCTCACAACAATTCATTAAACCCAAGGTACCGATTCTGAAGCACGGGTTAGGATATTCAGGGGAGGATGAGTTTGATGAGAAGGAAGAAACTAAGGGCAAGTCTAGGAAGAGCAGAATTAGGGCTGAGTTAAAGAAGAAGATGCTCTAGGAAACATTTGTAAAGGAAGGTGCTAATTACCCCTACCAAGGAGCTCCTGAGCCCTTGATGATTGCTAAGAAGTTGGTCTCTGGGTTCAAAATATTTATTGAATATATGGATGGGATCCAAGAACCTGCTGTTGAAGAGCATATGATAGAATAGCTAGTACCGACTTTAGAATCAGAAGCAGACATTCCTGTAGTGGGGCTGAAGGATGCTGCTGGCCAAAAAGAGGAATTCAACTTTAAAGCCTTTGTCCTTGATTATATTATGGATGTTTTTTATTATGACATTGACTTTTCTCTTTCTAATTTGTTTAAGATTGATGATATTTTTCTTTCTAAAGTTAATGTGATAAGTCTGATTATGCTTACTTGTGTGATGTGTTTACTAATGGTTATGTTGTGTGTGATGATCATTTTATGCATATGTTTGACATTAATTAAGAGAAAATTGAATCATTTAATCTAGGCACAAGTAATAACCCTAGAAATATACTTATTGCTTTTGACTTAACTCATGATGAGAGAGAAAAATGAAAGAAACTCTTAAAAGAAGATAGAAAGTCTTTGCTTAGGGCTATGAGGATATGCCCGGGATCGATAGAGAGATTGTAGAACACAGGATTCCCACATATTCTCACATCACACCGATAAAATAGAAAAAGAGAAGATTAAGGCCAGAATGGGCTCTCCTGGTTAAAGAAGAAGTAGAAAAACAGCTGAAAGCAAAGTTTTTAGAAGTGGTATATGACACCTAGTGGCTGGCTAACATAGTCTTGGTTCCTAAGAAAGATGGTAAGGTCACAATGTGTGTGGACTATAGGGATTTAAACAAGACTTGTCCAAAGGATGATTTTCCTCTACCACACATTGACACCTTAGTTGATAGTGCAACTTTCAGCGCCATATACTCCTTTGTGGATGACTTCTCAGGATACAATCAGATTATGATGACAGTAATTGACAAGTTGAAGACTTCTTTTATCATTGAGTAGGGTGTTTATTGTTACACGGTTACGCCATTCGGGTTGAAAAATGAAGGGGCTACTTACCAAAGAATGGCTACCATGTTGTTACATGACCCGATCCATAAAGAGATAGAAGTGTATATAGATGACATGATAATGAAATCTCTGACAAGAGAAGGGAATTTCAAAGCCTTAGACAAGTTCTTGGTAAGAGCTGAAAAATATAACCTCAGAATGAATCTAAAGAAATGTGTTTTTGGAGTGACATCTGGGAAACTATTAGGACATATTGTCAGTTAGAAAGGCATAGAGTTGGATCCAAACAAAGTCAAAGCAATAAGAGAAATGCTTGCACTAAATAATGAGAAAGAAGTCGAAGGGTTTATAGGAAGGCTACAATACATTATAAGTTCATAGATAAACTGACTACCATTTATGAGCCAATTTTCAAGCTCTTAAATAAGAATTAGCCGATTATTTAGGATGATAAGTATTAGTAAGGCTTTGAAACTATTAAGTAGTATTTGATGAATCCTCCAGTTTTACAACCGTCAAGACCGGGGAAACTCTTAATTCTATATTTGGCTATAGAGAAAGACGTGATTGGTGCAATGTTGGCATAAGAAGGAGAAGGGAGAGTTGAACATGCTGTATATTATATAAGAAAGAAGCTTATACCTTATGAAGCCAATTACAGTCTAGTAGGAAGAACCTGTTTGGCTATAATTTAAGCAATAAAAAAGCTACGGTATTAATTCTAGTCCTACAGAATTTAAGCAGTTTCTAAGGACTATCTTATTAGATATCTCCAGCAGACTCCATCACTAATAAGGAAATTAGCCAAATGGTTAGTTTTGCTTATGAAATTTGACATAGCTTATATTACTAAAAAGGTGATAAAAGGAAAAGCTATGACGGACTTCTTAGCCCAGAATCTAGTAGACAATGAACAAGAATGGGAGCTAGAATTTTTGGATGAACAAGAATGGGAGCTAGAATTTCTGGATGAACATCTGGGGGCAATAGAGATCCAGACATGGAAAATGTACTTTGACAAAGCAGTGAATAGTAGAGGGGCAGACATTGGTGTAATTTTGGTCTCGCTAGAAGGAGAAGTAATTTCAATGGCAAAGAGGCTAGAATTCGAGGTCAATAATAATCAAACTGAATATGAAGCCTGCATTTTCGGTTTGGATGCACTCAGGAATGTGGGGGTAGAAGAGGTGACAGTGTATAGGGATTCGATGCTGGTAGTGAAACAGATCACCAAGGAGTGGGAAATAAGGGAAGATAAGTTAAATTCGTATTGGGATTATTCAACCATGATCCTATTATCCTTTATGCAATATAGATTCATACACTTACCTCGAGAGGAGAATCAGATGGCAGATGTGTTAGCCACTCTAGCTTTGACATAGGAAGGAGGTAAGCGAGCAGAAATGAAGCCTCTTATCTTAGTAAGGGCCCAAATTCCTTGCTATGAGGAGATCAAAATAATGTCAATTGACCCAGCAGAGAAGCCTTGGTTTTTTTATCTACAATAATATCTTGAGATAGGAAAATTCCTAGAGGAAACTGATAGAAAAGAAAGAATGTTGCTAAGGATGCTATCTCGATAGTTCATTAGAAATAACGGGATATTATACAAAAGGATGCTAGTTGAGTGCACCTAAGATGTGTTGATAAGGGAGAGGCCTAGAAAATCATGGAAGTAGTTCATGAGGGTGTATATGGGCCGTATATGAATGGGACAATCCTCGCTAAAAAGATAACCCGTTAAGGGTACTTCTAGCTAACCATGGAGGTAGATTACATGAAGTATGTAAAGAAATGCCACAACTGCCAAATCTATGGTGATGTGAGCCACCTACCTTCTATAAAACTTCAAGGTTTGACCTCTCCTTGGCCATTTGTAGCATAAGGAATTGAAATTATCGGAGAGATAAGGCCCAAAAGCATCCAATGGCCATCATTACATTATAATGGCAATCAACTATTTCTCTAAATGGGTAGAAGCTGAATCATTCACAACGATAGAGGAAAAATAGATGGTCAGGTTCATAGAGAAGAATATAATTTGCTGATATAGGTTGCCTCATCACGTCATTACTGATAATGGTGTTCAATTTAGGGCAGAAACAACCACTTTGTTGGAATAATACAAAATTAAGCATCATAGATCATCCCCTTACAAACCATAGACTAATGAAGCCATAGAAGTAGCAAATAAGAATATGAAAAGAATATTAGCCAAGATACTGGAAAATTACAAAGACTGGGCAAGTTACCTACAATTTTCATTATAAGGATACAAAACCACTGCCAAAATGTCAATAGGAGCCACTTCATATTCTTTGGTATATGGATATAAAGCTGTGTTGCCAATTGAGGTCAAAATCCAGTCATTAAAGGTTCTCCTAGAATCTAAAATTCCTAAGTATCAATGGGTAGAAAGCCGATTGGCACAACTGACATTGTTGGATGAAAAGAGGATAAAGACCATGTATCACTCTCAGTTGTACCAGAAAAGGATAGCCTGAGCTTATAATAAGAAAATTAAGCCAGGCAAGATCAATGAGGGTGACTTGGTCTTAAAGCTCACTAGGCCAATCATGACAAATCTGCGAGGAAAGTTCAAGCCAAATTGGGAAGGTGCTTACTAAGTAAAGAAGTTATTTTTTAAAGGGGCTGCTATTCTATTTGACTTAAAGGGAAATGAATTCAGAGAGCCCATCAACCTATACAAGCTTAAGAAATACTTTTTGTAAAAGTCTCGCTAGGGAGAAAACCTCAAAAGAGGCTGCCTAGGCAAAAGTCATAGATAGAAAAAGGAAAAAGTAAAAAGTCCTACTGAATTGAAAACTTAAAAAAGCGGTCCAAGCAAAATTAAAGGACATGTAAAAGGAGAGAGAGAGAGAGGAAATAAAATAGTTAGTTAAACTTGCAAGGGCAAGCCAATTAGTGATAGGAGATCTGTAAGAAGCAAAATTGTATAGTCGTGTAGTGCTTAAATTAAATGGAATGGATTGCCTTTATTATTGTAAACATTGCATTAAATGCTTATTACACATTGTCTAACTCAAAAGGAAATCCCATCTGATAAGAAAGTACATAAAAAGACTAAATTTCATAAACTAAACTAATATCGTTTGCTTCTCTTGTGACTCCCTTGGGCACTCGATGCCTGTAATATCATTGTCCTTTTATTTCTTGTAAATTCATCCTTTTGTACCTATTGTAGTTGAATCCATGCCTTGTACTGGTCATCAGTAGACTGATCTCTACTATAGTAAATGAACCTTTAGATGATTCTACAAGGCCAAGTAGCAACTAGGTTATCCATAAAGTTTTGAGAAAGAGGCCATGGTTCAAACTCATGCATTAGCTCCATAATCCGTTGTTTCTATCCATATTGCCTATAAAGCCAAACTAGATTGTAGAAGGTGGCGAAATTGAGGCCGGCTAGAGGAACACAGTAGGTATAAGACCAAAGGGTCATGTGATGCAGTCTCCACCATAGGCACATCCACTGAATCAAAGTATCAGGGAATGTACATAACCAGCTGTGAGCATCTTCTGAGATAGGATGAAGTCTCCTAGTGCGACAGTGTTTAGCCTTATAGTGAGCAATGTCTCTGGGTGGTTCGAGCAACTTCAGTTTCTCTTATAACCAAGCCTGCAGGAGTGAAGAATGGATAAGAATGATGGAAAGTAGAAGATGGTAAGCGGAAGAAGAGACTCACCTTCAACAGAAAAGGATTCCCAGAGAATCGCCTGGTCTTGAAAAAGCTATCAAGCCCAATAATAGTCTCAGCCATAATAAGAAGGAAAGGGTTTAGTCCATTCTCCACCTGGTCCAAAACATGAAGGATCTTTGGGTCATAGTTGCTAGAGGGGGAGATTAACAAGAACTGAGCATACAGAAAAAGTGTTATCATTCGAGGCCAGGGAACCTCGCTGCTATCTACAGCCGCTATAGTTTTTATAAAAGGGCTCATCAGGATTTCATTGCTAAAAATGTGGCGAAGAGAGGACTAAAGGGACATATTGAACAACCTTGCCATTTGATATTGAATGGTGTGCAAATCCGGGGTTGCGACTGAAGGAATGATGATTTGTCTAGCAGAATCTATTTAAGAGCCTAAGATAGCTACAAATTCTTCTAGCAGGGGGGAGATATCCACTGGATTAAACTAAAAAACATGTTTTTGAGGATCCCAGAACTAAGCAAGAACGTGAAGAAATGAGAAGTTGATCTTCCTAGCATGCAAAGATCGAAAGGCGAATAGGTGAAATGGCTATATTCTAGCCCATGACCAGCCTTCTAGACTTTTTAAAATTGGTTGTAGTTGTTTCAAGCTTCTCTTAGTCATGATTGGGGATCAGAATGTTATTTGAGAGAAAAGAATAAAAGCATGCATACATGTAGAAATGAAGCATATTATGTGTTTACCTTCCACTGCTGAGTCACTTGCATCATAAAGTCCCTGTGGGCCTCGATCACTCGGTACATGTACTCCCCCTAATTTTGGGGTATCTATTCATTGATAATGTTAGAATTAACCATGAGTTATAAGACTTGAGAACACAGTTGCAAGAGAAGGAAACTTACATAGGTAGTAGCCTCTGGGAAGAATGCTAGCTCCAGAGTCATATCCATCGTCAGAAATTGATGAGAGAGCTCACTAGAAGGCATCCAACAACGAGTTAGTAAATCGAGAGTGGTAGTGATTTTGCCAACCATTACCTGAGATCTAGAACTAGAAGGGTATGTCGAGAATGGCACCTTTAAAGAAGAACCCTCACCATTGAGAATGATACGTAGGCACTGATGAGGCCTCTCCTATATAAAGGGTCTAGGGCGAGGAGAAGGTGCCTTAGTAGCTGCCTAAAATATGAAAAATAAGTCAGAGAACAACATCTGTATGTAGATATAAAATAAATAAAATAAAACATTGCATGCTTACCTGAAGTGCAGGCTTAGGAAAGGGCACTTGCTGCAATAGATGAGCTCGTGTAAAGTCCACAAAGCGAGACTTCCTCCTCTCACAATAGTTTGCGGCATCCTCTCTTTGTAGGGCCTGATTGAGATCATCTCCCTCTCACTCATGTGCCCAAAAGATATGCCGGGGAGGAGCAAGAGGTGGACCCCTCACTCAGGCACCTGACCACTATTGATGCATCCTCTCCCCAAGGAACCAAACTCTATAATCAGGGCCTCTGAGCAGAACCCTCTTCCTGGACAGAGGGATAGAGTGAACCATGGCTTGCATCCACCCAACCTGAGAGCCTTACAAATCCAGGCATAGCTATAAGAATAAACAAACAAATAAGTGAATTTGATTAATGAGTTTATTGCTAATCTTAATTACATTTGTAGGTGCATACCTCATCATAAGTAAGCATGTTCAGCCTCTCATGGTGGATATAAGCACAAACCACAGGCCTCTTCCAAGCCCAGTTAAGACCCCACCTCGCCATTATAGGGAAGGGAGTGTCAATGATCATGGTGATCCCCACTATCAGCTCCAGCTCTAAAGCCTAGTCTTATGAGAGAAACAAAGGGTTGTTAGTAAGATCAAACAATAACATTTGGAATGGAATATAAAGGGAGAAAGTGGAAGTAAAATACTATTATGGTGTGCCAAAAACCATAGAGTCACCTGGCTCCATGTACTAGCTCATCCATGCTCCTGTAAAGATAAGCTAAGGCGCAGTTGCCCTAATCCTAGGTCACCATCAAGTCTAGGTCCCTCAAAGGCATCAGGAAGCTCAAATCCATAAAGCTAGCTGTATTTATGAAGAGATTAGTGCCCAATAAATGAATGAGGAAAGCACATACCACCTGATCAATCTGTAGGGGTATAGTGGCCGCCTCGACTCTAGCATAGGTGTAGAAGCTCCTAATTGACTTTAAGCTTCACTGTGTGGATCCCCTTTATGTCTAAAACCATCCCAAGTAAATGCTTGATGAAATTGAGATGGTTGGGAGATAAATAATGGAGGCTGGCATCGAAGGGAACAGAATCCTTAGCATAAGCAATGCCAGTAACTACGATGAAAGCCACAGGGTCCAAAGTGAACTCGCTGAATGGAAGATGAAAGGTGTGGGTGGTGTCAGACCACCTCTCCACTAGGGCAAGTAAGGGCTGGTAGTTTGTTTGCCCTTATTGTGCTGAGAGAGTGCCAGGATAAAGTCGGAGAAGCCGGTATCGTGAATCTGAGTCTGTACATCCTTAAAAAGCTTATCATACTAGATGCGCACATCGCTAAAGTACCTAGCACCCTTAAGGGTGTGAGCATTAAGCTAAGGGAGTAAAACAAGGAGTAGAATTATCATTTTATGTAATGAAAATTTTAAAATTTTATTGAACCCTCTTGTTGAGGTGAATGCCTCTATCAAAGAGGCAATCATCTCAGTGATGAGGCATTGCCTCCAAATATAGAGGCGATCACCTCATTGCACTTGAAGAGGCGAACGCCTCTTTATGAAGAAGTGATCACCTCTTCATGACGACAATTGGATAGAATGATTCAAAATTTCAATTTTTAATTAATAAAATTTAATTTCTTTTAGTTAAATTGATAAATATACGTCTATAAATAGTAACTCGATGCTATTTGATGATATTCATAGGAAAAATTAAAGAAATTGGTTGCTAACCTCTTCGGTAGCCAGGCCGTAAATATGGGATCACACATCCATAAATAGGGGCATCTCATCTCCAATACTGAGCTTAAAATGTCAGGAATGGTGCACTATAGGTGTCACAGGGTCCCACATGGGCAAATTTAGGGTCCGTGCAGTGTCCATGTCAGAGAATGAGAGAGAAAGAGAAAGGAGAGAAAAGTGTAAAGAGAGAGAATTGAAAAGGTGAAAGTGACCCTTGAAAGAGAAAAGTGAGAATTTATATGATTAGGGCGGGAGAGGAAAATTAAAAGAAAGAAAGATAAGGAGAAAGAGGTGAGGCCAACTTAGTGAGCTTAAGCACAGAATGGCCTATGGTTCGCTATGAAAAAAAATGAATGAAAATTTTTGCATCACCGCTTGGGTGTACCCCAAGATTAATATTTAGATTTGAATGCATTCTAATTGAAGCATTAGGAAGGATAATCATCTAGTAGGGTTTGAATCCCTAAAGTGCACAGAAAAATAAACATCTGGTCGGGTTTGAATCCCCAAAGTGCGTGAAAGTACAAATGTTTGGTTGGGTTTGAATCCCCAAAGTGCACGAAAGAACAAGTGTCTGGTCGAGTTTGAATCCCCGAAGTGTGTGGACGAACAAGCATTTTGTCACGACCCAAAACAGGGGCCATGACCGGCGCTAGGGAACGGGAATTCTTTCGAATCCGGAACCCGTAGCAAGCCTAAAAATAAAATAAATATGCAATAATAATCATAAAAATATAATATGCAGCGGAAAATAAAAATCATAAATATTACAATATCATCCATATCAACTGGATTCAATTCAAAACTCATCACATCACATATATAATCTCATAAATGTATAATCTTTAATACAAATCCAGTTTTACTATAATACATCTCTTTAAAACAAATACTTTATTTCACAACTACTGAAAAGCACAACTACTGAAAATCACAACTACTGAAAATCACAACTACTGCAGTGTCTAGATAAAATAAATAAGACTCAAGTATATAATTTACATAAAGAAGCCGGGGCGGAAGAAATCCGGTGTATCGACCTGCTACTGAGGTCTGAAGAAGTTGACTCTCCTGAAAAATAGTCAACGGAGGGGAGTCAGACCTCACTGAGTGAATTACTATAATATATATACATACACTCTAAGTGATAATGCATACAGTCAACAGTATATGAGTAATATGTATATATATAGGCAAGTTCATACAGATGCAGAAAAATCATTTTATATATTTTGTCTGAAAATCAACTTTTATGAAGGATCGCATAGAACCCTAGAATATCGCAACCTCAGAAAATAGTGTTAAACAACACTCTGGCCATACAGGCTCACTTATTCCAAATATATCCACTTAATCCGTATGGACAGTAGACTGGCCCCGAGACACTAAGTCAACCAAGCTCCAGCAGTCTGACTGCCAGTGTGATTGGCCCCGAGACACTTGGTCAACCGAGCTCCAGCAATCACACCCACAAACCACATCTCACATATATCAATAATCATAATCAAATCGATATCCATAAATAAGTTAGTAATATAGCCTAAAGCTATAGGCGTACCGGTACGTACTCGGTCCTAGTGCTGCCCACTAGGTAGCACGTTCTATTGATATCCTTCATTAATAAATAATAAAACATTCATTCACAAAAATAAATGATGCATGGATTTAAATAAATCAACAATATAAACCATATATATACCGAAAATATACCAAACATAAACCAGGTATATTTTGAGTATATATATGTCAAATAAATCCAATCAAATCATGAATTAAACTAAAAATATATTTAAAAACATTTTAAATATATTTTATTAATAAAACATGTATATAATTTATTATATACCAAAAATATACTTGAATATAAATCATGTTATTTATGCATATTTAGTCAAAATAAAACATGCATTTTCTAAATCATGCATCCTAAGCATATATATATAATATAGTAACTCACCTAATGCGCTCCACGAGACAGGACCGACGGGCCTGGTCCACTAACCCTCGGTCTCGGCGCAACTAAATAAGAAATAATTAATCGACATCAGAATAACCCTAACAGAAATCCTAGAATTAAATCTAGAGTATTCAACACAGAATCGGAAATTAGGGTTCGACTGGATATCACGTTTTACGAGAATTCTACCGAAAATTCGGCAGAACCTCCCCTGTAAAACGGACATCTCTCTACTCAAAAGAGTAGAGCCGACCCTGCAAAGAAAATACACTTCAAAAATAAACACCACAATCAATCACAACCCCTCGGTCGGACTCCAGACTACAATCTGTCGACCGGGGTCCACAAACACAGAATATATATTCAAATATACCAAAAATATCCTTAAATCATAAAAATACATTTCATACGTAGAAATTACATAATAAATCTTGAAACACTGTAAAAACCGATTAAAACTCATTTTATTAGAAAAACCGTATATTATATATATAATTGAAAATAATTCCCGAAAAATAGTTTTAATTAGTTAAAAATACTAAATATTTTGTAGAAATCATTTTTATACCTTAAATAAATATTAAAACCAATTAAATTACATTTTTAGACAATTTAGGGTAAAATTACCAAAATACCCCTATATATATAAATATACTTAAATTACTTCAAAAATTCACCAGAAATCATACAATTATCCAAAATTAATTTTCTCAACATATTTATCAATAATATCAATAATTAAACTCAATTAACCAATTAAATTCAAATAAAAACACAATTAACTTAATTTTACAAAATCACATAAACTTCAATAATTAAAAATAAATACTTAGAAATTCATAAAAATTCCAAATAAATTCCTATAATTCATTTCAACACTCAATTCAACCATAAACTCCAATTTCATAATTTAAATAATTAATTTCCGAAAATTAGAAAATAATATTAAAATATTCAAAAATACCCAAAAATCCAAACAATCTCCAAAAATTCTGTAAAAATTCATACATGAAGATTAAACTACCAGGAACAACATTTGTGAAGGAAGTTTCCATGAATCATCCAAATCGAAGCTCAAAAAAATCGAAAACTCAAAGAGGCCGAAATCTTCAAATCGAAACCTAAGCAATTCTAGACCATTTTAGCTCAAACCAAAGCTAGAATAACACTCACCGGAGCTCAAGGAGAAGATAGAGACCGGCGGTGTCGAAAACGGTGGCCGGAGGAGGGAGAAACGGCGGTGAGGAAAAGTGGTGGTCGGCGCCCGCGGGAAGAAGAAGAAGAAGAAGAAAAAGAAAAAGAAAGAAAAAGGAAAGAGAAAGAAAAAGAAAAAGAAAGAAAAAGGAAAAGAAAAAAAAAAGAAAAAAGAAAAAAAATAAAGTAAATTAAAATAATTAAATATTAATAAATAATTAATAATAAAATAATAAATTTTAATAATTTAATAATAAATCAAATAATCAAATAATAATAAATAAATAATAAAATATTAGGGTAATAATAAACCCTAATTAAATAAATATACACATACAGGCTTTATTTAATAATTTAAAAATATGTATGAGTTCATGCAAACCCGTAAACACATTTAAAATAATTAATAATACATTGTTTACGTGGAAATTTCCCCGAAAATGAAAGTCCCGGGAAAATTTTACGTAAAATACTGAAAATAATAGACAGTAATTAAAATAGGTTTAAAATACATATCAACTCATAAAAATATCGTATAATGCATGAAAATTATTGACACTGTATATCCCGGTACAGTGTAAAAATATTTAAAAAAAACACGGGATATTACACATTTGGTCTGGTTTGAATTCCCAAAGTGCGTGGAAGAATAAGTGTCTAGACGGGTTTGAATCCCCAAAGTGCACTGAACAATAAAAATCTAGTTGAGTTTGAATCCCCGAAGTGTGCAGAAGAACGAGCATCTGGTCGGGTTTGAATCCCTAAAGTGTGTAGTTAGATTTGAATCCCCGAAGTGCGCATCTCATGAGGTGTTTGGTCCGATTTGAATCCCCAAAGTGCATTCTTCTTTTACTGAGTAATTCTTGGGCTAGGAAAACCTGGGTTTTACACTAAACTATAATGAGTAACTGATCAAGCCAGAAAAACCCAAGGAACACGGTTACGTTTTATCTCTTTTTACTGAGTGGAGGTTAGGCCATGCTCAAGATTCATGCCAAATTATAATAAGTAATTGATCGGGCCAGGAAAACCCGAGGAACACAGTTATGTTTCATCTTTTCGACTGATTGATTTCTCGAGCCAGAAAAACTTGGGAATCATGCCAAATTTATAATGAGTAGCTGATCGAGTAACCCGAGGATCACGACTACATTTCTCTTTTGTCTCTGTTGAGTGAAGATTGGGCCATGCTTGAGATTCACACCAAAATTATTAATGAGTGATTGATTGGGCCAGGAAAACTTGAGGATCGCAGTCACGTTTCAAAGATGAAGTTTGACCTTTTGGGTTTGAATTCTCTAGGCTGAAGGCTCGAGCGAAGCTCATAGGCCAGGTATGTCATTCTTACTTTTTATTGTTTGATGTGCATGTTGCTTTTTGGAAAAATTATTTTTAGAAAATTTAATTTTTTGAAAAACCAAGGGGGCAACCTATGGACATTATTAGTTTGATTAGCTTACGACGAAAGCCCGATAATGAAAAAGTTCAAGTTTTGAATGCAAGGGGAGCCAGAGGCTTTTCTAAAATTGACTCTAAAAGCCCAAACACTAAGCCAAACTCATAAATACCATAGCCAAAGCCCAAGCCTATTGACTCTTGACCCAAGGGCCCTGACTTGGCCTAGGTGAAGAGGCAATCGCCTCTTCACCCCAAGCATCGATGGGGTGATGCCTCTTCACACCCACTCTATGCAGCATTAAATGTCATTAATGACAGTGGTTGAAGGCTCACCTGCTGAAGAGTTTGTCATTTTTTGACGTAAAAGAAAGGGAAAAAGCTAGAAAAAAAAAGCCTTGGGAATGAAAAAAGGCAACCGGAGAGGGTAAGAATGAGTTTTTGGAAATTTGAAAAAGGAGAAAATAGGAGAGGCTTTAAAAGGGAATGTGGAGGCAAAGTTGAGGAGTTTGGCTGGTTGTTAGAGAAAGTAAGGTGATTCAAGAAAGAAAAATGTCTGGAAAGAGAGAAAGAAAAAGAAAAAAAAGGAAGAAAAGAAGAAGAAGGGGAAAAAACTTTGAAGCTTAAGGGACTTGATTCTTGAGAAGAAGAGGGAACCTTTTGCATTCAAAGCCACTCCTTCATCAACCAATCTCTGAGGGCTTAGTTAGGAGCGTTAGCTCGTCCAAGATAGTGAGTCTCCCCATTTTTTAGTTTTAAATTCTTTATCTTCATTAAAGTCTTGATTTATTATTCTTTTGCGTGTTTTCTTGAATCATATTACTTATTTGAAGTTATAGAGAAGTATGGTTGCATGAGATATTGAATATTGATTGTTAATACTTGTAAATTTGCATTTGTTTCTCATTTACGTGCTTAATCATCGTGTTTCTTAAAATTTAATAAATTTAGAGCGTTCATGCCTCTGTTGAAGAGGTGACGGAGGCATCGCCTCCTGGTCACCTTTGATAGAGTCTGGCCTGATTATACCTTGATTTTCCATTAGTATTTTGCATGTTTGGCATGATTCCCTTGTTTAATTTGTTATATTTTGTGAGATTGCGCATACTCCCTTTGTTGATCAATATTGTTTTTATGTTATTTTCCTTTTTTTGTGTTATTTAGTGGACCATTTTATGAGTTTATTTTCATTTATTTTTGTGAATACTATTTGTTGATGATTTGTAAATATTATTGTTGTTGTATGGCATTAACTTGTATATGTTACAGGAATTATTTGGTGATTTTTAATCACTAGATGTTTGCTTTATTTATTTTTTTAGAATATTAATTTGTATAATTAATTAGTTTATTTTTGATTTATGAATGATTTATTTTTAGTATTTTTATGCTTATTTACACTAAAAAGTTGTAATTCTTAATCCATTCCTCCTTTTATTTGGAATGAATGGTTGTAAATTATTTTTATTTGTTTTATTTATTTATTTATGATTGAATGCTAGGGATTTAAACATAAAATGAGACTAATGTGCAAATTTGGAATAAAATATAAAACTGAAAACCAATAACGATTTGCATGTTAGTAAAAAAATAATTTAATAATCAAAGGTAATGAAGTACAAAACACACACGAAAGCCAATTGTAAGATTGGGTAAATATTTCAAAAGCCTATATCTAATTTCTTAACCCAATTTCTGACTACGGCTTTTAGGAACATTTGTGGAATCCAGTTACTGTAAACTGTATCTCAACTTTTATCAAAGTGGCGACTCTATCTTCATTTTGGACCCCAAGCTCACTATGTATTTTCTAGTGAATCTCGAGCGCGCACAATATCGTGGTCGCCAATACTTGGGCGCGCGACTAGAACCGCTGCCTAAATTCCAGGGTTTAAGATAAATCCTTCTTCATAAGAAAAGTTAAACTTGGAATTTATATTTAAAGTTGTGAAGAGTATCAAGAATTCTATGTTATTGCAGATTAACATGTCCAGGATAGTAGGATACAGTGATAAAAAAAAAAATCCCCAGTATACATGTTATTGTCAATTGCAATAGGATATTTTTATTGATCAAATGTCCCCTTTTGAACTTCAATATTTTAAGCAATGAATGCGCTTCATTTCCTTCTAAAATATGTAAGTTCTATAACTTAAGTACCCTGTAGGTAACTTTGATTCTAAGGTAGGAGTAAAGTGCTGGTTGATTACAGAACTTAATTTCGATTTGAGGCTATTCCAGAATCTAGAGAACATGTAGCTATTTTCGCATGGATGATCCATTTCACAAAATAGTTCGAGAAGAGCTACCAATGATTCTGCTATTGATGCTTGTACTAACCTTCATATATATAATCTTGTACCAATAAAATTTGCATATTTAACTTCCAAAATGAAATTTAAAGAATTAAAGAACCAAGATAATACATCTCTTTGTCCTGCCTACAACAGCCAAAAAAATGCTAAAAATTTGTAAATTTCATTTATGCCTTGAGACCAAAGAAAAATGGGATGTATGATTGGTTGGCGAAATCCAAATTCGTAATCTAATCACCTGACAACTGATAAATGGCAGTGAGAAGCTAATTTTAGTTATAGTGGCAGTGAATTAGTGATTGGTTTGAAGTACTATTTGACAATTCTGTCTAGTGTCTTTCTTTTAGAACCTTTGAAATGGCCCGAATGGTAGTAGGTGTGGTTCGGCAGCAGCCGCCAATTAGGCTAGCTCCTAAGCTATGCCATCTTGTAGCTAACAGCTCGAACTTGTCATCGTTGAAGCATGTTGATGGCTGCCAATGCACACAACAAAGGAAGAAATTAATAAAAAGAGATTCCTCAAAATCTGCACGGTGCAGAAGTGATATGTAAATTCTGATAAAAAATGAAATAACAATCTCAAAACTTACCAGCCATCTTTTAGCTCTGCCATCCCATATCTCACCACTGTTCGGATAAACAGCTATGAACTTCTCGGTTAACTGGAGGCAAAAATAGATTGTCATTTTTCATTTAACACTTGGTCAATTTTCCAATGTTTTAACATTTACCTTTTTAAATTTGCCTATTAGATTCTCAATAAAATGGGGAGGTGCACAATTGATTCCAACTGCAATCACTTTGTTGCTCTTATTTATTACATCAAGGCACTCCTGGAAACTCTCCCCGGATGGGGCATTCTCTCCATCCATTGAGCTGAAGCAAATCCAAGATGGAATGTTGATGTTTTCTTCTTCAAGCAACTCAACACAGGCCTGCAAATTGTTGTTCAGATCACGTCAAGAGACAACACAAACAAAAGAAAGTTCTGATTGTCTATAATTCATCCAACCGAATTCCTTTCAGAACTTATTGTTATGGCATGTCAAGTGAACCAGAGAAAAAGAAAGGTTCTATCCAATGTTATTTTGGTAGAAGCTACTCTTGGTTCATTCTGTTATCTTCTGCATTCTTTTCAGGAGTACTAAAGCGAAATTTGCCACCCAATTTTCCTCACAAAGCAAAACTTCTAAATTTATCATCATCAGAAGAAGCAAGGTTTTTCTATAAATTAGGCTATAATAAAATAATTTGAAATGCTAAGATCAACTAGAAACTATAGCTCAATATTTACATTGTGTTTGGTTCAATTCTATTAAGGAATTAATTTCATTTTCAAATGAAATTTAATTAATAAAGTATGTTTGGTTCAAATAAATAGTTTATGGATTAATTTCAAATGAATTTCATATTTTTCTATATTGTAATTGATAAATCTAGAATTCAAGTTAATTTTTAATTTTGGTCAAACAATAACCCTTTATATAGAAAGATACCTTTGAAAATAAAAATAATGAACAGTATTTTAATCATTTTAGAAATATAGACTTAAAAGTGGTGGAATTCATTTGAAAATTTCAACAATTTTATTAGAATTTGATCTAGTGATAAGCAATTCCACAAATTTAAAAATTTGGAATTGTAAATGAATTCTCCAACATGTTCATTTAAACCAAACATGTATCATTTGAAATTGCAAATGCATTCAACAAAATTTTGTGAAATTCATTTATACTATATACACTCATAATGTTCCCAAAGGTAGCATATTTCATAGCTAGAAGCCTAGAAAATGGCATGATAATGCAAAACTGATAATTGAATGTGAAATAATATATTAAAATGCGCCATTGCGCTTGTTTGTGCACCAAACAACGAAAATTCAACCGTTGCAAGTACTCAGCAAACCAGAACTATGGAATTGTATTTTTTAGCTTTCTATAGTATGATTTACTTATAGCTTCAGTTTATCATAAATGTACGTATAGAAAACAATTCAAAATACATCTTTTTTGCTCTAGTCTATTATATCAAGTTGAAATCTCCCAGGTGAAACTAAATTAGCTCACCAATTGCATCAACTTGCTGAAAGAACGTGACACTTGACAAAGCATATAAACAGAAAATGGACAAACCTGGGCTTCAAGTTTATTAGCAATTGTCTCAAAGGCTAGCAAATCTGGACCTGCTTCTGCAAGAACTTGCAATCTGCGTCGGTGAAAATCCTTCAGCTTTTCTAGGTTCACATCTGGCCCATAGCACCCACTGGAAGTAAATAATACAAACACATTAAATAAAAGTACATGCAGCCGTAACATCGGAATCTTGAAGTTTCAAACTGGATCATCAAAAGATTGAGCAGAAATATGCACTTATGGAGCACACAGTACCTGTATTCTGAGCCATCAGCAAGATAAGCTCCATAGCTTCCAATGGAGGCCGCAACCAGAGCTCGGTTAAATCGAGACATGGGATTCCTTTTCACAGCATCCCAGAATTTATCACGGGCTTCAATTGCCAATTTAACACTCTTCTTTAACAACAATTCTGCTTCTTCAATAGTCAGTCCCTTGGACACAAATCCAGGAAGACTGGCCTATATATTCAGAAATTAAACTAAAATCAATCAAACTTTGACCAACATCTAACAAATATCTGATGCAGTCAGCTTTGATATTGAGGTTGAAAAAAAAAGTCGCAAACAATAGTCTTTGCACAGATTGATCCCATCAAGAATTAATTTTTTTTATCTATTTCACGAAGACACAAACCTGGTAAGAAGAAGTGACCAATATATCTGCACCAGCCTCCAGATATTCCAAGTGAACCTAAAATAACACGACATTTATAAACAAAAATCAAAACTTGAAACAGAGTTTAAAAATCCCCACAAAAAAGGGGGGAAAAAAAAAACAAACCAGAGCCACACATATGATACGATACAATACAATGCATAAAAACATCAACGAGAAAGAGGGAGAAAAGCAGACCCTTTTAATGAGTTCAGGGTCTTTAATCAGACAAAGAGCACTCCAAAGAGGGTCATTAATGGCAGCGCCATGCCTCTCGAGTTGGGTGGCGAATCCACCATCAATCACCGCACAGCCACTAGCCTTGCTTACCAGATCCTCGAGCGATGACCTTCTGTTTTCCACTCCCATGTTTGTGTTTCTGTGTCTGTGTGTCTGGAGATTTGCGAAGAGAGAGTTAAGAATGTCCTTGTTGTAAAGGATGTAATGCTGCCGGGAATTAAGGGAAGGGGTGATTTTAAACTATGTTTGTGTTGTGAACGCGGATGAAATAGCGTTCAGGTTCAATTTCCCAACAACTTCTCTCTCTTTTTTTTTTTTTTTACTCCCTCGTAAAACCTTCCTAAATTGGTCAAATTGCTTATTTCACCCCTAAAGTTTACAGGGTTAACTATTGACATTCCTCAATTTTTATCATTTTAATTTAACCTTTAAATTGTTTATTTTAAAAGTTTAGGGGCGAAATTGCTGTGAAATTGACTGTTAAAAATGTAAGGACAAAATACTGTGTTAGAATAAATCTCATGTGTGTTAATAAATTACTCTAAAAATAAAGTAACAAACTAAAATTAAAATTTTATCTAGTGGTTCTAATTTCATTTGCATACAATTAGTTATACTATAATAAGAGCTTTAATTATAAAATACAATAATTTAATGTAAAATTTAGGGGTGAAACTGTACATTTTACATTTTTTTTAGCCAAGTTTGTTTCCTTGTATAAATAATATTTTGTTTCTTTATATATAAATAATACCTTTTTTTTTAGTTGGTAATGGTATGATCACACCAACTTTACCTAACAAGCTCCTTCTTAGGAGTTCTTTTCCATCCCGAAGTGGAGAAATTGTTGTTGATCAATTTTAAATTATAGGATAAATTATGAAAAATGTTGTAATTATTTTAAAATTAATATGGATATCACATACATAGAACATATGAAAAATCAAAGTTTGAATTTCTAATCCTATTTAATGTTTTATTAGGATGTTGAAAGTAATTATATATATTATATATAAGAAAAGTTGAACTTGGATTTTCTAGTGATTTAATTCAATTAGACTGTGAAGACTTTGAATGTTTCATGGAGTTAGCATTTGGCATACACTTTTTGAAGTTGATAGTTATTTGTTCGATGACCTCGTTTCAGTTGAAAAAATGTTTTGAAAAAATGAATTCAAGAACATTGTAGCCCATGGTGCAACCATGATTCTCACTAAAAGGAGTTAGAAATTATAAGATGTGTCTTATTAATCAGCTTAGTAAAATTAAAACATTTAATTGAAAATAAATTTCAATTTCTAACTTTTTCATTTCAAGTTAAGAAATTTTAAAAAAATTGCAAGATGGGTCTAGAGAAGCATGTTACATGTACCAGACGCGTTCTAATTTCATTTCATATTAATAATGGCAGTGGTAGGTGACAATGGAGGGGCTGGGTGTTATATGAGTTTACATTCTTCTATCAAACTAAACACTTGGCCAAAAACTTGTTTTGAAAGGGATAGCATCTGGATGGAGTTGTACCAGTTGGTGAGGTTGGAGAAAATTTTCAAAAAAAAAAAAACATCTAAAGAAAGTCAAATTAAAGAGGAACTTTTGGGTTGGAATGCATTAATTTCATGTTGCCTGTATCATGCCTAAATATTAATGTGGAAAAACCCATTGAAAAAGTCTCCAATATTTATTTTTTGACTTATTAAGAACTTTTTTAACTGTAGTGATAAAATAATAATAAAAAAACGTCAATGGTGTGAAAAAATTTTCAAATGATATTTATTTAATTTTAAAAAATAATATAAAACATTATTCCCTTTTTAGCTTTCTATATTATGAAAAACACTAACAAGATAAAGTTTAAACTTTTTTTTTTTTTTTTTATCAAATTCATAAAATTTAAATTATTTTTGTTACTTTATGTTTTATTCTTATTTTCTCCCCCAACGCTCTTAGGCCAAAAAAATTAAGTTACACAAAATTGCAAATATCTCAAGAAAAGCTAGCAGCAATCATCTCATGCTTAACACTGTCATCTCAAGCAGAAGTCATGACGATCTCAAGTTGTGATTCTAGAGGTGGCTTTAATATAATAGCTGCAACTGTGGTTCTAGAGTTCGTTCAAATCGTCTTGGTGCAGAGGTTGAGTATAAAGTAATTTATGATTGAAACATGCATGAGCTTCAACGCTACAATAACACGATCATCTCTGTAAACTTGGGATTGTAAAACAGTAATCGCAAGGACATGAGTATGTGTAGCCTTATCATTGTACAACATTGTTTTGTATTTTTTGAAAAAATGAGTTCTGCTATGTTGTTGATTGGAAAAGGGGGTGAGAAATTACATTATTTCAAATTATTTAAATATAATTATAAAATTAAAAAATAATAAAAAATTTTAAAATCAGAATTCGATTCGAAACCGGCCTTGAATCGTCTAAAGTATGGTTTAAGTTCGATTCCATAAATCTTCGAATTGGAACTGTCAGTTTCAAACCATGGCCACCCTTAGCTAACTATATTTCTCGTTGCTTTAGTAACAATAGGTAGCTTGATTTGTTGTCCTATAGGAAAACGTAACCTGAACATCATTAAATTCCTTCATGACATTTTTACAATTTGAAACAATTAAACCAACTGATGAACTACCGTCATTGCATCTAATTCCACCAGACGAGCTTGCAACCAACTCAGTACTTCATGGATTCAAAGAGCTTCAACAATTTTAGGATCTTTTTGACCTACTCCAATTTGAAATCCTCATTGAAACAAAGTTACCATTTTTGTAACTCACTATGCACCCTAAGCTAATTTTATCATTGAAAATGACTATGTCAACAATTTGTATAAAAATTATTGCAATTAATAAGTGTGTGAGAGAGGTGCATTTTCAAATAGACGAGAGTGAGGATAAAGAACTAAAAGAGGTTAAGTTAGAAGGTGAGATTGAATAGGAGCACACATTCACTAAACCAAGGCTTTTGGTTAGGAGTGACAACTCTACACCTCCTTCAATTGTAAAATAACTTAAGCTAGTACGTTGAGATATCCCTTTTTGAGAGAGTATAACACACTACCCATCATCATTTCAAATAAAGTGTCTATCAAATAAGAAAAGAGGGTATGTGAGGTAGTAAGGGGTCGAGTTTGAGCTATAAGGTGGAGATTTCTGACATAAAGGGAATTAGTCCCTTTATTATCATGCATAGAATTCATATAGAGAAAGAACATAAACCCGGTACTGAAAGACTAAACTCTTAGATGCATGAATTATCTATCTTTATTCTAATAGTGAGTGGTGAGTCTAGTACAGTGTGTGCTTAAAGAAGTGGATGATTATGGTAGAGAATGAGGAAGGTGAGTTAATTTTAAAGAGGGTAGTTGATGGTTGGTGTGTGTGTATAAATTATAGGAAGTTGAATAATGCCATTAAGAAAGACCATTTTTCTCTTCCTTTATTAACCCAGGTTATGTTATTATTTTCTTGATGGATATTATGGTTAAAATCAAATTTTTATAATTCTTAAGGATTAAGATAAATTAACTTTTACATGACCTTTTAGTATTTTTGCTTATCAGTGAATGTCATTTGGATTGTGTAATGCACCCGAAACTTTTCAAAGGTGTGTGATGACTATATTCTTTGATTTGGAAGAGAATATTATAGAGATATTTATGGATGATTTTTCTATTTTCGATGATTCTTTCAAATTATGTTTAATTAACCTTGGCAAGGTACTCATACATTATAAACAAACTAATTTAGTACTCAATTAGGAGAAATGCCACTTCATGGTGGATGAAGAGATGGTTTTGGGGCACAAGATATAAAGCAAAGGAATTAAGGTGATATAGCCACCTCATACACTAAGAAAGTGATTTAGAGTTTTTTTAGGGCGTGTTAGTTTTTATTAGCATTTTATTAAAGATTTTTCTCCTATTACCAAGCCTTTAACTAGTTGATTAAAGAGTGCTTTTAATAAGTTGAAAGAAGTATAAAAAATCTTTATCATGTACTATGCAAGTCAAACTTTGGTAGATGCAAAATTTAACTACACTCTAATAAATAAGGAGATGTTAGTGATTGTCTTCGCATTAGATAAGTTTCGTGCTTATGATTTCGGTTCAAAAAAATTATTTATATTAATCACTTATTAATTAAATATCTTTATTATCAAGAAAGATGCCAATCTTCTAATTATTCAGTGGGCATTGCTATTATAAGAGTTTGATTTGGAGATAAAGGATAAGAAAGGTGCATAGAATTTAATGGTGAACCACTTATCAAGATTAGAGCGAGATGGGAATGATAACAAGCAAGCAAATGTTGATGATAACTTTCTTGATGAGTTTATTTTAGCCATGCAACATTTTGTTACATCTTGGTATGTTAATATAGCAAATTGTTTAGCGGGGGTTATTTTGCATGATGACTTTTCATGCCAATAAAAAAAAGGTTTTTGTATGAGGTATGTCAATATTTGTGGGAGGGGGAGATATGATTATTAGCTCATGTATTCTTGATTTAAAGGTGTGTGAGGTACTTTCTCATTATCATGAGTCAGTATATAAAGGGCATTATGGTGCATCAAAAACAACCACCAGAGTATTAGAGTGTGGTTTCTTTTGGCCAATATTATTTAAGGATGCTAGGAATTTTATGCTTCATTGTGAATGATGTCAATGCAAAGGCAATATTTCTAAGAGGCATGAGATGCCACTTATATTAATCTAAGAGGTGAAAATTTTTTATTTATGGGGCTTGAACTTCATGGGACCCTTTCTATCTTATGGGAACCAGTTTGTTCTTATTGGAGTTAATTATATGTCTAAGTGGCTAGAAGCATTTGCTTCACCTACTAATGGCACAAAAGTGGTGTGAAGTTTTTAAAGAAGCCTATTATTAGTGATGGAGGTTTACATTTCTACAATAAGCCAAAAAAAAAAATGATGTTGTCATAAAGTAGCAATACCATATCATCCTCAAACTAGTGTTAAGTTAAATTGACAATGAAAATTTTGAAATAGGTAGTTAGAGCATTAAGAAAGGATTGGGCAATGAAGTTGGATGATACTTTACGGGGCCTATCGAATAACATTCAAGGCACTTATTGGTCTTTTACCTTATAGGTTGAGTTTTAGGAAAGCATGCTATCTTCCTATGGAGATGGACCATAGAGCTTCCTTAATTCTTTCTCTTCTCTTATGTTTTACAAACCTTAACATTCTTCTTCTTTTCCTACCTCAATTTAATCAATTCTTCTTCAAATTTCTCTAAATTTTCATAAACCTACACCTAATTGAAAACACCTATCATTTGTAATATCCCGTATTTTTAAATATTTTTATATTGCATCAGGATATGCAGTGTTAATAATTTTTGTATATATTTATGAAATTTTTATGATTTTGCTATTTAATTAAAGCTAATTTTAATTGTTTATTATTATTTTAAGTGCTTTACGTAAAATTTTCCCGGAACTTGCATTTTCGGGAAAATTTTCACGTAAATAATTTACTATTAATTATTTTAAATAGATTTACGAACTTGCATGAACTCATACATATTTTTAAAATACTAAACACCGTATATATGTGTACTTATTTATCTAATTAGGGTTTAATTAATATTACCCTAATATTTGATTATTTATTAATTTGTTTTAATATTAATTAATTATTTTTAGGAGTATTAAATTATTAAAATATTAAATTATGTGTGTTGTGTATATTTGATGTGTGTAATTTAATATTATTTTAATATATAGTATAAAGTATATATATATACATATATACATTTAATATTAACAAATTATAAAAGTTTGGTTTAATTACAAAACTGCCACTCCAACTCCTTCTTCATCCCCGACCGTTCCCCATCGCCGTCCGCCACTGCTACCATCAATTTCTTGCCGTTGGTGTGCTGTCCGGCGTGCCACCTCCTTCCCCAGCCTCTTCCACCACCTGTTGTAGTCGTTTCCGGCGTCTGGAGGTCGAATTCGGCCGGAGAAGCCGAAGGTGGGAGTAACGTCGTTCACGATGTTTTCGGCCACCGTTTTCGACATCGCCAGTCTCTTTCTTCTCCTTGAGCTCCAGTGAGTGTGATTCCAAGCTTTGTTTAACTTAAAATGGTCTTGATTTGCTTAGGTTTTGATTTTTCGAATTCGGCCTATTAAGGTTCTTGAATTTTTTGAACTTCAATTTAATTGATTCATGAAAATTTCCTTCACAAATGTTGTTTCCCTTAGCTTAATCTACATGTGTGAATTTTTGTGGAATTTTTGGGAATTATTTTGATTTTTTGGGTATTTTTGAATAGTTTAATATTATTTTCTAATTTTTGGAAATTAATTAATTAAATTATGAAATTGTGTTTTATGATAATTATAGGTGTTGAAATGAATTATAGAAATTTATTTGGAATTTTTATGAATTTCTATGTATTTATTTTGCATTATTTAGGTTTATGTAATTTTTGGAAAATTAGGTTAATTGTGTTTTTAATTGAAATTAATTGGTAAATTGAGTTTAATTATTGATATTATTGATAAATATGTTGAGAAAATTAATTTTGGATAATTATACTATTTTTGGTAATTTTTGAATGAATTTTAGTATATTTATATATATAGGGGTATTTTGGTAATTTTACAAAAAATTGGCTAAAAATGTAATTTAATTGGTTTTAATAGTTATTTAAGATATAAAAATGATTTCTACAAATTATTTAGTATTTTTAACTAATTAAAACTATTTTTCATGAATTATTTTTAATTATATATATAATATACGATTTTACTAATAAAATGAGTTTTTATCGGTTTTTACTGTGTTTTAAGGTTAATTATGTAATTTATATTTATAAAATGTATTTATGTGATATAAGGGTATTTTTGGTATTTTTAGAATTGTTTCGTGAATTGTGGACCCCGGTCGGTAGACTGTAGTTTGGAGTCCGACCGAGGGATTATGGATGAGTTGTTGTGCCTGTTTTTTGAAGTGTATTTCTTTGCAGGGCCGGCTCTACTCTTTGAGTAGAGAGATGTCCATTTTACAGGGGAGGTTCTACCGAATTTTTGATAGAATTCTCGTAAAACGTGATGTCCGATCGAACCCTAATTCTGTTTTCGTGTCTAATATTCTAGATCGAGTTTCTAGGATTTTCTGTTAGGATTATTATGATGTCTGTTGTTTATTGTTTATTTAGTTACGCCGAGACCGAGGCCTAGTGGACCAGGCCCGTTGGACCCATCTCGTGGAGTGCACTAAGTGTGAGTTACTATTTTATATATATGTGTTTAGGCTGCATGATTTTAGAAATATATGTTTTATTTTGATTAAATATGCATAAATAATGTGATTTGTATTTAAGCATATTTTTAGTTTATTTTTGGTTTATTTTTTGTATATATTAAATTATATGCATGTTTTATTAATAAATTATATTTAAAATATTTTTAAATATATTTCTAGCTTAATTTGTAATTTGATTGGATTTATTTGACGTATGTATACTCGAAATATACCTGGTTCACTTTTGGTATATTTTCAGTATATATATGGTTTATATTGTTATGTTATTTAAATTCATGCATCATTTATTTGTGAATGTATGCTTTATATTTTAATGAAGGATATTAATAGAACGTGCTACCTAGTGGGCAGCACTAGGACCGAGTACGTACCGGTACACTTATAGCATTTAGGCTATATTACTAACCAGTTTAAGGATTTTGATTGGATTTGATTAGTTGATGTGTGAGATATGATTTGGAAGTGTGATTGCTGGAGCTCGGTTGACCTAGTGTCTCGGGGCCAATCACACTGACAGTCAGACTATTGTAGCTCGGTTGACTTAGTGTCTCGGGATCAGTCTACTGTCTAAATGGAATAAGTGATATATTTGGAATAAGTGAGACTGTATGGCTAGAGTGTTGTCTAACACTGCTTTGAGGTTGCGATATTATAGGGTTCTATTTGATCCTTCATAAATAGTGATTTTCAATAAAAATATATAAAATGATTTTATTGCATCTGTATGTATTTGCTTGTATATATATACTTTTGATTGTGTGCATTGACATTTAGTATGCATGTATATATATTATAGTAATTCACTCAATGAGGTCTGACTCCCCTCTGTTGACCATTTTTCAGGAGAGTCATCGTCTTCAAACCTCAGTAGCAGGCCTGTACGCCGGATTTCTTCCGCCTCGGCTTCCTTGTGTAAACTGCTTATTTGAGTCTTGAGTTTTATTTTATAATTTAGACACTGCAGTAGTTGTAAACTAATTATGGGTTTTATGTATTATATTGTGTGAGTTATGTATTTTGAGAATTTGAACGGAGACTTGTATCAAAGGATTTATCTATATATGAGATATGGATTTCTATTTTGATATTTATGATTTTTATTTCCGCTGCATTATATTTTGTTATTACTATTGCATGTTTTATTTTATTTTTAGGCTTGCTACGGGTTCCGGATTCAAAAGAATTCTCGTTCCCTGGTGCCGATCATGGCCCCTGTTTTGGGTCGTGACAAAGTTGGTATCAGAGCGGAGTTCTGTGTCAGGGCTTAATTGTGTGAGTCGTGGCCCTAGTTTTCAGAATTGTGTTTTCTTTTGGTAACTACTGTAGTGAATTAGGTTCGAGTATGTCTTGATAAGTACTCCTTGCTTTAGTTTTCTGCGTTATTCCTCCGTTGTCTATTTTGTCTGAATCTTTTCGTTTGTCTTTTCAGAATGAGGAGGCGAGAGAGTGTCGCTCCACTGGTTGTTGAGGCTGAGGATGATGAGTCTTTTCAGGATGAGGTTTTACCTCATGAGCAGCCAGTTAGACGTAGAGGTCATGGCAGAGGTAGACCTCGAGGAGCGGCAGGTCGTCGTAGGCAGAGAGAGTTACAGGATGAGGAGCCTGTAGAGCCTGAATTTAATGTTCATGTGCCTCCAGTTGTTCAGCCTGTTCAGCCTGCCTATCAGCAGGGTATATATGACCCTAAGGCAGCTTTGTTCTATGCCCGAGTTGGCAGGATTGCATTCGATGGGACTTCTGATCTGTTATATTTTTTACACATGATCGAGACTCGAACTCGGACTGCTCATACCGAGTACCAGCGGATCATGATCGTCGAGTTGTCTGTCGAGGGACCAGCCCTAGATTGGTTCATTCAGATGATCCAGCCTTATATGATGACGATGACCTGGGCTCAATTTCGAGAGCGATTTATGAGGATATTCTGTCCAGAGCCTCTCCGTGTGAGCTATCATCTTCGAGTGACCAGTATTTCTCACGGTGATCAATCAGTAGAGGAGTACACCTGAGAGTTTCTTCGACTGGGTAGATATGTAGAGGATCTGATGCGAGACCAGTATTTCGTGGTCACTACATATGTCACCGGATTGGGTTTAACATTTGCTAGTATGCCTACAGTAGGCCTTACTCTCGAGTCTGTGATTGAGTTGGCCAAGGAGATTGAGCTGAGGCTAGTTAGGCAGGGAGCGATGCCTGATTACTACCAGCTGGGAGTTCAGTCGAGTGGATTGCAGGCTACTCCGTATTCAAGTTTTCATGTTGGTTCGAGTAGTCAGCAGCGAGGTCAGACTCAGCAGAGTCAGAGACAGCAGTAGTGAGTGCATCAGAGCAGTAGACATGGCCGTGGAGGTCAGCGTAGACCATTCAGATTTGGGTCAGGTGCTTCAAGCAGCAGCAGTGGTCGTAGTTCTGGATCAGCTATCAGTGTTTGCCAAACTTGTGGTAGAGTCCATCAGGGACCGTGTTATCTGACACTACTGACATGCTTCAGGTGCGGGCAGGCAGGAAATTTTTCCAGATCGTGTCCTTACTCCGGATATCAGCAGCCGTAGATTCTGCGATTTCCACAGCAGTCGATTGCTAGTGCTGCACCCATGCCATTTCAGTTACCACCAGTTCAGCATCAGAGTTCCACTCAGATTGTTCCACAGCAGAGTCATGGTAGAGGTACTAGAGGAGGTGCCAGAGGTGTTGGCCAGGCTTCTACCAGTCAGCAGGGAGGTCGAGGACAGGCCAGAGTTTTTCATCTCACTCAGTAGGATGCTCAGGCATCCAATGCAGTTGTGGCAGGTATTGTTTCTATTTATTACCTGGATGCATGGGTTTTGTTTGATCCGGGTGCCACGCATTCATTTGTTTCTCCTGTTTTTGCTTCTAAATCTTGTTGGATAGCTTCGAGGATGGCTTTTCCTTTGTCTGTTGCCACTCCTCTGAGCGATTCCTTAGACACCGATATTGTTCTTTCTGGTTGTCCAGTTCTCATGGGAGATAGAGAATTACCCGCTGATTTGATCTTGTTGGATGTGATGGAGTTTGATGTTATTCTGGGAATGGATTGGTTATCTCAGCACTATGCTATGGTAGATTACAGGAATAAAGAGGTGACGTTCAGAATTCCTGATGAAGCAGAGTTTAAGTTTATGGGTGATAGGAGTTCAGCACCTCAAAATCTTATTTCTGCTATTACGGCTAGGAAGTTATTGAGGAAAGGTTGTTAGGGGTTTTTGGCATTAGTCAGGGATACTTTAGTGGAGAAGTTATCACTCACAGATGTTCCTGTTACTTGTGAGTTTCCTGATGTTTTTCCCGAGGAGTTGCTAGGTTTACCACCTCATAGAGAGATTGAATTCTGTATAGATGTGGTTCCAGGTACTACTCCTATATCTATGCCACCCTACAGAATGGCTCCTGCAGAGTTAAAAGAGTTGAAGGAACAGTTGCAAGAGTTGTTGGATAAGGGTTTTATCAGACCTAGTGTTTCTCCTTAGGGTGCACCAGTCCTGTTTGTGAAGAAGAAGGATGGTACCCTGAGACTGTGCATTGACTACAGAGAGCTGAACAAGGTGACAGTGAAGAACAAGTATCCTCTCCCGAGGATAAATGATTTATTTGATCAGCTACAGGGTGCACAGTTCTTTTCTAAGATTGAACTGAGGTTGGGTTATCATCAGCTGCGGATTAGTGAAGCTGATATTCTTAAAACAACATTCCGTACTAGATATGGCCATTATGAGTTTCTGGTGATGTCTTTTGGTTTGACTAATGCACCAGCAGCTTTTATGGACCTGATGAACAGGGTATTTAGATCTTATGTGGATCAATTTGTGGTAGTCTTCATTGATGATATACTGGTTTATTCAAGAAGTATGGAGGAGCATGTATATCATTTGAGGATTGTACTACAGACACTGAGAGATCATCAGCTTTATGCTAAATTCTCGAAGTGTGATTTCTGGATGGAGAGTGTTTCTTTTCTTGGACACATGGTGTCTAAAGAAGGTATTCAGGTTGATCCACAGAAGATTGAGGCAGTGTCTGAGTGGCCTAGACCGACTTCTGTTACAGAGATTCGAAGTTTTCTGGGTTTAACTGGGTATTATAGGCGATTTGTGCAGGATTTTTCCAGAATTGCAGCCCCTATAACTCGCTTGACTCAGAAGAATGTCAGATTTGAGTGGTCAGAAGCTTGTGAAAATAGTTTCCATTTGTTGAAGGAGAAATTGACCACAACACCAGTGTTAGCTTTGCCTAATAGTGTGGACAAGTTCACAGTTTATTATGATGCCTCTAGAATTGGCCTTGGTTGTGTGTTGATGCAGAATGGTAGGGTGATAGCCTATGCTTCAAGGCAGTTGAAGAAGCATGAGCAGAACTATCCTACACATAACCTTAAGATGGTTGCAGTGATCTTTACTTTGAAGATTTGGAGACATTATTTGTACGGGGTGACATGTGAGATATTTACTGATCACAAGAGCTTTAAGTACATTTTTCAGCAAAGAGATCTGAATCTGAGGCAGAGAAGATGGTTGGAATTATTGAAGGATTATGACTGTGAGATTTTATATCATTCGGGTAAAGCTAATGTAGTAGCAGATGCCTTGAGTAGGAAGTCCTCAAGCAGTCTTGCTCACATCAGTGTTGAGAGGAGACCGTTGATCCAGGAGTTGCATCTGATGGTGGATCAAGGTCTGATGATGAAGATCAGTAGGTCAGGTGGACTGCTAGCTCAATTTAAGGTGCGATCTGTACTGAGGGATAGGATTAAAGCAGCTCAGAGCCGAGATCCTATTCTAGAAGAGCTTGCAGAGAATGTTAGAGCAGGAAGTTCACTGATTTCACACTCGATGATGATGGTGTGTTGTGGATCAGTGGTAGATTATGTGTTCCTGATGTGGATGATTTGAGAGAAGAGATCCTTGAGGAAGCACATTCTACAGCCTACAGCGTTCATCCGAGTGTTACTAAGATGTACCACAGTATCAGGGATTTATACTGGTGGGATGGATTGAAGAAGGATGTCGCTGATTATGTTGCTAAGTGTCTGACGTGTCAGCAAGTGAAAGCTGAGCATCAGAAGCCTTATGGGAAGCTTTAGCCTCTTCCTATTCCCGAGTGGAAGTGGGAAAGGATAATTATGGATTTTATGGTCGGTTTACCTCGTTCGAAGGATGGATACGAAACTGGATGTGAAGCATATTGTGTGCCTTCATGGAGTACCTGTGTCCATTATATCAAACAGAGGTTTGGTGTTTACTTCTTATTTTTGGCAGAAGTTGCAGGAAGCGATGGGCACTAAGTTAGATTTCAGTACTGCTTTTCATCCTCAGACAGATGGTCAGTCTGAGAGGACGATCCAGACACTGGAAGATATGTTGAGGATGTGTGTCTTGGATTTGGGAGGTAGCTGGGATGATCATTTGCCACTCGTTGAGTTTGCATATAATAACAGCTACCATAGCAGTATTGGCATGGCACCATATGAGGCGTTATATGGAAGGAAGTGTAGATCCCCTTTGAGTTGGGATGAGATTGGTGAGAGAGCTTTGATTAGACTTGAGATGGTTCATGATGCTGCAGAGAAAGTCGCCGTGATTAAGCGAAGATTAGAGACCGTAGTTAGCAGATAGAAGAGCTATGCGGATCCTAGGCGCAGAGATATGGAGTTTCAGGTCGGAGATTTTATTTTTTGGAAGGTATCTCCGATGAAGGGTGTGATGAGATTTGCTAGGAAAGGTAAGTTAGCACCGAGATATATTGGACCGTTTGAGATTCTGGAGAGAGTTGGCATTGTTGCATATCGGTTGGCTTTGCCTCCGAGTATGTCACAGGTGCATCCAATATTTCATATCTTGATGTTGAGGAAGTATATCTCAGACCCTTCACACGTGTTGCAGCCTGACAGTGTAGAAGTGAGTGAAGATTTGACGTTTGTGGAAGAACCTGTGGCGATCGTTGATTATCAAGTTCGACAGTTGCGTTCGAAGCAGATTCCGATGGTCAAGGTTCTGTGGCATAGCGACAGAGTTGAGGAGCATACATGGGAGACTGAAACTGAGATGCAAACTTCTTACCCGTATCTCTTTCCTTCCTGATCCTGTAATCTTTTCTTTCTGGAATTCGGGGACGAATTCTTGTAAGGAGGGGAGACTGTAATATCCCGTGTTTTTAAATATTTTTATATTGCATCGGGATATGCAGTGTTAATAATTTTTGTATATATTTATGAAATTTTTATGAGTTTGCTATTTAATTAAAGCTAATTTTAATTGTTTATTATTATTTTAAGTGCTTTACGTAAAATTTTCCCGGAACTTGCATTTTCGGGAAAATTTTCACGTAAATAATTTACTATTAATTATTTTAAATAGATTTACGGACTTGCATGAACTCATACATATTTTTAAAATACTAAACACCGTATATATGTGTACTTATTTATCTAATTAGGGTTTAATTAATATTACCATAATATTTTATTATTTATTAATTTGTTTTAATATTAATTAATTATTTTTAGGAGTATTAAATTATTAAAATATTAAATTATGTGTGTGGTGTATATTTGATGTGTGTAATTTAATATTATTTTAATATATAGTATAAAGTATATATATATATATACATATATACATTTAATATTAACAAATTATAAAAGTTTGGTTTAATTACAAAACTGCCACTCCAGCTCCTTCTTCATCCCCGACCGTTCCCCATCGCTGTTCGCCGCTGCTACCGCCGATTTCTTGCCGTTGGTGTGCCTTCCGGCGTGCCACCTCCTTCCCCAGCCTCTTCCGCCGCCTGTTGCAGTCGTTTTCGGCGTCTAGAGGTCGAATTCGGTCGAAGAAGCAGAAGGTGGGAGCAACGTCGTTCACGACGTTTCCGGCCACTGTTTTTGACACCGTCAGTCTCTTTCTTCTCCTTGAGTTATGGTGAGTGTGATTCCAAGCTTTGTTTCACCTAAAATGGTCTTGATTTTCTTAGGTTTCAATTTTTCGAATTCGGCCTATTAAGGGTCTTGAATTTTTTGAACTTCAATTTGATTGATTCATGAAAAATTCCTTCACAAATGTTGTTCCCCTTAGCTTAATCTACATGTGTGAATTTTTGTGGAATTTTTGGGAATTATTTTGATTTTTTGGGTATTTTTGAATATTTTAATATTAGTTTTTAATTTTCGGAAATTAATTAATTAAATTATGAAATTTTGTTTTATGATAATTATAAGTGTTGAAATGAATTATAGAAATTTATTTGGAATTTTTATGAATTTCTATGTATTTATTTTTGAATTATTTAGGTTTATGTAATTTTTGGAAAATTAGGTTAATTGTGTTTTTAATTGAAATTAATTGGTAAATTGAGTTTAATTATTGATATTATTGATAAATATATTGATAAAATTAATTTTGGATAATTATACTATTTTGGTGAATTTTTGAATGAATTTAGGATATTTATATATATAGGGGTATTTTGGTAATTTTACACAAAATTGGCTAAAAATGTAATTTAATTAGTTTTATAGTTATTTAAGATATAAAAATAATTTCTACAAATTATTTAGTATTTTTAACTAACTAAAACTATTTTTCGTGAATTATTTTCAATTATATATATAATATACGATTTTACTAATAAAATGAGTTTTTATCGGTTTTTACTGTGTTTTAAGGTTAATTATGTAATTTATATTTATAAAATGTATTTCTGTGATATAAGGGTATTTTTGGTATTTTCAGAATTGTTTCGTGAATTGTGGACCCCGGTCGGTAGATTATAGTTTGGAGTCCGACCGAGGGGTTGTGGATGAGTTGTTGTGCCTGTTTTTCGAAGTGTATTTCTTTGCAGGGTCGGCTCTACTCTTTGAGTAGAGAGATGTCCGTTTTAGAGGGGAGGTTCTGTCGAATTTTTGGTAGAATTCTCGTAAAACGTGATGTCTGGTCGAACCCTAACTCTGTTTCCGTGTCTAATATTCTAGATTGAGTTTCTAGGATTTTCTGTTAGGATTATTCTGATGTCTGTTGTTTATTGTTTGTTTAGTTGCACCGAGACCGAGGCCTAATGGACCAGGTCCGTCGAACCCATCTCGTGGAGTGCACTAAGTGTGAGTTACTATTTTATATATATGTGTTTAGGATGCATGATTTTAGAAATATATGTTTTATTTTGATTAAATATGCATAAATAATGTGATTTGTATTTAAGCGTATTTTTAGTTTATTTTTGGTTTATATTTTGTATATATTAAATTATATGCATGTTTTATTAATAAATTATATTTAAAATGTTTTTAAATATATTTCTAGCTTAATTTGTAATTTGATTGGATTTATTTAACGTATATATACTCGAAATATACCTGGTTTACTTTTGGTATATTTTCAGTATATATATGGTTTATATTATTATGTTATTTAAATTCATGCATCATTTATTTGTGAATGTATGCTTTATATTTTAATGAAGGATATTAATAGAACGTGCTACCTAGTGGGCAGCATTAGGACCGAGTACGTACCGGTACGCTTATAGCATTTAGGCTTTATTACTAACCAGTTTAAGGATTTTGATTGGATTTGATTATTTGATGTGTGAGATATGATTTGGAAGTGTGATTGCTGGAGCTCGGTTGACCTAGTGTCTCGGGGCCAATCACACTGACAGTCAGACTGCTACAGCTCGGTTGACTTAGTGTCTCGAGGCCAGTCTACTGTCTAAATGGAATAAGTGATATATTTGGAATAAGTGAGCCTGTATGGCTAGAGTGTTTTCTAACACTGCTTTGAGGTTGCGATATTATAGGGTTCTATTTGATCCTTCATAAATAATGATTTTCAATAAAAATATATAAAATGATTTTATTGCATCTGTATGTATTTGCTTGTATATATATACATATTATATATATACTTTTGATTGTGTGCAGTGACATTTAGTATGCATGTATATATATTATAGTAATTCACTTAGTGAGGTCTGACTCCCCTCTGTTGACCATTTTTTCAGGAGAATCATCGTCTTCAGACCTCAGTAGCAGGCCTGTACGCCGGATTTCTTCCGCCCCGGCTTCCTTGTGTAAACTGCTTATTTGAGTCTTGAGTTTTTATTTTATAATTTAGACACTGCAGTAGTTGTAAACTAATTATGGGTTTTATGTATTATATTGTGTGAGTTATGTATTTTGAGAATTTGAACGGAGACTTGTATCAAAGGATTTATCTATATATGAGATATGGATTTCTATTTTGATATTTATGATTTTTATTTCCGCAGCATTATATTTTATTATTACTATTGCATGTTTTATTTTATTTTTAGGCTTGTTACGAGTTCCGGATTTGAAAGAATTCTCGTTCCCTAGCACTGGTCATGGCCCCTGTTTTGGGTCGTGACATCATCTCTTTTCTTCCACTTAGCCTTATTCACTATGCTAAGAGAGAAGTATATTAGAAAGACAAAGCAAAGGTTAAAGAGTGGCTACAATGAAAATTTTAAGGTAATTAATATTTCTAATGAATATAATGCCCACTTTCCAATTTATATGAATGGTAAAGGTAAGTGATTTGAATCTCTTCTTAAAATGAATATGATTTTGTCCAATTATTTTAATGTTGATACTTTGAATGTAGTTGGGCTTAAAGATGAAATTGATGCTTTATTAGATAGATTAGGGAGGAAAAAATTCATAGGTTGAAATTTGATATTTTTTATGAATTGGTATTGCAATTTTCACTACATTGAAGATTTTAAACAAAAGTAAAAAAATCTTCTCTTGTAAATTTAAAAAAAAGGGTATCAAATTGACTATAAATTAATATTTAGAGTTTTTTAGTTTTATAGGGGAGGACTTAATGATGCTCTGTCTAGTTTTTAATTTAAAGGAATTTTAGAGTGAAATTTTATGGTGGTGATAACTGATAAATATAAGGTGGACATTTGACACCTAGTGGTTTGATTTTGAATCGTAGGTATTTGTTTATGCATAAATTTATGGCCTATACAATTTTTGAAAAACAAGAGAGTAACAAAATATCTTATCATGAGCTTCTACTATTGTGGTATATGGATACAAATACTAAAATCTCTACTACCTTATTTTATTTTTTACACTATGTGCATATTATTCAAACACTAAGAGCTTCAATGTACATTGGCTACATTATGATAGGCTTGGCCTTATATTTTCATGTTTTTTATTGAGAAAATCATGCTAAGAGGTGTTGATAGCGAGGATCCTTAAAAGAGATTTATTGATTCATGATGAAGTGATCATTGATAGGATGGAACTGCGGGATTCTAACACTTGTCAGTGCTATTTGTTATGACAATCTTCTTTACATTGTAATATTGATGCACTTGATGATAATAAGGCTATGGAGGATATTAGTGTGCAAACTGCTCATAGTTATCAGGGTGCGGGCTCTGGTGAAGTTCCATAGTGGTAGCAAGTTTTAGCACATTTTGATGTTTTAGAGATGTATATGGATGCACGATTTGATGAACTTCAATATCATCTTAATGATATAGTGAGGCAACAAGATTGTCAAACTGACAAGCTTTGGAGATTTATTGAGGCTTTAGGCTATAATATTCCTTCTTCTTCACCTCCGAGTTTGCCTTGGTGAGGGGACTATTCATTTGCCTTCATTTATTTTTTTTCCTTTTATTTTATTTTTTTAATCTTGGTTGTGTGCTCCTAAAAAAAAATGTTAGTTGTGTGTTGGTTTTTCATGCTTTCTTATCACATTATAGGCAATGTGACAATTAATTGTGCGAGAAAAAGTGGGGGGGAGGGGGAGAATCACATTGCATTTTTCATTTTATGATGCATTTTTATTTAGTATGTGAATTTTAGAATATTTGTTTTAGGCATGACAATTGCTTTTTGTATCTTTATGTTCTTTTGTTTATTAGAATATGTTTTTTGTGTTCATATTTGCATGCACAACACTTGAATTTTTTTGGTAGCCTATTAATATGGTGAGTTAAATGCATTGAATGTGATTTTCTTTAACATACTAATAATTTGTAGTTAAGGATTTTTGTAGTTTATAAGCCTTTTTAACCTTTAATAAACTTAATACTTAATTTTCTTTTGAGTGATTGAATTTTATGAGTTGATATCTAAGAAGATGTTTGTAAATATAATATAGATTTTGATTTTTAGTTGTAGTTTTTATTTTTAATTTTAATTTTGGCACATGATATGATAGCTTCATTATTGAAAAATAATAAGAATAAAATTTTCTTGTATAAAGGAGCTAAAATGTAAATTTTAAATCTTAATATGCTCTGATTGAGTAAGAGTACCTAAAGGCTTTCAACGACATCCACACTGAGTAGTGTGGGAAAAGCAAGGGATACTAAGATTAGAAAGAATAAGAATAAAAAAAGAACAAAAAGAAAAAAAATTTATATTATTATCCTTTATGTTTTAGATTCAAGAGTTAATAAAGGTTGAAATATTTTCTATTTGCTTTCATTTTATTGGGTGTTAACTTGTGAATTTTCAAGAATTCAATTGGAAAGTTTACTCTCCACTTGTGTAATTTTATATCTCCTTGACTTTGAGTTATCAATTTAGTTTTGAGCTATAAACTTTATATTAAATGGAGATTGTGATGAATATTTAAAGTTTGTCAATATGGTTAATTCATTTTTATTGATGGTAGGTCTTTGATGCATTTTCTTGAGGATAAGCAAAGGTTTAAGTATAGTGGTATTTGATTATGTGTAATTTGCATCAGTTCATAGAGTACTCTTATAATGTTTTCATAGAGTTTTAATGGTTATAAATAGGGTTTTCTTTGTTAGTCGGTATGCTTTTATGTTTTTATTTTGTTTTATAGGTAAAGGAGTGTTTGTAGAAGACAAATGAATGAGTCTAAGAGTGGTTGAGAATAAAAATACTATTGTGGTTATAAGTGGAAGCTACAATCATAGGATTATACTTGAGGGAAGCTGTTTAAGTTGTTATTGCGATCACAGGTTATGTTCACAAAGAGCCTTTTTTAACTTTCGGTAGCGATTGCAAGTTGCTTGAGTTGATGAGATATACCCCTTAAAGTGACATATTGATGTGGATGAGGCAGCATTGAAATTTATGGATGAATTTGATAAAGTGGGTGTGCATACTTGGACTTCAAATGGATGGTCGTGGATACACTGATTGACCCACAAGGCTTTTAATATATCAAATTAAAGCTGACTCAGAGGGCTATAACGGGTGCTACACACTTTGTATGTAACAATCCATTTTTGGACTTAAATTCCTTTATTTAGGCCCTTAAATTTGACATTAAAGTTTTTGTCCCTTTTTTTTGGAGTGTTTAGTCTTTTCCTTTTTGGTTTTAAGGTTTTTCCCTAAACACTATTTATTTGCCTCTTTAAGTTGTTTGGAGATTTTTTTTATTAATTAATAGTTTTTTGATTAATTAAAAAATAAATTACAGACGTTATTCTTCTAATTCCTATAGTATTCTTTGAATCAATAAGGTGGTTTATTATTTTTAGATATTCTTAGAACCAACGAATTCAATTCTTTCTTAAAGCTTCCACTACATCAGATGGTATCAGAGCATCGATCCTGACAACATGTCACCAAGGAGACGAGTGCAGGAGGTGTATGAATGAGACATAGAGCAAAGGGTTCAAGAGATAATTGACGAGCGAATGAATCGAGTGGTGGATCGATTGACAGATAGATTGGCCACGATATTGGGTAATCAGAATAGAGTCCAAGGAAATAATCATCCAAAACAGTTTGGTAATGATGAGGAGGTGGGAAACAAGTATGAAGACGAGGCTCCTCACAGACACAATCGGCCTATCGCAGATAATAATAATAGGCACTGGAAAATGGGCATGCAAACTGAGATTTCAGAATTTCATGGCAGCCTTTAAGTTGAAGAATTCCTAGATTGGTTGTCGACGATTGAGGAGATTATGGAATTTAAAGGGGTGTCAGAAGATAAGTGTGTTCCTTTGGTTGCCACGAGATTAAGGGGTAGGGCTACTTTGTGGTGGCAACAATCAAAATTAACTCACACCAGATTGGGAAGGAGTAAAATCGCTATTTAGGAGAAAATGAAGAAGCATATGCGATATGCCTTTCTTCCATATAACTTCCAACAGTTGATGTACCAATGTCTGCAAAATCTGAGACAAGGTATGAGATCGGTGGATGATTAGACTACTGAATTTTATCAATTAATTACAAGGAATGAAATCCAGGAAATGGAGGATCGATTGGTAGTAAGGCATATTGGGGATTTGAGGCCACAGCCACATGACACAATAAATTTGTTTGATCCTATTTCGGTGTCTGTAACTCATCAGAGGGCTTTAGTGGTTAAGAGATAGTCACAAAGAGCTACCAATCTGAACACTTAGGGCAGTAGGGCTAGCAGTAATAGTGGTGTCAATAAATCGGCAAGCAGTAGTGGTAGCAGGGGTGTCACCGGTAATAACAAAGACATAGGGCAACTTAATAGACCAGTAGGGGGCATAAAATGTTTTGGTTGTGGAGAGGTTGGCCATAGGCTATCTGAATGTAAAAAGACGACGGGGAAAAAAGACCCTCTTCCTTGAGGTAGATGATTATGTTGAGGAGGATCAAGAAATTGAGGGGGATCCTATGTATGATGAGGATAAAATAGTTGAGGAATTACTTTTGGAAGAAGATGTAGGGACTGCCCTTGTCGTTAGGCATTCTTGCTTGACCCTTAAGGTAAGTTCAGAGGAGGATTGGCTAAGGAGTAATATCTTTTAGTTTACTTATACTATTAAAGACAAGGTATACCACTTTGCCATTGATTGAGGGAGTTATGAGAATATAGTGTCTGTTGAGGCTGTCCCAAAACTAGATATACTGACTGAAAGTCATCCTAAACCCTATAAACTGGCTTGGTTAAAGAATGGTGGGGAAGTTATAGTGTTTAAGAGAGCTTTGGTGTCGTTCTCCATTGGCAAGAAATATAAAGATGTTGTATAGTGTGATATGGTGGCTATGGATGCCTTTCATTTGTTGTTGGGAAGGCCGTGGCAGTATGATAGGGATGTGACGCATATTGGGAGAACCAATACTTATAACTTCATCTTTGATGGGGTTAAAGTTGTGTTGTTGCCTAAACAACAAGTGGATATACCTAAAATAGCTAGTGGAACTAGTATTTTATTATCTTTGGTTCAATTTGGTGAGGTACTACAAGAGTCAGACATAGGGTATATACTGTTAGGAAAAGAGGTGGCTGAGCCCATTACAGTCCCAAAAGTTATGGTTCCCTTAGTTATAGAATTTAATGACTTATTTCTTGATGAACTTCCTAACGGTTTGCCCCCGCTTCCGCGACATTCAACATCATATTGACTTGGTGCCCGGAGCGGCGTTGCCAAATAGACCACATTACAGGATGAGTCCCAGTAAGCATAAGGAGTTGCATCGACAAGTGGAGGAGCTACTTGTTAAAGGTCAGGGAGAGCATGAGTCCTTATGTTGTTCCTACCCTTTTGACGCCCAAGAAAGATGGGTCTTGGTGCATGTGTGTGGATAGCCGAGCCATCAATAAGATCACCGTAAGGTATAGATTTCCTATCCCACATCTGGATGATTTGCTTGATCAAATTAGTGGTGCAACTATTTTTACTAAACTTGATTTAAAGAGTGGATATTATCAAATACGTGTTTGGCTTGAGGATGAGTGGAAAACAACATTTAAGACTAGGGAAGGGCTGTATGAGTGGCTTGTGATAGCCTTCGAATTGTTGAATGCCCCTAGTACCTTTATGCCTGTTATGAACCAATTGTTGAGGCCTTTCATTGGCAGGTTTGTTGTGGTATACTTTGATGATATCTTGATTTATAGTGCTAACCATGATGAGCATTTACAACATGTTCGAGAGCTTTTTAGTATATTGCGCACAGAACAGTTATATGTTGCCTTAAAAAAATGTGTTTTTATGTCCCCCAAGGTACTTTTTTTAGGGTATGTGATTTCTGTAGCAAGTCTAGAAGTGGATGAAGCTAAGGTGGCGGCAGTAAGAGAATGGCCCAAACTAACTACTTTAACAGAAGTGAGAAGCTTTCATGATTTGGCCTCATTTTATCGGCATTTCATTATAAATTTTAGCACCATAATGGCTCCCATTACAGATTGCATGAAAGGTAGTCAGTTTGAGTGGATGGAGGCAGCAGAGATAACCTTCAATGTCATCAAGGAATGCCTTATAATAGCCCCAATCTTGGTGTTGCCAGATTTCTCATAAGCTTTTGAGCTCCATACCGATGCCTTTAAGGTTAGGATTGGTGCCGTCTTGAGTCAAAATAACCGCCTTGTGGCATTTTATAGTGAGAAGTTATATGGTTCCCAACTCAATTATAGTATGTATGACATTAAGTTTTATGCAGTAGTGCAAGCAATCCGACATTGGTGACATTACCTATTTCACAGAGAATTTATCTTATATATTGATCATGATTCTTTAAAGCACTTGCACCAGCAGGATAAAGTTTCACCCCGCTATGCTAGATGGGTCGCCTATCTTGAACATTTCAATTTTATGGTGAAGCATAAATCTGGTATTACAAATAGAGTAGTCGATACTTTGAGCTGACGGAACAGTTTGTTGGTGACTATACGAGTTGAGGTGCCTGACTTTGATTATTTTAAAGATTTACTTGCTACTAATCCTTACTTTTCTATAGTGTTACAAGATGGGAAGAGGATAGAATTTATACTATAAAATGGGTTCTTATTTCAAGGAAATCAATTGTGCATTCCAGATTGTAGCCTACTCCCACAGATCATTGAAGAGTTACATGGTGAGGGACATGTGGGTAGAGACAAAATGTTGCAATTGATTCAGGCTTTATATTTTTAGCCTTCATTTCATAAGGAGGTTGATAAATACATTCAGAGATGTAGAATTTGCCAGGTTTTAAAAGGAACAGCCACGAATGCGGGATTGAAAAGAGTCCTAGAGGGGGGGGGTGAATAGGACTATCAAATAAAAATGAGAAATTAAAAGAATTCTTTATAAGAATTAAATAGAAGTTGAGAATGAAGAATGAAGAACACAAAGATTTAAGGAGTTCAAATTCAACAATAATCCTACATCTCCACCTAACTTATCCCCAAGTTAGGATTTTTAATCACCCACAATCTTATTCACAAGATTGAGACTATATAAGAGTTTTTTGGCTCACTCTTATAACCTTACAACATGAGTTTTCAAGGCTCACTCAAAAAACTAAAACCCAAGTGTTTCAGTGGACAATACTTAAACCAATTCCTTTAGAAATAAATCTCACTTTCCTTCTATTCTAACCCAAGATTTAAGATGAAGAGAAATTCTATTTCTAACACACACCCAACTCTCACAAGAGTTATACAAAAAAAGAGTTGTTTAAGAGAATTTGATAGCTCAATAAAAGCTTAAGAAATAATAAATGATAAACAAGTTTCTTAACTTCCATTCAGCTTTAGAGGTATTTATACTAAAAAATATGGCTTTTGGAGGTGCAAATGATGTGTCCAACATCTATATTTTGAATTATTGAGACTCATGCTGTCAAACAGCTATTAATGGATTGAATCCGTAATTTTCTCCTTAAAAAGTTTGAATTTGCAACACTTTCTTCAAAAAATCTTTAGAAATTTGAATTATCTTTCCATATCAATTTGAATCATCTAAATTGGACTTCTTTAGCTCAAGATATGTCCAAAATACTAAGAATTGTGCAATCTATAATGCAGACTACGGTCAGACAGCTATACCCAAATTGAAGTCGTGATTTTCTCTTGAAGAAATTTGAATTTGCCCATAATTTCTTCATTAAAGCTATAGATATTTGAATTATCTTTCCATATAATTTTTAATCACCTAAATTTTACTTCTGTAGCTTAGGATATATCCAAATTACTAAGAGTTATACAATCTAAAATGCAGAATATTGTCAAACAGCTATACACAAGTTGAAGCCATGATCTGCTCCTGAATAAATTTTAATTTACCCATATTTTCTTCATAAAAGTTGTATATATTTGAATTATATTTTCATATCATTTTGAATCACCTTAATTGGACTTCTTTAACTCAAGATATGTCCAAAATACTAAGAGATGTGCAGTCTAAGATGGCAGACGTATACGTGGATTTCAAATCAAAATTTTCCTAACCAAATGAACTTGGATTTTGAAAAATAAGCTCAATTCAGAAAGCTCAAGATGTCTACTTCAAATTTTAAGAAGCTCATTTTCTCATTTAAGAGCTCTAAAGATGTCAAAAGCCTTCTTGAATCTTAGAGGTTCAATTTGCCCGAAAATTCACTATTTATCCAAAAGTGTATATGCTTGGTATATGTATGGTATATAATTCCCTACACACTTAATTGAAATTATTAGTATAAAAATTATTTGTCAAAATCCAAAATTTGGAGTTTGATCATGCAAATGGTCAACAGGGATTGTACATGCCTCTCCCAATTCCTTCTCAACCCTAAACTAACATTAGTATGGACTTTTGTGTTGGGATTGCCACATACTCAGTGAAGTAATGATTCCATCTTTGTTATTATTGATAGATTTTCTTAAATGGTTCATTTTATTCCTTATAAGAAGACTACAGACATAGTAACTGTGGCCCAACTGTTCTTTCGGGATGTGTATCATCTGCATGGGTTGCCTACATCCATTGTCTCTGACAGAGATACCTGTTTCCTCAATCATTTTTGGTGCAACTTATGGAAGATGATCAATACTCAACTAAATTTCAACAATGCCTATCATCCTCAAACAGATGGGCAAGCTAAAGTGGTGAACAGGTCCTTAAGCAACTTGCTAAGTTGTCTAGTGGGGGATCATGTAAAGGGTTGGGATTATGAATTTATGTCAAGCAGAATTTATAACTGCATTGTTAATCAAAGCATAAGATTCAGTCCTTTCCAGGTTGTTTACTCCATTCAGCCAAAGGTCCTTTTGACTTGATGCCCCAGTCTAACAAGATAAGGGTCCAGGGGAAAGCAGCAGATTTTGTTTTGGGTTTACAGGATGTACACAAGACAGTCTTTGATAATCTTTCTGCTGCCAATTCTTAGTACAAGCAGCTTGTAGACTAGAAATACAAACCTTTGGAGTTCGAGGTGGGTGATTTTGTATGGGCAGTCTTGACAAAAGATCGCTTTCCATTAGGGGAGTACAACAAGCTATCTGCCAGGAAGATTGGTTCGATTGAGGTAGTAGAGAAGATTAATTCCAATGCTTATCATTTGAAGTTGCCTAGCCATGTCCGCACTTTAGATGTGTTTAATGTTAAGCATTTAATCCCCTTCTTTGGCAATTCTTCTTATGACGATGCTGTGTTCAATTTGAGGCCAAATTTTCTATCGCCTAGGGGGAATGATGTGGATGAGCAACATTGACATTTATGGATGGATTTGATAAAGTGGGCGTGCACACTTGGGCTTCAAATGGATGGTCGTGGCGACACCGATGTTCCTTTTTTTTTTGAGTTTTTAATCTTTTCCTTTTTGGTTTTAGGGTTTTTCCTTAAACACTATTTATTTACCTCTTTAAGTTGTTTGGAGACAATTTTTTTTATTAATTAAAAATAAATTACAGACATAATTCTTCTAATTCCTCTAGTATTCTTTAAATCAATAGAGTTTTGGTTTATTATTTTTGGGTATTCTTAGAATCAATGAATTCAATTCTTTCTTAAGGCTTCCGCTACATCACATATATTACTAGGACTTAGAAGCAACTTGTGGGAACTATTTAAAGGCTCTTAAAAATGAATTTTAGAGAAGAATAATGACTTTGGAAGACATAAGAAACCTTAAGGAATTAAAGGAATTTGAAGATTAAAGATTGAGGATTAATGATATCAAATATTTAGTTTTTCTTCTTCCTCTTTTTTTTATCTTGTAATTAATTAGATAGGTTGAACTTGTAATTTCATTAGGATAATTATTATTATGTTAGGCTAAATTTTCCTTTGTTAGAAATTGATAATTTAAACATGAATTAGTTATTTTATTTAATGAAATTTATTAGTTTCTTGCATATTATGTTCATTGAGCTTATTATATATTAATTATTAATCACTATTAGAATAATTGTGATTAGGATTTTAGATTGAGAAATCAAAACCTTAGTGGACCTAAGAATATAAACTTGAATTACCTAATTGTGGAGATATAGTAAGTGAACAATTCCTTTTAGGTGATGGTAAATGATTCATAATATGATTTATGGAAATTAGGTTTGCAATAAGAATTGAAGTCTAGCCACCTTAATTTAAAAAAAATGAATTAAATTGATTAATCTTTAAGAAAATTTAATCAATTGTTTAGGTAAATCCAAGTATGCAAGGCTAATAAATTCATTGATTAAAATTACTTGAGGATTGTGAAAATATTCAATTCTTAACAATTTAATTCTTTGATTGTTCCTTCTTGGTTAGTAAAGTTATTTTACATTTTAATAGCATTCTTTTGTTTATATTTAGATTAATTATATCATAAATGTTATTTCTAAGTCTTAGATAATAGGTTGCATGTAAAATAGATTGATAGGTCATAGTCTCTGAGGGAATGATACCTTTACTATACTACATGTTGATTCCATGCACTTATAGATTTGTCACAACATTACAACACATTGCAAAGAGATATTAGCCTAAGGTCACCCATATTCATCAAGTTTTTCTTTTTAGGAATCAAGATAATGGTTGTCTCATTCAAACCATAGGGCAAAGAGCAAGAATTTAAGAACTCTAAACAAAATGATGTTATTTGAGTTGTTCCAAAATTTTTTGTGGAAAAAAGATTCATCTCGTTTAGCTCAGGCGATTTTTATGTGTCCATAAAGAAGACCACTTTATGAACTTCTTTTTGTTATGAAATGCACAAGAAGTACTTAGTTCTACTATTTTAATGACACCTTGGAGGACCTCATTAACCTCTTAAACCTATACAGGTGAATACTTTTTGAAAATATTGGATTATGACTATTTCTAAGTCATTATCCCAGTTTCTCTAGACCTAATCATCTTAAAGTTGAGCAATCGTATTATTTCTTTTTCGATTATGAGCCATAGCATAAAAAAATATGAATTATTATCCCTTTCCTTAAGCTATAGTTATTTTGACTTACGATTACATAACATCTCTTTTTGCAATATAATTAAATTTAATTGGCATTGAGCTTCAAAGAATTTTCTTATAGGCTCATTATTATACTTCAATAAAAGGTGATAAAGCTCGGCTTTACACTACTTATTAAACTTGTGAGTAATTATTTTTACTCCACTTCATTAATAGATTACCACATACTATAATTCTTTTATAAATAGTGTTGTAAGCATTACCATTCCAATTTTGATCAACCATTACCTGGTAATCCTCTTTTTTACATTATGCATTTTTTAATAGGAAATGAGAAATTCTCTTAGTACTTTTCTCTAACCTCATATCTAAGAATAGAGATGAGCGATTAGAAACTTGAACTTTAAGATTCTAGACTTAAACTTTTGGGAAAAAGTAGACTCCAATGTGTGGTTGCTAAAGCTTTATCCAACTATTCCTTAACCCAATGAGGACCTCCCATACCATGTTCCTATGTAACTGATAACCTTACATCCTAAAATCCATTAAGCCATATTCATTATTTATTTTATGAAAACCCTTTAGAAGCCAATTTAGATAAGCATTATCATCATGCTTTTCCTCGTAGGATTAGAGATTGATAAAATTCCTAATACATAGCTAAGGGGACAAACTTTAAAGAAAAAATAAATAACAATTCCCATGATTCCTTACTTTTACTCTCCTCAGGATGCACATAAAACCCTATAACTCTCTATTCTCCTAACTTATCCACCTTTATGACAATGTCTATATGGTTCCTAAAGAAATTCAAGGTTAGTTGTCTTTTTATTTTCCATAACATGGCCAATCCTCTACCATGCCTTACTTGATACACCATAAATAAGCCTTTAAAGCTATAGACTGTTTTACCTAGTCCATAATTACTTTATCCACTAAGGTTTCTATTAAAAATACAAATATAGGTTATTTGCATTGTCTAAAATCATTGAAGACTTGAATTGTTTATGGGTTGCCCAACCTACAGTCATTTTAGCTTAGCAAACTCATTAGGCTCTATAGTTCTAGGACTTAAGACCCACCATTATCATGTTTTTTCATAAAGTTGAGTATTCTCTTAATGGACCTTAGATTGAATCTAGATTCTCCATCCTGTCTGTAATTTTTATCATAATGAGCTCATTTTCTAATTTGTGTCTTCTAAAATCCAACACAATAATACTCTTATTGTAAGTCAAACTCTCTACAACCTCTGTAGACGGCGGGGTTTAGCACGCGTCCAAGATTTTAGCAACCACGACACTGTTCAGGCTCAGGGCCTTAGAGAACACACTAACCACTATCACAAAGACATGGCATGGAGATGAGGAGTCGCCACCCAGGGTAATAACTAGGACAATTTGATTGGTGGTACTCGATTCTCTAAAAGAAAATTAGCACCACAACCAGGAGATTCTGGATACGGAATACTAACTTCTCTTAGTCTCATGTTCATTTAGAATAATTTTATAAATAATTATTTCATCCTCTAATTACATTCAATTTTATTAAACCTTAATTAACATCCATTTACCCAAAAAGGTAATAAGTCAATAAAATTACAAGTAAAAAATGCACTTAAGATCGCGTTGTCCCTAAGTCTAAACTATGTTAATTTTATTAAAGAAAGTTTAGCTAAATCTACATTTTATTTACAAGTGAAAATAGAATAAAAGTGGGCCTACATTTTATTAATTAATGAGCCTAAATCTATTTTTAGTCTTTCTAAGATATGGGCTTAAGTCTATTCAATTTTAAAGAAGAAATTAAATTAGTGGGCCTAAGTCTTAATCTGGTTTTATTTTAAATGAAATGTGGACTTAGGTCTATTTATTTTAAAATAAATGCAATTAAATGGGCTGAGCTAAGTGTAAACAATTTTAATTAACTAAGCTGGCCTAAAATCTAATTAACCTAATGGGCCTAAGTTGATTTTAATTATTTAAAGTCCTAAACCATTTTTTAGCCTATTTATTTAGTGGGTTAGACCTAAACGTGGGCTTGGGGCCCAAAAACAAACATAAAAAGCCCAAAAAACATAAAAAACATAACAAAATCAAATCAAACACACATTCACATATGATTTCTAAAAAGCCTAATTTAATTGTATACAAACCTTAATTAACTAAAACTACCATTAATTTTAATTAATTTTTACCCAATTGAACCTAATTACTAATTAATTTTAAAGTGCAGAATATTTAAATCTTTCACTATTCCCACTACTGGGGCTATTACAAACTACGTACAAAATTAAAATTAATAATTATGCACCCATGAATTAAAAATAAACTACACAGGATACCAAAAATGAAGAATAAAAATTAAAATCCTAAGAACTATCATTAAAACAGTACAGGTTCATCCATGACATTCCATGGACCTTCTGTTCAATTAAACATAGGCGGTATCCTCCTCCTCCTCAATCCACATACGGACATCAAAAAAAAAAAAGCAAATTAGCAATGAAATCAAATAATCAAAATAGTAACAGAAATAAAAGAAAAATCATAAACAGAAAATAAAAAAGGAGTAATAAAAGAAATAGAAAAATAACACTGGAGATTTACATGTTGTGCAAATGCCTCTTTTTGAGCCCCTCAGATTGAATTATCACCGTTAAAATTAAGATATTATTGATTCTAGACTATTGCCTTCGGAAATTTCAGTATTGAAAATTAGGGTTTTATGCTCGTAGTCTCTCTTTTTTTCTCACTGTGTCTTCTTTCTCTCAATCTCTCCCTATAAAAAAATCCTGTTGAAAATCAGAAGAAAAAAGAAGTCCCCCCAGCCAAAATCTTCTATGTAAAAAATCCTTTCGAAAACCAGAAGAAAAAGAAGTTCCCTCCAACCAAAACCTCTCTTTGTAAAAAATCCTTTTGAAAACTAGAAGAAAAAGAAGTTCCCCCCAGCCAAAAAACCTCTCTCTCACACACGCATGCAGACTCTGCTTTTAAATGTAGAGTCTGTGCGTACTAAACTTCCTCCAAAGGAGGAACGGACTGATGATCAGACAACGTTTGTTTTGATTTCAAAAAAAATATCTTATGTGTTTCTTTTTTTAAAAAACCTTATCAGATAAAAATTTAAATTTTTCAACCAATCAAAACACTGAAAAAATTGATAAAAATAAGGAAAAATACGCGAAAAAAATTAAAAAATGGAATTATTATGCATCGGTACTGTGCAATGCCGACCGACATTATATAATGTCGATCGGTATTATCCAATGCCGATCGGCATTATGTAATGCCGGTCGGCATTACACTAATGCCGATCCTAAAAAATATTTTTTTTAATTACCAAAAGACCCCTAAAATGACTTACTTGCAATCAAATCTTAAAAAACGTTGCAATTTAGTCCCTAAAGTCCAGAAAATCAACAACCAAGTTCAATTTTTGAATAAATTTCATCATAGGAGCTTACATCGTAATTGTGCACAATTGCATCCTAAAATTGGGTGCTTACAGTTGCCCCCCTTTATCGATGTTTGCTTGATAAATTGCAGCAAAGCAATAAAAGCACACAATTTTAAAATAAAGAAATTAAGACACTCGATTGTATCCTAAGTGATAGATTGATGCTCAAATTATTGAGCAAGGTGTAGTGTTTGATAAGTCGCATTATATTTCCTGTGGAACGTCTAGTGGACTTTATGCAAATGAATTTCACTATATTCCGTGTGGGACATTTAGCGATGATAAGTTGAAAACTTGCTATAGTTCTTGTGGAACGTCTAGCAATAATGAATTTCATTATATTCCCTGTGGGACGTCTAACGATGTACACTATATTCCCTGTGGGACGTCTAGTGTAGATGAATTGAAATAAATTACATCATACTCAGTCGTATGATGCCGATTATACTTGGTCGTATAATCAGTTGAGGATACATTGCACTCGGTCGTACAATGCCGACTACACTCGGTCGTATAGTCTTGAATTAAAAAAATTACATCATACTCAATCGTATGATGCCAATTATACTCGATCGTATAATCGATTGAGGATACATTGCACTCGGTCATATAATCAATTGAGGATACATTGCACTCGGTCGTACAATGCCGACTACACTCGGTCGTATAGTCTTGAATTGAAAAAGTTACATTATACTCGGTCGTATGATGCCGATTATACTCAGTCGTATAATCAATTAAGGATACATTGCACTCGATCGTACAATGCTGACTACACTCGGTCGTATAGTCTTGAATTGAAAAAATTACATCATACTCGGTCGTATGATGCCGATTTTACTCGGTCGTATAATCGATTGAGGATACATTGCACTCGGTCGTACAATGTTGACTACACTCGGTCGTATAGTCTTGAATTGAAAAAATTACATCATACTCGATCGTATGATGCCGATTATACTCGGTCGTATAATTGATTGAGGATACATTGCACTCAGTCGTACAATGCCGACTACACTCAATCGTATAGTCTTGAATTGAAAAATTACATCATACTCAGTCCTATGATGTCGATTATACTTGGTCATAAAATCGATTGAGGATACATTGCACTCGGTCGTACAATGCTGACTACACTCGGTCGTATAGTCTTGAATTGAAAAATTACATCATACTCGATCATATGATACCGATTATACTTGGTCGTAAAATCGATTGAGGATACATTACACTCGGTCATACAATGCCGACTACAATCGGTCGTATAGTCTTGAATTGAAAAATTACATCATACTCAGTCGTATGATGCCGATTATACTCGATCGTATAATCGATTGAGGATACATTGCACTTGGTCGTACAATGCCGACTACACTCAGTCGTATAGTCTGATTTGGGCTTTGATCCTTACAGTGCTGGGACTTCTTCTATCAAACCTCCGGACATCTTTCACCACGATGACTCTACTAGAGGATGGAGTTGATGGCCGAATTCTAGAGCTCAGGATGATTGATTTAGGCTATCAAATTTTTCTATTATATTGTTGTGTTAACCAACTCTACCAGTTGGATGCACTTCTTTCTGGATTTACAATTCCGACAGACTTGTTGAAGTTAGTTTCAACCATGATGAATGTATAAAAGTACATTACAATGTTGAAAATTTATGAGAAAATTCATCCTTTTATCATGAGATAGCATGCACTTAATGAATCTCACTATTTTTATTTTCATGACTGTCACTTATTTGCCATTTGTAAAGGTCACAGGCATCGTTAACCATCTTATGCTGAGAGTATAGCATTTACCAAGTGAAGAGCTTACTTTCAGACCTAATTTTATGGAAAATTTGCTAAACAAAACTTGTGGAAATTAAGCATAAAAATATTGAATTCGTAGTATCAAAACAGTCTTTGAATTATTTTTGTGCTTTTCTTCCTTATCCAAGTATTCCCCCGCCTTTCTCATATTACTCAACGTGGATACCATTGGAAAGGTCCTTTGGATACTCATACTCTTATAGAGCATTGGAGTAAATAGAGCAAGTTTTTTTTATTATTATTATTTTTTATTTTTATGTGGGTCCTCTTTTAGTATTCCCCCGCCTTTCTTGTATTACTCAACGTGGATACTGCTAGAGGTTCACGTTGATACTCTTGCTCATTTTTGGGCATTGGAGTACATTATGCTTGCTCTTATTCTGATTCTCCTCTTAGTGTTCCCCCACCTTTCTCATATTACTCAATGTGGATACCGTTGAGGGATTTGTACTCGTACTCATTTCTGAGCATTAGAGTAGATTATATGCACATTTATTATTCAAAAGACTAAAATGACACTTTGAAATTCAACCAATTTATACTGCAAGTCCATAGATTTTGTCTTTGCATTTTCTTCCCCTCATTTGGGTGTAAAATAAGCATTAGATTGATTAGAGTTTTAGAAACTCTCAGCATAGAACTGTCAATAAGACATCTGAATTCTGCAAGCTAATAAAAGAAAGCCACTAAAATCAAAGGTCATGAGATAAGTTTTTGCACATGATATCATGAAGTGGATGAATTTACTCTCAATTTTATACATTTTCTTTGTACTTCATTATAGAATCAAAATAAATAGATTTATACTACTTCCCTTTGGTATTTGTCAGGCTATTTGTCACATAGAGTGAGATTTTGACGAGTGATTAGCATTTGCTATCCTAGTCATTCTTATTGATGTATCGATTATTTTCCTCTTCTCCGTTCTCTTTTATTTTCCCTGCACAAAATACCATAAGTTAGTATGGTTTATTTATAAGTGATTTTGTTAAAATGCAATGTCATTCTTTTGCATTCTTCCCTTTTTTATTGTGGTGATGATGTCTCGGATCACAGGGTCATGATGTTCTGCCATCGAAGTTGTGGTTTTATTCTATTGATGCTATGGTAAAGGGCTCAATTATTCCTCTTCCTAAAATTTCCTACAAAAGAGAAGATTTATGAGTTAGAGACTTTTATTTCATAATCAAAAAATTTTTCAGAGTGCATTTGTCCCATGTTTTGAGTGCATTCTTCCCTTTTTAAGGCCGAGCACATGTATCATTGACATGTTCGACTTTCTTATTACCATATTCCACACCCTCTTGAGATCACCAGCATGATGCTTCTTGCTAATGTTGCTCCTCCTATTTTACCTTTCAGATGCTTTATATGTGAATACTCTGACTACTTTCCTGCACTTTTATAACACTAATCTTGAATGTTAGTAGCAAAGTGTTTAGACAATCTTGACTAAGCTCAAAGACTTTATTATGCAAAGAAAGTATTTCACAATAAATGTATGCAAGTGTATGCATGTTATGCATAACATACATGATCCTAATAGGTCTTTTGTTCAGAGCAAAGCTATATTCGCAGCTTGGAGTGTGAGAACGAGGTGCCTCATCAACAACTTGTAACTTGATGCTTCATTGTTGGTAATTTTGATGTTTGAGCTTCTGATATAGTCTATCGGATAAATAACCAGGCTAGTGAGTGGGGTCCATGGCTTTATACTGGAGCTCATGATTGACCGATGCACTATAAACTTTTCTTTTTGTTACTGCTTCTGCTGTATGATAACTGTTATATCTGTATGCTTGTAGTATACTCCTTTCTGCCATGAGACCATTTTCACTAACTTTGAAGTTCTACTATTTTTACCATTTTCCCCTAACTTGTCCCGGAGTTACATTTTGCCCCTATCTTCATTTTGAATTCATCTTAGCGATCACTTTCTTCATGTGCACAAGAGACTCGGTTTGGTCATTTATTATTGTTGGCCCTTTGTCTTACTAACCCTATTAGCTACAATCTCATGTATTGAAGATACATAAGAGTAGGCGAACTGATTGAAGCAAGTTCTGGATGATGAAATCAACTGGACTTGCACTTCGAAGAATTCTTTAGCAGAATATGAGCCTTGATGTTGATGCAATAATTGATAGTTACAATGTATGGATTAAAAAGAAAGTTACTGAGCCACCTGAATTTTTAACTTTTAATTACCCAAAGACCCCTGACAAAATGACTTATTTGTAATCAAATCCTAAAAAATGTTGCAATTTAGTCCCTAAAGTCCAGAAAATCAACAACCAAGTTCAATTTTTGAATAAATTTAATCATAGGGGCTTACGTCTCAATTGTGCATAATTGTATCCCTAAATTGGATGCTTACAACCTCCTTTCCATTTTATATAGGACTAAAATCGCCCCATCATCTTTACCATTTAACTTACCATGCATATTAGTGAAGGTTTCTATTGCGTTTTAAACTTGCAAGCACATGGATTGTGATTGCAGTATAAAGAGTTATCGTCCTGCAATGATTGTATATTGAGTACTAATATCTTTACTTGTGATCTTAGCTAGCAAATTGAATAAAAGTAATTTAACAAATATAAAACAAAACAATTTAAATTGAATTAAAATCAAATAATTAAAAGTTTAGAGCCTAGGTTTAGTTTCATTATTCCAATACGATCATGAACACATTATTAAAAAAAATAATGATTTTAGCTTAGGGTAACTATTCTAAAATACCTAAAGACTCTACCAAATTCAATTAAGCATGTTAAGATTAAGATTTAACCTACTCTCATGATTAAGAAATTAATTATAACTCATTAAGATCCTTAACAACTATTTTACCCCCGAAGAGCTCACCTACTCTCATGGTCGAGTGATCTAAATCCTATGAGTCTTAAGCTAATAAATTCCCCTAACTCTTATTAGTGAATTTACCCATAAACATACAAATAAGTTGCCCAAGAGTGAAAGCATAAAATAAATACAACTCAAAGAATTAATTGAAAATCATATTAAATAATTAAGCTCTTGTGTTCAATCATATCATGGAATAGTTACTCCCAACCTAAACTCTAATGGAAATTTAGCCATAAATAATTATGGCGAAGCACACAAACATGTTCAAAAGAATTAAAAGATGAAGAAGAAAATAAAATAAAACTCTTTTAATCTTAAATAAATATCCTTCAATCTTCATTTGGCTCTTATTTGTGCCTTCCATTCATCCCCCAATGAATCCCCTAGCATCCTTTTGTATAGAAAAACTTAGTAGAAAACCTAATTCCTTTTGAATTCTCAAGTCCTTCTTGAAAAAGGAATTTTTATGTACTGACACCACTTCAGCATTACTTTAGCATGGGCACACAACTCTTTAGGTCAAGATTCCAACAAGCAGCACCGGTTGCATACCGCTTTAGTATTAGTCAATTTTCGCAAGTGCACGGTTCGCAATAAGTAGTAAAGTTCAAGTATCGAGTATCGTTCCCACGGGGAGATTGATACCAAGTACTAGCCATAATTTTATCTCCACAAGCTAACAAAAGAGATTTCATTGAAATAGAAAACTATATTTACTAACAAAGATAAATTCTAAATCTAAAATAAAAATTCAATAATCAAAAGATAGAGCTTGAATTTGCTTCATTAGACACTTACTTGAATTACAAAATTTAATCTTAATTCAACTTGTTAATACAACCAAGATAAAATTACTTAAATTACTTAAAAGTCTCTTTCGAGATCATTCAAGCATGTCAAAACTAATTACCACCTATTTTCATGGTCAAGTAAATTAATTAAGACTCATTAAGTTCCTTAGAAATTTAATACTCCCCGAAGGATTTGTTTACTTTCATGATCGAGGTTCCTAAGTTTGATAGGTCTATGAGCTAATAGATCATGCAACTTTCGTTATCTACTAATCTACCCAAAAGCATGCATTTAATCAGGCCTAAAATCAAATACAAGAACATGTAAAAGCAACCTTATAAATTGACTGAATATTAATTTATTGAATTAAAACATAAAAATCCAAATATGTAGTAGTCTAGCTACATGAATCCAAACCCTGCGTAAATTAGTTACATATGATGGAAATAATCATAATAAAAAATATTCTAAACATGAGAACAACTATGCTTGAACGTGATTGCCTTGAAACTCTACTTCCTCTCTGCTTGAAATATCTCTAAATGCTTATTTGAATGAATTCTCCCCCTTGAATTAATGATTTGATCCTCTTTTTATAGCCATCTCTTGTCCCCAGAACTTTCAATTCTAGAATATTCTCATTCTGTAATCTTCCAATTTTAAAATCTTCTAAATCTGTAATACTCAATGAAAGAGGAAGATTTTTCATGAGTGCATACCCTAGGGCATGGCCATGCACAAGAGTGTGCACTAGGGCATGTATGCAAGCATGCATGTTAATTTTGTGTGCATACCCTAATGCATGGCCATGCACTCGGGTGTGTACTATTCCAAATTTGTGCACGACCTAATACATGGCCATACAGTGGGGTGTGCATAGCTTCTTCATTGGCCTTGGCTTTAATCATATCAGTGCAGACTTTCTTGCATAGTCGTGTGATGAAGCGTGCAGGATTCTTGATGAGCACACAATCATGTGCTAGCCTATGTACGCAATTTGTACAGAGAGACTTTCCAAACATGGTTCCAAACATGGTTGTGCACTAGCTCTAGTTCACAAAACTGCAACAAATAATTTAATTAGATACTATAATGCACTTGATTATGAAACAAACATGCATATGAATTTTTTAAAATGAAAATTAAATAATATTATGCTAAATGCAAGTAAAATTAATAACAATTAAATAACATTATAAAAAATATATTATAAAACCAATAAAAATACTCCAAAAATTATATGTATAAATGACACATAACAAATTTTCTCTCACTAAACCTTTGCTTATCCTCAAGTAAAATACACAAGAACACTCATCAATGCAATGAACTTAGAACATTGATAAACTTTTAAATATCCGTCTGCAATAATCTTAGGTTAATACAAAGCTTATAAATTAAAATCAGACTGATAATTCAAAGTTAAAGATGTAAGTTTTAGCAAGTGAAGAGGAAACTTAGCTATTGAATTTATGAAAACATGCAAATTGGTAATCGAGAAAAATGAAAGTAAATAATACTATTTTGTGCAACCTCAAGCCACCCCTTAATTCCATCATATAAAATATAGCAATTTTTATTTTATTTTATTAGTGAGTGCATTTTACGCTCCATCTCGTTTTAATCTCTCTATTCTTCTCACTTTCATTAATCCCTCATTGTTCTAGTATTACTAAGCGTGGACACTATCAAATGATTCCTTTGGATACTTATACTCAGATTAGAGCATTGGAGTAGATTTCAGAGTATAAAAATATAAAATTTATATACTCCTCTAAAGAGAGTTTTTTTTTTACTTCTATTAGGTTATGTGCTAGTGTCAAGGTTAGAACAAAAGACAACATCCAAGTATCACTTACAAGTAGATTTCTGAACTATCAATTTTCAGATTCAGTTATTCAAAAGTATGTAAGCATTAGTTTCATTAGAATTTCAGAAGTCTTTAATCTTCAATTATCAACCTAACTTTAAAATTTATAAATCAAGCATTAAAAAATGATTATGAAACATGTACATTAAAATCACATTCAATGCACTTTGCTCATCACAATGATAAATTATAAAAATTTAATGTGTGAGTGTGTGTGGATGCAATCATGCAACATATAATATATGATATGATACATAGATGGAATCAAATGCAAAAAATATATAATACAATATATATTCTCTCCCCTACACTTAAACAAGTTAGTGTCTGCAATGACTAATGAAGAAAAAGAAATAAATGAGAGGTGGGAAGACAATGACCTAGGAAATAAAATGCACGAAAATAAAGAAATAGGAAATAAGTAATATAAATAGATAAAAAATAAAAATAAGCATAGAGAGTATATTAAAACTAGTGTAAGAAAATAAATAAAATGACAGTAATAAATGAAAGAAAAATAAAATGAAATAAACCAGTAAAACTAGGCATCGCGGTCATGGTCATCCTTCGCATCCATAGTGGTGATATTAACATCGTCAGGAGGAGAAGCATTTAATGGTGCATCATCTGGTGAACTGGCATCCTCCTCGGTAGTGTTGAAATCCTCATAGTAGGGTTAGGGAGGTAACGTAATACCCTAAGTCTGATAAAGCTGTTGTAGTCCATCACAAAGCCAATAAAAGGTGGCGATGTTAAAACACTGGGTATGCTGCATCTTAAGAATAGTAAGCTTCAAGTCATTAGGAGTAGCAATGGAGGAAAAAGGAGTAGAGGTAGAAGGGCTTGCTGTTGTAGCAGCGGGTATAGCTGACGCTGGTAGAGGAATATTGGAAGTGGGAGGAGCAACTGGAGCGTCATCAAGCAAGACATATCATTTATTACACTTTATAACAATATCGATGTTTCTCATGATATGCAGGTTGAAGGGAAGCATAGAACAAATCTCAGTTAGTTTATTAAGTGAGCTAAAAACACCCAGTCCCTGAGCTAGTTGAGTAATATAGGAACCTCTATAAAAAGCCCCTTTTTCTTTCCTAGTCATCTCCTCCATATATAAAGCAAATCCATATCCTATGAGGCACTAAACCTTTATAGAAACATCAAAGATAAAATAGATCCTGATTAGCCACTACCCTATACTCTCTAAATGACCACAGATGGTAAAGACAATAAACCTATATAAATAGCGCAGGGTGGGGTTTTTTATGCCGGAGCTCTTAGTGATGCGAGGGTTATAAGGGTTTGGATCTAAATTACCTACTTCCCTCCAATAGACATTAGGAATTTTAGTACTTAAGTCAATGACAAACTATTGATAGTCGGGACTGGAAATAAAATTTTGGTTATAAAAACCATAGTTGAGAGCAAAATTTATAAGTAAAAGAGAAAAACAATGATCACTTAAACTAAATTGTATAGTACTAGGTTTCAAAAAAAAAACTTATTTTTTCTTAAAAGAAAAGGTAGAGAGAAATTCAAGTAGGAGTTCTCGATATGCAAGTTTATGAATTTAAACAAAAAGATCTCGCTTAGAATTTGCTATCATACTCCCAACAGTATCTCCTAAACCAACTTCATCTAATACTACTGGCAAAAAATAATAACTTGGTTGAACAGGTAAAGGAGAGAGATGTATAAGTCTTGCTCGGTGAGCAGGGGATCCAAATTAAAGGAGGGGATGCACAAATGCTTGGGAGGACCCAGGACCTAAGACATGTGGAAGAGGTACATGTTGGTCAGTACATTGTCATTTTGCATGATCAATGAAGGATGCATTCTTTGTGCGCACCATTTTTTTATCTTTTTTTTTTAAGATTACAAAAGGAAGGGAAATAAAAATATATAAAAGAAAATAAAATTATAGGGGTAAAAGTAAAGGTAAAGAGATAGATGAGAGGGTTGGGAGTGGAGAGTAAAAGAAATATACAGTAAAGGAGAAAAAGAAAGAAAAGAACTTGAAAAAGAAAGAAAAATAATAAGATAAAATAAAAGTGAAAGTGAATGATGGAAGGAAAAAAAAGATAATGTTATTATATGGGAAGGGCATTTCAGTTGAGGGAAAGAAATGGTATTAAATGGGCCATGACAGTTTAAGAGGAAAAAAATTAATAATAATAATTAAAAAAAGGGTAGTTAAGGTTGCATGATGGTAACATGAAAATAAAGGCAAGTGATGGTTACATGAAAGAAGAAAAAAATTAAAAAAAAATAGTTAAAAAAATGAAAGGCAATTGACTAATAAATGAAGGAAAAGAATGATGTACACAATCATGCACTCTTTTATGTGGTGGACTGTGTACATGAATGTATGTGCACGGTGTGGTGCACGAATCGTGTGTATGGCCATGTATGGTCATTGAGGTGCACATTGTGCATTAGCCTGTGTAAGCAAAATGAATGCACATAATTCATTCTACTTAATCGTGTGTGGTACTGTGTACATCCTAGATTAGCACACGGTTGAATACACAGGTGTGTATTTGACTGTGTACTATTGAAAAAATTTTGAAGAATAATTACACGGTTATGTATTCACCCGTGTACTCATCCATGTACGCATAAAAATAAATACACGAGCGAGGACATGACCGTGCACATAACTGTGTATAAATGACGTACATGGGCATGGCCAGTTGCACGACTATGCACATTTACCTCTGTACTTTTGTAAAATTAAGCTGAATAAAAATAAAAATAAAAATAAAATATTGAAATTAAAGTTGAATGGGTTGCCTCCCATTAAGTGCTTGTTTAAAGTCATTAGCTCAACTATATTTTACTAATTCTCAGACTGAGTTGAGAAGTGCAACTACTGCACTTGCTAGGACAACTTCATTGTGAAAATAGAGTTTTAATATTTGTCCATTAACTTTAAAAGCTCCAGTATCTGTGCTCCACACTTCTATTGCTCCATGAGGATACATATGCTCGAATATGAAGGGGCCTAACCATTTAGACTTAAGTTTTCCTGAAAATATCTTTAGCCTTGAATTAAATAGAAGTACATGGTCTCCTTTAAATTCTTTCTTCATAATACGCTTGTTATGCCATCATTTTGTCCTTTTTTTTGTAAATTTTGGCATTTTCATATGAATTAAGTCTAAACTCCTCAAGCTCATTCAACTGAAGTAGTCTCATCTCACCAGCTTTTTGTAAATCAAAGTTTAGGAATTTAGTTGCCCATAATGCTTTGTGCTCTAGCTCCATAAGTAGGTGACATGACTTTCTATAAAGGAGTTAGAAAGGAGAGGCACCAATGGGGATCTTGAATCCAGTTTTGTAAGCCCATAAAACATTATTAAGTTTAGCATACCAATCTTTTCTTGAAGCATTTACTGTCTTTTCAATTGCTCTGTTTGATATCCTCACTTGACCATTAGTCTGGGGGTGGTAATCTTCCAATTTTACTTAAGTCTCTTTTGAGATCATTCAGACATGTGAAAACTAATTACCTCATATTTTCATGGTTAAGTAAATAAATTAAGGCTCATTATGTTCCATAGCAATTTAATACTCCTTGAAGGATTCGTCTACTTTTGTGATCGAGGTTCCTAACTTTCATAGATTTATGAGTTAATAGATTATGAAACTTTCATTGTCTACTAATCTACCAAAAAGCATGCATTTAATAAGGCCTAAAATCAAATACAAGACATATAAAAGCAACCTGTAAAATTATCTGAATATAAACTTATTGAATTAAAATATAAAAATCCAAATAAGCAGTAGTCTAGCTACACGAATCTAAACCCTGAGTAAATTAGTTACACATGATGGAAATAATCATAATTAAAGATATTCTTAACATGATAACAATTATGCTTGAACGTGATTGACTTGAAACTCTGCTTCCTCTCTGCTCGAAACATCTTTGAATGCTGATTTGAATGAATTCTCCCCCCTTGAATTGATGAATTGATTCTCTTTTTATAACCATCTTTTACCCCCAAAACTTTCAATTCTAGAATATTCTCATTCTGTAATCTTCCAATTTTGAAATCTTTTAAATCCGTAATCCTCAATGAAAGAGGAAGATTTTCATGAGTGCACACACTAGCGCATGGCCATGCGCACTAAGGCATGTAAGTTATTTTGTGTGCACACCTTAGCGCATGGCCATGCACTCGGGTGTGTATTATTCCAAATTTGTGCACGGCCTGATACATGACCATATGGTGAGGTATGCATAGCTTCTTCATCGACATTGGCTTTAATCATGTCAATGGAGACTTTCTTGCACAGTCGTGTGGTCAAGCGTGCAGGATTCTTGATAAACACATAGTCATGTGCTAGCTTGTGTATGCAATTTGTGTAGAGAGACTTTCCAAACACGGTTGTGCACTAGCTCTAGTTCACAAAACTGCAACAAATAATTTAATTAGATACTGTAATGCACTTAATTATTAAACAAACATGCAATTGTATTCTCTTAAATGCAAATTAAATAATATTATGCTAAATGCAAATAAAATTAATAACAATTAAATAAACTTATAAAAATATATTATAAAACCAATAAAAATGCTCCTAAAATTATAGTATAAATGACATATAACATTCAGCATGGTAGTAACACTTACTGCACATCTTGGTGTTAAACTACATCGTGAAGTCCTCATCAATCTTCAGATGGGTAGCAAAGCACACAAGATAGACACACAGTGATGTGGAAATGGTGTTGAGCATCATTTGAAATCCCATAGTATCCTTTAGCTTTTTTAACTCCTTTAATGAATTTTCCTACAAAAGAGGAGAAAACAAATTAGACATTTTAAAATAAAATTCTCATTTGACTAAAATTAAACCAATAATAATAGAGTCCTAAATAAAATAAGAAACTATAATATTTTTCAATTAAACTCAAATTCTACCAAAATTAAATTAATTTATTATTCAATATTCATTAAAATTCAACTCAAAATATATATAGAAATTACACGCATAAGTTTCTCAACTATCAAAGTCAATTCTTACATTTTTTTGTTTAATAATAACTCTTCTATTTGCTTTCCTGACATACCTTCCAATGTTAGGTCCTCTTTGTTCTCCTCTATTCTTTCGCCTTCATTGCCCCTCGTTGGAGCTTTTTCATGCAACTACTGTTTACCCATTTATGGGGAGGCCTTTTAATTTCAAGCTCGAAGCCAAGGTCTGTATGCCCTCTCCCCCTAAACAACCTAGCTATCGAAAAGTCTTTCACAAAATTTCTTTGAATGGCCTAACAATCTGCAAAAAGAAACAAAATGTTGGTAGCCTCTTGAATGTCCATGATTCATTTTTCATAACTCATTGAATGTCCAACTCATGAAAGAACTGAAAAAGAAAAAGAGAATGATTGATAGGCTTTATGCATACTCCTTCATCGGCCTCCACAAAGAAGTCATTGTATTCTTCATGGCTGTAAAATCGACTAAGTAGTCTATCAGAAAACCACCAACTAAATACCACCGAAACTCTTCCCAAGTAGATAGTTCTTCACATCGCCTTCTTCTATAAAACTGCCCTTCTCTTCTTCTTCAATAGACATATTTGTATATAGTTTCTCATTATATCTTTTTTTTTTCCCTTCTAATATGATATATCTTAGTGTTATATATCTTCAGATGAAATTAGTCAAACGCTAGATTATTTTAAATTTTATTTTATTTCTTATGAAATTGAAATCTTACCCTTGGTCACCATTTCTTAGATATGGTTTTTTTTTTCAAGAATAACATATGACATACAATTTTGATCGAAAAGAGCATCAGATTTTGAAGTCTCTTATGATTCATAAATTATAAGGATGAGCATTTCATCGTTTCAGTCACTTTTTAGTTATTTTTCTTATCGAACTAAATTTTATAAAAATCAGACCAACCAAATTAAATAGAATTTTTTCAAAATTGTAATTATTTAAATATTTTTATATTATTTAAAAAAATAAAAATATATAATTTTAATTTATTCAATTATTTTAATATAAAACCAAACTGAAAATGTAAAGTAACAAAACTGAATTGAACTAAATCAGTTGATTTGAACGTTTTACTGACCCCTAATAAATCATCCAGAAGTTGGGATTTTTTTTTTTTTTTTTTTTTTTACCAAAGTCGGTGCCTTTTATTGGTTTATGTTTATATGTAATGCAGTAAATGTCCAAATTAGTTCAATCTCATTGAAGTATAATATTAATAGCATTTTTTATTTCCCATGTGAGGAGTGTAAGGAGGACAATAATTCACCCAACAAAGTCAGCTCTTTTGCCGTTGCTTTGAAGAATGAGAATAATATATATATATATATATATATATATATATATATATATATATACTTTGGGCATATTACCATTCATAGAAGAATGCTTCAGAAGGCATGGGGTTGGTGATATATAGTGGAATTATAGATCCTTGACTTTCTTGCTTTCAATTCCACCAACCTAAATAAGCAGACTGATCTAGATATATATTTAATATTAATTCATTGTCAATCTTGTTATAAAGAGATTATATTATTTATTATGATGATATTTATTAAATAAAAAATTATTGTATTTATATAACACCTTAATTTATTAAAAATAAAATTTATAAACATTTTTTAACTAGTTTAAGTGTCTAAATAGTTTCATCTCAAATTTAAAAAAAAAAACATTAATACTGCAAATAATGTTGAAAAATTTTATTTTAGCAAATTAAGATGATTAAATAGTCAATCTATGAATTGATAAAAAGTGTCGAATTTAGAGAGCTATAAATATATTAGATCAAATTATAAATAATTTAAGTTTATTCAATGTAAGAATGAATTTCAGAAAAATTTTAAATTATTTTGTAAATTTAAAATCCATTTAAATTCTATGTTAAATTTCATGAATCATGAAATTGCTTTTACTTGCGTTTATTCTATAAAAATTGGTTGGATACTGCAAAATAAATCCCAGATAGATAAGATAAGAAACTATAAATTGGTTTTTACTAGAGTTTACTAGGAAATGATTTTTTTGAAAAATTATGGTCTTACTTCCGATAAATTACACCTAATAATTAAGGTTATAATACATAAACACGTATATTATTTAAAATATTTTAAAAATATAATCATTGACAATGTCTGATTAATTTCTTAGAGCGAATGATGGGCCTAGCATGATTTGTCGGCCTACTTCACCCTAGGGCCCAAACCAACTATATGTAGGGGATTAAATGCATTGGTGTTCATCAACTTTATATTTATTATAATTTGAATACTAAATTTTTTCTATCACTTTACTTTGATTTTGTTTTAAAAAAGAGTAAATTAAAAAATTTTAATCCTTTAATTTTTTTAAAATATATTTTAATCCTTTAATGTATTTATCTGTTCAATTTAGTTTAAAAATTATACAAAGTTTGAAAGCTTTTTGCTCATATATTTTGATACGTCTCATGATGAGTCTGCTCTTATTAGATGGAATAAAAATAATTTTTAAATTTTTTTTATTTTTTATAAATATATAAAAATATACACTCATTTGTAAAAAAAAAAAAATTAATTCTGGATTAAAATAGTAATTCTAGATTATTCAGATACCAAAATTTCTTTTAAGTAACTGCTATAAAATTAAATAGAAGTTTGATATTAAAAAAAATACAAATCAAAATTCGACAACTGAATTGAAATAAAATTTTAGTTGAATACCCTCCCTTACATTTTACCCAGGAAAAATTACATCAAGCACATTAGTTTTTCCTTTTATATCATCTTCACCTTCTCCTTTTTTTTTTTTCATGCTTGCTCATGCACTTTTTATGTTCACCTTTTTTTTCTTTTCATTTTTACAGATTTTTCTTGTTTTTATTTTTATTCTTCTATTATTATTATTATTATTATTATTATTATTATTATTCTATAACTATTTTATTTTTAATATTATTCTACTTTCATAAAAGTTAAAGTGTAAAATTAAGAGGGTAAAAATAATATTATTTTTATATGTTTTTAGTTGGTTTTTTTGACCGTGAGTGTTTTGTTGGTTTGGTTGGTTTATTTTTTAGTTTATTTTTGTTGTTTTTAGTTGTTTTGATTTTTTTTTAAATTTTTTTTGTTGCTGTTTTGGTTAGTTAATTTTCAGTTTTAAAATTTTATTTTTCTAGTTATTTTTGGTTTTTTTATTGTTTCTTTGTTGTTCTTAGTTGTTTTTCTAGTTTTTTTGTTGTTTAGACGGTTATTTTTCTAATTATTTTTTGTTGTTTTTGGTTGTTTTGCAAGTTGATTTTAGTTGATTCATTTTTAGTTTTATAATGTTATTTTTCTGGTTTTTTTTTTGTTTGTTTTGTTAGCTGTTTGTGGTTGGTTCATTTTCAATTTTATGAGATTGTTTTTCTAATTATTTTTTATTTTTTTTTTGGTTGTTTTTGTGTTTTTGTTTTTGTTGTTGTTGTTGGTTCATTTTCACTTTTATAAAATTATTTTCAAGTTATTTTTGGTTGTGTTTGGAGATTTTTTTCTGGTTTTTTTTTTTTGTTATTTTGGTTGGTTCATTTTCAATTTTATGAGGTTGTTTTTCTGTTTTTTTTGTCATTTCTAGTTTTTTTTTCTATTGTTTTGGTGATTGTTTTCCTAGTTGTTTTGGTTAGTTCTTTTTCTATTTTATGAGGTTATTTTTTTGGTTATTTTTTTGGAAGAAGGCAAACAATTAACAAAATAAGAATTCTTATAACTCCTAGTTGTTTTTGAAAAAGAAAAAGAAAAATCTATAAATAAAGAAAAAAAAAGAAAAAGAGATGAGGAGGAGAAGAAGAAAAAGAAGAAAATATAAAATAATATGATTAAAAGAAAAAAAATGAAAAGAGAGAAAAAGAGAAAGTAAGACCGTATTTTTGAAAAAATAAAACTTTGAAAACAATATTTTTGTAAAGAAAAAAGTCATATATTTTTTTAGTTATTTTTAAAAATGTCACATGTATGCAGTGGAGACCCATGGCTCTGGTTCTCAAGATGGTTGGACCTTATATACTCACTCGACCACTCCACAGCATATGTAGCATCTTGGGGTGTGCAAAAATGTAGATTTCACGGACTGAAGATTGAAGCAATCCAGTTAAGTTCGATTATGTATTTTTAAATTTTAAATTTTTATTTAACTGAACTTAATTTAAAAAATTGATTAGCTGAATTAACCAAACAAATTAAAATTTTATTTTTATTTTTATTTTTATTTTTATAATTTTTGAATAATTTTATATAAAATACTAAAATAATTAATATTTTTTAAATTTAATTTGATTCAGTCAGTTTAATTTTCATATCAAAAATTTCAATTTTTCTGCTCAATTTGATTTTATAATACAATTTAATTTGGTTTTATTTTTTATATTTTTGTTCGATTAATTTAGTTCAGCCAAAAATTGCCCAAAACTGATCAAATCGATCCAATTTTTACCCCTACAAGCATCTAATAACTATAAGTTTCTGGAATGCTACCAATTAAATTTCTCATTTACTTTAATTTAATAATAACATTTATTATACATAATAAATGTGTTACATTTTTATTGATTAAAAATATATATTATTGTTAATAAAAATATATATATATACTCTTAGCAAATACCTGGAAACTGATTTGAGTTTCGTGAGACTCCAACACAAGAATTTAAAGCAGAAAATCAAAGAAAGCAAGCATAATAATAGGATTAAGAACAAGTCCTAACTTTTTTATTTATATTAAAATTGAATCTAATGAGAGTTTTACCTCATGTCTTACCTCACCTTTTAAGTTGCTAGAATATGTTTTTAATCCTTTTAACTTATTAGAATTGAGGGTGCGTTTGGATTTAGCTTTTTAAGGCAGTTAATAGAAATTTTTTCCCAATTAATTACAATTTAGATGTTGATAAAATTTCAAAATCAGTAGTGAATAACTGATTTCATTCAAAATAATTGCTGATTTGATAAGCACTATTTTAGAATTTTTTCCCCATCAACTAATAGTTGATTTGTATTTATTTTTTTATTTAGACTATTTTACCCTTATTAAAAAATAACTAATAACAAATAATTTTATTTAAATTAAAATTAAATGTATGTAATTAATTTTTTATAGTTCATAATTAAATAAATATTCTTGTAAATTATAATTAAATAATGATTATATTTATACCTACAATTATTTTTAAAAAATTATACAGTAATATTTATATTTTAAAATTTATTTTTTAAAATGATAAATTATTTTAATAATATATAAATTAAAGATAATAAATTATTATTTACTACTATATATATTTTTAAATAATTTATGCAACTAAAAAATATTATAAAAAATATATAAAATTATATTTACAAATAAATTATACCCTTAATGGTAATTTGATATACAAACAACAACAACTAACAAAATTTTACCAAATTCTTCATATTTATCAGCTAACATCTATCCACTATTAGCAACCATTATTAGTAACCGCTATCAATTATCAGTTGTGGTAAACAGTTAAACCAAATAGACCCTGAATTAAGTAAGGATCTTACTTCATGTCTTGCTTAAAGCAGTAATTATCTAAATTTTTATGGAATGAGAATTTACTCATTTATTATGAAAACTGTTGGCCTTAGCAATAATCAATTTTAATTTTGATCTTAACAAACTTAATTTTGAGCATTTAATTTGTTTGTTTAAGTGTATATAAGTTAGGACTCTATTGGAAGTTAAAATGAAGTATGAATATCTTGGGCTGATTCAACCTCTAAGATTCAAGAAGACTTTTGACATCCTTAAAGTTTTATAATGAGAAAGTTATATTTTTTACATTTGAAGTAGAAATTTTGAGCTTTCTTGTCAAAATTTGAGTTCATTTGGGTATGCAAATACTGAGTCGAAGTTAACATATGCAGCTATCATTTTAGATTGTACAACTCTTAGTGTTTCAAATATATATTGAGCTATATAAGTCCAATTGAGGTGATTCAAAATGATATGGAAAGCTAAGTCAAATATCTAAAACTTTTATGAAGAAAGTATAGGCAAATTTGAATGTCTCCAATAGAAAATCACAGTTTCAACTTGTGCATAGCTGTTTAATAGTAGTATGCCATTTTAGATTGCACAACTCTTTGTATTTCAGCAATATCTTAAACTACAAAAGTCCAATTAAGATGATTCAAAATGATATGGAAAATTAAGTCAAATATCTATAACTTTTATGAAAAAAGTATAGGAAAATTCAAACGTCTCTAGTAGCCAATCACAGTTTGAACCGTGCACAGTAATTTGACAATATTACTTTCAATAATTCAAAATTATAAATGTTGGATTCATAATATAGATGTTGGACATATTATTTTCACCTCCATTAGCTATATTTTTTAGTGTTCATATATATAAACACCTCTAGAGCTTAATGAAAGTTAAGACATTTTTGCATATTATCAATCTCTATCTTAATATTCATTAAAGCTCTCAAATTCTCAAATATTCACTCTTTGTTTATAACTCTTATGAGAGTTGGTTGTGTGTTAGAAATAGAATTTCTCTTCATCTTAAATTTTTGGATAGATTAGTAGGGAAGTGAGATTTATTTCTAAAGGAATTGGTTTAAATGTTGTCCATTAAAACACTTAGGATTTGATTTTTTTAATGAGCCTTGAAAACTCATGTTATAAGGTTGTAAGAGTGATCTATAAAACTCTTGTGTAATCTCAATCTTGTAAATAAAATTGTAGGTGATTAAAAATCCTAACTTGGGGATAAGTTAAGTGGAAACGTAGGATTGTTGTTGAATATGAACTCCTTAAATAATTGTGTTCTTTATGCTTCCTTTTCAATATTCTTTCAATTCTTATAAAGAATTATTTTTTAATTTTAATTTTTATTTAATAGCCATATTCTCCCCCCTCTAAGGCTTTTTCAATTGGTATCAGAGCTTGAATTCTAGGAACTTCATTGCTAAAATGCAAGATTATGGGGAGTGAATCACAAAAATTTTCTTTACTTAGACCATTCTTCAATGGCAGTGACTATCCTCATTAGAAGTTTAAAATGGAGCTATACCTTGATTGTGATTCCATCAAAATTTGGGATATTGTCTTAAAAGATTGGGAACCACCTATAACTACCATTGATGGTATGGTAACTACTCTAACAAGGAGTCAATAGAACAACGAGCGAAAGGAAGAAAATTATAAAAATAAAAAAGCTATGATCACTCTAATCTCTTCTATGACAAGTGAAGAAGGAGACAAACATCAATATTACATGTCGGCTAAGGAAATGTGGGAGGCTTTGGAAAATTATTATGAAGGCAACACGCAAGCTAGAAGCAAAAAGGTTCAACTTCACATGTATAAATATGAACTTTTCAAGATAAAGCCTCATAAGTCAATCACAGACATGAAAAATTAACTCAACGCTATTATCACGACCCTCAAGAAACTTAGAAAGCATTTCTCCAAAGAAGAAGTAAACAATAAAATTCGAAGAATTCTACCTAAGAAGGATTAGGAATCTCGGGTTACTCAATTGAGGAAGCTCAAGACCTCTCAACTCTCTCTACCAACATGGTTATCAGAAAGCTCTTAACACATGAGCTAACAATTAAGCAAAGAGGTGAAGAGCAAGAAGAAAAGGAAGAACATTGCCTTGAAAGCTTCATAAAATGATAATGAGGAAGAAAATATTGAAGGTTCTAGTGATGAACATGATAAAATTGTCATACTCACTAAAAACTTCAATAAGTTCTTAAAAAGAAACTTTCATCAAGAATATGAGACTTCAATAAGAAGTATAAAGGAGAAGGTAAAAAGAAAACCAAAGACATTACTTGCTATGAATGCAAGAAACCGAGTCACATCCGAAGTGAGTGTCCTAAACTCAAAAATAAGAGCAAAGGAACAAAAGAGAAAAGGAGGGCTTATAAGGTAACTTGGGATGACTCCTCCAAATAGAAAATGGAAGAGGAACAACAAGAAGTAGCCAACCTTTGTTTCATGGCTCTTGAATGCAAAAAAAATTACCATCTATATCTAATTCTTCCTGTGATGATGATTATTATGATGATGATGATGAATATGATGACGATGATGATATTAAAAGCTTTATAGTAAGCAAACTCTTGCTTAAATGTAAAAACTTGTTATTTAAGAAGAAACATTATAAATATGAGTTATCTAGCCTAACCAAGGAATTCAAAAAATTTAAAATGAATTTTCTAATCTTGTTAAATCAAATGATAAATTGTCTAATAATTTGAAAACTTTAAATTCATTGGAAGATCAACTTAAGAAAGTAAATGATGAAAATCAAAAGCTTTTTAAGAAAGTCTTAAATTTGAAAAATTCCATTGAGAAACTTATGAAGGGAAAAGAATCTTTGAGTAATATTATTGACTCTCAAAAATTCAATGGAGATATACATAGAATTGGATATACTAATGGAATAGCTTCCTCTTCATCATCACATATTAATTTTGTTAAAGCCTTAAATAATTCTGCTCCTTCTACCTCAAAATAAAATGAGACTCAAGCTTTCAAAGTTAAAAGATCTCATGTGTCAAACACTTAAGGAAAGTCTTATAAGACTCAACCTTATATGACACAAAGAGGTAAACATCATGCTAGGAAAACATAACCTAAACATGCTTACATATACACTAGACACAATAATCATAAGCATGTTGCATAATATAATGCACCTAGACATATTACACAAATCTATCAAAATACACATTATCATTGCCAATGCATGTCTTATACTATAACTCAAAAGAACTTTAGGAGACACGTACCACAATATCAATAAAGGGATGCTTCACACATTAAGAATGCATATCCTCCTAAGAGAAATAAGTTTGCAAATGTTGAATGCTCATATTGCAAGATCAAAGGACATACCAATAATGTGTGCTTTTATAGAAGATTGCACATGAACTTGCTTCCTACGGACTATCTTAAAACTAACCAACCTAGACTAAGAAAGGTTTGGATTTAAAAGAATGCTTAAATTATCTTGTGTAGGTGTGCTTGAAGTCCATAAAATCAAAAAGTAAACCTTATCTTGATAGTGGATGCTCAAGGCACATGACGAGAGACAAGAGTAATTCAATAAGCTTGATGCAAAGAATGGAGGACATGTTACTTTTGGGGACAATGCAAAAGAAAAGATTATTGGTATTGGAGAAATTGGTAATCCTAAATCGTTAACTATACACTATGTGTTGCATGTTGATGGTCTTAAACATAACTTGCTTAGTATAAGTCAACTATGTGATATGGGAAATAATGTCATTTTCTATCCTAAGAATTGCTTTGTTAGTAGTCTTGATAAAGGTAAAGTAATTTTTAGTGGTGAAAGATTTGATGATGTTTATGTTATTGATTTGAATAAGATTGATATCAAAGATATTAAATGCTTTGATGTCAATTTCCCATGACATATGGACATGGCATAGAAGGTTAGGACGTGGAAATTTTGAGCTATTGAATGATCTTTGTAAACATAAACTTGTGATTGGTTTACCTAAGCTTGAATTCACTAAGAATAAACCTTAGGATGCTTGACAAAAGGAAAAACAATCCAAGTCCTCATTTAAGCTTGAACTTGTACATATGGATTTATTTGGACTAATTAGAGTTAGTAGTCTCGATGGTATGTACTATGCATATGTATTGGTTGATGATTACTCTAGATCTACTTGGGTATGTTTGCTTGCTTATAAGAATGATGAATTTAATGATTTTGAAAAGTTTGCAAAAAGAGTTAAAAAATAAAAAGGTTTTTGTATTTCTTCTATTAGAATTGATCATAGAACTGAGTTTGAAAATTAATTTTTCAAAACCTTTTGTGATGAAAATGATAATTCACATACATTCTCTTCTCCTAGAACTCCTCAACAAAATGGGGTAGTTGAAAGGAAAAAGAGAACTCTTATGGAAATGGCTAGAACAATGCTTCATAAGTATAATTTGCCTTTATACTTTTGGGTAGAAACCATTAACAAGTCTTGCTACATTTCAAATAGAGTTTTCAAAAGATCAATTTTTAATAAAACTTCTTATGAGTTGTGAAACAATAGAAAACCTAAAATCTCATATCTAAAAGTATTTGGATGTAAGTGGTTTATATTAAACACCAAGGATAATCTTAAAAAATTTGTTTCCAAAGTCAATGAAGGAATTTTCTAGGCTATTCTATTTATAGTAAAGCATATAGAGTTTTTAATAAGAGAACTCTAGTAGTTGAAGAGTCAATGCATATTGTATTTGAAGAATCAAACTCACTTAATCCTAAAAAAGATATTTGTAGTGTTGATGATCTTGTAGGTAATGATGAGATTATGGAAACTCAAGAAGAAAATTCTAGTAAGCCTTTGGAACTTAAAGGTCCAAGCAAGGAGGACAAGGAGGAAATGTCTCAACCTACCTTAAAGGATGAACTTCCAAAGGATTGATAATTCAAGAAAGTTCATCCGTAAGACCTCATTATAGGTGACACTACAAAAGGGGTAACTACTAGATCTCAATTAAAATCTATTGTTAATTTAGCCTTTATTTCTCAAATTGAACCTAAAAATATTGATGATGTTTTGTGTAATGAATTTTGCATCCTTACTATACAGAAGAGTTAAATCAATTTAAGAGCAATAAGGTTTAGACCTTGGTTCTTAGAATGAAACATCATCCTATTATAGGTGCCAAATGGGTGTTTAGAAATTAGATGAATGAACAAGTTGTCATAACTAGGAATAAAGCTAGACTAGTAGTTAAAGGTTATAATCAAGAGGAAGATATTGATTATAATGAAACCTATGCCCCCGTTGCAAGGTTAAAAGATATTAGAATGCTACTTGCATTTTCATCATTTATGGATTTTAAACTTTATCAAATGGATGATAAAAGTGCATTTTTAAATGGTTTTATTGAAGAAGAGGTGTATGTTGACCAACCTCTAGGTTTTGAAAGCTTTGATTTTCCAAATCATATATTTAAATTTTCAAAAGCATTATATGGATTGAAACAAGCTCCTAGAGCTTACCAAAGCATTATATGGATTGAAACAAGCTCCTAGAGCTTAGTATGAAAGATTGAGCAACTTCTTGTTAGAGAAAGCTTTATTTAAAGGAAAAGTTTATACAACACTTTTCATAAAGAAATCCAAGCATGATTTATTAATTGTTCAAATATATGTTGATGACATTATATTCAGTTCTACTAACCATTACTTGTGTGAGGAATTCTCTAATTTAATGCAAGGAGAATTTGAGATGAGTATGATGGGTGAACTTAAATTCTTTCTTAGACAATAAATCAAGTAATGCAAAAATGAGATTTTCATTAATCAAACCAAGTATGCAAGAGACGTTCTTAAGAAGTTTGTCATGGATGGAGCTAAGATAAGTAAAACTCCAATGAGCACCACAACCAAACTTAACAAAGATGAGAATAGCAAATCGGTTGATGAAAAAGGATTTAGAGGTATGATCGAATCCCTTCTTTATTTAACTACTAGTAGACCTGATATTATGTTTGCTACTTGTTTGTGTGCTAGATTTTAATCAAGTCCTAGAGAGTCTCATTTGAATGCTATCAAAATAATTTTTAAATATCTTTGTGGTACAATGCATTAGGACTTTAATGCTGAAGTTAAAAATATTGCAGTAAGTCTTTATTGTTCATAAGTTGTGTGACAAAAATAACAGTTGTTAGACTATGGTGTAAAACTTAATCATATTCCAATCAAATGTGACAATACAAGTGCTACCAACCTTAGCAAAAATCTCATTCAACATTTTAAAACTAAGCATATAGACATTAGACATCATTTCTTATATGATCATGTTCAAATTGATGATATATCTCACTTGAATTTGTTGATACAAATGATCAATCTGCAGATATCTTCACCAAACCTCTCAGTGAAGAGAGATTGAATTTCATTAAGTATGAACTTGGCATGATTGATGGTTCTAGGTTATCTTGATTTTATGTTTAATTAATAGTTGAATTGTTTCATATGAAATCATGTTGTGCTTATTGATTACTTTGATTGATAAATGTTTTGATTTTGGTTTTAAAATTTTTTTTATGGTAGTTAGTTTATATTTAGTTTATCTTTTTAAGTTTCCTTTTGTATTTTGTCAAAAAGGAAAAATAATTTGAGTTTGCATGTATACCTAGTTAATTTTTTTAACATGTGTGCTTAGTTTTTTTTAGTTTTCAAACTCCCTTAAAAAATATGTTTATGTTAGCGACATATTATATTTTTGTTTGATATAGGGGGAGAAATTTTATTTAAATTTTTGCATGCATATTAACATTGTAAGTATGACTAATTTTATTGTATATCATATGTGACAAAAGGCCTTGTTTTGCTTACTTTGTTTATGTGTGACATAGATTTTATATATCTTTGTTTTCATTTCCCTTTATATCTCTCTTTTCTTTTTATTTTTGACAAAGGGAGAGAAATATATTTGAGTTTATTATTTGTTACTATACATGTGTATAATATTTTATTATTTTGTTTATACATGCATAATTCATATATAATTTCTTCTTGGGAATTTTTTTGATATTTGATAAGACATGAATATTTTTACAAAGACTTGATGTATCTTTGCTTTGTTCTTGTAGGAATTTTGGTCCTTTTACGTTCATTTCACCTTATATCTCTCTCTTTTTCCTCTTGGCTTTGTACTAAGAGAGGAAAATATGTTATGAATAATTTGTGTTTATTTTTTTTTATATGCTTAGTGCTACATAATTGATTAGCTAGCTAAACTCTATATGATCATGTGATAGTTAAACTTGTCTAACATCAACATTATTGTTATATGTACTATTTTTATGATGCATTTTAATGACACTATATGCATATATGTTTGAAATTATTTCTTCACATTGCCTAAAATTTATTTAAATGATCATGTTGTCATATTTTATGCTTTTAATACATTTGTCATAAGAATGCCATGTTTTTATCCCCCTTGATATATTTTATGTTATTTTTATTTTTTTTGTTAAGGGGAATAATCTATAAATTTATATTTTTTATCATGTCCATATTCATAAGGGGAGAAATAAAGAAATATATTTTATTTTATTTGGTATCACTATTATCACAAATATTATCACACACTTTACTTTGTATTATTTTTTATCAAACTCAAAATAAGTTTGTCAAAATCAAAAAGGAGATTGTTGACCTTAGTAATAATCAATCTTAATTTTGATATTAAAAAAACTTAATTTTGAGCATTTAATTTTTTTGTTTAAGTGTGTATAAGTTGGACTCTATTGGAAGTTAAAATGAAGTATGAATATCTTAGGCTGATTCGACCTCTGAGATTTAAAGAGGCTTTTGACATCCTTAGAGCTTTATAATGAGAAAGTTATCTTCTTCATATTTGAATTAAACATCTTGAGCTTTCTAAATTGAGCTTACTTGTCAAATCTGAGTTCATGTGGGTGTATAAATATTGCGTTCAAGTCAACATATGCAGCTGCCATTTTAGATTGCACAGCTCTTAATATTTTGGAAATATTTTGAGTTATAAAAGTACAATTGAGGTGGTTTAAAATGATATGGAAATATAAGTCAAATATATACAACTTTTATGAAGAAAGTATAGGTAAATTAAAATTTCTCCAATAGAAAATCATGGTTTCAAATCTTGCACAGCTGTATGACCATAGTCTGCCATTTTAGATTGCATAGCTCTTAGTATTTCAGCAATATCTTGAGCTACAGAAGTCAAATTATGGTGATTTAAAATGATATAAAAATACTAGTCAAATATCTACAACTTTTATGAAGAAAGTGTAGGCAAATTCAAACGTCTCCATAGCCAATCACGGTTTCAACCCGTGTACAACAGTCTAACAATATTACTTTAAATAATTCAAAATTATAAATATTGGATTCAAAAAGTAGAAATTGGTCACATTATTTGCACCTCGAACAATTATATTTTTAAGTATTTATCTATATAAACACCTCTAGAGTTGAATGGAAGTTAAGACTTTTTTTTTACTTATTATCATTCTCTATCTTAACATTCATTAAAACTCTCAAATTCTCAAATATTCACTCTTTGTTTATAACTCCTGTAAGAGTTGGTAGTGTGTTAGAAATAAAATTTCTCGTCATCTTAAATCTTGGGATAGATTAGTAGGGAAGTGAGATTTATTTCTAAAAAATTGCTTTAAGTGTTGTCCATTGAAACACCTAAGATTTGATTTTTTCAGTTAGCTTTGAAAACTCTTGTTGTAGGGTTGTAAAAGTAAGTCATAAAACTCTTATGTAATCTCAATCTTGTGAATAATATTATGGGTGATTAAAAATCCTAACTTTGTGATAAGTTAGGTGGAGACGTAGGATTGTTGTTGAATCTGAACTCCTTAAATCATTGTGTTCTTCATTCTTCCTTCTCAACATTCTTTCAATTCTTGTAAAGAATTATTTTTAATTCTAATTTTTATTTAATAGTCCTATTCACCCCCTCTAAGGCCTTTTCAAAAACTATATATATATATATATATATATATATATATATATATATATATATATATATATATATATATATATAGAGAGAAATACATGTCTAATTCTAATAAAATTGGAAGAAAAGACCCCTAGAAAGGGGGGGGGGGTGAATAGGAATATCAAATAAAAATGAAAAATTAAAAGAATTCTTTGCAAGAATTGAATAGAAGTTGAGAAGGAAGAATGAAGAACACAAAAATTTAAAGAGTTCAAATTCAACAACAATTCTACATCTCCATCCAACTTATCCCCAAGTTAGAATTTTCAGTCACCTACAATCTTATTCACAAGATTGAGAATACACAAGAGTTTTATGGTTCACTTTAACAACCTTACAACTTAAGTTTTCAAGACTCACTCAAAAACCAAATCCCAAGTGTTTCAATGGACATTACTTAAACTAATTTATTTATAAATAAATCTTACTTCCCTTATAATCTATCCCAAAATTTAAGATGAAGAGAAATTATATTTCTAACATACAACCAACTCTCACAAGATTTATGCAAACAGAGAATTGTTTAAGAAAATTTAAGAGCTCAATTGAATGCTTAAGAAAGAATGAATGATAAATAAGTTTCTTTTCTTCCATTCAGCTCTTGAGGTGTTTATATAGACAAACACTAGAAAATATAGTTGTTGAGGTGCAAATAATGTGTCCAACATCTATATTTTGAATTCAATATTTATATTTTTGCATTATTGAAGGTGATGCTATCATATAGCTATGCATGGGTTAAAACCATAATTGGCTACTAAAGACATTCAATTTTGCCTATACTTTCTCCTTAAAAGTTATAGATATTTGACTTAGCTTCCCATATCATTTTTAATTACCTCAATTAAACCTTTGTAGCTTAAGATATGTCTAAAATAGTAAGAGTTATGTAATCTAAAATGCATATTACTGTTAGACAGCTATGCACAAGTTGAACCCATGATTTTATATTGAAGACATTTGAATTTCCCTAAACTTTCTTCATAAAAATTATATATATTTGACTTAAATTTTAATATCAATTTAAATCACCTGAATGGGATATCTTTAGCTCAAGATATGTCCAAAATACAAGGAGCTATGCAATCTAAAATGTGCACTACTGTCAGACAACCATGCATGGATTGAAACTATAATTGGATACTGAAGATGTTTAATTTTTCCCATAATTTCTCCTTAAAAGTTGTAGATATTTGACTTATATTTCCATATAATATTGAATCATCTCAATTAGGTTTATGTACCTCAAGATATGTCTAAAATACTAAGAGCTGTACAATCTGAAACGGTAGTTGTATACTTTAATTTCAATTTAATATTTACATACCCAAATGAACTCAAATTTTGACAAGCAAGCCCAATTCAGAAAGATCAAGATTTCTAATTAAAATATAAAAAAGATAAATTTCTCATTATAAAACTCTAATGATGTCAAAAGCCTCCTCGAATCTCAGAGTTGAATCAGCCCAAGATAATCATACTTCATTTTAACTTCCAATGGAGTTCTAACTTATACACACTTAAACAAACAAATTAAATGATCAAAATTAAGTTCTTTAATATAAAAATTAAGATTGATTATTGCTAAGGTCAACAATCTCCCTCTTTTTGATTTTGACAAATTTATTTTGAGTTTGATAAAAAATAATACAAAGAAAAGTGTGTGGTAATATTTGTGATAATAATGATACCAAATGAAATAAAATATATTTCTTTATTTCTCCTCCTAAAAATGTGGACATGATAAGAAATATAAATTTATAGATTATTCCCCCTGACAAAAAAATAAAAACAACATAAAATATAGCAAGATAGATAAAAACATGACATTCTTATAACAAATGTATTAAAAACATAAAATATGATAAATGATCATTTAAATAAATGTTATGCAATGTGAGGAAATAAATTCAAACATATATGCATATAATGCCACTAAAATGCATCACAAAAATAATACATATAATAATAATATTGATGCTAGACGTGCTTAATTGTCATATGCTCATATTGAGCTTAGCTAGCTAATCAATCATGTAGCATTTAGCATATAAAAAAAATAAAAACAAATTATTCATAACATATTTTCCTCTCTTTGTACAAAGGCAAAAAGAAAAGAGAGGGATATAAGGGGAAATGAACCTAAAGGGAAAAAAATTCCTAGAGGAACAATGCAAAAATACACCAAATCTTTGTAAAAATATTCATGCTTAATCAAAGATCAAAACAATTCATAAGAAGATATTCATGCCTTATCCTTATGCATGTATAAACACAATAATAAAATATTATACACATGTATAGTAACAAATAACAAACTCAAATATATTTCTCCCTTTTTCTCAAAATTAAAAAGAAAAGAGAGAGATATGAAAACAAAGATACACAAAATCTTTATAAAATCTATATCATACATAAACAAAGTAAGCAAAATAAGGCCTTTTGCCATATATGATGTATGAAAAAATTAGTCATACTTACAATGTTAATATGCATGAAAAAATTTAAACAAATTTTCTCCCTCTATATCAAATAGAAATATAATATGTCACTAACATAAACTCATTTTTTAAGAGAGTTTTAAAATTAAAAAAAAATTAATTAGGTACACATGAAAACTCAAATTATTTCTCCTCCTTTGACAAAATGTAAAAGGAAATTTAAAAAGATAAACTAAATATAAATTGATGATTATAAAAAAAATTTTAAGATCAAAATCAAAATATTTATCAATTAAAGTAATCAATAATCACAACATGATTTCACATGAAAATAGTTCAACCATTAATTAAGCATAAAATCAAGATAAACTAGAACCATCAATCATGCCAAGTTCACACTTAATGAAATTTAATCTCTCTTCATTAAGAGGTTTGGTGAAGATATTTGCAAATTGATTATTTGTATCAATAAATTCAAGTGAGATATCACCAATTTAAACATGATCACACAATAAATGATGTCTAATGTCTATATGCTTATTTCTAAAATGCTTAATGGGATTTTTGCTAAGGTTGATAACACTTGTATTGTCACATTTGATTGGAATGTGATCAAGTTTTACACCATAGTCTAACAACTATTGTTTTTGCCACAAAACTTGTGAACAACAAAGACTTGCTACAATATATTTAGCTTCATCAGTGGACATAGCAACCGAAACTTGTTTCTTACTAAACTAAGAAACTAAATATTGTCCTAAAATTTGACAAGTTTCAGAAGTGTTTTTTTTATCTAGTAAACTACCGGCAAAGTCTGCATCAAAATAACTAATCAAGTCAAAGGATGAACTCCTAGGATACTAAAGTCCTAAATGCATTGTACCACAAAGATATTGAAAATTCTTTTGATTGCATTCAAATGAGACTCTCTAGGACTTGATTGAAATCTAGCACACAAGCAAGTAGCAAACATATCAGGTCTATTAGTAGTTAACTAAAGAAGAGATCTGATCATACCTCTAAATCATTTTTCATTAATCAATTTACCATTCTCATCTTTGTTAAGTTTGGTTGTGGTGCTCATTGGAGTTTTACTTATCTTAGATCCATCCATGCCAAACTTCTTAAAAATGTCTCTTACATACTTGGTTTGATTGATGAAAATCCCATTTTTGCATTGCTTGATTTATAGTCCAAGAAAGAATTTAAGTTCACCCATCATACCCATCTCAAATTCTTCTTTCATTAAATTAGAGAATTCCTCATATAAGCAATGGTTAGTAGCATCGAATATAATGTCATCAATATATATTTGAACAATTAATAAATCATGCTTGGATTTCTTTATAAAAAGAATTGTATAAACTTTTCCTTTAAAGAAACCTTTATGTAACAAGAAGTTGCTCAATCTTTCATACCAGGCTCTAAGATCTTGTTTTAATCCATATAATGCTTTGGAAAGTTTAAATACATGATTTGGAAAATCAAAGCTTTAAAAACCTGGAGGTTGTTCAATATACACCTCTTCTTCAATAAAACCATTTAAAAATGCACTTTTAACATCCATTTGATAAAGTTTGAAATCCATGAATGATGCAAATGAAAGTAGCATTCTAATAGCTTTTACCCTTGCAATGGGAGCATAGGTTTCATCATAATCAATGTCTTCCTTTTGATAATAACCTTTAGCTACTAGTCTACCTTTATTCCTAATTATGACACCTTATTCATTCGTCTTATTTCTAAACACCCATTTGGCACCTATAATAGGATGATGTTTTAGTTTAAGAGCCAAGGTCCAAACCTTATTTCTCTTAAATTGATTTAACTATTCTTGCATAGCAAGGACCCTAAATTCATGACACAAAGCATCATCAATATTTTTGAGTTCAATTTGAGAAATAAAGGCTAAATTAACAATAGACTTTAATTGAGATCTAGTAGTTACCCCTTTTATAGTGTCACCTATAATGAGGTCTTGAGGATGAGCTTTCTTAAATTGCTAATCCTTTGGAAGTTCATCCTTTAAGGTAGGATAAGACATTTCCTCATTATCCTTCTTGCTTGGACCTTCAAGTTCCAAAGGCTTACTATCATTTTCTTCTTGAGTTTCCACAATCTTATTAATACCTACAAGATCATCAACACTACCAATATCCTTTCTAGGATCAAATGAGTTTGATTCATCAAATACAACATGCATTGACTCTTCAAATACTAGAGATCTCTTATTAAAAACTTTATATCCTTTCTAGGATCAAATGAGTTTGATTCATCAAATACAACATGCATTGACTCTTCAAATACTAGAGATCTCTTATTAAAAACTTTATATGCTTTACTAGAAATAGAATAGCCTAGGAAAATTCCTTCATCAACTTTAGAATCAAATTTTCTAAGATTATCCTTGGTGTTTAATATAAAGCACTTACATCTAAATGCTCTTAGAGATGAGATTTTGGGTTTTCCATTGTTCTATAGCTCATAAGAAGATTTATTCAAAATTGGTCTTTTGAAAAATCTATTTGAAATGTAGCAAAACGTGTTAACGGCTTTTGCCCAAAAGTATAAAGGCAAATTATACTCATAAAGCATTGTTCTAGTAATTTCCATAAGAGTTTTATTTTTCCTTTCAACTAGCCCATTTTGTTGAGGAGTTCTAAGATAAGAGAATGTATATGAAATACCATTTTCATTACAAAAGGTTTTGAAAAATTTATTTTCAAACTCGATTTCATGATCACTTCTAATAAAAGAAATACAAAAGCCTTTTTCTTTTTGAACTCTTTTTGCATACTTCTCAAAAGCTTTAAATGCATCATTCTTATGAGTAAGGAAATATACTTAAGTAAATTTAGAGTAATCATCAACTAATACATATGCATAATGCATTCCACTGAGACAGTAACTCTAGTTGGTCCAAACAAATCCATATGTTTAAGTTCAAGTGGCCTAGAAGTCGACACTATATTTTTTAGCTTAAATAAAGACTTGGTTTGTTTTCCTTTTTGGCAAGCATCACAAGGTTTATTCTTAGTAAATTCAAGCTTAGGTAAATCAATTACAAGTTAATGTTTACAAAGATCATTCAAAAGCTCAAAATTTGCATATCCTAACCTTCTATACCATGTCCATCTGTCATGGGCAATTGACATCAAGTATTTAATATCTTTGTTATCAATCTTATTCAAATTATTAACTCTTTCACCACTAAAAATTATCAACTTTATCACCACTAAACATTATCAACTCTTTCACCATTAAAAATTACTTTGTCTTCATTAAGACTACTAATAGAGCAGTTCTTAGGATAGAAAGTGACCTTATTTCCTATATCATATAATTAACTTATACTAAGCAAGTTATGTTTAAGACCATTAACAAGCAGCACATAGTGTATATTTAAGGATTGAGGATTACCAATTTCTCCAATGCCAATAATCTTTCCTTTTGTATTATCCACGAAAGTAACGTGTCCTTTATCCTTAGCATCAAACTTATTGAATTTCTCTTTGTCTTCTGTCATGTGCCTTAAGCCATCCACTATTAAGATACCATTTGCTTTTTGATCTTGTGGACTTTAAACATAACTACATAAGATAATTTAAGCATTCTTTTGAACTCAAATCTTCCTTGGTCTAGGTTGGTTTATTTCAAGATAGTCTGTGGGAAGTAAGTTCATGTGTAGTCTTCTATAGAAGCACACATTATTAGTATGTTCCTTGATCATGCAATAGGAGCATTTAGCATTTGCAAACTTATTTCTCCTAGGAGGATATATGTAGACGGCGGGGTTTAGATCACGTTCAAGATTTTAGCAACTGTGACACTATTTAGGCTAAGGGCCTTAGAGAACACACTAACCACTGTCACAAAGACATAGTCTGGAGATGAGGAGTCACCACCTAGGGTAATAACTGGGACAATTTGATTGGTGGTACTTGATTCTTTAAAAGAAAATTAGCACCACAACCAAGAGATTCTGGATACGGAATACTAACTTTTTTTAGTCTCATGTTCATTTAGAATAATTTTATAAATGATTATTTCATCCCCTAATTACAAGTAATTTTATTAAACCCTATTTGACATCCATCTAACCCTAGGCATCTGGTCAATAAAATTACACCTAAAAAATGCACTCAAGATCGCATTGTCCCTAAGTCTAAACTATGTTAATTTTATTAAAAAGTTAGCTAGATTTACATTTTTTATTTACAAGTAAGAAAGAGACTAGAAGTAGGCCTACATTTTTAATTAGTGAGCCTAGATCTATTTCTTTTACTTTGTCTAAAATGGGCTTAAGTCTATTCAATTTTAAAGGAAAATTAAATTAATGGGTCTAAGTCTAACTTAGTTTTATTTTAAGTGAAATGTGAGTCTAGGTCTATTATTTTAAAAGAAATGAATTTAAGTAGGTTGAGCTAAGTCTAAACAAGTTTTAATTAACTAAGTGGACCTAAAATCTAATTAAACTAATGGGTCTAAATTAATTTTAATTATGTAAAGCCTTAAACCATTTTTAAACCTATTTATTAAGTAGGTTAGACCTAAACATGGCTTAGGGCCCAAAACCAAATAAAAAAAAGCCCAAAAATATTAAAAAAACACAACGAAATCAAATCAAAACACACTCACACATGATTTTTAAAAAAACCTAATTTAATTACATACAAACCCTAATTAACTAAAGTCACCATTAATTTTAATTAATTTTACCCAGTGAACCTAGTTTTACTAATTAATTTTAAAGTGTAGAAAATTAAATCTTTTATTATTCTCATTACTGGGGCTATTACATACTAAGTACAAAATTAAAATTTAATAATTATACAACCATGAATTAAAAAAACTACACAGGATTCCAAAATACAAAATAGAGGTAAAAAATCCTAAGTTCTACTGGAAAACAATACATGTTCTTCCATGTCATTCCATGGACCTTTTGTTCATCTAAACATAGGCAGTATCCTCCTCAATCCTCATGCAGACATCAAAATAAAAAAAAACAAAAGTAATTAGATTAGTAGTGAAATTAAATAATCAAAATAATAACAAAATAAAAAATCACAAAAAGAAAAAAAAGGAAAAGAATGGAACAAAAAAAACACTGATGATTTTAAATGTTGTGCAAATACTTTAAGATAGCCCCTCAGATTGGATTATCATTGTTAACATTGACTTCTTATTGATTCTGGATTGGAAAGGACATTCTCAGTAGCTTTTTTATTTTTAGGGTTTTTTTTTTATGCAGTTCTCTTTGAGTCTCAAAAATTTTCTTCCCCAAAAAAGGTCCTCTTTCACACGCATGCAGACTCTACTTTTAAATGCAAAGTCTACGTGTACTGGCTTCCTTAATTGTAGGAACAGACTCATCTCTCCCAAAATAAACCGATAAGAATTTTGATTTTTGAAGGTTATTTACACATTTTGAATGCGTTGAAATTTTCATTAGATAATAATAATCATAAAATTAAATTTTCAACCAATCAAAAAATTGAAAAAATCAACAAAAAATAAGAAAAAATATGCAAAAAAATTAAAAAACTGGACTTTTACGCATCGGTATTGTGCAATGCTGATCGAAAAAAACACTGATGATTTTAAATGTTGTGCAAATACTTTGAGATAGCCCCTCAGATTGGATTATCATTGTTAACATTGACTTCTTATTGATTCTGGATTGGAAAGGGCATTCTCAGTAGCTTTTTGATTTTTAGGGTTTTTTTTTATGCAGTTCTCTTTGAGTCTCAAAAATTTTCTTCCCCAAAAAAGGTCCTCTTTCACACACATGCAGACTCTACTTTTAAATGCAAAGTCTACGTGTACTGGCTTCCTTAATTGTAGGAATAGACTCATCTCTCCCAAAAAAAACCGATAAGAATTTTGATTTTTGAAGGTTATTTACACATTTTGAATGCGTTGAAATTTTCATTAGATAATAATAATCATAAAATTAAATTTTCAACCAATCAAAAAAATTGAAAAAATCGACAAAAAATAAGAAAAAATATGCAAAAAAATTGAAAAACTGGACTTTTACGCATCGGTATTGTGCAATGCTGATCGAAAAATTGGATTTTCGATCGGAATTGTGGATTTTCGATCGAAAATCCATAATTTCGATTTCCAATTTTTTAATTACCAAAGACCCCTAAAAATTGACTTATTTGCAATCAAATCCTAAAAAATATTGCAATTTAGTACCTAAAGTCGAAAAAATCAACAACCAAGTTCAATTTTTGAATGAATTTCATCCTAGGGGCTTACATCACAATTGTGCACAATTGTATCCCAAAATTAAGTGCTTACAGTTCCCCCCCCCCCTTTTGTCGCTATTTGCTTGAAAAATTGCAGCAAAGCAATAGAAGCACATAATTTTGAAAAAAGGAAATTAGAACAGTTGATTGTATCCTAAATGATAGATCGATGCTCAAATTGCTGAGCATAGTAGGATGTTTGACAAGTCTCACTGTATTTCCTACTGAACGTCTAGTGGACTTTGTGCAAATGAGTTTCCCTATATTCCCTGTGGGACGGTTAGCGATGATAAATTGAAAACTTAATGTAGTTCCTGTGGAATGTCTAGCAATAATGAATTTTGTTATATTCCCTGTGGGACATATAACGATGCACACTAGATTCCCTGTGGGACGTCTAGTGATGATAAATTGAAAACTTACTATAGTTCCTGTGGAACATCTAGCAATGATGAATTTTGTTATATTCCTTGTGGGACATCTAACGATGTACACTATATTCCCTGTGGGACGTCTAGTGTAGTTGCATTGAAAACTTACTATAGTTCCTGTAGAACGTCTAACAATGATGAATTTTGTTATATTCCTTATGGGATGTCTAACGATGTACACTATATTCCCTGTGGGACATCTAGTGTAGTTGAATTGAAAACTTGCTATAGTTCTTGTGGAACGTCTAGTAATGATGAATTTCATTATATTCCCTGTGAGACGTCAACGATGTATACTATATTCCCTGTGGGACGTCTAGTATAGTTGAATTAAAAACTTGCTATAGTTCTTGTGGAACGTCTAGCAATGATGAATTTTGTTATATTCCTTATGGGACGTCTAACGATGTACACTATATTCCCTGTAGGACGTCTAGTGTAGTTGAATTGAAAACTTGCTATAGTTCTTGTGGAACATCTAGCAATGATGAATTTTGTATATTCCTTGTGGGAAATCTAATAATGTACATTATATTCCTTATGGGACGTCTAGTGTAGTTGAATTGAAAAATTGCTATAGTTCCTGTGGAACGTCTAGCAATGATGAATTTCATTATATTCCCTATGGGACATCTAATGATGTACACTATATTCCCTATGGGACATCTAGTGATGATGAATTAAAAACTTGTTATAGTTCCTGTGGAATGTCTAGCACTGATGAATTTTGTTATATTCCCTATGGGACATCTAACGATGCACACTATATTCCCTATGGGACGTCTAGTGAAGATAAATTGAAAACTTTCTATCGTTCTTATGGAACATCTAGCACTGATGAATTTGAAATTTTATGTCATAACTGCTATGCAGTACATAACATAATGAAGGTTATGACTACTGTGCAACACATAATATAATCATTTGAAATTCATATCATAGCTTTTGTGCAGCATATGAATCCTTTGATTAAAACAATGCATGTAAAATGTAAAAAATGAATTCTGAAATCTTATTCTATATTATGTACTTGACAGAAAATTCAGAATCATAGATAGATTATGCATTTTTAATAATTCAATGAATTACTAATTTTATGAATGTCATGATTTAATTAGGAACATGTTCCTAATCCGAATGCAATTATGTACCAAATTGCAATGAAAGAACTTAGATCCATATATATGGACTAAAGTGGAATACACTACACTCAATCATGTAATGTTGATTGATCTATACGATTATGCTGCAATCCATAATTGCTCGCAATTAGCTACAACCCTTTCATTGCTCATTAATGATACTGCAGTCAATAACTGCTCATGATTAGCTACAACCCTTTCATTGCTCATTAATGATACTGCAGTCAATAACTGCTCATGATTAGCTACAATCCTTTCATTGCTTATTGATGATGCTGCAGTCCATAACTGCTCGTTGATGATGCTGCAGTCCATAACTGCTCGCTGATGATGCTGCAATCTATAATTACTTACAAATTGACTGCAATCCTTTCATTGCTAGCCTTTAATGTTGCTATAGTCCATAACTGCTTGCTGATTTTTATCTTTGGTTGTTTGAGTTGAATGCTTTGAATTATTTGTGCTGACTAATTTTAATTCCACTGTGCACTTCCTTCTGGTTTTATAATTCCTGCAAACATATTGAAGTTAGTTTTAATCATGATGAATGTATAAAAGTACACTATAATGTTGACAATTTATGAGAAAATGAATCTCATTATTTTTTGATTTTCATGACTGTCACTTATTTGCCATTTGTAAAGGTTAGAAGCATCGTTAACCATCTTATGCTGAGAGTGTATCTTTTACCAAGTGAAGAGCTTACTTCCACACCTAATTTTAGGGAGAATTTGCTAAACAAAACTTATGGAAATTAAACATGAAAATATTGAATTTGGAGTATCAAAACAGTCTTTGAATTATTTTTATGCTTTTCTTCCTTATCCAAGTATTCCCCCACCTTTCTCATATTACTCAGCATAGATATTGTCGGAAAGGTCCTTTGGATACTCATACTCTTACAGAGCATTGGAGTAAATAGAGCAATTTTTTTTAACAAAGGTCCTATTTTAGTATTCCCATGCCTTTCTCGTATTGCTCAGCGTGGATACTGCCAAAGGTTCACATTGATACTCTTGCTCATTTTTGGGCATTGGAGTACAATAAGCTTGCTCTTATTATAATTCTCCTCTTAGTGTTCCCCTTCCTTTCTCATATTACTCAGCATGGATACCATTGAGGGATTTGTACTCGTACTCATTTCTGAGCATTGGAGTAGATTATATGCACATTTATTATTCAAAAAAACTAAAATGACACTTTGAAATTCAACCAATTTATACTGCAAGTCCATAGATTTTTTCTTTACATATTCTTCCCCTTGTTTGGGTGTAAAGTAAGCATTAGATTGATTAGAGTCTTGGAAACTCTCAGCATAGAATTGTTAATAAGAAATCTGAATTCTGCAAGGCTAATAAAAGAAAGCCACTAAAATCAAAGGTCATGAGATAAGTTTTCGCATATAACATCATGAAGTGGATGAATTTACTCTCAATTTTATAAATTTTCTTTGAATTTGTACTTTACTATAGAATTAAAAAAAGACAGAGTTATACTACTTCCCTTTGGTATTTGTTAGTGTGTTTGTCACATAGAGTGAGATTTTGACGAGTGATTAGCATTTGTTATCCTAGTCATTCTTATTGATGTATCAATTCCTTTCCCCTTCTTTATTATTTTATTATTTCCCTGCACAGAATACTACAAGTTAGTATTGTCTTTTTGCAAATGAAGAAATTTTATCAAAATGCAATGTTATTCTTTTGCATTCTTCCCTTTTTGATTGTACTAATGATGTCTCAGATCACAGGGTCATGATATTCTACCACTGAGGTTGTGGCTTTATTCTGTTGATGCAATGGTAGAGAGCTCCATCATTCCTCTTACCAATGTTTCCTATAAAAGAAAAGATTTGGGAGTTAAAGGTTTTTATTTCACCATTAAAGAAGTCTTCAGAGTGCATTCATCTCAAGTTTTGAGTGCATTCTTCCCTCTTTAGGGCCGAGCGCATGTATCGCTGACATGTTGGACCTTCTCGTTACCATATTCCACACCCTACAATGGTCTAACTGTTATGGAGAGATATTCCAAATGATGCTCCTAATGAGACTATAGAGATGGATACTGTGTTTGAGGAGCTTGAAAGTCTTATCCAGCCTCTTGAGGTCACTAGGATTATGCTTCTTGGTAATGTCACTCCTTTTATTTTCATTCCTTCAAATGCTTTACTTGTGAATACTCTGACTACTTTTTTGCACTTTTACAACACTAATCTTGAATGTTAGAAGCAAAGTGTTTGGACAATCTTTACTAGGCTCAAAGACTTTATTATGTAAAGAAAGTATTTCACAGCAAATGTATGCAAGTGTATACATGTTATGCATAACATGCATGATCCTAATAGGTCTTCTGTTTGGAGCAAAGCTATGTTCGCAGCTTGGAGTGTGAGAATGAGGTGCCTCATCAACAGCTTGTAGGTTCGAGCACTTGATGCTTCATTATTGGTACTTTTGATGTTTAAGCTTCTGATATAGTTTATCGGACAAATAACCAGGCCAACAAGTGGGGTCCATAGCTTTACACTGGAGCTCATGATTGATCGATGCACTATGATAACTGTTATATCTATATGCTTATAGTATACTCCTTTCTACCCTGAGATCATTTTTGCTAACTTTGAAGTTTTATTATTATATTTATCGTTTTGCCCCTAACTTCTCCCGGAGTTACATTTTGCCCCTAGCTTTATTTTGAATTCATCCTAGCGATCACTTTCTTCATGTGCACAAGAGACTCGGTTTGGTCATTATTGTTGTTGGCCCTTTGTCATACTAACCCTATTAGCTACAATCTCATGTATTGAAGATGCATAGGAGTGGGCAAACTGATTGAAGCGAGTTCTGGATGATGAAATCAACTGGACTTGCACTTCAAAGAATTCTTGAGCAGAATATGAGACTTGATGCTGATGTAATAATTAATGATAGTTACAATGTATGGGTTAAAAAGCAAGTTACTGAGTGATCAAGATTCTCAAGGTATAAAGGGACGCTAGGCTTATAAGGAAAATTACAAAAGAGGTGGAAAAAAAGAAAACGTAACTAAAATAGTTATCTCATAGCTCTGATTTAGCTTTCATCATGTATTATTTTTCCATTCAGATACTTATGCAGTATGATAAAGACCAATATGCGATGTTTGAATAAAAATTTAAAATTCAATTTTAATTATTCATTAGGGCAAAAATGAGAACACTCATTACATCACATGATATAACTCCTGTTATCAATTAGTCATGAATTTTCCTCCCTAATTTTTTACCTTACTGTTCTTTTTTTCTCTTTTTTTATTCTCTCTTTATTCTTTCTTTTTTATTTTTTTATTTTTTTTATTTTTATTTTCTCACATTTCCTATCTTCAGAAGTTACATCATGTGATATATGTATGTTCTTTGACTTTTCATTTATGCCCATGCTGAATGAATCTAATCAAATTAAATTTATGTCAAACATATTGATCTAAATTATAATGCACATAACTATCAGGATTACATAAGTAAGCATGATCAGAATTTATATCATCGATCACTAAAACAAAATAGAATTTTCATCCTCAAACAGACTGGACATAATTACATCAGTTTTATCATAAAAGACATCAACAAAACTATCACTAATGATAGTAACTAAATCCTGGGGTGGCTCCTTTTTAGGTGGTAGAAACAATAGCTCTTCAACAGTAGTACTACCCATCCTCTCAACTGCCAACTTCATAACTTCCTCTTTATTGTCCTTCACCAGATTCTCCACAATCTGCTCCTTGAAGATCTCAAACCTAGGGACATCTACTCCAACAACACTGATTGATTCCTTGGCTCCCGGATAGTATTTTCCTTCCCCTAGCTTGATAAAGTTCTGACTTAAAGGACCACCTTTTGCATAAAGCATCCTCTTTTCTGCATTGAATCTCTTCCTTGCCCTTCTACCATTTGGTTTTGCTTCCCTTGTAAAACCAAATCTTATTGTGTCATTTTGATTTTTGAATCCTATGAATTCTGGACTTCCTTGTTCATTCTTCCCCAGTCATTGTCCAAGCCGGTACTTCATGCTCTCTATCATTTTTGCTACTCTCGGATCCATTTCAGTCCTATCCAATATCCCAGCAATCTAGAAACTAGGGGTGCACACACTTGTTTCTATTTATCCAATATGGATGCCACAGCAGCATTGGTCCTAGCTTCTATGGTCACAACTTTTCCTTCATAAGGGAATTTTATCTTTTGATGCACAGTTGAGGGTACCCCTCCCAAGGCATGGAACCATGGCTATCCCAACAACAAGGCATAAGTGACTGGAATGTCCAGTACGGTAATCTCAATGGTTGATTCCACAGGTCCTATTTTAACCAGAGCTTGGAATGTCCCCTCTACATCCCTAGTGCTGTCATCATAAGCTCTGATTATAAGGTTTGAATATGTTAAGTCTTCTACTTTCAGACCCAGATTAGGCAGGATCTTTAGTGGGCATACATTTATAGCCGAACCATCATCTACCATTATAAAGTTGGTTCTTTTCCCTTTTACTTCAGCTGGGATAAATAATGCCTTGTTATGGTTTCTTCCCTCCAAAGGCAAGTCATCATCTGAAAATGTTATCAGCTCATGTTTCTTTTATGTCACATTTGCTACCATAGCCTCAGGCGTAGCTGCCATTTCAATGCTCATATTCAACAAAGCTTTAACCATAGCCCTTCTATGACTACTCAAATGCATTAATAATTCCCAAATGATGACATTTGCCTTGGCTTTCTTCATTTGTTCCAAAATCAGATCCTCTTTCTATTCTTCATCTATCTCTGCATCTTCTGTTTCTTCTCTTTCTGTTTTCTTTTCTACTGCTTTATAATTGTTCCCACTTCTAGTGACATGATTCACTTTAGGATCATCACTTTAAACATTGAAACCGCCTGGGCTTTCTTCATCAGAGTCATACCAAATGTCAATAACTCTAATGATTTGGTCTCTTTTCCCATCTTTCCACACTTCCATTGTGCTTGTTTTCTTCCCTTTTAGATCTCCTATATTGACCTTGCCTAAGTGTTGATTCAGTAAATCTTCAACTCCTTCTTGAGACTATTTAGGAGCCAAAGGCTCATTCTCAAATTCATCATCCCACCTTGCAGGCACAATCGATTCAATGGGGATGTCAACAAAAGCGGGTTTAGAATAGAATACTCTATAATTGAACTTATCTAAAGGTTTTCCCAATAGATCTTTAACTCCTCTTGGCAGCTACTCGAGAATTTCAGGCTTTTCTTTTACCAGTTTATCATCAAACTCATCTCCCCAACCTGAGGGCTTAATTGATTCAATAAGGATATCAACAGAGGGTGATTTCAAGTAGAATACTTTGTAATCAAACTTGCCTGAATGCTGGCCCAACAGATCTTCAACTCCTCTTTGTGGCTGTCCAAAAAGTTCTCTATTGTGTATAGGGTTGAGGTCCTCGAAGGAGCTTAACACTTCTTCTTTGCTAACTCCTGAGTTGATCATTATGGTGGCTGGTGGTGGAATATTTTAGTAGTCTGGGAAAGGATTGTTTCTGGTGTTTGGGTTGGAATTGGATTTCTCAGGGTCGGTGCTTTTTCTAGAGTCTATCAGGTTTTAGATTTCATGTTTTAGGTGAATGCAAGTATATGTGGAATGGCCAGCTACTTGATGAAACGTGTAGTAACTATTTGGATCATAGCTAGGGAGATTTGGGTTTGGTGGCTTATAAAAGGTTAAGGGTCAGAGCAGGCCTTTTTGGATTAGCCTCTCTAGGACTTTGAAGAGTGGTTGGTTGAAGTTGGAGAACCTTCGGGGTTGCTGAACTGCACGCACCTCCGTAATCTAGTTAGTGCTCCCCTATTGTGTGCCCCCAGTTGAGTAATTTTGGGTTACTGTGCCTCTAGTAGTTTTCTTTTTCTCACTCTCAATTTCCTCAGCTTGTAACCCATCATCATACAAATCCATAAAGGTTTTGGGATTCATCATCTATAGCCTCTAGACCAAATTAGGTGACACATTACGAACTATCATTCTAACTTGATCTTTCTTAGCAAGTTTGTTTTTCATCATCCCTGCTTTATTCATGAAACGAGTTAAGAAATTAGAAAAAGACTTATTTGATTTATATTTAGTCAACTCCAAATCCTTAATTGACACTTCCAATCGAGTGTTATAATCATATTGTTTCAAGAATGCAGTACATAGTTCCTTCCAGTCAGCTCTAATAGACTTTTCTAACCTATGGTACCAGTTCACAACCATTCCTTCCAAATACAGCATAAACAACCTAATGACTACTACTAGAGGTGATTTTGTAGTGCTCATAGTTGTAGTGTATTGACTCAAGTGAATTCTAGGATCTCGTCTTCCATCAAATTTCTGCAGTTGAGGCATTTTGAATTTTTCAAGCAGCGTATCTCCTTCCATTTACAACATGTCATCAAAGTCAAAAGAATATTCCATTCCTTGTCCTCTAATTAGCTCTTCCATCTTGGACATTTTCTGAGTCAGTGCTTGCATCTGCTTGGACTCATGATTATGGACCAATTCAAGTGACTCTCTCTTCGCCTTTTCTACCATGTAGTTTTTAACGTCTTTCATTGTCACATTAGTAGCAGGCACATTTCTAACTGTAAGTTACCCCCCAAAATTATTAGCAGTAGGTGGAGGAGCTATAGCAATAGGTGGAGCTCCTACAGCAGGTGGCTGTTCAATAGTAGTAGCAAGTGGTTGTTCAACAATAAGTTATACTAGTTCGGCCAAAGCCTGTCTCAATTCATCTTGCATCATAGCTCTCATGTCATCCATCAAAGCTCCTTTAATGTCCTTTAAGGTCTACATTTCTAGTTGTTGTTCCATTTCAGTCTGTTCAGTCTGAGTTGGTTCAACTTCTAGGAATAGTGGATTGATTAGACTCCCATCTAGTCTCTCCAGTCTGTGAAGAATGCCTTGAGCTATGGACTTCGGACTTAAATCAACTCTGGTCAATCTGCCACCTCTTCATCCCCAGACACGAGAAGACCTAGATGAATCTATGATGGCTGAAAAATAAGGTATTAGTATGATGCATGGACTGTATGTATGCATGTATGCATGATGCATGTGTTTATGCAATAAATAGTAAACAAGCACTTAGCACGTAGCAAGTATTAATGTCACGACCCACAATAGGGGCCATGACCAGTGCTAGGGAATGGGAATTCTTTCGAATCCGGAACCCATAGCAAGCCTTAAAAAAAAAAATAAAAGCATGCAAAATTAATAGTATAAATAAAATAACCCGCAACGAAAATAATTCTTATAAATAAAATAAGCATAATCCACCAACTTGTTTAAATAAACAAACTCATCCTCATATATAAATAATCTTTTAATACAAATCCTAGTTCAAATCTTTAAATACATATCTCATACAATACATAATATATAAATATCTCAACTGACTACAACTACTGTAGTGTCTAGATTATAAAATAAAATTAAGTAAGCAGTTTACATAGTGAAGCTGGGGCGGAAGAAATCCGACATATGGGTCTACTACTGAGGTCTGAAGACATAAACTCTCCTGAAAAATAGTCAACGGAGGGGAGTCAAACCTCACTGAGTGAATTGTTATAATATATATACATGCATAGCTAAATGACAATGCACACATTCAATAGTATATAAAATAAATATATATACAGGCAAAATCACACAGATGCAGCAAAATCATTTTATATAAATATTAGAAATACATCTGTATATGAAGGATCAAATAAAACCCTAGAAAATCACAACCTCAAACAGTGTTAGACAATACTCTAGTCATACAGGCTTACTTATTCCAAATAAATTCACTTGTTCTATTTGGACAGTAGACTGGCCCCGAGACACTAAGTCAACCGAGCTCTAGCAGTCTGACTGTCAGTGTGATTGGCCCCAAGACACTTGGTCAGCTAAGCTCCAGCAATCACGCTCTCAAATCACATCTCACATCACATAAATCAATCCGATCAATAACCACAAATAAGTTAGTAATATAACCTAAATGCTATTGGCGTACCGGTATGTACTTGGTCCTAATGCTGCCCACTAGGTAGCACGTTCTATTGATATCCTTCATTTTTATATAAAACATACATTCATAAAATAAATGATGCATGATATTAAATAAAATAACAATATAAACTATATATATACTAGAAATATACCAAAAATAAACCAAATATATTTCCAGTATATATATGTCGAATAAATTCAATTTAATTATAAAATAAACTGAAAATAAACTAGAAATATACTTAAAAACATTTTAGGTATAATTCATTAATAAAACATGCATATAATTTAAAATATACGAATAATATACCAAAAATAAACCTAAGCAATAATTAACCCATTTATGCATAATTTATAAAATAAATCATACATTTCTAAAACATGCAATCCTAATACAAGTACATATAGAATAACAACTCACAGTTACTACACTCCTCGAGATGGGTCCGATGGGCCTGGTCCACTAGGCCTCGGTCTCGGCGCAACTAAACAAATAAATGACAATACGACATTAGAATAAATCTATCGGAAATTCTAAAAATTTGATCTAGAATCTTAGACACAGAATTAGAATAGGAATTCGACCAGACACCACATTTTACGAGAATTCTACCAAATATTCGGCAGAACCTCCCCTGTAAAATGGACATTTCTCTATTCAAAGAGTAGAGCTAGTCCTGCAAAGAAACACACTTCAAGAATAAACACAGTTCACAATCCCTCGGTCGAACTCCAAACTACAATTTCACCGACCGAGGTTCACATTTCACGAAATCATATAGAACATATGAAAAATACCAAAAATGCCCTTCAATTCTCAAAATATAGCAATTTAGTTATTCAAACGCTAGAAATATTTATTTTACTGATAAATGCATAAAAACCGTAATTTTAAATAAAATATTATAAAAAATCGGTAATTCTCAATAAATTCATAAATATTGATCAAAATACATTTTATAAATCCAAATTACATAATTAACCCTAGAACATATTAAAAATCGATAAAATCCCATTTATTTAAAAAAATAGTATATTATATATAATTTGAAAATAATTTACGAAAAATAGTTTTAATTAGTAAAAAATACTAAATAATTGGTAGAAATCATTTTTATAGCTTAAATAACTATTAAAACTAATTTAATTATATTTTTAGCCAATTTAGTGCCAAATTACCAAAATACCCCTAGTTATGTAAATTCCCTAAAATTAATCAAAAATAGTATAATTACTCAAAATTAAATTTCTCAACATATAATTCAATAATATCAATAAATATACTCAATTAACCAATAAATTTCAATAAAACACATAATTAACCTAATTTTCCCAAAATTACATAAACTAAATAAATTCAAAATAATTATATAAAAATCACAAAAATTAGAAATAAATTTTTAAAATGCATTTCAACACCTATAAACACCATAAAACATAATTTTATAATTTAATTAATTAATTTTCAAAAATTAGAAAATATTAATAAAATAATAAAAAATTCATAAAAATCAAAATAATTCCCAAAAATTCTACAAAATTTCACAGAGGTAGATTAAGCTACTAGGATCAATGTTTATGAAGTAATTTTGCATGAACCAACCAAATCAAAGCTCAAAAAAATAAAAAACCCTAAATGGCCGAAAATGATAAATCGAAACCTAGGGAAATCTAGACCATTTCAAGTGAAACAAAGCTTGGAAATTCACTCATTAGAGCTCAAGGAAGAGATAGAGGCTGGTGGGGCTCAAAATGGTGGCCGAAAACACGTCGATTGGAGTTAGGATCGATTTTCGACTTCTCATTATAAATCTGGCCAAACCACACCGGAGAATAAGGTGGCAGGTGGCAGAGCAGGCTGGAAATGGTGGTGGCATGCCGGAGGGCACACCGACGGGAGGAGGAAGGAGTTGCAGCGGTCGGACGGGGAAGAAATCGATCGGGAAAGAAGAAGGAGAGGGAGTGGCAATTCTGTAAATAACTCAAACTTTATTTTTGATAATGATATTATATGTATATATGATATATATATCTTACTTTATATTATTTTAATATATAAATTAATACACACAATAAATATCCACCACACACTTTAATAATAATATATATACACATATACATATACACACATTTAATTAATTCATATTAAAACTATATATATTACAATTTAATTTAATTAAATAACTCTAATTTAATTTAAATGCATGTATGTATATGTATTTTATTAACACTTTTAAAATCATGCATGAACTCATCTAATTTCATAAAACCCGTTTAAAATAATTAATATTTAATTATTTATGTTTTAATTTCTTCAAAAATAAAATTCCTAGGAAAATTTTACGTAAAGAACTTAAAATAATAATAAATAAGTAAAAATGACTTTAATAAATGACAAACTAATTAAATAATCAAATATATATATATATATATATATATATATTATATATATATATATAAATTATTAACACTGCATATCCCGATGCAGTTTAAAATTATTTAAAAACTTGAGATATTACAATTAAGAAGCAATCAACTGGCAACATGCAAGCATAAGCCTTTCCAACCTTATTCCTCCCACACACATATTCAATGGCGAGTCTCTTTTTCTAGGATTTTTTGTCTTGACCTTCATATCAACAGGGGATATTAAGAGCTGACACGCATGTTAAATCTCTTTTTAAAACAAAAAGCATAGAAACAACATTTCTAAATATAAGGGTCTAGCCTAATCCTTATTAGCTTGAATGAGCTTCAAAGGTATAGGCCTGGGCTTTTATAAATAGAAATACCTCATGACAATTCAAATAAACAAGCACTTTGGATAAAGATCCTAGGGGAAATAACTAGGCCATTATATGTGGTTAAGGTCCAGTGAAAAGTTAAGGTTCTCGTAGCAAAATGCTCTCAATTATGGAATTTTAGTTATATGCCAAGGTCAAAGGGGCCCAACATCCTTTACCAACTTGAGAGAAGATTAACCCTTAAGAACTTGGGTTACATACTCTAGTCAGATGAGCCTGGTAATCTCTCTTGAACCGAGTTAAGGCTAAAAGTGATGGTTTGCCAATCTATAACTCTATGAAGCTAGTGGAATCATGGAATTATAAACCAATGACATCGGTTTAATAGGGACATGCAGAATGAATGCAAGAATGAAATAATAATCGATAAAATAATTCTAAAGAACACAAGTAGAATCAGTATCTCTTATCCCCAGTGGAGTTACCAATGTAGATGGTGGGGTTTAGCGCGCATCTAAGATTTTAGCAACCGCGACACTGTTTGGGCTCAGGGCCTTAGATAACACACTAATCACTATCACAAAGACATGGCATGGAGATGATGGAGTCGCCACCTAAGGTAATAACTAGGACAATTTGATTAGTGGTACTCAATTCTCTAAAAGAAAATTAGCACCACAACCAGGAGATTTTGGATACGGAATACTAACTTCTTTTAGTCTCGTGTTCATTTAGAATAATTTTATAAATGATTATTTCATCCCCTAATTACATACAATTTTATTAAACCCTATTTGACATCCATTTAACCCTAGGCATCTAGTCAATAAAATTACACATAAAAAAAATTACATTCAAGATCACATTGTCCCTAAGTTTAAACTATGTTTAATTTTATTAAAAAGTTAGCTAGATTTACATTTTTTATTTACAAGTAAGAAAGAGACTAGAAGTGGGCCTACATTTTTAATTAGTGAGCCTAGATCTATTTCTTTTACTTTGTCTAAAAATGGGCTTAAGTCTATTCAATTTAAAGAAAAATTAAATTAATGGGCCTAAGTCTAATTTGGTTTTATTTTAAGTGAAATGTGGGTTTAGGTCTATTTATTTTAAAAAAAAATGAATTTAAGTGGGTTGAGCTAAATCTAAACAAGTTTTAATTAACTAAGTGGGCCTAAAATCTAATTAACCTAATGGGTCTAAATTAATTTTAATTATGTAAAGCCTTAAACTTTTTAAACATATTTATTAAGTGGGTTAGACCTAAACATGGACTTGGGGCCCAAAATCAAATAAAAAAAAGCCCAAAAACATAAAAGCACAACAAAATCAAATCAAAACACATTCACATATGATTTCTAAAAAAACCTAATTTAATTACATACAAACCCTAATTAACTAAAGCCCACCATTAATTTTAATTAATTTTACCTAGTGAACCTAGTTTTACTAATTAATTTTAAAGTGCAGAAAATTAAATCTTTCAATATTTCCACTACTAGGGTTATTACAAACTACGTACAAAATTAAAATTTAACAAATATACAACCATGAATTAAAAAAACTACACAGGATACCAAAATACAAAATAAAGATTAAAAAAATCCTAAGTTCTACTGAAAAATAATACATGTTCTTCTAAGACATTCCATGGACCTTTTGTTCATCTAAACACAAGCAGTATCCTCCTCAATCCTCATGTGGACATCAAAATAAAAAAAAACACAAAATTAATTAGATTAGTAATGAAATTAAATAATTAAAACAATAACAAAATAAAAAATCACAAAAAGAAAAAAAAAGGAAAAGAATGGAATAGAAAAGAGCACTGATGATTTTAGATGCTATGCAAATACTTTGAGATAGCCCCTCAGATTGGATTATCACCGTTAAAATTGACTTCTTGTTGATTCTGAACTGGAAAGGGCATTCTCGGTAGCTTTTTTATTTTTAGGGTTTTTTTTTTTTACGCAATTCTCTTTGCGAGTCTCAAAAATTTCTTCCCTAAAAAAAGTCCTCTTTCGCACGCATGCAGACTCCACTTTTAAATGCAAAGTCGTGTGCGTACTGGCTTCCACAATTGCAGGAATAGACTCATCTCTCCCAAAACAAACCAATAAGAATTTTGATTTTTTAAAGGTTATTTACGCATTTTGACCATGTTGAAAATTTTCATTAGATAATAATAATCATAAATTAAATTTTCAACCAGTCAAAACACTAAAAAAATTGACAAAAAATAAGAAAAAATATGCGAAAAAATATAAAAAAATGGGACTTTTACATGTCGACATTGTGCAATGCTGATTGGAAAATTGGATTTTCAATCGAAAATCCATAATTCTGATCAGCATTATGGATTTTCGATTGGAAATCCATAATTTTGATTTCTAATTTTTTAATTAGCAAAAGACCCCTGAAAAATTAACTTATTTGCAATCAAATCCTAATAAACATTGCAATTTAGTTCCTAAAGTCCATAAAATCAACAACCAAGTTCAATTTTTGAATGAATTTCATCATAGGTGCAATATTTCTAGGTGCATTATGTTATGCAACATGCTTATGAGTATTGTGTCTAGTGTATATGTAAGCATGTTTGGGTTGAGGTGCTCTAGTTTGAGCCTTATCTTGTTGTGTTAATGAAGGATGAATCTTATGAGACATTCCCTTGCTATTTAACACATAATCTAGTTTTGAAAGCTTGAATCTCATTTGATTTGGAGGTTAAAGGAGTGGAATCATGCGAAGCTTTTACAAAATTAATATGTGATGAAGATGATGAAGACATTCCATTCGTATATCCAATTCCATGGGTATCTCCATGAAATTTTTGAGAGTTAAGAAGATTATCTAAAGTTTCTTTTCCTCTCTTAAATTTAGCAATGAAATTCTTTAATTCTAAGACCTCCTTAAAAAGCTTATGATTTTCATCATTTGCTTTCTTAAGTTAATCTTCCAAAGAATTAGAAAATTTTGCATCACTAGTAATTTTTTTGTTTGATTCAATAAGTTTAGCAAATTTAATTTTTAAATTTTCTAATTCTCTATTTAAGCTATCTAACTCATGCTTATAATGTTTCTTCTTAGATAATAAACTTTTGCATTTAACAAGTAATTTACTCACAATAGAGCTCTCATTATCATCATCATCATCATCATCATCATCATCATCATCATCATCATTATAATAATAATTATCATAATCATCAAAGGAAGAATAGGAAGTAGATGGTACCTTATTTTCATTTTCAAGGGCTGTGAAACAAAGATTGGCCACTTCTTATTATTCCTTTTCCTCTTTGAATTCGGAGGAATCATTCTAAGTAGCTCTGAATGCCTTCTTTTTATCTTTTGCTCCATTATTCTTAAATTTGAGTTTGAGACACTCACTTTTAACATGTTCTGGTTTCCTGTATTCATAGCAAGTAACCTCCTTAGTTTTCTTCTTTCTATATCCTTTGAACTTTTTATTGAATTTCCTTGTTCTTAAGAAGTTTTTCTTTATAAAAATTTTCTTGAAGTTCCTAGTGAGCATGGCAATGTCACCATCTTTATTACTAGAATCTTTGATGCTTTTTTCTTCACTATCTTCTTGAAGAGCTTTTAGAGCAATGCTTTTTTTCTTTTCTTCTTTCTTTTCTTGTTCTTCACCTCTATGCTTGATAGTGAGCTCATGTATTAAGAGCTTACCAATGAGCATATTGGTTGATAGAGTGGAGAGGTCTTGAGCTTCCTCAATTGAAGTAACACGAGATTCCTAATCCTTCTTAAGTAGGATTCTTAGAATCTTGTTGTTTACCTCTTCCTTGGAGAAATATTTTCCAAGTTTTTTGAGGGTTATGAGGAGAGCATTAAGACGGTTTGTCATCTTTGTGATTGATTTATGAGGCTTTATTTTGAAGAGTTCATATTCATACATATGAAATTGAACCTTCTTACTTCTTACTTGAATGTTGCCTTCGTAGTGGTTTTCTAAGGTCTCCCCCATTTCTTTGGCTGACATGTAATGTTGAAGCTTGCCTCTTTCTTCTCTTGCCATTGAGGAGACTAAAGTAATCATAGCTTTTTTATTTTTATGATTTTTTTTCTTCTTATCAATACTTTATTGGCTTCTTCCAAGAGTAGTTACCACATTATCAATGATAGTTATAAGTGGTTCCCAACCTCTTAGGACAATATCTTAAAGTTTGATGGAATCACAATCAATATATGATTCCCTTTGAATTTTCAATGTGGATAGTTACTACCATCAAAGAATGGTCTAAGAGAAGAGATGTTTTGTGATTCACTTCTTATGATCTTATATTCTAGCAATGAAGTACTTAGAATTTAACCTTTAATACCAATTTAAAAGAGTCCTAGAGCGGGGGGGGGGGGGGGGGGGTGAATAGGACTATCAAATAAAAATGAGAAATTAAAAGAATTGTTTGCAAGAATTGAATGGAAGTTGAGAAGGAAGAATGAATAACGCAAAAATTTAAGGAGTTTAGATTCAACAATAATCCTACGTCTCCACCTAATTTATCCCCAAGTTAGGATTTTCAATCACCCATAATCTTATTCATAAGATTAAGATTACACAAGAGTATTATGGGGTACTCTTATAATCTTACAACTTCAATTTTCAAGGCTTACTCAAAAACTAAATCCCAAGTATTTTAATGGACAACACTTAAATCAATTTCTTAAAAAACAAATATCACTTCCCTTATAATCTATCCTAAGATTTAAGATGAAGAAAAATTCTATTTCTAACACATAACCAAACTCTCATAAGAGTTATGTAAACAAAGAATTATTTAAGAGAATTTGAGAGCTCAATTAAATGTTTAAGAAATAATGAATAATAAACAAGTTTCTTTTCTTCCATTTAGCTCTTGAGGTGTTTATATAGACAAACACTAAAAAATATAGCTGTTGGAGGTGTAAATAATGTATCCAACATCCATATTTTGAATTCAATGTTTATAATTTTGAATTATTGAAGGTGATGTTTTAAGATAACTATGCATGGATTAAAACCATAATTGGCTATTAAATTCCCACTTTTTCTTCTTAAAAGTTTTAGATATTTGACTTAGCTTTCCATATCATTTTGAATCACCTCAATTGAACTTTTATAGTTTAAGATATGTTCAAAATACTAAGAGCTATGCAATCTAAAATGCGGACTACTGTTAAACATCTATGCATAAGTTGAAGCCATGAATTTATATTGAAGAAGCATGAATTTGCCCAAACATTCTTCATTACAGTTATAGATATTTGACTTATCTTTTAATATCAATTTGAATCACCTTAATTGGATATCTGTAGCTCAAGATATGTCCAAAATATGAAGAGCTATGCAATCTAAAATGTAGACTAATGTTCGACAGCTATGTACGGATTAAAACCGTAATTAGCTATTGAAGACATTCAATTTTGCCTACACTTTCTTCTTAAAAATTGTAGATATTTTAATTAGCTTTCCATATCATTTTGAATCACCTTAATTGAGATTCTATAGCTTAAGATATGTTTAAAATACTAAGAGCTGTGAAATCTAAAATGACAACTGCATACATTGATTTTGACTTAATATTTTCATACCCACATGAACTCATATTTTGAAAATCAAGCCCAATTAAGAAATTTCAAGATGTCTATTTCAAATGTAAAGAAGATAACTTTCTTATTATAAAGCTCTAAAGATGTCAAAAGCCTCATTGAATCTCAGAGGTCGAATCAGCCCAAGATAATCATACTTCATTTTAACTTCCAATGGAGTCCTAACTTATACACACTTAAACAAAAAAAAAAATTAGATGCTCAAAATTAAGTTTGTTAATATTAAAAATATCAAAATTAAGATTGATTATTGCTAAGGTTAACATTGAAAAAATTATATCCTACATGGTTTTTTGCAAAATCTTTTCAAAACTGTTTCCTTTGTTTTTTTTTTTCTTGTGTCTTTTTTTGCTTAACTTTTTTTATTTTTATTTACCTTTTTTTCATAATCTTTTCATTTTGATAGTGTTTTTGTGGTTTTTTTGGCTATTATTTTTAATTTTTTTCTTCAGCTTTATGTTTTATGAGGTGGTTTTGCAGTTGTTTATTTTTTTGGTTGTTTTTATTTGTTTTTAGGTTGTTTTTTACGGTTTTCAAAAAAAATAGAAATAATTAAAAAACTACTACAAAACACCTCATAAACAACAAAAAAACAATTGTCAAACAACTAAAAACTAATGACCAAAATAATCAGAAAAATCACTACAAAACAAGTTCATAAAAAAAAAAAGAACAACCAAAACAACAACAAAAATCATCAAAACAACTAAAATAACTAGAAAACAACAAGAAAAAGTACAACAAAACAATAACTATAAAAAAAAAAAAAAAAAACCCAACAAAAAAAAAACCTCCAAAACAACTAAAAACAACTGTCAAAAAAAAAAAAATTGATACTCATATCAATCCAAATCAAATCCATTAAAACACTCAAATTTCAATACCCAAAACAATTATGAAATTCAAGTCTTTAACTATGAAAACTTCTTTTTCAGGAAAAAAAACACAAAATATAATTTAGCTCTCAAAGTTATTTATTCTATTCCTCTTTTTCTTTTATTTTCTCTCTCTCTTCTCTCTGTCTTTTAAGATTTTTTTGACCATTGAAGGAAAAAGAAATTTGGATCAATAAATCAAAGAAAAATTAACAGTTTCATTGACTATAATTAAATGGTGAAGATTGAAGCTTTAAGGTTAACAAGTAGTGGTGATGGTGGTGGTAGAAGAGAAGGAGAATGAGAGAGAGTGGAGGAAGTTATGGATAGATGAAATAAAATAATTCTTTAAAGAGAATTTCTTCTATTTAGTTTTTGTTTTTGAGGTGATGTTGACTATATGCAAGAATGGAGAATGAAATAGATAAAAAGAAAAAAATTTGCAGAGAAAGAAAAAAAAAAAGAAAAAAAGAAGAAAAAAAAAGGAAAAAAATACTATATTTTTTAAAAGGTTTTTATGTGTTTTCATAGTTTTGAAATAGAGCTTTAATATCCTATATTTTTTAAAAATGTTTTTATTTTTTTTGTATATTTATGAAAACGTACTGATAAAATTCCGATAGAAGAAATTTTAATTCAATTAAAAGTCTAAAATTACCAACTAAAAATGGCCCAACAGACCTTAAAAAAAAAAAAGAATTATTTGGGTAAGTGTAAACGATTACACATTCAACAGCTGAATACTATATATCTAAAAATTGAAGGAAATCTCAGTCAACCGGATAAAAATTAAATTTGATGTTATGATGCAAGGGCCGGCAGACAAGCAAGCAGTGCCCGTAGTAGGGCACTAGGCAGGGGCTGCCAAACACGTTCTGGAATGAGGACCTTCAATTCTGTCTCTTTAATTTTTTTGCATTGCAGCTAAGATAGCAACATGTGCTGCTGTATATGAGTAGGACATCATAATCTGCTAAAAAATATAATGTGATTAGGTGACTATCTAACTGTGTATATCGATAAATTCCATATTTTTTGAGCTTATTTCTTTCTACAACCATTATTTAATTAATGCTTAGGAATATAATTTTATTGTTAAGTGTGTAAAATCTTTTAAATGAAGGTATATGTGGTTATTAATAATTGATTTATTTTCTTAGAGATGACAACAATAAATATTCAGACTATCTTATATATTAATTGAAATATGTAATTTTTTAAACAGTTTTAGAATATATATTTACATCATGGAATTTTAAGCTAAACTCAAACTGTACAATGAAGAAAAAAAAAACATTTTGAACAAAAATAAGATGCTGTCCCAAAAATTAAAGATGAGAGAAGGGGTTGAGATTCGGAATTGAATTATTTTAATGCTAGTGATATGTTTGGCCATTTCGCCAGATTGCGCCAGCATTCTGTTTTGTTATGAACAATATATAAAGCATTACAAATTTTTTAAATGCAAAAAAAAAAAAAAAACTGTTTAATAAAAAGTGTACATTTCATGCTTAGATTAATATGTAATATTTAAGAGACTTGATAGGTTTAAAAATAACACTAATAAAAAATTTAAATATTTTGATGGTCACCCAATTTTATATATATTTTATTTTGATATTTATTTTTTATATAAATAAATAAATAAATTTTTATAAATATTTAAATTCATTTTTTCGATAATTTTTTTTGAACATTTATTTATTCATTTATCTTGTATAAAAAAATGTTCATTTTCACCCATACATTTTTTGTCTCATGCGTTGAGAAGATGGCCATCGTCCATGAATCATCCCAATCCCACCAACGTCTTTGGTTCCTTTTAGTGTAGAGTTTTGGCGAAGCTGCATTTAAAATTTTGTAATTGTTCTGCATGTTTGTAACATCAGCACTGTGTGACCGAGTCAGCACGTATATTGAATATCATTAATCGTGTTTGATTCTGACTTGGCGGCAGAGCACCCTGCCACCTTCCTACAGCCACGTTTCCTAGCATTTCAATAGCCTGTTGTGAAGAGACAGCCTTGCATGTATATGGTCTCCTGACTCTCTTCTCGTGGCCAAATCTTTTGTTTTTTGAAAGATGATTTCATTGAACTAAAAAATCAGAAAGACGCTCTCTTAGAGGAGAATAAAATAAACTCCTCCATTAATAGAGGAAGAAACAAAATAAAATGGATGAAATAGTACATCCATAATAGGGAAAACACTATCAGTAAATCCTTGCAATGCTAACAAGTAGTAAATGTTGAACCTAAAGAGCTTTCATAGCTAGTAATTGACAAGAAAATAAAATCAAAAAATATCCAAAAGTCACCACAGTTACTAGCAGCTTAGCAAGACATAAATAATTAGTGCGACTCTTGAGCCAAGACCGGCTCCTTTAATCAATCTGAGCTTCATGAATAGATAAGGAAGCATGAGATGCTCTTTGGCTAGGGACCTGGGAGAGTGCTTCAAAAATGGCTACTCCTCCAAAGTGAGCTTTAGCCAAATTCTTCATTTTAAATTTCCTTATTTTTCTGAGATTGGGCTTTGTTTCTATGCCCTTATCTTTAGCCTTGCAGCCTGAGCCCAACAATGCATTCATCGTCAACATGACCTGCTCCATTTTCTCTAAGAAACAAGTTTTTGGGCCGGGTGAAATCTCCTTAATTTCCAAGCCTAGTTGAGTCTTAACTTGTTTGGGACACTTAGTTTTAGGAGAGTTTGTGTCTACAAAAGCTGTAGCACCATAGGAGATATCCATATGGTCGCAGGCTACTGCTTTCCTTTTGCCCTCAGAAGTACCACCCACTCCAATTTCTTCAAGCTTTAAGAGATATGTTTTCTAACATAAGTCTAAGACAACCGAAGCTAGTTCTAGATTGGGAGGTGCTTGCTGTCTACTCCCTGACACAGAAGCTTCACGTAACAGAACCAGTTGCGTCTTAGTTTCATGGTCATTGTTTTGCTTTATACGTTCTTTCCTTTCAATGTCTCACTTTCAGAAGTGAAAGATTTTCGAGCTGCTTAAAGAGCTCTACTGGACCATTTTTCATCTTGCTACCCTACTTGGCAAGGAGTGGCAATATGTAATATATCGAGTTTTTAAATAATTTAATGCAGTGTTAATAAATTTTGTATATAATTATGATATTTTTATGAGTTTGTTATTTAGTTAAAACTAATTTCTAATTGTTTTATAATATTTTAAGATATTTACGTAAAATTTTCCCAAAACTTGCATTTTCGAAAAAAATTACACGTAAATAATTTAATATTAATTATTTTAAATAGATTTACGAAGTTGCATGAGTCCATGCATTATTTTAATTGTCATATTGAAACATATATATACATGCACATATATTCATATATTTAATTATTTTAGGGTTTAATAATCATTTTAATTATGTATATATATATTATATAGTTATTATTTAATTAACATGTGTATGTGTGTATATATATATATTGTGTATTTTAAACATGTGGTGTGTGATTTTTCTAAATATTATATTAATATATTTTAATATAAATTATTAAAGTTATTAATATATATATATATATATATATATATATATATATATATATAATTTGTAAAAAATTACAAAACCTACCCTCACCCCTAACCTCATCTCCCGACGTCCCCTTCCCCTCTCATCACTGCGCACGCCGGCCACCTACCGTTATTGCGCCTCCCACCGTGCCACCTCCTTCCTCCAGCCGTTCCGCCGCTTGCAGACTTCCCTTCCGGCGCCGGTGAAGTGTGTTTTGGCGTTTTGGCCGAGAGTTGGCCTTTTCTTCCTCCCTCACGTTTTCGGCCACCAAATCCCCTCTTTCCGGTGCCGTTGAACTCCTCTGAGGCCATAGAAGACAATTCTAAGCTTCCTTTAAGCTTAAAACTCGATTTGGTAAGGTTTTTGTCAATTTTTCAATTTCAGCCATATTAGATTTTTGAATTTTTTTGAGCTTTTCTTTGTAATTCATGAAAAAATCCTTCACAAACTATGATCCTAGTAGCTTAATCTTCATGTTTGAATTTTTGTAGAAGTTTTGGAATTTATTTTGATTTTTGAGTATTTTTATTATTTTATTAATATTTTCTAATTTTTGAAAATTAATTAAATTAATTATGAAATTGTGTTTTATGGTAATTATAGGTGTTAAAATGAATTATAGAAATTTATTTGGGATTTTTTTGAATTTTTATGTATTTATTTTGAATTTATTTAGTTTATGTAATTTTGATAAAATAAGGTTAATTATGTGTTAAATTGAAATTAATTGGTTAATTAAGTATATTTATTGATATTATTGAAATATATGTTGAGAAAATTAATTTTTTACAATTATATTATTTTTGGTGAATTTTTGGATTTATTTTAGTATATTTATATATATAGGGGTATTTTGATAATTTTATCATAAATCGGCTAAAAATGTAATTAAATTGGTTTTAATAGTTATTTAGGGTATAAAAATGATTTCTACAAATTATTTAGTATTTTTAAATAATTAAAACTATTTTTCGTAAATTATTTTCAATTATATATATATTATACAATTTTTCTAATAAAATGAGTTTTTATCGGTTTTTACTGTGTTTTAGGGTTAATTACGTAAGTTCTACTAATAAAATGTATTTTTATTATATAAGGGTATTTTTGGTATTTTGTAAATATTTTGTGAATTGTAGACCTCGGTCGGTAAACTGTAGTTTGGAGTCCGACCGAGGGATTGTGGTTGTAATATTGTGTTTATTTTTGAACTGCGTTTCTTTGCAGGGCCGGCTCTACTCTTTGAGTAGAGAGATGTCCGTTTTACAGAGGAGGTTCTGCCAAATTTTTGGTAGAATTCTCATAAAACGTGATGTCCGGTCGAATTCTGATTTAATTCTATCTCTAGTAATCTAGATCGAGTCTTTAGGACTCCTGTTGGATTTATTCTGATTCCTGTCATTATTTGTTTGTTTAGTTGCGCCGAGATCGAGGCCTAGTGGACCAAGCCCATCAGACCCATCTCGTGGAGCGCAATAAGTGTGAGTTGCTACTTTATATATATGTGCTCTAGGGTGCATGATTTTAGAAATATACGTTCTATTTGGATTAAATATGCATAAATGGTTTAATTAATACTTAAGTTTATTTTTAGTTTATTTTCGGTATATTTTAAACTATATGCATGTTTTATTAATTAATTATGTTTAAAATGTTTTTAAGTATATTTCTAGTTTATTTTGTAATTAAATTGAATTTATTTGACGTATATATACTCGGAATATACCTGATTTAGTTTTGGTATATTTCTAGTATATATATGGTTATTGTTGCTATTATATTTAAATTCATGCATCATTTATTTTTATGAATGTATATCTTATATTTTAATGAAGGATATCAATAGAACGTACTACCTAGTGGGCAGCACTAGGACCAAGTACTACCGGTACGCTGATAGCATTTAGGTTATATTACTAACCATTTGTGAATATTGATTGGATATGATTATTTGATGTGTGAGATATGATTTGGGAGTGTGATTGCTGGAGCTCGGTTGACTAAGTGTCTCCGGGCCAATCACACTGACAGTCAGACTGCTGGAGCTCGGTTGACTTAGTGTCTCGGGGCCAGTCTACTGTCCAAATGGAACAAGTGAACTTATTTGGAACAAGTGAACTTATTTGGAATAAGTGAGCCTGTATGGCTAGAGTGTTGTCTAACATTGTTTTGAGGTTGCAATTTTCTAGGGTTCTATTCTATCTTTTATAAACTATGATTTTCAATAAAAATATATAAAATGATTTTTATTGCATCTGTGTGTATTTGCTTGTATACATATATATTATATTTACTTTTGACTGTGTGCATTGGCATTTAGTATGCATGTATATATATTATAGTAATTCACTCAGTGAGGTCTGGCTCCCCTCCGTTGACTATTTTTCAAGAGAGTCATCGTCTTTAGACCTCAGTAGCAGGCCTATATGCCAGATTTCTTCCGCCCCGACTTTATTATGTAAACTGCTCACTTGAGTTTTATTTTTATTAATCTAGACACTGCAGTAGTTGTAAAATTGTTAAAAAGATGTTGTATTATATTTGAACTGGATTTGTATTAAAAGTTTATTTATATATGGGATGAGGATTTGATTTAATTTCATTTGGTGGAAATATCATTTTGATATTTATGATTTTATTCCGCTGCATAATATTTACTTAATTGTGTTGTTATTATTACTATTGCATGTTTTATTTTATTTTAGGCTTGCTACGGGTTCCGGATTCGAAAGAATTCTCGTTCCCTAGCGCCGGTCATGGCCCCTGTTTTGGGTCGTGACACAATGATTTTCTCGAGCTTGTATGAATCCATGATCTATAATCAAGACAATTGTTGACCCTATAAGTGATTTCTTATTGTATTGTGACTTTGTTATAGTTTCTTATGTTATGATCAAAATAACCACAAATTTGGCAAATGCTTGGTAGTTTTTCATATTGAATCATTATCCATTTTGATGTAGAGCCATTTTTGCTTCTAAAACCCTGAGCAAGAGGTTTTGTAAGATTAAGTCTTACCTTCATCCTTAGCATATAGTCAAAATCAAACCCTAAGTATAAGGTTTCATCCATGATAAATAATGCTTCTATAATTTTGCTAGCATTCTCTGGGCAAATTTAGTTGAGAGGTAATCTATCCATTTGGATCCAAAATCTCTCTGAATTGAAATTGAGATCTTCTTCAGCTAAAGTAAGATCCCACTCCTCGAGGACAAGCAGGTTCCTTTGGACAGTCCATGGCTGTCCATTCTTGACCCTATCATAATCTTCTTTTTCTGGAAAATATGAACAAAAATTGGTATTTTTCCTTCAAACACTTGAGTTGAAAAGATGATGCAAACACCCATGCATTGGAATATTATGCTTCACTAGGTATGTTGTAAAGAAACAAGTATTAAAGATTTTTCCAATAAGACAATTTTTAAGTTTATCTAGTAAAGGGTTAGGGACAGTGGCAAGTTCTATCTCAAGGGGATCAACCGGTTTTAGGGTTAGTGGTGTTGAGCTTTGTGCTTGTGTAATAGGATTCGTGTTGTTAATGGAATCCACTTAAGATAGTAACATGATTTGATTATGGTAGATAGGAAGAAAATCAAGCAAGAGAGCAATAGTTCAAGCTGTTCAAAAAAGAAACTCAAGAGAGACTCAAGGAACCCCTATAGAGCACTAGACGAAACTTCGAGAGCACCTAACACCTCGTGGCTAAATCTCTGTCCTTATAAAACAAACAATTTGTATCAATTCGAGCCTTCATCACCATCCTTCCCACACCACCATTGTCTAAAAAATATTTAGAAAATATATTATTAGAATAAAAAATATAATTTTTTATTAAATATATTATAATTTATTTAGTAAATAATTTATTTTTAATTTTTTAATATATAATTTCACCACAATTTAACAAGTATTGTTTTTAGCAAAATATAAACTTTTATTAACTTAAAACTCTGGGGTAAACGCAATGTTGGTAACCAAACTTTACACTTATTGCACCACGATTTTTAAATTCATAAATTTAAACTCAATCTTTTTTAAACTTTTAGTTTACCTTAATTAGCCTTATTCACCCTCTATAAAAAGAAATTTTGAATTAAGGGGACAAACTTTACATGTAAAACTCACGATTTCTCGATTTCAAGGTTGATATTCTCTAAGTTTGTCCCCTTAGATTGAGTGTTCATAAACTAGCAAACATCGTCTAAAAATTTGATAAGCAAAAAAAAAAAGATTAAAAGAAAAAAATACTAGTCTAAGAAAAGTAAAAATTAAATTAATATCAATATTGTTAGTCTCGACAATGGCACCAAAAACTACTTGTGTTCAAAATTTGCCAGCGCATGGATCTTGAATTGTAACACAAAAGATATCATTCCAACGAAGATTGTATATTGGGTACTAATATTTTTACTTATATTCTTAACTAGTAAATTAAATAAAAGTGAAATAAGAATTAAATAGACTCAACAATCTAAATTAAAATTGAAATCAAATGATTAAAGATTAGAGCCTATATTTACTTTCACTATTCTAATCTAATCATGAACACATTAACAAACAAAAGGCATTGATTTCATTCGAGGTTAATTTTTCTAAAATATCTAAAGATTCTCCTGAGTTCATTAAGCTTGCAAAGATTAAATTTTAACTTACTCTCTTGGTTAAAAAGTTAATTTAAACTTACTAAGTTTCCTAACAATTAATCTACCATCGTAGACCCCTACCTATTGTCATGGTTCCCCAAAGAGTTCGTCTGCTCTCATGGTCGAGTGATCTAAGTCCTATTACTTTTAGGCTAATAAATTCCCCTAACTCTCATTAGTGAATTTACTCATAAACATGCAAACATGCTGGCCAAGAATGAAAGCATAAATTAAGTGTAACTCATAGAATTACCTAAAAATCAAATTAAATAAATAAAGCTTGTGTTCAATCACATCATGGAATAGCCAATTAGTTATGGCCATTAATTGATAACCAAAGATGATTTCTAGCTCCTCATAATCCTTCTTTTATAAGGTCCACTATGTAAGGAACTTAAAAGCCCTTAAAATTCTCTTCCTTTTCGAATAAGAAAATCACTCTTTATTCGACATGGTTTGTGATATGGCTTGGACAAGCCATATTGAAAGTTTTGTCACGTTGCATGGACATACACACGGTTTGAGTCACGCCATCCTACATGTCACGTTGAAATGTTCTCCTTTCTTTTTTAGCTTACAAATAACCATACAGTTTGGCATATGGCTTGGCATAAGCCATGTTGAAATGTTTTTTTAACACAAATCCTCATTCCTTTTGGATTTCCTCTTTATACTTAATTACAAAAAGGGAAAATAAATTAATATTATAAAAAAACTCCTTAAAATATTCTTTAAATAATAAAATCATAAGTAAAATACTATTAGTAGTATATTTCCTATTTAACCTTATATTCTACCCAAATTATTCTAATTTTTATTCAATAATTCATTAAAAATCAACCTAAAAATATATAAATATTTTACTCATCAAATTCCCCCACATTAAAATTTTGTTTGTCCTCAAGCAAAAATCAAATTTAAAATTTAAAGAACAAACTCAACTACAACCAAAGATTTATAGTTTTAAGACATGCAAGTTAATAACACCGAGACTGAAACTTGTTTACTAAAGAGGATAATCAGACAAAAAAAAATCATATATGAACAATTTACTAATCACAACCCAAGCACGCAAATCCTTTAACATCCAATGATCATAACTCTAAAAGAGAAGCATTAAGGTCTATAACTCTCTTTTTTTTTAAACTATGGTTGTAAATGTGTTTTATGCTTCATTTCATAACATTGTTTCTTTTTGCCTTGGCGAGTGCATTTTACGCTCCATCTCACTATTTTTTTTCATTATATCTAATCAAATCTTCCTACTCTTAGTCATCTCCTGTCGTTCCCATATTACTAAATGTGGATACCACCAAGTGGGTCCTTTGGATACTCATATTCTAATTAGAGCATTGGAGTAGATTCAGAGCATAAATAAATTTAAATTGTGTGAGGTGCGGGTTTCCAAAAATTTTGAAAAGAATTTGGTCATGTCATGATAAATGTCGAGTCACAACTTGTGTCTGCTTCAGGTAAAGAAAATTTTGAGGAAGGATTTTAATACGGCATGACAATGTCATGTTTGATATCGTGTTTTAATACATATTGTAAAAGAGCTTATGTAAAAAGACATGCTAATGCCATGTTCAATGTTGTATGTTGTTTTGTCCTAGAAGCAATTATTAGCACGGTGATAAACATGGCATATCAATTCTGTATGGAAAGAATCTAAATGATTGAAAAATTAATTTGTACATCAATTGCCCTGTTGAATCCCATGATGCCTTAAAGGCATACCAGATGCTCACTTCTTGCTCTCCTTTTGCCATCCATAAAGAACTTAAGCAAAAAAGCTAAAAGTAAAGAAAACTAATAGGAAAATAAAACATATAAAATTAAAAATAAAATAAAAAGAAAATAGAAAGAATATTTGATTCCTTTTAATGAGCACTAATTTAAGGTCTTTTAGCTTAACCAAACTATAGTGCTATTAGCTAGGGTCAATGAGTGTACAAGTTACAATCTTGAAACTATCCCCGATAGTATGATAAGGCTTTAGCCATTGTCCATTAACTTTGAAAGTTCTACCGCTTCATAAGGAAAGAGTTGCCTAATTTTGAAGGGATTGGACCATCTTAACTTGAATTTTATTGGAAAAAGCTTTAATCTGAAGTTGAAAAGAAGCACTAAATCCCCTTCTTTAAGTTCCTTTTTTACAAATGCTTGTCATGCCACCTCTTTGTTCTTTCCTAATATATTTTGCATTCTCATAAGCATCCATCTTGAACTCCTCAAGTTCATTTAATTATACAAGCCTTATTGCACTAACCTTTGTTAAATTGAAGTTGAGAAACCTTATGGCCTAAAATGCCTTATGTTCTAGCTTGATGGGAAGGTGACATGACTTCCCAAAGATAAGGTGAAAAGGTGAAGTCCCAATTAGAGTTTTAAAGGTTATTCTATATGCCTAAAGTGTGTCATCCAAACGTGTTGACCAATCCTTGCATGAAGCGTTGGCCATATTTACTAATATGCTCTTCAATTATGTATTTAAAATCTCCATTTGATTGCTTATTTAAGGATGGTATGGTGTAGCCACTTTATGATTGACTCCATACTTGGTAAGAAGGCTCTCGAATTGGCAATTGCAAAATGAGAGCCACCATTAATAATTATGGCTCTAGGGTTTTCGAAATGAGTGAATATATTCCTTCGAAGGAACTTAGTGACCACCTTAGCATCATTGGTTGGTGAAGCAATTACTTTAACCCATTTAGATATATAATCAACTCTAACTAAGATGTATTTATTTCCATAAGAGCTTGAAAACATGCCCATAAAGTTAATTCCCCATACATAGAAAAGCTCAATCTCTATGATGTTTGCAAGTGGCATCTTATTGCGTCGACTTATGTTCTCCATCCTTTAACAATAATCATATTTAAGTAAAAATTCTCTAACATCTTTGAAAAAGAAGGCCAATACAATCCACTTTGGACCACTTTTGCTGCTATCTTAATTAAGCTTGTGTGTCCTCCACACTCAAGTGAATGACAATGAGTAAGAACTCCTAAGATTTCACTATTCAAGACACATTTTGTATTAACCTATCTCCACATCTCTTGTATAGATACAATTCTTCCTAAAAGTATTGCTACACATCCCAAAAGAATTTCTTCTTTTGATGGTAGTCAAGACTAAGGGTAAGAACACCACATGCTAGATAATTCACCAAATCACTTGAATTTTCATAAGTTGCTCACCAGAAGATCATCAAAAATAGGGAGAGAATCTGAATTTAGAATCTATTTAAGGCGAGAGAGGGGATCCACCACCAAATTTTCTATTCCTTTATGATCTCGAATCTCCAAATCAAATTCTTGTAATAGAAGGATCCAATGAATGAGTCTTAGCTTAGCATCTTTCTTTGCTATGAGGTATTTGAGGGCTGAATGATTAGCATAAATGATCACTTTTGGTTCCAACTAAATAAGAGTGAAAATTTTCCATTGCATGCACTACTACTAAAAGCTCTTTTTCATTTGTTGCATATTTAATTTAGGCTTCATCAAGAGTGTAACTAGTGTAATAGATGGCATGGGCTTGCTTGTCTTTGCATTGCCCTAATACAGCCCCAACATCATAGTTACTTACATCACACATAATCTCAAATGGGAGGCTCCAATCTGGTGGTTGCAAAATAGGTGCTATGATTAAAGCTTCTTTTAAATTGTGAAAGGTATTAAGACATTCATCATTAAATGTAAAAGGAATATCTTTAGTAAGCAAATTAGTCAAAGGTTTAGCAATTTTGGAGAAGTCTTTAATAAAACGACGATAAAACCCTGCATGACCAAGAAAACTCTTTATCTCTTTGATGGAAGTGGGTGGTGGAAGTCTTTTAATCACTTCGATCTTAGCTTTGTCCACTTTAATTCCATTCTCGGACATAATATGTCCAAGCACCATACTTTTGGTCACCATAAAGTGACACTTCTCTTAATTAAGCACAAGGTTAGTTTCCTCGCAATGTTGTAACACTTTAGAAAGGTTATCTAAATATGCATCAAATGAAGAACTATACATAGAAAAATCATCCATAAAAACCCTCATCATGTCCTTAACAAAATTAGGAAATATAGACATTATACATCTTTGAAAAGTAGCGGGTCCATTACATGACCCGAAAGGCATTCTCCTATATGCATATATTCCATAAGGACATGTAAATATGGTTTTCTCTTAGTCATCAGGATGAATAGGAATTGAAAAGAAACCCAAATAACCATCTAAGTAGGAAAAGAATGAATGATTTGCTAACCTTTCTAAAAGCTTATCAATAAAGGGGAAACAAAAGTGATCTTTCCTAATGGCCTTATTTAACTTTTTATAATTAATGCATATACGCCAACCTATGAGAGTCCTAGTAGGAATTAATTCATTATTCTTATTCTTAACCATTGTCATTCCTTGCTTTTTCAGGACTATATAGATTAGGCTAACCCAATCATTATCCAAAATAGAATATATAATCCTTGCATCAAGCAATTTCATTATCTCTTTTTTTATCACCTTTTTCATGTTAGGATTCAACCTTCTTTGATTTTCAATTGAAGGTTTAAGATCCTCTCCTATGTGTATCCTATGCATGTAAATAAAGGGGATAATTCCCTTAATGCCATCAATGGTGTAGCCTATAATCTTCATATATGGCCTAACTTGCCTAAGCAATTTCTCTACTTGATCATTATTCAATTTAGCATTCACAACAATTGGATAAGTGGAGTTTGGACTAAGTAAGGCATACCTCAAAGATTAAAGAATAACTTTTAATTCCACCTTAGGTGCATTTTCTTCCTTTAAGGTATTGACACAACATAAATAGGAATTTAAAGGCTTATACTTGGTTGATTGCCTTTTGTTTAGTGTGGGATGAGCATTGAGATAGTGATTAAACATTACCACCTCTTAATTGTTATCATCTTATTTTTTGTCATGGACTAAGCATACTTCAAATGGGTCTTAGGTGAGTTTCTATTCAAAAGTTTCTTGCACACAACGCTCTATTGCATCAACTCTAAAGCATGACCCCATTTTTTAGGTTTGTTTTGCCATTTTGAATACATCAAACTATACTTTGTTATCCCCAATTTAAAGTAAGATTTTTTCTCTTTTTACATCTATTATCGCACCAACTATTGTAAGGAAAGGAGATCCCAAGATTATTGGAATTTGGCAGTCCTCCTCCATCTCCAAGATAATGAAATTGTTGGGCGCATAATAGTCTCTAACCTTAACATGCACATCTTTAATAATTCCATAAGGGTAGATGATGGATCTATCTACGAGTTATAGTGACACTGTTGTTGGTTATGGTTCATCTTATATTCAAACACTTGCAAAAAAAAAGAGAGGTATTATGCTCACACTTGCACCCAAATCATATAAAGATTTACCTATAAATTCAATCCCAATAGTACAAGGGATAATGATACTCCCTAGATCCTTAAGCTTTTGTGGAAGCTTATTATGAATGATTGCATTACACTCTTCATTAATGGGAATGGTTTTATAATCTTCCTATTATCATTTGTGTGATATAATGTCCTTGAGAAATTTGGAGCAAGCGAGCATTGTATTGATCATGTCCAAAAGAGGTATGTTGAGCTTGAGTTATTGGAATGACTTTATGAACTTCTCAAATTGTTTGTCCAACTTTAACTTTTATTGCTTTTGAGGGAAAGGCAATGGTGGAGACTTGAGAGGTGTCTTGTTCTTCTCTTCCTTATTTTCCTCGATCACTTCAGTCCTTTATTCTTCCCTTTGAGCATTTTGCATAACCCCTTTTTCTTGCTTTTTGATCTCCACTTTAGGTTATTGCTTTAAACTCCTAAGTGTTATTACCTTTGCTTGCTCTCTCGGATGTTTGAATTGGATAAACAACATACCACTTTATCATGAGCTAGAGGCTAAGATGCCATTTAATTTTCTAAAATATTGTTATGGGTAAAAATTTGACTCATTTAGGAGGTTAGATTCTTAATGGCTTCCTTTTATTCCTCTTGATCCTTTAAGAATTTCTCCATCATGCTTTTTAGGTTAAGCTTGCTCTTTTGATATTGATAGAAAGAATTCTTTTCTTAGAAACCCAATGGAGGTTGTTTAAATCCTTGGTTGATGTTTTAGACTCCCCCTTAATTAGACCATGAGAAGTTTGGGTCATTATGCCATCCAAGATTGTATATGTTATAATAGGGGTTTCCTTAGTTCTTTTGAAAGTTGTTGAGAGCATTGAGTTGATCAATAAAAGGTTCTTAAGAAGAAAAACTCCCTTGACACTCTATGGTTGAATGTCCTCCTCCACAAAGCTCATAAGAATAAATAGCTATTGGGTTTGACACTTTAGTGGTGGACTCTAATTTCTTGGTAAGCATGTCTATTTTTGCATTAAGAAGGTTCCACGCATCCACCTCATGTAAACCTACAACTTTCTTTAGGGCACTTCTTTCTCCTTACCATTGATAATTATTGGATGCCATGGTCTTGATAAAATTGTAGGCATCTTTGGGTGTCTTGCTCATGAATGAACCTTGAGCAGTAGAATCAATGGTGATCCTCATTGGCTCGATGAGTCCTTGATAAAAGGTCTGAATGAGTAGCCATTATGGAACTTCGTGGTGACGCCATTAACATTGCAAATCTTTGAATTGCTTCTATGGTTAATATAAAGATTCACCATGAAATGGGTGAAACTTGTAATCTCTTATCAGAATTTTACTGTCTTGCATGCTGGGAAATATTTACTAAAAAAATGCCTTTGATAACGTGTCCTATGTGGTAATAGACTGTGATGCTAGGAGTGTAACCACACTATAGCTTTATCCTTTAAAGAGAAAGGGAATAACTTGAGCTTTATTGCATCTTAACTAACCCTATTCATTTTGAAAGTGTCACAAATCTCCAAAAATTGAGCTAAATAGGTGTTAGGATCTTCACTTAGGAGACTTCCAAATTTGAATTATGAAACCATTTAAATAATCATGGGTTTAATTTCAAGTGTTGGCTTCAACAGTGGGCCTCATAATACTGTTATGGGCATCTCTTGGATTGGGCATCGTATACTATTGAAGAGCACAATTTCTTACTGGTTGTGCTGCTTGATCTTTAGCCATCTTTTACTTATCATTCTCACATTTTTCTTTTTTATTTTTCTTGTACAATTTCTCGATTTCAAAGTTGATCTTCTTTAAGTTTGCTCCTTTAGATCGAGTGTTCATAAACTAGCAAAAATTTCTTGAAAAATCAATAAGCAAAATAAGTAAGATTAAAAGAAAAAAATACTAGTCTAAGAAAAGTAAAAATTAAATTAATATCAATATTACAAGTCCTCGGCAATGATGCCAAAAAATTATTACGATCAAAACCCATAAACATACGAATCGTGAATTATAGTACAAAAGATATTGTTCCCACGAAGATTGTATATTGCGTACTAATATTTTTACTTATATTCTCAACTAGTAAATTAAATAAAAGTGAAATTAGAATTAAATAGACTCAATAATCTAAATTAAAATTAAAATCAAATGATTAAAGTTTAGAGCCTATGTTTAGTTTCACTATTCCAATCTGATCATGAACACATTAACAAATAAAAGACATTGATTTGAGTTAAGGGTAATTGTTCTAAAATATCTAAAGAATCTCTTGAGCTTAATTAAGTTTGAAAAGAATAAAGTTTAATCTACTCTCATGGTTAAGAAGTTAATTTAAACTCACTAAGTTCTCAAACAATTAATCTATCACTGTAGACCCCTGCCTACTGTCATGGTTCCCTAAAGAGCTTGCCTACTCTTGTGGTCGAGTGATCTAAGTCCTATGAGTGTTAAGCTAATAAATTCCCCTCTAAGTCCTATGAGTTTTATGCTAATAAATTCCCCTAACTCTCGTTAGTGACCTATAAACATGCAAACAAGCAGGCCAAGAATGAAGCATAAATTAAGTGTAACTCATAGAATTAACTGAAAATCAAATTAAATAAATAAAACTTGTGTTCAATCACATCATAGAATAGCTACTCCTAACCTAAACCCTAAAACTTATGACGAAAAACATAAACATGATTAAGGATGAAATAAGAAGAAGAATTAATAAAAATAAACTCTTGAATTTCTAGCACAAATATTCTTCAATCTTCATTTATCCATGGTTTATGGCCACTAATTGATGACCAAAGATGATTTCTAGCTCCTCATAATCCTCCTTCTATAGGGTCCACTAGGTAAGGAAGAAAGCCCTTAAAATTCTCTTCCTTTTCGGGCAAGGAAATCACTTTTTATTCGACATGGTTTGTGACATGGCTTGGACAAGCCATGTTGAAAGTTGTGTCACGTTGCATGGACATGCATACGGTTTAAGTCACGCCATCCCATATGTCATTTTGAAATGTTCTCTTTTCTCTTTTAGCTTACAAATAACCATACGGTTTGGCACATGGCCTGGCATAAGCCATGTTGAAATGTTTTGTTGACACAAATTTTCATTCCTTTTAGGTTATCTTTAGACTTAACTACAAAAAGGGAAAATAAATTAATATTACACAAAAATTCCTTAAAGTATGTTTCAAACAATAAAATCATAATTAAAATACTATTACTAATATATTTTCTATTTAACCTTATAGTCTTCCCAAATTATTCTAATTTTTATTCAATAATTCATTAAAAATCAACTTAAACATATGTAAATATTTTATATATCAAATTCCCCCACACTAAAGATTTGCTTGTTCTAAAACAAAAATTAAATTTGAAATTTAAAGAACAAACTCAACTACAATCAAAGATTTATAGCTTCTAAGGCATGCAAATTGATAATATCGAAATTAAAACTTGTTTACTAAAGAGGATAATCAGACAAAAATACATCATATGTGAATAATTTACTAATCACAACCCAAGCACATAACTCTTTAACATCTAATGCTTTGTCACGACCTAAACCAAGAGTCATGATCGGCGCTAGGGAATGAGAATTCTTTCGAATCCGAAACCTGTAGCAAGCCTTAAAGAATAAAAGCATGTAATAAATAAAATAAAATATGCACCATAAATAAAATCTCAAACCAATATAATAAAAAATAAATTTCTATCATATCATAAAATAAAATATATAGAATACAATATTCAGAGAAAGGCCTTTGAAATTACAACCAACATACAGCAAATACAAAATGCAACTACTACTGCAGTTTTCTATAGTACAATAAAATAAGATAAGTAATTTACACAAAATAGTCGGGGCTGAAGAAGTCCGGTGGATGGGCCTACTACTGAGGTTTGAAGAAGAAGAGTCTCCTGTAAAAATCAACAACTAAGGGGAGTCAGACCTCACTGAGTGAATTGTTATAATATATATACAAGCATCTCCTAATGTCATATGCAATCACTCATTCGTATATAGTAAATATATATACAAGCATTTCACACAGATGCTGAAATCACTTTATATAATAAATGCTGGAAAATATTATTTTATTGAAAGATCAAATAGAACCCTATTTAAATGCAACCTCAATCAACAATAACTCTCTATCCATATAGGCTTACTTAATTCCAAATTAATTCATTTATTTCATATGGACAGTAGACTGGCTCCGAGACACTAAGTCAACCGAGCTCCAACAGTCTCCCTGTTAGTGTGATTGGCCTCGAGACACTAGGTCAATCGAGCTCCAGCAATCACACTATTCAATCACATCAAATCTCAATCAATCATATCATATCATATTTCACCACAAGTGATTCTCACTCAATCCTAAATCTATCGCACCAGTACGTACATGGTCCCAGTGCTGCCCACTAGGTAGCACATTCTATCAATATCCTTCATTTAAAAATTAAACATACATATGGAAAATAAAATAATGCATAATATCATTCATAATAACAAAATAAACATACATATACTAGAAATATACCTAAAAAAAACCATGAAATAGGCCAAATATAAACCAATAATATTTTTAGTATATTATTGGTTTATATTTGGCGTATTTCATGGTTTTTTTAGGTATATTTCTAGTATATGTATGTTTATTTTGTTATTATGAATGATATTATGCATTATTTTATTTTCCATATGTATGTTTAATTTTTAAATGAAGGATATTGATAGAACATGCTTACTAATGGGCAGCACTAGGACCGAGTATGTACCGATGCGATAGATTATAGGTTGCATTACTAACTTATTTATGGAATTATGACTTGATTGATTTGATTAACATGTGATGTGATTGATGGTGTGATTGCTAGAGCTCAGTTGACCAAGTGTCTCGGGGCCAATCATACTGACAATCAGACTGTTGGAGCTCGGTCGATTTAATGTCTCGAGGCTAATCTATTGTCCAGTTGGATTAAGTGAATTTACTTAGAATTAAGTGAGCCAGTATGACTAGAGTGTTTTCTATTGTTATTTGAGATTGCGATAATTTAGGGTTCTATTTGATCCTTTATAAACTGATGTTTTTCAGTATTATACATAAAGTGATTTTCAGCATTTGTGTGCATATGTCTGTATATATATTTATTATATACATATGATTGTTTGCATTTGATATTTAGTAATTTGTGTATATATATTATAACAATTCACTCAGTGTGGTTTGACTCCCCTCCGTTGATATTTTTACAGGAGAGTTTTCTTCTTCAAACCTCAGTAGTAGACCTATCCACCAAATTTCTTCCGCCCCAGCTTTATTATGTAAATTATCTATTTAATTATTTATTTTTGTACTCTAGAAAATTGCAGTAGTTGTATTTGTAATGGTAGTGAGTTTTATTTATGTTGCTGTAAGAGATTTTAAATTCAGAGTTTTTCTCTGAATAGTGTATTAAGATATTATTTTTAGTATATTATGGATTTGAGATTTAAATTAGGGTGCATATTGATTTATTTATTTTATTTATTGTATGTTTTTATTATTTTAAGGTTTGCTATAGGTTACAGATTCAAAAGAATTCTCGTTCTCTAGCGCCGATCATGGCTCCCGATTTGGGTCGTGACATTTTATTTGAGAAAAGAGAGATTTTTTTTAGAATCACAAACCAGTAAGCATCCTCTCCTAAAATCATGCACAAATTTAATCTTCAAGCTTATGCTTAGGCTATAAAAACTAAAATTTTCATACATAACAACCTCGTACAACCATCCTAAATAATAAAGCATTAAATAGTTTGATAATTGAACTGGAAATGGAATCTTATACACTATTATTCTCAAATTGCAATTGAGCATCAATTTGGCAAAACAAATCAACAAAAAGTTTTAAGGACAAACTAAACAAAAATATGGGAAAACCGAGTTGAAGATTAATGAATGCTAAATATATATATATATAACAATTTTTTTTTTATTGAATGAACTAAATGACATGCAAAAATAAACACCCTCCCCCACACTAGCTGCGTCATTGTCCCTAATGACAAAACACATGCAAAAAGTAGAAAACAAATGGAAAAGTGTAAAGAGGAATACTGCCTTGAAACTTATAATCATCCGATATCGCAAAAGGAGCCGAAAACAAAAAAAAAAGATAGAAACCATTATCCAAAATACAAACTAAATAGTTAAATGCGTAACATCCTTAAACAAAATAAAGAAAAGAAAGAAAAGAAAACAACATTAAATGTCCTAAGAAATTGTTAAATATAAATAATTTTTAATTATTTGTATTTATATATATTATAATGAGAAATTTTGAGTGAATATAAGTGAGTCTTTTAAATTTATGAAGTGTCTATGTGTATATTTTTGCATATTATGAGGATTTGTAGCTACTTTAATATTATACTCTCGTACACAATTATTTTTATACCTAACGGGTGATTAAAATCAAATGAAAATATCAAATTCACACTTAATCAATTACATAAATATAGAAGCAACTAGGGGCATATAAGTGGCGTTCAGAAAAAATAACCGAAAATTGAATAACCAAACCGAGATTTGGTTCAATTTAAGTTGAAAAAAATTTAGTTTGGTTCATTTATTGCAAAAAAAATATAATTAAATTTTTAAAATACTTTAAATTATTTAAGTGTTTATTTTTCAGTCTGATGGATTTATCACTAATATATCAAAATAAGTTAAAAATATTAATTTTTAATATTTAAAACTCTTAATAAAATAATTTAATATCAAAAAGTTCAAATCATAATTATAATTCATTTTAGAAAATTGGTTCAGTTGATTCTAAAAATTGATAAATAAAAGAAATATACATATAAAAAATAATGAATCTTATAAATAATAAAAATAGTGTAAAATTACATAAATAAAAAGTTAAACTGAAAAATTGATTAAACCGAACCAATTTAGTATAGTTTAATTTAATTTTGATATTGTTTGATTCAGTTATTTCTTAAATATTTTCAATTTAATTCAGTTTTCTATATTTTTCAACGACAGATGCACACCTTTACATACAAGTAAATGGAAGCGAAAACTACAAGTAAAAAAGAGAAAAGTTAGCTTATTTAACAAGTTTGTGACAGTTAAGCAATTGAAATTCGAAATTTTCTATATTTAAATGCAATAAGAGAAAGAAAAGGTAGGCCATATAAGAAGTTTACTACAACCAACACGTTGACTTTCTAAATTTATAATTTAATGCAGAAATAGAAATTTTAAATTTTAATATATTTTTGAAGGTATTTTAGTCAAAAATTTTAATAAAATTACATTAATGTCATTACATTTTAATGTAAAATTATTTAAATGTCCTTCTCTTACGCAAACATTTTTAGATAAATTTATCCATTAATCATCACTCGAAAAAAAATCTTTAACAAAGTAGTAAAATAAATTCGTCAATGTCTTATGTGGCCACTTAATTAAGGTTAAACTTTCCTCATTGCAAATTTATTAGAGAGTTGAAATTAACATGTTTTGACGTGCACTGAAAAATTAGCTATCAATATTTGATGAGTTAGGATATATTTAATATTACTGTAAAAAATTCAGCTTTTGCGAATTTTAATTTAATTACTTTAATTTTTTTTAATTATTTTTACTAAAATATTGTAAATTATTTTTTTAAAATTAAAGTTCACAAAATAAATTTTAAAAAATAAAATTGAAAATTAATTTTTTAGGACAACTTCTAAATCAGAATTATTCTCAATTTTAATAATTCTACTAATATATACAGTATGTCAAAAGGAAACATCATCTCGATGATGACCAAGTGACGAGTGCTTTTATTGAACCGTCTGCATGGCAACAAGAGAGAAAAGTGATAGATAGATTTTTAAAGGAAAAGGAAGGGATGGAAAGGAGAAAGAATAAAAAACTATAGGACTTATTTAGTTTTAGAAAATTTTTTTGGAAAATTTTTTTAAAAAAATTGGAAAATAGAGGTTATTATTTAATTATGATATTTTTTAATTTAAAAAATTAGAAAATTATTTTTTAAAATTTTCAAATTGTAAAAGGTTTTAAAAAACTAATAAAAGATGTTATTCAAATTTTTCAATTAATATTTTAACATTACTACAATCTTTTCAACCACCACAACCTTTGCTACCACCACTACTATCTCCATAACCTCCATCATCACCAACACAATCTCTACTATCACGACCACTATAACTTTTACTATCTTCACCACCACTATAACTTCCCCTGTTTCCACCACCACCACCACAACTTCCCCTACCATCATAAAAAGCTCCACCACCACAATTTCCACCAATACTACAACCTCCTCTACCTCCACCACCACAATAACCTCCACTACGACCAGCACCTCCACCACCATCATAACCATAGTCTAATGACTTCAAACTAAAATTGATTAAGTGTACATTATTTATACTTTCTTATGAAATAAATAAATTTAAGATTAGATACTATCATATGAATCAAAACAATATTAAATAAAAAATTATTATAAAAAATTATGAGAATATGAAAAAATTACAAAATGAAAGTAACAAACAAATTGATTTTCTATTTTAGATAATAGAATACTGGAAAATAAGAAAAAGCAAAATAGAAAATATTTTTCAAAACTAAAATATCTCATAAATTTTAGGAAAATTTATATCAATGGTGTTTGAACTTTTTAAATTTTGACAATGTAGTGTATGAATGTTTTTTTCAATTGAGTGTGTAAAGCATAAAAAAAATAGGTCATACAGGTGCTTTTAACCGATTTCCACATACTTGGCGCAATAATTACGCAAATGTGGGACTTGTGTTTTATTAAGACAACCTCCATGTCATATGTAAATGTAATAATAATGTTTATTTGATAAAAATAATCCTTAAATGGTTGATAAATAGAGGAAAGTATATTTGGGAATTAGGTTTTTTGCTTTTTATTCAACATTGTCATCCTCTTCTTCTTCTTCTTCTTCTTCTTCTTCTTCTTCTTTTTAACAAATTTATGATGCAAATAATAAATTCCCATGTGGATAATGATGATTTATGAGGATGTCATGGATGCTTTCAAGTCCAGGAAGAAGTTTTTGGTCATGTGAGAATTCTTTTTACAATAGATCATTTGAGTAGTTTGAGTTATAGTCATATGAAAGATCAAGGAGCGTGTTGTTGACATGTAAAGCAAAAATTGAAATCAAGTTAAAGAGAAGTAAAGCTAGGGAGAGGCATCTATGGGTATTGGTTATTGCATTACTTAGTGTGATATTTTGGTTGTTGTAGCTTGTTAATTTTCTTATTTGTGATGAAACTATAAAGTTAGTGTTGGAAATTTTTTAGTTCATTTTTCTGATATGTATTATAAATGCATCTTATGTATAAACATTATGACTTTAAATGGTGTAGTTTTGTGAATGAATGAAGTTCATCTTGCTTTATGGGCACTTTGTTTATGTTTAAATGATTTAGGATTTGTGGTAACATTGACAAAAAAAAAGTGTTGCATACAAGTTGTTTATGTTTATGTTCACGTTGGTTATGTTTGAATGAGACAAGACAAAGTTAGTTAGTTATTGTCATATTTGTAATGTACAATGGCAGCAAAGATTTGTTTGGTACAATAAAGAGTTACTAAAACATGAAAACCACTAACTGAAGAACTAACAAAAACCTTCATATAATAGTGGAACTAACAATAAACATCAAGTTATGTATCTATTGGATAAACAAGGAAACTAATAATAAACTTCAAGTTATATAAAAACTTGAATATTAACATTAAACTTTAAGATATTGAAAATAAACTTCAAATAAATAAAGCATCATCAACAAAGTAAAACAAATCCTAACTTAAATCCAAGTCTCTAACTTAAATCCAAGTCTCTGTAAGCCTGCCTAAAATATACATTAATCGAAAAAAGTTCAAGTTCACATAAAAAACATGTTTTTCTTATGACTTGGAATTGCTAAATTATATCCAAGGCCATTTGTTAAAGCTATTTCATTGTTATGTTTATTGATTTGCAATTGAGTCTTAAGTTACAAATACATATTGTCCTGCAACAATTGGTGGTACTAAGGATTAAGATGAGGTTCCAATACTATTTTCATCTGTTACTTTATTTCTTCCTTTAACATTTGATTTCGAGCTCTTCTTCTCTTTTTTCTTACAATTTCTATGTCTCTTGTCCTAAACAGGTTTTCAACAATGGACATTAAGTGTTGAAAAAACATAAATACAATAATTCATTAATGCAATAATGGCACAAAAGAAAGAATACCTAAAGTTGAGCAGTGGTGAAAAATTACTTGTTACCTTCATAAAACCTTATGTTCTCTCTATCATGAAACTTGGTTCAGGCTTATTACCTTTTCTTATTTTGATATTATTCCTAAGTATTCTTTGACTTTTAGTTTGAGGCTGCATAAAAATGATAAATAAATAAATTTATTTATTAATGTCTCAAATCAATTACATGAATTTTAAGAAGAACAAAACTTACATTGATGATCATGTTCAAAGTATTATGTATGTTTACACCTTATAGCCACATGGGTGCTAAGAAGCAAATCTAGGAGGTTTTATAGGTTGCAATCCACTAAAAGCTACATATGGTGTTATTGCTTCAGTATATGTGAGTTTTCTTTTCCTATGATAAGCAATGATGAATCTATCATTTGGTTGTGTAAAAGGACCTGAAGGTGCTGATCTTGAAAGTGTAAAAGGTACATCAGGTTGTGTACATAATCTTAAAGGTGTAACATGTATATCAGGTTGCAAATTATCATTAGTTGTGTATTGTACAAAGCCATCTTCACCACTGTTATGCACAATATTATTAGAATTATGTTGCTCATGAATATTTTTACCACTAACAACCTAACCAAAATAGGAAATTTCCATAAATTACATTAATAAATGGCCAAGCTAATAAAATTATGCAAGTAAATAATAAAAGGTACTTATAGAGAGCTTCATAGGTCTTGGTGGTTGAGAGTGGGATTGATCTGCAAGGTGTAAAGTTTCAACAACATTTAAATTTGCTTCATTCCCTTTTTTCAATTATAAGCATGTTTCTTATTATGTCCAACTTGATAGCACACTTGGAAAATCATGTGCCTACCTTTCGTTGATAGTTTATTACTAGATTGCATCTCACGTGCCTCTTTTTTTTTTTTACAAGTATGGTAGGCATTCTTTTATCCTTTGATGGCTAAGGTGGATCAACCTCTCTTCTACCCTAGAATTTATTGTTCTTACTTCCTATTATATGTCCATATGCTTGTTTATATTTATCTTCGCTCTACCAACTATGCATATAATCTTTAGGATTTTTTTACATGATGGATTACACACACAACATAATGGCACAGAAGTCTTGTTAAGTCTTAACCTCGATAAGCACATTTTTTTTAAGATTAACCACATAGGTGTCTCCTTTATATTTAACTTCAAAGCCATTTTCCCTATTCTAAAGCATGTGATAGTTAGTGCTTTCCAAGCAATTATCAAATAATTTTTTTCTTATCATAGGCCTAAAGCCACATAACCATTTCTCATATAGCTATGTATTATTACTAGGTCTAAATATAACTAACTTCCTAATTCCCTCTAACATAGTATAGATGTTTTTTGTCCTATGTTCTATAATTTTTCCATTAAATACCTCTACTAAATTATTGTCAACAATATCACATTTTACCCCTATGTTGATGTAAGCTTTGCACCAATTACTTGGGTGAGTGTTTAACATGTCTTTAAAGCTTTGTGGGGAGAGCCTCTTCATTTCTTGCATATTCTCCTCAAAATAAAGCATGTTATTAGACTTCACACACTTCCAAAACTGCTAATGTAAACTTAAAACTTTGTGTTTCTTCTTCTAATAAGCACAAAGATGTCTTGCATAACACTTATGCCTAACTTTTGGAAATAGAGTGCTCACTGCATTAAGTAATCCCTGAAAAAACAAAATCAAATTGATATTAGATAGTTTTAAAGAATGAATAGTAAATAAAAAAACTTGATGACATGTAAATGACCTTCTGTTGGTATGTTATAACAATCCAGCCTTCCCTATCATTCAAGTGAAAATCTTTAATAAGTAATTCTATGAACCATGTCCATGTTACTTTATTTTCATAAGTGACTATTGACCATACAACTGGGAACATTTGATTATTCCCATAATGACCAATGACATGTACAATCTCTCTAACACTAAAAGCTCAGTTTATAGTGGTCTTAGACTTTCATACATGTAGTAAAACCTAGGTTAGATCTCTCAATCTTTGCTAAATAATACTAAAGTCTTACATGTTCATCCTTCAAATCACCCTCATTATTAATAGGTTTTCTCTTCTTACTTTTAATAATGTTTTAAATCCACCTTCAAATCTTCTTTAACCAAAGTCTTTAAATCAATAAGTGACATCATAGCAATGCATTCATATTTATTCAAATAATTATATGCTAGTCACTTTATTGTCACTCTTTTATTTCTGTAAGAAACTTCATAATTATGATTATCAATATAGGTCTTGATCTGATATAATTAACTAACACTATCTCTAGATGCATATATCAACCATGTGCAATTCCTCTTAACATATTTAGTCCTAGTTTGCCCACTAGTATTCCTAGCAAAATTAACTTCTTTTCTTTCTTGAAATGAATATCTTGTAATAACTTCTTTAAATTCACAAAGGTGTCTAAAAGTCATGCCAAAATAAAATGAGACCTTTCCAACCTTAAGATTATAAGAAAGAAATCTACTCTTTTTTCTCACTACATGATTACCATCACTTCCATCTATATTAATGCAGCTTCAATCTTCATCATCAGAGTGCCAATCTTTATTGATCACCTTATGTTCTTAAATATATGCTAAAAATTTCCTAATTAAATTTTTAGTATATGTGGTAGCTTCAGCATCTCAGTTAATTTGAGGAGCATATGGAGTTTTAACTTAACTAATTTTTTTCTTTTGACAGGTTCCCTCAAAGCTTGCCTTACTTGTTGTAACTCATCATCATCATCACTTAAGCCTTCACACTTAAGCACTATATCTTCTTTTTCATCTTCTAAATAATCTACTTCTTCTACTTCTTTACCTTGTTTTACACCTTTAACATTATGCATAAGAAAATAAACAAATTTGTTATAACTATGACTTTTACTTGTAACACCATTAATTGTAGTCCCCTAATTTACATCCCCCTCTAAGTTGCAACACCATGGGATGCAACCCCATTAGTTGTAGCACCCTCACTTCCTTTTTAGGGACCTCTTCTACTATGCTACCCAAAATCTCATTCCCAAACCAAAGTCAGGTTGTCCCTCTTGCCTTGCTAAATTGCCTAAAATTGCACCAATTTTTACACCTAATAAAGGTTATGTTATATTAACATCTTCATTAATGTAGTCCACCAAAATTTTACCACTATTAATGCCCCTCTTATAGCCTGCAGTATTTTCAACATCAAGTATAATTAGATTAGTAATTTTTAACTATTCAAACATTGTCCCATACCCACTAAAGTTATGCTCTAAATAAAAATCTACCCTTTTAAATGATTTCGGTAATTCAATAAGGTTATTATAGTCTCCTTACACAAAAGCATAAGGCCATGTGACAATAATATCTTTGGTTTCCTGAAATGGAGCTTAACAATCTCCATATTACCAAACATATCCTTAAGAGACCTAACTAGCTCACTTAAGACAAACTTGTCTATATCTATGCCCACTTCCACATTGGCACACCCGATATACTTTTTTTTTCCCTTTGTGTGATGTGAATAAAAAAGATTCCACCATAAAAAAAATAAACCGCAGGCCCCTCCATCCTGAATTATATATACAAACAATAAAATAATAGTAAATAAACATGGAAAGTAACATTATAGACAACACGCAACACTAAAAGCCATCACTTTATTTGCTATAAAAACCTAATAAAAGAAAAAGAATAAGCAATGAGAAGTTTACCTTCAAAACTGTATCAAAAGTAACCACACTCTTCAACTATAATGCATCATTTATAATCTTAATGCACTTGAATAAAAAAAACTGATTCTTCTTGAGAACAACATGACATTTAAGCTTTTGAAATCTTTCACGACCCAAAACAGGGGCCATGATTAGCGCTAGGGAACGGGAATTCTTTCGAATCTGGAACCTATAGCAAGCCTGAAAATAAATAAAAACATGCAATAATAATAAAAATAAATATAAAATAAATTACCACGAAATCTCATATATAAAATAATCCTTTAATACAACTCAGTTCAAATCTTTAAAATACAAATCTCATATAAACATGATACATAAATATCCCAACCAACTACAATTACTGCAGTGTCTAGATTATAAAATAAAATTAAGTAAGCAGTTTACATAGTGAAGCCGGGGCAAAAGAAATTCGGCGTATGGGTCTGCTACTGAAGTCTGAAGGCATAGACTCTCATGAAAAATAGTCAACGGAGGGGAGTTAGACCTCACTGAGTGAATTGTTATAATATATATACATGCATAACTAAATGACAATGCACACATTCAATAGTATATATATAATAAATATATATACAGGCAAAGTCACACAGATGCAGTGAAATCATTTTATATAAATATAGAAATACATCTGTATATGAAGGATCAAATAGAACCCTAGAAAATCGCAACCTCAAACAGTGTTAGACAACACTCTAGACATATAGGCTCACTTATTCCAAATAACTTCACTTGTTCCATTTGGACAGTAGACTGGCCCGAGACACTTGGTCAATCAAGCTCCAGCAGTCTGACTATCAGTGTGATTGGGCCCAAGACACTTGGTCAACCAAGCTCCAGCAATCACACTCCTAAATCACATCTCACATCAAATAATTCAACTCGATCATAATCCACAAATAGGTTAGCAATAAAGCCTAAATGCTATCGACGTACCGGTACGTACTCTGTCCTAGTGCTGCCTACTAGGTAGCATGTTATATTGATATCCTTCATTTTTATATAAAACATAAATTCATAAAATCAATGATGCATGATATTAAATAAAATAGCAATATAAACCATATATATACTAAAAATATACCAAAAATAAACCAGGTCTATTTCGAATATATACGTCAAATAAATTCAATTTATTTACAAAATAAACTATAAATATACTTAAAAACATTTTAAGTATAAACTCATAATAAAACATGCATATAATTTAGAATATACCAAAAATATACCCAAGAAATAATTATACCATTCATGCATAATTTATAAAATAAATCATACATTTCTAAAACATGCATCCTAGAACATGTATATATAAAATAACAACTCACTGTTATTGCACTCCACGAGAGGGGTCCAACGGGCTTGGTCCACTAGGCCTCGGTCTTGATGCAACTAAACAAACAAATGACAACACGACATTAGAATAAATCTATCGGAAATTCTAAAGACTCGATTTAGAATCTTAGACACATAATTAGAATAAGAATTCAACCGGACATTATGTTTTACGAGAATTCTACCAAAAATTCGGCAAAACCTCCTTGTAAAACGGACATCTCTCTACTCAAAGAGTAGAGCCGGTCCTGCAAAGAAACACACTTCAAGAATAAACACAGTTCACAATCCCTCGGTCGGACTCCAAACTACAAATTCACCGACCGAAATTCACAATTCACAAGATATTTTTGGAACACATGAAAAATACCAAAAATGCCCTTTAATACTCAAAATATAGCAATTTATATATTTAAACACTAAAAATAATTATTTACCGATAAATGCATAAAAACCCTAATTTAATAAAATATTATTAAAAATCGGTAATTCTCAATAATTTCATAAATATTGACCAAAATACATTTTATAAATCCAAATTACATAATTAACCCTAAAACGTACTAAAAATCAATAAAAACTCATTTATTTAGAAAAATCGTATATTATATATAATTTGAAAATAATTTATGAAAAATAGTTTTAATTAGTTAAAAATACTAAATAATTTGTAGAAATCATTTTTATACCTTAAATAACTATTAAAACCAATTTAGTTATATTTTTAGCCAATTTAGTGCTAAATTACCAAAATACCCTAGTTATGTAAATTCCCTAAAATTAATAAAAATTTCACCAAAAATAGTATAATTACTCAAAATTAAATTTCTCAACATATCATTCAATAATATCAATAAATATACTCAATTAACCAATAAATTTCAATAAAATACATAATTAACCTAATTTTCCCAAAATTACATAAACTAAATAAATTCAAAATAATTATATAAATCCACAAAAATTAAAAATAAATTTCTAAAATGCATTTCAACACCTATAAACACCATAAAACACAATTTCATAATTTAATTAATTAATTTTCAAAAATTAGAAAATATTAATAAAATAATAAAAAATTCACAAAAATCAAAATAATTCCCAAAAATGCCACAAAAATTCACATAACTATATTAAGCTACTAGTATCAATGTTTGTGAAGGAAGTTTGCATGAATCAACCAAATCGAAGCTCAAAAAAATTAAAAACCCTAAATGGCCGAAAATGAAAAATTGAAACCTAGGAAAATCTAGACGAAGTGAAACAAAGCTTGGAAATGCACTCACCGGAGCTCAAGGAAGAGATAGAGACTGGTGGGGCTCGAAATGGTGGCCGGAAAGTGCTTGATCGATGTTGAGTGTGACTTTCGGCAACTCTTTGTAATTCCGGCCAAACCACGCTGGAGAAGAAGGTTTTGGATGGCAGAAATGGCTGACAAGGGAGGTGGCACACCGAAGGGCATAGTAAAGGTGAAGGAACGACGTGATCGGCGCCGAATTTGTGAAGAAGATGATCGGGAGGAAGGGGATGGCAGAATGGCACAATGGTAATTTTGAAGAACTTTATATTAGTTAATAATAATATATGTATATATGTATATATATATATATATCTTACCTATATTATTTTAATATATAAATTAATACACACAATAAATATCAACCACACACTTTAATAATAATATATATACACATATACATTTATACACACATTTAATTAATTAATATTAAAACTATATAATTTAATTTAATTTAATTAAATAACCCTAATTTAACTTAAATGCATGTATGTATATGTATTTTGTTTGACACTTTAAAATCACGCATGAACTCATACAAATTCATAAAACCGTTGAAAATAGTTAATATTTAATTATTTATGTCTTAATTTTTTCGAAAATAAAATTCCTGAGAAATTTTTACGTAAATAACTTAAAATAATATAAAATAATTAAAAATGACTTTAAATAACAAACTCATTAAATAATCATAAATATATATAAAAATTATTAACACTGCATATCCCGATGCAATTTAAAATTATCTAAAAACTCGGGATATTACAAAATCACTGATTTTATCCCTCCAAAATGTCTTTCTTCAATCAAAATAACCTAATTCCCAATTTAACTGCAATTGAAAGTTGTAAATGTAACACTTGGTTTTACCTAGGGCATTTTTGTCCTCATATCATTTTTTTTTCTAAGGCCATTGTAGTCCTTTTCTTATTTTTAATGACATAAAGGCTGACTCATCAAAAATAGGTCCCACATTTGTTTAGTCACTGCGCCAAGTATATGAAAATCGGTAAGAAGCACCTACCTAAGCTTTTATTTTTTTATTTTTTTATGCTTTAGACACTTAGTTGAAAAAAATTTAAAAAGTTCAAACACTATTGGTGCAATTTTTACTCAAATATTCCATCTATCTCGATTCTTTTGCATAGTTTATATATATTCTTCTTACATTTTATTTAATTGACCTAATTACTTAAAAAATCATGAACTTTACAAGTTTTAACAATTTTTAGCTTGTTTTTTCAACTTTTACATAAAAAAATCTTGAACTTTACATCTTTTAACAATTTTAATATGTTCTTTAAAATTTATAAAAAAATCATAAACTTTAAAACTTTTAACAATTTTATTATATATTTTTTAAAATTTATCAACAAAAAATTTTATTTCCATATTTAACTATATTTGTTTAACCAATATATTAGTATTTGATAAAATGTTATGTTGATGTAGCACCAAACATCTTTTAATTTAAAAAGAAAGAATTTACGGATTTAGCAAAAATTTTCTCTTTAAAATATATTATTTTAAAATTAAAAATTAAAAATTTTAATTTTTTATAAGTTTGCAATTATTTATATAACAATGAAATATCTTTTTCACTTTAAGATTGTAACTTTTATACCTTTAAAATAATTTAAACATGTTTTTAATTAAAAAATTCATTTCAATGTCATATAAGTAATTCTAAATTTATAACAAATTAAAATACTATTTTTTATTTTAAGAAGAAAAATTTTACTACCTCATTAAATTCTCTTTTTTTTAATTAAAAGAAATTTAGTGTCATATCAATATTAAATACTACAACATTTTTTAAGACGTTAAGAAATTGATTGAAAAAATATAATTTAATATTGGCCTAATTATTTAAAAAATCATGAACTTTATGAGTTTTAACAATTTTTTTGACAAAATTTTTAAAATAATATGTTAAAATTTTTAAATGTTATAAAATTTATAATTTTTTTTTAAAATGTTAAAAGAACATATTAAAATTGTTTAAAGATATAAAGTTCAAGATTTTTTAAATAAAAGTTGAAAAAACATTCTAAAATTGTTAAAATTCGTAAAGTTTAGGATTTTTAAGTAATTATCCTTTTTAATTTGTAGTCATAAATTGTTTATAAAAAAATTTCTATTTATTTTTGTCCTCTTTTTTTTTTTTCTCTTATTCTTTTCTCAAAAATTTTTGTTTTCAATCGTCATCGCTCATCTTTTATATCGATGGTGATCATTTATTATATCTTTTTATTTACGATACTTTTTTTTTTCATTTTCATGCAATTAATAAATATAGATTTCTAATTTATTTGGTTTTTGTGAAATTTTGAATTTTCTTTAATAGAGTTGTTCCTACCCTTTATGGGATTTGATTCATTTGTGAATTTTAAATTTTTTTCCATTGTGAAAATCCTACAAATTTTTTTATAATCAAACTCATTTGAAGGCCAAATAGTCAATTTGCAACTAATTAAAATCACTGAATATAATATATGGATTGCCAAGTTGAAAACTAGAAGAATTTTATCATTCGATTGGAAAATAATGACAAAAAATTTAATAACAGTAAAACCTTACTTTGATACTTATTTAATATTCTCTTATTTTATATTATTTTAATATTAAAATATATCTTTAATTTTTATAAATAAATGATTTATCTTTTCTAAAGACAATAAATTGTTTATGAAAAGTAGGTGATGAGAACTTTATTACCTAGCAAGCAATTATGTTTAATATGAATCCTCTATCAAAATCTCTTTATTGTGCACATATACTTTACGTTATTACTGATCATAACGCGCATACTACTTATTAATAAATTATTATTTTATATTTTAATATATTTTATTAATAAAAAATTTAAATTATATAATATATATAATACATAGAGAATTTATATAAATTGAAAAATAGTATAATAAATTTTTTAGCATAAATAAATAGTATAATAAATTTTTATTAATAGTATAATAAATTTCTATTAATAATATAATAAATAATATAAAAATTTACTTTGAGATTTAATAATGTTACATATAAAGTTTTATAAGAGTTTTATTTGGTTGATCATATTGTTACTTTATTTTGAATAAAAAATTAATGCATTAGTATAGTTAATATAATACAATTTTATATATTATGATTCGAATTCGAAATATTATTTAAATGAAAACAGTTTTTGACAGTTAATTTAATAGTTATTAGTGTGTCTATATATATATATATATATATATTAAGAGGAAATTTTTTTTGAAGCAATTGTCATATTTCTCCCAATGTAAATTAAAATTTATTTTTTAAAAAATTTTAATTTCTTAACAATTAATTAAAATTAAAAAATCTAAAATATAAAATAAATTAAGTGAATCCACCACATCATAATTTAAACATCTATAATTTTAAAATTATTTATTTATTTATTTCATAGTATAATTATAAGAAAGAAAGATATTATAATAAAATATCGCTAATTAAAATGTTAATCTTTATATATATATATATATATAAACAACACGTGTTTCACATGTAAATAAAAAATTTATTTAACTCGTGATATATAATAAATAAATTATTATTATTATTATTATTATTATTATTATTATTATTATTATTATTATTATTATTATTATTAAATAAAAGTTTTATGAATAATAATAGTGTTATTTATTTATATAAAAATTTATTATTAACTTAATATAATTATAATTCATTACAATTTTAAAAAAAATATTTAAATATTTATATAATATTACTCCAATATTTTTTATAATTAATTTTTCTCAACTCTAGAACTGATTTCATATAAAAAAAAATATATATTATAATCATAATTAAGGATAAGATAATAAAAAATTTTAAAATAACAAAAGTTATATTTTCTTTATATAACAATTTAAATATTACAATACCATTAAATTTATAATTTATTAAAATTTTAGTAAATTTTTTATTTATACTATGACACTTATTTATTCAATATTATTAATATTAATATATTTATTTACACAAAATTAATTTAATGTGATTTTTAAGTTCAACTAATAATTAAATGATAAATATTAATTAATTTGATTTTATCTATTCTTTGCTAAATTTTACAAAACTATTTAAAAATAATAATTATACTATTTTTCTTAAAAAAAATACTTTCAAATAAATTATATACCTTTTTTTATTTATTAATTTTTAGTTTATAAAAATATCTTCTTTTTAAACAAATTATATACTTTTTCTATTTTCATAAAATTTGTTAATTTTGATTTTAATTATTTACTTATTAAATTTAACATAATAAGACTTATAAAATTATGTCACGATTCAAATCCGGGAGTCATGATTGGCGCTAAAAAATGAGAATTCGTGAGAATCTGAAACCCGTAGAGAGCCTTAAAATAAAAACACAATAAAATATAACCATAAATATGTTAAGAATTAAAACTTTTAATAATGGAGAAGAATTTCTTACAAATAATATCTTAATAAAAATATTTTACAATATTCAAAATACATAACCACCATTAATGACAATCAAAGAATACAACAAATATGTAACATTACTGCAGCGTCTAGCAATACAAGAAAAGAGTAATTTAAGATTTACACAGGTTAGCTGAAGAGGAAAGGGTCCGACGAAGGGAGGTTTAACGAGAAAAATCTTGAAAAAAATAATTGAGTGGAGTCAAATTTCACTGAGTGAATTATTATTATTATATATGCATGCAATCTAAAGACAGACATTTAAGTATCAGTATAATAATATTTATTTATTTCTATACATGCATTTCATTCAAATACTCAAAATCATATTTTTCAATAAATAAATAAATGCAGTAATATTTAGGTGCAGAATCGGAGTAGAATCTTAAAATATTTTGCGACATCGATCACAAACCTCACTAGCCAACAGGTTCATTAACTCCAAAAATATTTATTTATCCAACTTTGGCAGTGGACTGACCTCGAGTATATAAAAAAGTCAATCGAGGATCTATAGTTCCACTACTAGTATGATTGTCCCCGAGTACACTTCAGGTCAACCTAGAATGTGCAATCATACACTCTTTTCCACAATTCTTAATAATCATATATCCACATCTTAATTCAATTAAAATTCATAACCTAGCATCTATCGTGCTGTTGCACAATAATTCTAGTGTGACCTACTAGATGATACGTTTTACGACAATCCTCCAACACATTTATCATAAATAAAATAATGAAATTCATATTAAAACATCACATCATCCATTAATAAAAATTAATATTCACATATAATAATAATAATAATAATAATAATAATAATAATAATAAATTCCTATTTATTTGAAATATGGATGTCAATGATATTTTACATACAATGCATACATATAATAATAATTCATAGTTCAAGTACACTCCTCTATTCCAGTTCGAATGGTCTGATTCTGTAAACCTAACTCGCGATTCGGCTAATGAAAAATAATAATAATATTATTATTATTAGAATTAAATTTCTAATTTTATATATCTATAATTTCTAAAAAAAAAAACTCGATCTAGACCACGACTTGACTAAGATTTAAAACTTAGAACTGACCCAATATTACATTTTATGAGAAATCTATATAAAATTCGGCAAAATTTCTTTTGTAAAACGGATAGCTCTCTATAAAAATAGAGTCGATCTTACACGCAAACACACTTCAAAATATCCACAAAATTCAACTTATTGGGTTGAGCCCCCATACTACAATTATTCCCCAACTGATAACCAACACAATCCACTATTAATAAAATAATATAAATTCCAATTATTCACCAAAAATTATAAAATTCATTTAAAAGTCACAAATCAATTTATTTACATAAAAAAAGTATAAAAGATATTTATTTCCAAAATAAATAATAAGATTTTAATTTGTAATTAAATTATATTAATAAAATCCATTCTTCTAATTTTGTTATTAAATAGCATTAATTACAACTAATTATTTAAATTACTAAAATATATAATAAAATAACCAAAAACTTATTTAAACTTAAAAAAAAATCATTATTCATATATTTTCTAGAAATTACTAATAATTAGCTAAAAATAGGAAATAAATTATAAAAATTATTTTAATGCTATTTATTACTCAAATGTTGTCAAAAACAATATAATTAATAATAATTTCAACTAAAATATAAAAATTACTAATTTTTCCAAAAATTCATTTTTCACATTAATATTAAAAAATTCATAATAAAAATTTCACACATAATTTCAATAGACTTCCTTCACAAAACTTATTTAAAATAATTAGCAAAATTTATTAAAAATATAACCTTCTCAAGCTCGAAAAAGTAACTCCGAGCTCGAAATAGTGCCCGAATCAAAATCATCTCCAAAATAAAATCTAAACACATATTTAGAAATCTCTTAACCTCTACAACAATAATCTAAAATCAATTTAACATAAATCAACTGAATTTAAGCTCACTTTCATAAAATACTCAAAATTAACCTAAACACAAATTCATAAAATTAAGAGACTTACTGCAGTTGAAAATCACAATTGATTGACGGTTTAAGAAGCCCAGAGGATGAGGATTAATTTGGGACCAGCAGCGAGCTTAGAGGTTGCTGGAATTATCACTGGCAAGTGCAAGAGTGGTCTGGTCACAAGAGAAATCGAGAGGAAAAGAGGAAAGGGAGGGTGGTGGCATCGCCGGCAGTTGTTGATGGTGGCAATGATGCTAGGCAATGGTTGGCGAGTGGTGGCGGCATTGTTGTATATATATATATATATATATATATATATATATATATTTAAATAATATAAAATAACAATAACTTTTAAGTTAAAAAATAATATTCTAATATTTTTAAACTATAAATTTCTTCTAAATTAATTATACATTAAACAATTAATCAATAATTTAAATAAAAATAATAAAAATCTCATAAATAATTAAATGATAATTAACATTAAATAATCCCACACTTAAATTAATAATTAATAATTAATAAAAATTTGGGTTATATCAAATTATGTTATCTAATTTGATTTATATTAGACAAAGTATAAGTATACCTAATTAAAATAGAAAAATATATATTTTTAACAAAATTATCACTAAAACATAATTAAATTAGTAAAAATACTTTCAATTAAATTAGAATTATATGGTAGTTAATTTTATTTTTGTTAGAGATAAAATAGAAGTTAACCTAATTAGAATAAGAAATATACTTTCAATTAAATTAGAATTAATTTAATTTTGTTAGATATAAAATAGAAATTAATCTAATTAAAATGGGAAACATACTGTCAAAGGATAAACACCACAATTAGAGTTTGTTATAAACACTTAGAGTTTGTTATAGTCTGTTGTAGTTTGTTACAAATATTTTTCATATATATGTTGTACATGTATTATTGTATTTAGTAGAAAACCAATACAACTCTTTAGAATTCTCTTCATCTTGTTATTAAGTTGGTGTCAGAGCAATCTAAGCTCTTTTTTTTTTCTTTTCCAGCAGCACTTTGTTTTTATTCCCCTAAACAGAGCACCTCTTCCAATGACAACTTCCTCTTCGACCTCGTCCTCCTCTACTCACTCAACTTCTTCCATCACCTTAACCACCCCACTTCCCTCCCTCATTTCTTCTTCTTCTAACCTTCCTACACAGATTAGCCAAAATTTTTCTATCAAATTAACCACCAAAAATTATCTTCCATAGAAGCTTCAATTTACTCCTTTATTAAACTTCTACAATCTTCATGGCATTCTTGAAGGAACCAAACCTTACCCACCCAAAGAACAAATCAATTCCGAAACCCAACAGCCTGAAGCCAATCCTGAATATCTTTAATGGTTTGCTAAGGATCAACTCCTTTTCTCTTAGTTATTATCATCCATCACTAAAGTAATATACCCTCATCTTCTCAGCCACACTTTTGCCTCCACCGTTTGGAAGGCACTTGCTATAGCCTTTGGGACTATAAGTCATGCCCAAAAGACATAACTCCACATTGAATTGCATAATTTACCCAAAGCCAACAAACCTATCTCAAAATTTCTTTATCAAGCTAAATCCATCGCAGACTCATTATCACTTCTTGGATAACCCATTTTTGATGTTGAGTTCAACGCCATTATTTTTTGACAGATTGGCACTGATTATAAAATCACTCATCATTTTTCAATAATTATTTGTTGGGGATGGTAAGGCCTTACCTATTAAGCATATTGGTCGCACTGTAATACAAACTAAAGGCAAACCTTTTCATTTACATGAAGTTTTACATGTTCCCCACATTACCAAACCTTTGTTATCTATTAGTAAATTGTGTACTGACAATCCTTATTTTATGGAATTTTATGATGATCATTGCCTAATTAAGGATCGAGCAACGAAACAACCCATACTTCATGGGACAATTAATTCTGGTCTCTATAGGCTTCACCATGTTCTTCAACGATAAAATAACTATGGTGCCGCTGCTTTCTTAGTGACTTTGGAGGATTAGCACAAACGACTTGGCCATTTTAACTATCAAATAGTTCGTGCTTTAGTTTGGCAATTTCAGTTACCAAGTTCATCCAATAAAATCTCCACCAATAAATGTGAAGCTTATTGCCTTGGCAAGATGCATAGACTGCCCTTACCATTGATAAAGAATCGCAGTTCACATCCTTTGCAACTGATTCATTCAGATGTATGGGGTCCGACCCCAATGTGTTCTTCCAATGGTGACAAATACTTTGTAATCTTTATTGATGATTTTTCTTTGTTCACATGGTTGTTTCCTATTAAGAACAAGAGTGATGTCCCTTCTATCTTTTATCAGTTTTAAAAAATGGTTAAGACTTAGTTTGGCTGCAAAATTCAGTCTTTTAATTCCGATTGGGGTGGTGAATTTAGACCATTACACAATCACTTTAAGACTTTAGGAATTTTACACTGTATCATATGTCCACATACACATGAACAGAATGGTACGACAGAAAGAAAAATTCACAGTATTATAGACATTAGTTTGGCTCTTTTTGGTCATTGTGGCACACCATTTAGATATTGACATTATGCCTTTGAAACGGTTGTGTTTTTAATTAATCGAATGCCAAGTACTTCCATCCAAAACTGCATTCCATTCCAAGTTTTATATAAACAATCACCAAATTATGTCTTTTGTTGTGCAATGTACCCTCTACTTTTGCCCTACAATCGCTATAAGTTTGATTTCTGATCAAAGCAATGTGTTTTCTTAGGCTACTCTCCACAGTATATGGGCTACAGGTGTCTTAATAAAGATTTCAACAAAATTTATATGGCTCGACATATCCAATTTGATGAAAGCATTTTATTGTTCAAAGATATTCCCTCTGGTCACTCACCTTAATCATCCGCAAGCATACACTCTAATTCGCCTCTCATGCCTTGGCTAAAAATTACTTATCCATTACCACTTACTTAACAACATTTGGCGCCAATCTCATTAGCACAACCTGTTTTCATGCTAAATTCAAACTCTTCACAGAGTTTTAATTCAGGTCAGTCTCCTACTCCTACATTCTCTCTTGCCCAATCCTTATCTATCTCTAACTCCATCTCCTTATTTTCACTAACCACTTCATCTATTTCTAATTCCATTGCTGAAAATCCAACAACCTCATCCAATACTCCTTAATAACCCACACCACATATCCAATTACGTACTCATCTAATGCACGTATGCCAAAATCCAAAACCTAACCCCAAATACGCACTTCACACAATTCTCGTTACTTTAAATTCTCCTCATCACCCATCACCATCCTCTTTACTGAAATAACACTCCTATACACCTCTCAAACAATTAAAAATAGAACCTGAAACACCATCCTGTCCCCAAACCGGACCTACAACCTATAAACAAGCCAAAAAATCCATCATTGGCACCATGCTATAGAAGATGAAATCAAAGCTTTACACCAAACAAACATATGGACCTTAGTTCCTAAACCACCGAATGCTAATGTAGTTAGAAATTGATGGATATTCAAGATTAACAGGCTTGCCAATGGTACAATTGAACAATATAAAGCAAGGTTAGTTGCCAAAGGATACACACAAGAACATGGACTGGACTATATTGATGCTTTTAGTCTGATTGTCAAGCCTATCACCATCTGTACAGTCCTCTTTATTGCTCTTTCCCGAAAATGGTTCTTTAATCAACTGGATGTCAACAATGCTTTCTTATATGGCAACTTAGAGGAGACCATTTATATGCTTCAACCATAAGGTTTTATCAATCCTGAGTTTCCAAACCATGTCTGCAAATTACAATAATCTCTTTATGGTCTCAAGCAAGCTCCAAGAGCATAGTTCCAAAGACTTGGCAATTTCTTAACTCAAATTGGTTTTGTTGGTTCAAAGTTTGACTCTTCTTTGTTTATATATAATCACCATGGCTCCACTTGTTTCCTTTTTATCTATGTTGATGATGTGATTCTTATAGGAAACACTAAAGGTATCATTCACGAAATCATTGCCAAACTCTCTGCTGAATTCAAACTAAGGGACCTTGGTAATTTGAATTATTTCTTGGGCATCCAAGTTCATCATCTTCCACATGGCATGGTTCTCTCTCAACATTCTTATTTGCAAGACCTGTTATGAAAAATGCATATATTAGACGCCAAACCATGTCCTACACCGATGGCACTTGGTAAATCCTTATCTTTGTTCACTGGCACATTACTAAGTCATGATAAGGCAACTCTATTTCGCCAATGTTGTGGAAATCTCCAGTATGCCACCATCACTCGTCCAAATATTTCATTTGCTGTGAACAAGTTATGTCAGTTCATGCACAAACCCACAGACATCCATTTTTAGGCTCTAAAATGGGCGCTTCGCTACTTGAAGGGCACAATGTCCTCTGGATTGTTTCTCTCCTCTATGTCTTCCTCTACACAATTAGTTGCCTTTAGTGATGCTGATTGGGCAGGATGTCCAGATGATCATCGCTCAATTGCTAGCTATCTTATTTATCTTGGTACACATTTGATTGATTAGCATTTAAAGAAGCAAAAAATGGTGGCCAGGTCATCAACTGAATCCAAGTTTAAGGCTGTCATAGATGTGTGTGTCGAACTCAAATGGCTTAGTCATTTATTATGAAAACTTGGTGCTTCGGTTTCTCCATCTGCACATGTTTAGTGTGACAACATTGGTGTAGTATTCCTCTCAACCAATCCTATTTTTCATACTAGAACATGTCATGTGGAGGTCGACTATCATGTTGTGCGCAATCTTGTTTATTCTAAACAGGTTTTGGTTGCTTCATTATCTTTTAAAGACCAATTGGCAGATGTTCCCACAAAGCCACTCTCTAAAGACTTATTTCACTTCTTTCTCTCCAAGCTTCGGTTACTCTCCATTCCACCATCATCTTGTGGGGGGGGGGGGGGGGGGGGTGTCAAAGGATAAACACCACAAGTAGAGTTTGTTATAAACACTTAAAGTTTGTTATAGTATGTTGTAGTTTGTTACAAACATTTGTCATATATATGTTGTACATGTATTATTGTATTTGGTAGAAAACCAATACAACTCTTTAGAATTCTCTTCATCTTGTTATTAAGTCTTTTGAATTATATTAGAATTATATTTTAATTAAATTAATTTTTATTAGAGATAAAATAGAAGTTAATCTAATTAGAATAGAAAATATACTTTCAAGTAAATTAGAATTTTTGTTAGAGATAAGATAAAAGTTAACCTAATTAAAATAGAAAACATATTTTTAATTACATTACAATTATATTTTAATTAATTCAAATTTTATTAAAGATAAAATAGAAATTAATTTGATTAAAATAAAAAATAAACTTTCAATTAAATTGAAATTTTATTTTACTTTTATTAGTAAATGAATAAATTATCTAATTTTTATATAATAATAAGTAAAACTTTTTTGTTATATAATTTTACTTATCTCTTCCGTACATTTATATATAGAGAGAGATAGACATACACACGGGAACACAGCTAAGCAATTGGCCCATGAAGGCAACAATTCCTAGTGTACATATCATAAGTCCACTCTGAATCTATTTAATTATCATTCTTCCAATGTCCATATCTTGCAAAAATCATATATATATATATATATATATATCAAAAATCATGACAAATGAAGAGGGTTAATCATTTATGAGGATATCAATCTTTTACTTTGTTCCATTTTGGTCATTATACTGTAATTTGTATTTTTTGTTACTTAACTTCTATTTATTTAAAAACTCTTTCCAATCTATAAAGAATTTTGAATTATTAATTTAGTTCAAATTTAAAGTTTTTTAAACTAATAAGTCTATAGGTTCTATAGAAAAAAAATAAAATAGAATTTAATTTATATTTTTGTTTACTTCATATTTTCTATTATAGAAAATCTTATTCAGTATCTATGTTTGTTTGATAAGTCTAATACTAGTAGTTTAAAAAATTTAAAACAAAATTTATTTGAAGTTGATAAAGAAGAATTAAATTTTTGTTTAGAATATTTCGATATCAATATCAAATCCTATAAAGAGATAGGAGTCCTTATTCAATATAAATATTATAATTAAGACAGCAAATATGAATAATAGCAATTTAGTTCAAGACCTTAGAATATTTTTAGATTTGGTAGATAAAATTGAAAAAATTAAGAAATTATAGATATCATTCTTATTGATTCATGAGTAACTCTTTGATTTCATTCAGTAGGAGCAAGCTTACTTTTAGTGATATCAGAGCTGTGGAAAAAATGTATGAAAAGGAATTTCTAAAATTTTTTGTAATTCTAAACTAAATTGAAAAAGGTAAAATTGAAAAACTAAAAATTTTGGACGACATTCTTTTAAAATAAAATTAACTTGCATTATCAAAAAGAAACAGAGTCAAGTTTAATAATCAAATGCAAGAAAAATATAGTCGGGTGAACTTAAAAATATTTAACCCCGTATTAAAGCATGACGCATATAATGTTACTACTAGCTAAACATTTATATATATATATATATATATATATATATATATAGTAAAAAACTTGTGAAGTAGAGTCTTAATAGTTATTTCTCTTTAAGAGTTTATGAGGTATAAGAATTGAATTACACTATCTGGCTTAATGTTATGAAGTTTTAGTTCTCTTTAAGACAAAAATCTAGTTGAGATAATAGTTTTCTCCTTTCACAACCAGTGTCCCCCTGGAAAACCAGTGTTAAAAACTCTCGCAACCATGGACACCACAAAACAACTCCTCCAAATGAAAGAGAAGCTCACAAATGACAGTTCTCCAACTTCCAGACTCCCCGACAAAGACTGTGCACTGACAAAAAGAAACTTTGGTGGGGAAAGTCCTAACAAGGAAAAAATACACAGCAGCTAATATATCTCAAATAATAAACCAGGTATGGACTCTTCAGAATCCAGTTTTGGTGAAAGAATTAAACAATCAGAACGTGTTTATCTTTAAGTTTGAAACTGAAAGAGAAAAACAAAGGGTCAAGGAAGGCAGGCCATGGGCAATTCAGACAAACTTGCTGGTGCTGAAGGAACGGAAACTTGATTTAACACTGGAGGAGCTCAACTTCAACCACTAGAAAATTTGTGTGCACATTCATGGCCTACCACTCCAACAACTCACCAATGAAAACACAAAGATGATAATAAGCAACGTGTTTGCAAGGCTGGTATCCAATGTGAAGGCAGTGTGCATAGATGAGGATTGGGAGCGTCATAAGGCTAAAAGTTAAAGTTGATCTAGGAAAACCACTACCTAAAGGTTTTATGAACAAGAGAGAAAACAATAATCAATGGGTGTTTTTCCAGTATGAAAGGCTTCCATCCATTTGCTGGCTCTATGGATTCTTTGATCACAATACAGAAAGCTGCCAGATCACTGCTACAATAGAGGAACGGGGCATCATAGTCAACAAAGGCCAAGCTTACAGCCCCTGGATTCGAGCTGTGCCAGTAAGGAGTAATCGTCCGGGAGCCAATCCATACTGGGATAAGGAGGCGAGTTACGGCTTGAGTCTAATCCATCAAGAATACCTAGAAGCTAAAGAGGGAGATCAACTTTTAACTGTTGGTAAAAGCAATGGTAAGGACCAGGTCAGTGCTGCCCATATAGTGGATGGGACAATGAATGACACAAGAGGAAAGAAAACAGAAATCCCACTACCGAAGTTCAAGGCTTTGTCAATCAAGGAAACATCTGAAAATTCAACTATAAGAATGGGAAATGAAGACAGAAAAAGCAACAGGAAAAGAAGCACAAAAAAGGAATGTGACAGAACAAAAAGCTGAAGCAAGCGTTACAAGTATATCCCTTCTCACTGAGGCAATAACGTTGGAGGATGACTGCAACAATGATCACGAGCTAGGATCAGACAGCTCAAAATGGAAGGGAGCCAGGGCTAGCACCTTTATAGCTACAGGGCAACTAACAAAAGAGAGCATACTGGGGCCTAATGTTCCCAAAGAAGGAAAAGCAAAAATGAACTACTCCAAAACCAACAATCAGAAGGCCAGCAAAGTTAAGCTGAAGGCCTTGGCAAGGACTGTCGGCCCAGAGGCAGGAAGTAAGGCTCCACAAACTTCAAGAAGCGGTGCACTTAATGAAACTAAGGGCCAAGTTATTGAGCCAGTAGACTCACCCTTTGAACTTCCTCCTGGAGAGCCCATCTCTTTGAACTAACTCTTTTCTTAATTTTCTTGATAGGCTCAATCTTTAGCAAGTTCTTCATGTGATTTTTAGAGAGCTTGTCTTGTTCTTACTTTTGGTTAGGTCCTTTCTTCCTTAGACTGGGGATTAGTTCAGGTCTTATTTTTCTTTCTTTTTTTTTTTTCCAAGGTGATTAGTTTTTTACCTTGTCTATGCAAGTGGCTACCCGTGAAGTAGCCCCGGTAAGAGTCATGGGAATGGGTTTCTAAAGACCTTTTTGTCCTTTATTTTGTTGTATTGACAGGGAGCAGAATCCCATTGTATCCTCTCACGAGGCTGTTTCGTTGCTGTGGATTTTTATTTCCTGACCTAAAAAAAACTAGCTAAACATTTTTTTTTTTTTTAACAACTACTAGCTAAACACTCGGTCGCTGAAATCCTCGAATAACACATCAAAACAAGGGACCAAAATTTATAAAAAGTCTTGCAACTTTTAATACTAATTTCAATTGATTTTTAGATATATGCTATTGATTGGTTTTCTAAAAAACTGGGTATTACAAAACCTTGCATGTGTGCCCTTTAATCGCATGTTGGGCTTTTTGCTTCCTCTTTAATGGAAAAAAAAAAAAAAAAAAGATATCCATATCTTTCAAGTGTTTTTGCAACAAATTAATTAAAGATATACATATTGAACAGCTAAGATTTACCCCTAATGAAGGAAAAAATTTGAAGCATAATTTATAATGCTTCAGTACAGTCCAAAAGTCAATCTAATCATATTAAAATATCAAAATGATAAAATAAATAAATAATTAGTTATAAAATGAAATCTTCTCAAAAATATGATATATCGATTCACTACTCATATCTTATTAGATTTTTAAATTATTTTAATTAAATATTTAATTATAATTAATTGACTTTTAAACTAAATATCACAAGTTTGTATGCAAGACTATAGTGTGATTTCTCCTAATTAAAAATATTAATTAATCTCAGTAATAAAATAGTCAAATAGTAACTCTTTTTTAAAAATATCCAGAGGTGCATGGTTTGATTCCTATTCTTGTTGATTTAAAAAGAGAGGATTGCCTATATTGTGCAGTTTATCGATATTAAAGTCATATGATCTTCCAATTTATTAAAAAAAAAAATTAATCATATATGACCTATGATGCATGGACACTTTAATTAGTAAGTAATTTTTTTTTTTTTGTATTTATATTTTCATTTTTTCATATCCGTTTTATTTAAAAATTTCAATTTAGAAAATAAACACTTTAATTAAAAGTTGTTTCTCCATATCCATATTTCCATTTCGTGTCTCAATATTCATGTCTGTGCTACCTAATACAACTTGTCCAAATCATATTGGTATTTACTTCCAAAATTATAGACTTCATTTGATTTTTACATATATTAAAAAAATACTACTATATAGGATTATAAATCCCTATATTAATAAATATAACAGACAACTCAGTTTACTTTCAAAAAAATTTATTGGTTCTAATAAAAATATATATTAAATAAGAATTTATTAATAGATAAGCCTAGAAAGAGACATATAATTTGAAATTAATAAAAAATAAAAATAAGTTTATAATTTTAAAAAGTTCAAACTACATATTATTAAATGGAGTAATTTAAAAGTTTTAATTTTTTTTTATATAATTACATATTTATCTTATTAAGTTTTATATTTTTAATTTTACTGAAATTTAAATTTTGACTTTCTTATAATTTAAATTTAATAAAAAAAAAGGAAAAAGGTTTTTAACTATATATACTCGTGAATGTTATAGTATAAATGGGTTGTATATGACCAATCTTTTTTGGGATTGTAGCTGAAAACATAGGAGAAGATGGTTGGATATATCAATCATTCAACAACCAACGACTCCATGCACGCATGCTTTCATGACAGTTCAACTGTTTATCTTCGCATCTTAATTACGCCCCTCAACTCCACAACTTGAGCTCCAAATCAAACTCTTACCATATGTTATGTTATGCTATGCTGTCCTATCAATCTTCAATTGACAACTTTGAAGTTTCTTCACTACAATGCCATCTGTGATATCAGTGTTATTAAATAAAAGAGAAATATCCTCCAGCTGCACAGTATTCTAATTTTGTGTTTAATCAAATATGCTTGTGTCACAGAGAATGACTGCTAGTTTTAATTAGTAAGCATCCCCTATCTACATATATATTTACTTATTTTCTTATTCTATTTTATAGTTTTTTGCTATAACAATGGTGATAGTCATAAATATGTTGTTAATAGTTTTTGTATGCAGATGATTCTCTGCTCTTTGCTTTCTATTGTCCTGGATTTAGACAATACAAGATGATCTCCGATCTACCACTGATCTGGAACAATGTCGGATGTTACTTTCTTCATAGATTGTTAAAATCCAAAGTTTTTTGTTAATGAAAATTCCTTGCTTGAAGTTGTTTTTCCTTTAACTGAACAAAATTATCATGATTAGTTGAAGAAATCATCAGCTCAAGTAGGTTCGCTTACTTGTAGTACTCCAAGCTACTGCTCTCCATATTGTCACTATTGCCATTAATGCTTTCTAAAGGTTGCGTTTACAGTTCTCTCAACATACTAGGGTTTCATCTCTAAAGTTGAGCAAAAATAGTTTCGACTTGTTTTTAGTATTAACCCATCAAAATGTAAAAGTGTTTAGCCTTTTGTAATGTATTGGTCTTTCTAATTTGTATTCTTGTCTAATATGTTTGTTCAAACAAAGAACAAAAAAACTTAGAAATTTCTTCCAAGAAAGAATAGATAAATAGTGCCAGCTACAGTTTTTTTTAAAAATTGTTTTTTTTTTTTTTAAAAAAAACACCAGCACTAGCATATTAACAAAGAGTTCATTAATGAATCGATAAAATTAAAGGACAATGGTTAGAAATTTTAATTGAAATTACTATTAAATATCTATTAAATATTAATATAATCAATAACATAAGAAAATAAAAATTGTAAATAAATGACAAGTATAAATTTTATAAGTAAACTAAACCATTTTATATTGAATAACTTTTAATGAAATAATGATTAAATTTGATTAATTTAATCTTTTCAAAGATTGCAAAATTCATTTAAAACATGCTAAACTCTTAAAATTATATTTTAAACTTGTAAGAAAAGTAAAATGGTAAATATATATAAGTTTAATTAATTTTGATTAAATTTTTGAGGCTATAATTTTGAATTTGACCCGATGGATGTAAAGGTGAAATTAACCAATCGATCTACCATTAAATTATACCAACCAAGTCCATAGATTTGCTGATTCAATAAATGTTTGACTAATTAATTTTAACTATGTCCTAATTTTTTCACTTCTTTTATGAATATTATATTTTCTTTGGCATCAATAATAAGTTTAATAAAAGTCTTTTTTTTTTTTTTCATTAGATATAAGGATTATTATGACGTATTAGATATTTAATTAGAAGACTAAATATTATTCTTCTTAAATTAAAAAACTATTAGTTAATACGTAAATAATGCCATTTTTCTCAAATATCATATTTAATGATATTTTACTTTACAAAATATTTTCTATTAAAATACTTAAATAACTTTAATTGTATTACATTAATAAGTTTAGGAATCAAATTAAGTCATTATTTATGGATCAAATCTTTCAACTAAGTTGACTATATATATAGTAATTCAGAATACATCAACATTTATATTTAAGATTATAAACAAAGATCTATCAGGATAATAACTAATTATATAAATATACATGGACTAATTTACTACTTATAGTGAATTTAAAAATATATTTTTCCTACTTATTTTATACATATTTAGAAATTACTTCGTATAAATGTTTATCACAAAAATTAAACTCTAATTAATCATATAGGAAGTAAGAATTATTTATTTGCTTCAAAATTAAAATTAAATCAAAAAAAAGAAAAATAAAAACAAAATAAAATTCTTTTTGAAAGTGAAATGAAATACTGTCACGACCCAAAACAGGGGTCATGACCGGCGCTAGGGAATGAGAATTCTTTCGAATCCGGAACTCGTAGCAAGCCTAAAATAAAATAAAATATACAATAGTAATAATAACAGTATTTAATGCAGCGAAAATTAAATCATAAATATCAAAAATAACATTTACACCAAATGAATTTATATCAAATCCTCATCTCATATATATAAATCCTTTGATACAAGTTTCAGTTCAAATTCTTAAAATACATAACTCACACAAATATAATACATAAAACCCTCAATTTATTTACAACTACTGCAGTGTCTAGATTATAAAAATAAAACTCAAGACTCAGATAAGCAATTTACATAAAGAAGCCAGGGCGGAAGAAATCCGGCGTACAGGCCTGCTACTGAGGTCTGAAGACGATGATTCTCCTGAAAAATAGTCAACGGAGGGGAGTCAGACCTCACTGAGTGAATTACTATAATAGATATATATGCATACTAAATGTCAATGCACACAATCAAAAGTATATATAATATGTATATATACAAGCAAATACACACAGATACAATAAATTCATTCTATATATTTATTGAAAATAATTATTTATGAAGGATCAAATAGAACCCTAGAATATCGCAACCTCAAAACAATGTTAGACAACACTCTAGCCATACAGGCTCACTTATTCCAAAATATTCACTTATTCCATTTAGACAGTAGACTGGCCCCGAGACACTAAGTCAATCGAGCTCCAACAGTCTGACTGTCAGTGTGATTGGTCCCGAGACACTAGGTCAATCGAGCTCCAGCAATCACACCTCCAAACCATATCTCACACATCAAATAATCATAACCAATCAATATCCACAAATGATTAGTAATATAGCCTAAATGCTATAAGCGTATCGGTACGTACTCGGTCCTAGTGCTGCCCACTAGGTAGCACGCTCTATCAATATCCTTCATTAAAATATAAAGCATACATTCTTAAAAATAAATGATGCATGAACTTAAATAAAATAGCAACATAAACCATATATACTGGAAATATATTAAAAGTAAACCAGGTATATTTCGAGTATATATACGTCAAAGAAATCCATATAGATTACGAAATAAACTAGAAATATATTCAAAAACATTTTAAACCTAATTTATTAGCAAAACATGCATATAATTTAAAATATACCGAAAATATACTAAAGATAAACCCAAATAAACTAAAAATAAACTTAAGTAATAATTGAATTATTTATGCATAATTAATCAAAATAAAACATATATTTCTAAATCATGCACCCTAAACATATATATATAAAATAGTAACTCACACTTAGTGCGCTCCTCGAGATAGGTCCGATGGATCTGGTCCACTCGGTCTCGGTGCAACTAAATAAACAATAAATAACAGACATCATAATAAACCTAACAGAAAATCCTAGAAACTCGATCTAGAATATTAGACATAGAATCAGAATTAGGGTTCGACTGGACATCACGTTTTACGAGAATTCTATCAAAAATCCGGCAGAATCTCCCCTGTAAAATGGACATCTCTCTACTCAAAGAGTAGAGCCGGCCTTGCAAAGAAACACACTTCGAAAATAGACACAGAAACACATCCACAGCCCCTCGGTCGGACTCCAAACTACAATTTACCGACCGGGGTTCACAATCACAAAACAATTATGGAAATACCAAAAATGCCCTTATATCACAGAAATACATTTAATAAGTAGAAATTACATAATTAACCTTAAAACATAGTAAAACCGATAAAACTCATTTTATTTAGAAAAATTATATATTATATATATATAATTGAAAATAATTCACGAAAAATAGTTTTAATTAATTAAAAATACTAAATAATTTGTAGAAATCATTTTTATACCTTAAATAACTATTAAAACCAATTTAATTACATTTTTAGTCAATTTAGGGTAAAATTACCAAAATGCCCCTATATATATAAATATACTAAAATTACTCCAAAAATTCACCAAAAATAATATAATTGCAAAAAATTAATTTCCTTAAAATATTTATCAATAATATCAATAATTAAACTCAATTAACTAATTAATTTCAATTAAAAACACAATTAACCTAATTTTCCAAAATTACATAAACCTAAACAAATTCAAAATAAATACATAGAAATTCAAAAAAATTCCAAATAAATTTCTATAATTCATTTCAATACCTATAATTATCATGAAACACAATTTCATAATTTAATTAATTAATTTTCGAAAATTAGAAAATAATAATAAAATATTCAAAAATACCCAAAAATCAAAATAATCTCCAAAAATTCTACAAAAATTCACAAATGTATATTAAGCTAAGGGGAACAACATTTGTGAAGTAATTTTTCATGAATCAATCAATTCAAAGTTCAAAAAAATCAAGAACCCTAAAATGGATGAATTACCAAAATCGAAACCTAAGCAAATCAAGACCATTTTAAGTGAAACAAAGCTTGGAATCACACTCACTGGAGCTCAAGGAGAAGAAAGAGACCGGCGGTTTAAAAAATGGTGGCCGGAAACGCCGTGATTGACGGTGAGAAAGAATTCGGCTTCCCGAGCTTATTCCGGCCAAACCTCGATAGAATAGGGCGCTGCTGGAGGCAGGGATGGTTGGGGAAGGAGGTGGCACGCTGGGAGGCACACCGACAGTGAGAAAACGGGATAGCAGGCGACGGAACGGCGATGGAAGCGATCGGGAGGGAGAAGAGGGGAGAATGGCAAAACCGTAAATTAATCAAACTTTATATTTTTGTTTAATATTAAATGTATATATGTATATATATATACTTTACGCTATATATTAAAATACTATAAAATCACACACATTAAATATACACCACACACATATAATTTAATATTTTAAAATTTAATACACCTAAAAATTATTAAATAATATTAAAACTAATTAATAAATAATAAAATATTAGGGTAATTAATTAGACCCTAATTAAATAAATACACATATATATTTTATTTAGTACTTTTAAAAATATATATGAGCTCATGCAAATGCGTAAATCTACTTAAAATAATTGATAGTAAATTATTTACGTGAAAATTTATCCGAAAATAGAATTCTAGGAAAAATTTTACGTAAAGTACTTAAAATAATATATAATAATTAAAATAAGTTTTAAATACATATCAACTCATAAAAATATCATAATTATTTACAAAATTATTAACACTATATATTCCGATACAGTATTAAAATATTTAAAAAAATGAAATATTACAAATACAATCGTAAATAAACTAAATTTTTTAAATAATAGCTGATATTGATTAATTTTCCTTTGTGATGACCTAGATTTAAAATTTAACTATTTTGAAAGTGAAATGAGAAACAATAGTAAATAAAATAATTCTTTCTAAATAAAATAAAAATTTTAAATAACTGATTTTGTTTGACTTTTCTTCATGATGACCTAGATTTCTATATTCATTGATTTCATAATCAACAATATTTTGTTGTTGGCTGAAAATAAAATTCTTTAATTAAATTTAAAAATAAATATTAAAATTATAAATTAACATTGACTTGCACAAAAATTATTAAAGAGTAATTAAATGATAACTTCTTTAAATGAAGTGTAGTATTCAAAATATGTTATCATTTTAAAGTGAAATGACGGCTTTTTATTATATAGTTCATTAATATATAAGTTATATAATTTTTCTATTAACTAAAAGAATTCATTTTAATAAAAATAATTAAATGATAACTTCTCTCAACTACGTATTCATACAGTCTTTCAATTAAAAAAAAATCTCAAATGGATAAATTAGGATATTGGCTCTTTCTGGTTGACCTATAAGCGAACATAGGTGAGATAACACAAAATTGCACATTTATTGTGTACCTATACCAATGTTGATTTGAAAACTTGTAATGCTGTTCGGCTTCGGACAAAAAAGAAAAAAATTGTGATGGCGGCTGCGCATACCTTACCATTACTTATGTTTCTTCATAAAAGTTAATTACTACTACTCACTAAATATTAATTTGCCAAAATTTCAAATCCAATTTTATTTCATATGTTGGATATGTTCATTCCTTCAAGAGAATATATATTTCGTATTTGGTCCAAAAAAGAATGACGAGGTTTATATTTAAGCCAATTTATATGATTTCTCCGAAACTTATACCTACTTTAAATTTCAATTAAAATTGTTCAAAAGCTAATTTGAAATGTTGTTGTACACAATAATTAATAATTAAGTTGTTAATATTAAATGCAAATTCGTTTCTTTACCAAATAATTTTTAAAATAAGAGTAAATTACATTTCTTCTAAAATTTTATCTAATCCACACTTTTTTCCTCTTATTTAAAAATTAAATATTTTATTTATTGGTTTTCATTTCATCAACACTTTAGTTCTTCCAACATGTTTCCATTAAATCTCGTATATTAAAAAACACTTATATCCCTTTATTTTATAAAAATGTACAATTTAATCCTCTATTTTAATAAAATTAAACATTTTAATTTTTGAAATTTTTAATTTTTGAGAGTAACTATTTTTCTAACATTTGCACATATTTCTATCAACACTATATGGTTAAAAATCAAGCAATAATTTTAATGAATACATTAATTTGCTTGATTTCACTTTAAAAATCAAAATATTCAAATTTCTAGTATTTAATTTCAACAATTGTAATTTTTAAATTTTTAGTATTTAATTTCAATAATTGTAATTTTTAAAGTTATTAAAAAAATTAATTAAACTAATTGCAAAAAAGTCAATATAAATAAGAATTGTTAAAATTTATTATTTAATATATTAATTGATATAGGTGTTAGAAATTTAATTGACTTTGAAATTTTAAATTCAAAATTAAAAATTTTAGGAACTAAATTATTTTATAGTATTTTATTTTTATAAAATACATGGATTTAAGTGTTTTTTTTTTTTTTGTTTTATACAAGAGATTCACGATAACCTTATAGAAAAAACTAAAATGTTGATGCAATATAAATTGAGAGATAAAAATTTCAATTTTCAAACAAGAGGTAGAAAAGTGTAAATTAGATAAACTCTTAAGAAGAAAAATACAACTCACCCTGAAATGAACGTGCTTTTCTCATCATATCCAATATGCATAGATTGCATACATATTAGAATATTGTTTTATTTATTTATTTTGCAGAAAAGAAGCAATTATTGCCCCCAATTTCTTTAGCTTATACACGGAGAAATTAATACAGTAATGGGAAAATATATTATATAAAATACATCTTCCAGTATCTGTGCAAATTCACAAGAAACTTTAAAAAAAAAAAGTAGTAAGTAGGATATATAATAATACAGTGTGGCAAGGAAATTGTGAAGAACAAGTTTTTTTTTTAAAAAGTTTTTTTTTTAAAAAAAAAACAGAGAACACAGAAAGAAAGTAAAAAAAAAAGATGGTGAATGCAAATCACATAAAACTTCTGTTTTTTAAGGATGCAGACAAGGAAAGTAAAAAGAACCCAAAACCCAGGCAACCATATGCTTTTAGAGCTTTGAATCAAATGAAAAAAAAAATATATATATATATAATACTTGAATTGGCTTGTAATGCTCTTAGAGCTTGACAACTTCAGGAATATGAACTGGGTACTTATCGATGCAATCAGCCCAGGGCCCATCCTTTGGTGTTTGTATTGTTCTGTTGCACTTCCAAACTGCACTGTTGCACTTGAATCCACTTCCAAATGCGATCTGCCAAACCCTGTCTCCTTTCCTCATTCTTCCTTTTGCTTCAATGTAACTCATTTCATACCAAAGTGATGATGATGATGTGTTCCCAAATCTGTGCAGTGTCATTCTTGATGCCTCTACATGTTCTCCTGACAGCTGCAAGTTCTTTTGCAGCTCATCTATCACTGCTCTTCCACCAGCATGGATGCAGAAGTGCTCAAAAGCCTGCTTGAAGTCTGGTATGTATGGCTTCCATTTCGGGTTAAAGATCTTTCGGCCGATGAGCGTAAACAAGAACAGGATCTGCTCAGATGCTGGAAGTACTAGTGGCCCTATTGTTGTTATGTTAGATTTCAAAGCTTCACCAGCTATAGCCATCAAATCTTTTGACAGATTGATTCCTACTTTACCTTCTCTATCTTCCTCTTCATATACACATCGATAAGCTTTGTCGTCTGCTCCTTTATGGGTTCGGACAACGTGAACCAACCTGTACTTGGCTCGTGAGCGCTGAGACCTACGGTTGGATATCAGAATTGCAGCACCTCCCATGCGGAAGAGGCAATTCGGAAGAAGCATAGCTCTTTCATTACCTTGGTAGTAGTTTGGTGTAATGATCTCTGTGCTAACAACAACTGCATTTGAATTGGGATGTACTTGGAGCAGATCGCGAGCTAAATCGATAGAGATGAGCCCTGCGCTGCACCCCATGCCAGAAAGATTGAAGCTCTTTATGTTGCTCCTGAGCTTGTATTTGTTAATGATCATAGCAGACAAAGATGGCGTTGGAGAGAAAAGACTGCAGTTCACAATAAGAATATCAATATCTTTAGGTTTCAGGCCTGTCTTGTTGAAGAGAGAATCCATAGCAGAGAAGATAACAAGCTCAGCTTCACCTCTAGCAGCCTCCATTGTTGGTTTAGGAGGAATATAATGGATAGCAGGAGGCAAGCAAGTTTCTTCACCAAGACCAGACCTTTCAAGAATCCTCATTTGAAACTCAACACTCTTTGGTTTATCTTTCAAAATAAGCCTGGAATGTTCCATGAAAGTAGAGAAAGGAACTCTGCAAGTAACTGGGGGCTTGTAGCAAGCATAATCAACAAGGTAAATAGTTCTCGGCTTGGACATGAAGTAGACAGTAGCAATAAAGATGATAAAGAAAGAAGAACAAAGAATCTGAACAAGATCGAACTGAAGTGAGTTCCAAAGATTCAGGAGTTCATCAGGGCCCAAACGAAGAACCTCAATAGATATGCCAACCATAACAGGTATCAACAGCAGATAAAGAATGTGATTAACAAGATACTGATACCCAAGTTTGACATACTTGAGCCTGACAGAACTCGAGAAATCCGGCAAGATTTGAGGCATTTTTTTCTTTTGTTGTTTTTGACACCCAGAGAAAAGAAGAGCTATAATTTTTTTTTATTTAGTGTTTGTTTCCTGAGAAAGATCATAGAGAAGAGAAAAAAAAAAGTATATGATTTGTGAGGCTATTAGGCAATGAGGGAAGGGGAGAGGAGGTTGGAGATATAAAGGCCAAAGGGACCAAGAGCACTGAAGGAGGCAGATGAGAAGATTAAATGAGAGATACACGTCACTCAACGCTCACATAACTCGCTATTAATTTTCCTCTTCTTTCTTTTTCCTTTCTTTCCAGTTGTAACTAAGCACCCAACATATACCAACTAGCTCTTTTCTTGTATCTCTCTCTATATTGCCATCATTATTGCTATTGCTATTGCCTATTTCTAGCTTCTCCCATTTTCAACCCCATTATCTCCATCCCCTAATGCTCTCAGCATCTTTTATTAATTTCTTAAATTCCTTCTAATAAATAAATTTTAATATCTATCAATTGCTAGTGATTCAAGTAGTAAAAATATTTAGAATTTGTTTAAGTAACATAGAGAGAATTTTAATTACATCCTTTATATTTCACTGATTGGATCTAAATTAATAAAAACTTTTATAAATACTAAAAATAATCTTGTGTTAGCGAGTAATTGACATTATTTTTAAAATTATACAATTTTATATTTCAACCTTAGAAACATGGAAATGGAAACAAATACAAAGAAATAATGTTTATTTAAAAATATAAAATTATGAAAAAAAATGTGTAAGCATTAAAAATGTAGAAATATATATATATATATTAAAAATTATAGATATTCTTTTTATAATTGTTTTTATTGAAGAAAAAAAAATTAAGTTGAAAATGTGTTGACTAATATTTTCAAATTTATAGAATCAGCTTTGAAATGTTTTTAAAAATTTTTTTATAACTTTTAATACTAAAATATTTCTAAAACATGAAAACATCAACTGATTAAGATTTGGTACATCCTAAACTTCAGTTTGAATGAACGAAAACTAAATAAATTAAAAATAATAATATATGTACATCCTAAACTTCAGTTTGAATGAAAACTAAATAAATTAAAAAATAATATATGTACAACCTAAACTTCAGTTTGAATGAAAACTAAATAAATTAAAAAAACTAATATATGCATTCATGATTAAAGGAGGAGTTGCATAATTAGGAGGGAAAATGAAATTAATCTTAAGCACTAAATAATGGAAGAAGTTGGTATGTGTAAGTGTCATCATCGGCGTGTCTTAAATTAATGCATTGGATAGAGAAGATCAATGCTAGAAAAAGAGTGCATTCACACAAAATTTAAGCACATATCATGCAAAAGTATAATTACAGAGCTAAAGGCCTCTGGTTTTGACTTCGCCAACTATATACAACTCCACAATTTGTATTTATACGAATACGATCAGCTTGTATAATTTGGAAAAAGTCAAAGTAAACCATTACCTTAACATCCTTTTTCCTCTTTAATTGCTGCTCTACTTGTTTCAGTCACTGGCTGGGTCATGGTTGACCGGGTATTAAAATTATTTTCTCCACCATCGTTATCTACTGTTAATCAATTCAGTTCAACTCAAATAAAATTATAAAAATAATATAATTTTTTAATAATTAATTTACCACAATTAATTAAATTAAAAATTTCAATTAAGTATGATCCATCATTAAAAAGATATTTAATTTGTATACATGTAATGTTCAATAAAAAATTTTATTGTAATAATTAATTACTTAACAAATTTTACTCATAAATTTAATCTAACAATAAATTTATATCTTAATTTAAATAACACTACAAGAAACTAGAGCTATTGTCACATTTATATTTAAATATAACCATATTTAAAAGTGTGGTAAAATGAGTTCTCCACACATAAATAAATGTAGATAAATATGTGGTTAAATGTTGTGTGTGTATAAATTTACCCACATTTTAATAAAGTGATGGAATTTTTTTGTGACCTTTATTTCTCCACACATTTACTATTTAATAAACATATGGACTACTATTTAAAAAGTGGTTAAATAATTAATTTGTCCACACTTTTTAAAATGTGGTTAATTTTTAATTTATTTAAAATGTTAACCATACTTAAATAAAAAGTGATGTATTAAGTGTGGTTATAGGTCAATTCTTTTGTAGTGTAATATGTCAATTTCATATTTTACTTATAATTAAAAAAAAATTAATTTTGGTTTGTAATTCAACTCTAATCGCCTATTTTCTCTTTTTATTCTTTCTCTATTGGAAAGTGCTCAATGTGATGAGTGAAGAGACATTAATGGCAGAGTGAAGATTAAGCATCTATAGAGCTTGGTGAATGTTTTTCATGGTGAATTTCAAACTGTTGCACATCAATTTGGTCAGATTATCATTTTTACTAGCTACATTAAATCCTATCAAAATTTTATCAAATTCTTGAACCCTTTTCAAAAAAACCATCCCCATCAGCCTCTCCTTCATCTTGGAATTAATTTTTTGGGACTTTAGTTTTATTTTATGCTGTAAAATTTGATGCGCATTTTTTTTTCTGATTCTGCTTGTTGATTCGGTATCATGGTGTTTCTTAGTGTTTTCTAACTTGGATTTCAGGTTTCTTGACTTGGTTACTTATCTACTTTTAGATCTTCAAAGAATTGATTGTTCTTTTTTATTTTTATTTTTATTTATTTTTATCTATTTTGTCTGGCACTTACTTGTTTGGTAGAGTTCTTTGGGTTTTTTTAGCTCAAATTTTGTACTCGGTTCTAGTGTCACGCCATGGAGCTCTAGTCCAAAAATTTTGACCGAGAGTGCTAGAGTTCACGTGAGCTAAGTTCACGAGTATAATAAAACTGACGTGACACTAGGGCTTATTTATCTTTTATAGTTGTTGCCCACTTTGTCCTTTTGTTAGGATTTGTTACTGCTATTTAGACAGACCTCGTTGATCCATAGCCATCGAAGAATTTTTGAAGGAAATGTAATCAGAAGCTTAATTTAATATGGTAATTGGTGGGTAATGTGAAGGAAATGTACTTGCAAAAGGAAAAATGGAGATGAGCAAGAGGAAGAAGGAGAAGAAAACTCCATGAATGTGGTATGGTTCGAGGAGAAACAGAGTAAGATGAGAGATGAGGCTAGTGGAGGTGGAGTAGCAGTGGCATTGCATGGTAGAGAGTGAAGAGTTGGTTTTTTTTTTTTTTTTTTTTTCTATTTGATTTTAGTTTGCCTTTTGTATAATTCCAAGTGCTCAATACACATGTCAGTTGTGTGCTTGTATTTTATAATTATTTATTTGTTCATGTCATTTAAAGTTATGGGTCCATATTAATACATGTAAGCAGTAACCTATTGGATATATTACTGTGTAATATTTTTATAAGTTATTTTAAAATATTCTACTCAATTATTAAATATTAAAAAGTTAAAATACCAAATTTACCTTTATCCCTCACAAATATGTAGAAATTTCATAAATCCATTTTTGCCAAATATGTTGTACGGCGAGCCTATCGAGCCTCCAACTGAATTTACATCTTAGACTCTAACACATAATAATCTATTAAAGGTTAAAAGTACAAATTTGCACTTTTAACTTTTATTTGCACTTTCAACTTTTAATAGATTATTATTTTTAAATAAATAAAGTTGACTAATAACATTTAAATCATAACTATCTTATTTATATAAGAGTATTGTTATAAATTTGATAACAAAAACAAGAAAAGATTTGCTGCTGAAAAAGTGAAAAGTTTCTACCTTATCTTGCCGGAAACCTAGCACAATCAGTAGTGCCAATATCGTGGCCTTAAGCCCGAAGATTGTAGACATTAACATGGTGAATACCTAATTGTGTGTAATGTAAATAAAAATAGATATAAAGACTTTTAATAAATAAATAAAACAGTTTGATGTGGAAATATTTTTAATATTAAAACAAATTTTCATTTCAATTGTATATATATTTTATATTGAAATCATAAATTTAAAAAATTAATTTAAAAATTTTAAATATTCATAAGGTTGTATTTAACATTTAAAAAGAATTTTTATATAGTAAAAATACAATAATATTATTCTTAAAATCGAAACAAAATTTTTAATATCTTTTTGTACGGGTACAATTTGTACTATTTAATATTATTTTTTTTTGAATTAATAGAAAAATGAGCGCTTCAAATTGTGACACGAGATCAAATATATCCGATTTAAACTTTTTTCATAAATAAGACCAATAGATAAAATAAATCTAATTTTAAACTGAATTGACCACATATATTTTACAACAAAAAAAATAACGTAAAAATATTTATTTTATTCAATAACTTTTTATCTAAATTCTTTTTTCAAAATCAAACTCCCATTAAACTCTAATCACCATTGTCCACCATTGCTCCCACCACACCCTCATCGTACCCACCGCATTGTCATCCTCATTTTTTTTTGTGCCTCTCATTTTGAATATTGCTTCGATTGGCACCACACTTTAATCACCAGTTGTATATCATCACCTCAATCCCTACCTAAAATTTTTTTCTTCTTGTTTTTCTAAAAGAAAAAAAAAATCTCAATACCTAATTTAGATCAACACCTAAAAGCAAAAAAAAGAAGAGGAAGATGATGTACATGATCATAAAGGTCACACTTTATATTCAATTCTTGGAGTATTGATTTGGAGAAGATACCACTTAGATTAGAAAGCATGATACAATCTCGGTGCTTTTGATTTAGATACCACTTCAAATGAGCTCAGAAAGAAGAGATACCACTTTAAATGAGCTCAGAAAGAAGAGAATAGGCACTAAACATGGCTGGCTTTTCTAGGTTAATCTCCCTAATTCTTTGCACTGCCATTGCTTGACTTACTGCATGCAAATGCAATCCTCTTTTTACAAGGCTTGTATTTTCTTTTTATAATTTAATCAATAAATATTGTATGGACCAGTTTATAAAGGCATTTTATTCTTTTTTTATTCTTCTTTTAATTAGTTTTCAAGTATTTGCTTTTGTCGGCTATTATGTATTTAATGGTGACGTTTTCTTGACAATTATTGTTGGGTATTTTGTTTTCAAAAATGGAGATGTGAAAGCGGCAGTGGCTGATTATCTATAGACTTGTACTTGATTGATTTTAATTTAATTTAATTTTCAATCCTTACTTCAAAGTTTGATTTATGCATATCTATAATTATTACTGTTGTAATTATCGACACCATTATATAATAACAAATCTACATCTTTTTTAATTTTAGTTTTCATATTTGAATTTTATTTGTACCCGTGAAAATTTTATTTTATTTGTTACTTTTGCTACAATTTTGGTAAAGAGCAAAATTTTTAATTAAATAGCAACAATAAAAAACTAAAGAAGAAAAACCAGATAAAAAATTGAAGAAGGCACAATAAACTAGTTTTTAGTTTAATTTTTTATTAAAAAATAAATTATTTTATTTTTTACATATGAGGAAACATGTAAAAATTGATGTGTAAAGTTTTATTAATAAAATATTTATCTCACTTTCTATTTTTGAGAAAGTGTACTGTACACACTTGATTTGATAAAATTTTAAATTTATTTGACCTTTAAATATTATTGAAAAAGATTAAATTGAGTCTATTTGATCTCACGCAATTAAGTTTAACGGTCCATTGGTCTATTAGTCCTTTTTTTTTATTAAGATAGTGAGAGCATTACCATTTAATGGAAAAAACTTATCTAATTTTATTCAGTAATTAGTCTGTAATGTTAAAAAAAAAGTCCTAAAAGATCAATAAATGTTAATTCAAATGGTAAGGAGTACAAATTTTTGAAAATTTTTAGATTTGAGTATTATAATATGGAAAAAACATGTATTAGGAGAATTTTATTTCTTTTATAAATCTACCCAACTTAAATTACATATTAATTAGAGCTTTTATGACTACTCAATGTCGAAAATATCATTTGAAAAAAATAATCCTTTTAACAACTCTCCCTAAAACCTATGTTTAAAATAAACAAAATGCTAAAGCATTGTTACTATTTATTAAGTTTGGCTCTATGCTTGGCTTTTATTGGTAGGATTAATTTGTTTCTCGCAAGTATTTGTATATACCATTGCGACTGATACTGACAGTTGGGGGGGTACATAGAGTAAATGTACGCAAGTTTTGATCCTTATATGGTTTTGAATATATAAATATAGTGTTGTAATTAATCCTTACTGATCACCAAACTAAACAATTGACCCATGATCTATGCATATATATATGTGGGGTTCATAGCCTAAATATTTATATATAATTCTCATTATTTAAAAGTGGATTTCAGTTGTTAGGTATAAACTCATTTTCTTGGGGTATATTATTAATCCGTAAATAATTAATAAATTGAAAAGGGGAGATGAAAGTGTTGGTTTCTTTCTTGTCCAAAATTAAGGACACTCCAGCTAGCTAGTGAATTTCTTGTCAACATTAACATTGAATAAAAAGTACATTAAGAAATTAATAGCTACTAAAATAAGCATTATGCTGAATTATTTCTGTGCTTTTATTTCTGCAATTAGCACAAATAATAATGCCTTTTAAATTTTTATTGTCAAAATTAATTTTTTTATTTTTTAGTAGCAAGAAAGTTAATGCATAATAAAAATAATTTATTTTGTTCTATTATAAAAATAATTATTATAATTTTACAAATTTTATATTTTATTGTGCTATAATATTCTTAAAGAGAATTGTAATTTTATTTAAATGAAATTATCACCAATATCACTCTTTCATTGGGGCCAAATATACACACAAAGAAATAGACCAACTAGTCAGTAAGATCAATTAATGACACACTGAAGTATGATCCAATATATAGTTAATTTCGATAAGCAAATAAACTGCATTAATTTCTATGTCCACCCCAAAAAGAAACAGAATTAAGAAGGATAATTATTATAAAAAAGTATACAAGAAGCATCCTACAATTAGGTAAGTTTTTATTTTTCAATTTATTTTTATATTATTTTAAGATTTATAATTTTTATTATATTGCATTTCATTATTTTATTAACTATTTTTAATTGTTTTCATTTTTATAATATTATATTAATATAATATAAATTTTTAATAATAAAAATTAATTTGATATCTAACTAGTTATTGTAATTTTTTAATGAACTAAATTAACATGTGTTTTTATATTTTATAAAAAGTTAAGATAATATGTTTAAATAAATTTGTGATATATTTAAAACTCTTTTAATAGTTAGCTTAACAGTAAATTATTTATTGTTAAATTTTTATATTATATTATAATATGTTACATAACTAAAAATTATGATATAGTTAATAGTGCACTAAAATATAATTAAAAAAAATTCAAAAACTTTAAAATTTGTAAAATTGCACATATGAATGGTTTTTTTTTTTTTTTACTTTTCTCTCTGTTATTAATTTTCACTATCCTTCAAAAATTATTTTTTTTTTCAGTATATGTCATTTATTTAAAAATTATATATTTCTATGGAATATATAAAATTTTAAAAATAATTACTGTTTACTATTCTATTTATCATACTTACCTCAAAATTTAAAAAATATACATTTTTTCTGTTTTGTCCTTTTGTAAAATTTTCTTTTAAAATTAGTTTTGAATAACTTAGGAATTTTTGAGTGATTCAATTTATAAATGTAATAAATTAAACACGAAATTTAAACAAAAAATAGTGTTTAAAGTTAAGACGAAAACTTAATTGAATACCTTTTCACATTGCTTAAGAGCAATTAATTAATATTAGATCAAAATTTTAATTAGATCAAAGTTAGTATTAATTATTTTATGTGTCACTAAAGTATATAGTTTCCATTTTATGGTCAAGTATTATAATTTTAATACAAAAATTGACAAATAAGTACTAGGGGAAATTAAGACAGCAAATAGTAATTAAGTTTTATTTTAAAATTTTTTTTATTAGTTGATAGTAATTTTAACATAAAATTTAATAAAAAGAATAAATAATATAATTGTAATACCCTATATAGTATTTAAATAAAGAGGGGTATTTTTTTTTATTTTATTTATCAAATCATATTATGAATAAGAGTTTCTTCTTTATCGTATTATATTTTTTTTATGCTTATATTATTTAAGGGTAGTTAATATATGTGAGAATTAGTTAATCATTGTTTAAAATTTCATTGCCTATTTTATTATTATCATTATTATTAGTATATTATATTAATATTAGGTCTATTTGGGTGCTTATAAATGAATGTATATATATATATATATATATATATATATATATATATATAATATAGTATATGTATATAGATATGTACATATGTACTAATATTTGTCTATATACATACATGTATAAATAAATATTAATATATAGTTATTTATTAAGTATAATATATCAATGGTTATTAATATGTATATGTACATATAATATAATTTTATGTAGTATATGTACATATATACCAGAATTTACCTACATAGATACACATATATATATATATATATATATATATACACCATAATATATTAATATATACATGTATATTGTTTGTTTGTTTATAGGTTATAAGGTAGAGTATATATATATATATAAATATACAAGTGTATATTCAAGTTTTGGCCGAGAAAGAACAGAAACACACCCACCAAACCCCCTCATTCTGTCCGTCCCCCATCCTCGCCCTTTCTCCTCACTGTGCCGCCTCCATCACTGCCTGAGAGTGCCATTTCCATCGTGCTTCAGGAGCTCCCAAGCCTGGCAGCTGCTGCTGCACTTCTTCTTCTTCTTCTTCCCTCGTCAGGCAGCTTCCTTTCTCCCTGCGCACGACAGCACCCTCCTGCCAGCTTGCTCCTTTGCTTGCCATTGTTGTCTATTCTGCCTGAGCAGCTCCACCTTCCCCCTCTTCTCCGGTGGCAGCAGGTTCCTCCCCCTCCCTCTGCTCTGTCCAGCTGCTAGGTGGTGAGTAGTGCTCACCCAAATCCTTCCATTTCTTTCTTTGATCTTGATAAACCTAGGTTAATTAGGGTTGTTTAGCATGCATTTGAAGTTGTTTTTAATTTTCTTGAATTTTTGATAATTAAATTGAATTTTCAGAATTTATTTAATGTTTATTTGGTTTATTTAGATATTTATTTAGGCATAATTAGCAATTAGGGTGATTGTTATTAATTATTTTGAGTAAAATAAATTTTATTGAAATTTTTTTGGAGTTTATTTTGATTTTTGGTGAACTTTGAAAATTTTGATACTATTTTAGGAATTTTTATACTTTATGTCAAATTAAATAATTAGGCTAATTTTGAAGATTTTGGTTAAATAGGTTATGAAATTTGATAAATGAGGTTATTAGTGTATAATATGAATTTTAGGACTCAAATTATAATTTTTGAGATTTTTATACTATTTTTATAAATACATTTGAGTTTATGCCAAAAATTTGATTTTTTAGTTAAATCATACTTTTGGAAAAAATATTGTTGATTGATTAAATATTTTTTTTTTGTTATATAATATTGGGAGGAATTATCTTGAGAAAAATTAGTTTTAGATGATTAGATAATTTTAAGGAAAATTTTTGTATATATAGCATTATGTAATTTATATATATACTAGGGGTAAAAATGTAATTTTACACTAAATATGATATATATATATATATTTTTTTTTTAATTAGTTTTATTAGTATTTAAAGGGTTTAGATAAATTTTATAAATTAATTGATATAATTTCCTAAGTAGTGTAAAATTTTAAATGTCCAATTTTCAATATATATATTCATATAATATATTACAAAGGTTTTCATTTGGATAATAATTATAATTATACTATTAGTAATGGAAAACAAATTTAATTGTTTAATTTTGAATAATTGAGATTTTACACAATTTTATTTATTTTAGTATGTGTGTAAATGGAGAAATAAATATTATGAAATTTTGATATTTGCTTGAGTTGTGATCTCGGTCGGGGCAAATTGTAGTCTTGGGAGCCCGGCTCGAGTGTGAATGGATGTGTATTTTGGAAGTGCATTTTCTATGCAGGTCTGGCTCTACATTTGGTAGAGAGATGTCCATTTTATAGAGGAGACTCTGTCGAAATTTCGATAGATTATCTTGTAAAACGTGATATCTGTAAAAAAAATTCCTACCGTTAGTTAGGTTAAATCCCGTCTGTCGAGTCAGTCTGGAATTTTATTATTTTGTTGATTCCTGATTTCGATTCCTTAGTCATGTTTTAAAAAGTCGATTCATTATTTTTCTTTTAGAGCATATCGGAGCAGAAGCCGTGAGACCGAGGCAGACGCGTGGTCGTCAACCTTCACATTCATCCTGTAAGTCGATAAAATGATCTGTGCATGTGTTTATTTAAAGAAATGTATGCGCTCGTATTTCTATTATATTTATTATATGATTTATTCAATTTAATGCTATCATTTACGATTTAAATGCAATTTATTTATTTAAAATCGATTTGAGAAATTTTGATAGAACGAGCTACCTGGTGGGCCTCACCAGGACTATGTGCACATGGTAGAGATTGAGAGATGGATCCGATGTATATATGATTGGCAAATGTTAAACTGGGGCAGGTGCTTCGGTGGAAGCCTTTGCTCTCGAGGACCGCCAGTGATTGGAAAGTCAATAATGGACTGGGATGGGTGTCTCAGTTGATGCCTTTGCTCTCGGGGATCGCCAGAGCCATATATTTGGATTAAGTGAATGACTACGGCTTGGTGCCTCGGTTGATGCCCTTGCTCTCGGGGACCGGTAGTCTAGTTGGAATAAGTGGGCCCGGTTGGCCATTTAGATTTTGGGTTTAGGGTTCTACTGAGATTTTTCAAAAGCTATACTTATATATTATAGATTATTTTCACTATAAACATATATAGTTTTCAAAAAAGGTTTTCAAACCGTACAACTCTTTTATTGACTTACTCAGTGAGGTCTGATTCCCCTCAATTTTTTTTTCAGGAGCTTGGGAGTTTGACCTCAGACTACCTCCACACCGGGTTTCTTCCACACCAAACACTTTAATAAAGATTACATTTTGAGTTTTTTTTTTACTTCGTTAAAAACAATAATAATAATAATATTTTAGTATGAAAAACAAGGATGAATTACTATTTGTCGACTATGGTTTATTACATTAAACTATTTGATTATTAATATTTAAAATTTATATTATTTTTTTCTTTTATTTTGTAAAATTACATTATTTATCTTTTCCATTGTAAAATTACAATTACCGTTAATTAACATAATAATTATCAAATAAATACTATTTGACCCCTATATTTTAATATATTATACTATGTGCCCCTACATTTAAATATGTTATACTATTTTTCTCCTCTATTTAAATATATTATATTATTTGCCCCTAAAATTTATAAATATATTTTTATTATGAAATTAATTATCTAAAAATATATATATTAAATTAAATTATCATTAATTGATTATAAAAATAATAATTTGTTATTAAAATATTTTAATTAAAAATAAAATAGTAAAATTTTATTTTTAATCCAATCAAAATTTTAATGAAATAGCAATTAATTACTTCCAATTTTAAAATATCTTTACTTAGATATCAACAAAAATATTTATGTTGTATGAAAAAATTAACCAATTAAATTCTCTTTTTAACTATAAAATTTTATCTTTATTTGAATTGTTAATTTAAGTTATTTTTATTTGAAGGTACTAATTAATTGGTATTTAAATAAAATTTTAATTATATAAAATTAAAATTAAGTATTTTATATGTTTATGTAAATGATACAATTATCATTTGATAGTTAAATTCTGAAAAATTAGTTTAACAATAAAAATATAAATTCTAAATATTAGGGAAAATAAATATAATATATTGAAGTAGAAGAGGCAAATAGTATAATATATTCAAGTAGAGGTATTTGATCATTGTCATGACAATCAATAATTGTAATAGAAAATTTGATGAAAAGGGTTAATAGTATAATTTTGTAAAACATAAAGGAAGATAATATAAATTTTGAAAGTCTGGAACTAAATAGTATAAAATAATATAAGGGTTAAATAGTAATTCACTCGAAAAACAATTAAAGTAAAATATAAAAGAAATTATGTATGAAAAAAGAGTGTCGAAAAAAGAGTGTTTAACAGGTATCAAGAAAATTATATATACAGGTCTCAGCCTGTATATAGTAGCCATGAATATTAGAAAGACGATAGACGAGTATTATATTCAAAAATAATTTGCATAGGTAATTTAATATGAAAGATAATTAAAGTAAAATATACCAAAAGCAATGTATGAAAGAAGAACGCCCAACAGGTACCAAGAAAAATTATCTTTGCATATCTGAGTCTCTATATATAGTAGCAATGAATATCGAAGAGATAAAAAGAGAGAAATTTATTTTCTAAAATAATTTGTATAGATAATTAGACATTAACAAACAATCAAAGTAAAATATAAAGAAAAGTAATTAGCGAGTCAAAGTAAAACAGATCAATGAAAATACAACATCTAATATTATTGTAATGTTGGATTACTACTAATCTCTATTAGTTTTATAATAACAAGACATCATAAAATATAAATGTTAAAACTCTTTAAAATCAAATATTTTCATGATTCAATAATATTAAGGGGAAAGTATAAAAAACCAACATGTAGTTTTACAGTATTAGAGTTTTAAGTATGTGTTTCATTTTCTGACAATTTGAATCTTATGTTTATTGCTGTTTGACAATTTCTAGTATACGAGCCTAACGACATTAAATGAGTTTGACACATTATACGGCCCAACTAAAAACAAATAAGGGGAAGTATGGAAAACCACATTGTGGTTTCAATGTTTTGCAATTTTAAGTATGTGTTTCACTTTTTATGACAATTTGAAACCTGTATTTGTCGTCGTTTGACGATTTTCGGTATATGTGTTTCAGTCATTTAACAGCATTAGTTTCATATATTAAAAATTGTCAAACGGCAAAAACACAAGACCCAAATTGTCACAAAATGAAACACATACTTAAAACTCTAAAACCGTGAAATCATATGGTATTTTTCCTTACTTTTCCCTAAAATAAATAGAATAGAAAATTTACTTGAATTTGTATTAGAATTCATACTTGAAGCCATTGTTGAGAAATTAGTTTCTTTCTCTTATCCTTCAATTTCTTAATCACACCTTTAGATGAAATTAGGGTTGTGTTTTTATTAGGGAGAGAGAGAAAACCAATTTACATACATATTTATAAACATCATTATTTAATCTGGTACATCCATCACGTAACCCTAAAATCAATTTACGAGATTAATTCATACAATTCCAATGTAGTTAAAATTAGTATTTTACTTAAATTAATTTTAATTGGACCACATTGTATGGGCTTATTTTCTAATATTCTCCCACTTGGTCCGATTAAAATCAATATAATGCTTATTATGTTTATAATAATTAATCTCTTATGATTTCATTATAATAATAAAATATGAAAATTGTTCAGTGCGAGTTATGGCGGTTATGTTCTGTATCACCAAATACTCCCTTCCATATACTACAACATTTATAATTTGTCATATCATATCCATAATTGAAAACATTGAAAACATAATTTCATAATGGTCCACGATAATATCAAATAAATGTCTTTCCTATTTAACTTTAAATCAATCATGTATACATTAACATAAGAAATAGGAAATCCATAATGCATATCATAAACACATAATAGAATTCAGAGTGTCATTAAATGATCAATTATCCTAATCATCATTACAACCAAGTCCCATTCTTACAACATGTTCCTTAAATAATTTTGGTTATAGGCCTTTCATTAAAGAATCTGCAATCATAAGTTCAATATTAATGTGCTAAATAGACACTCTTTGTTTCTGATTCTCCTCTTTAACAATAAAAATACTTTAATTCCATATGTTTAACACCCTTCGAGTATTTTTCATTTTTAGAGAAGAACAATGCTGTGAAATTATCATAGTGAATTTTTAGTGGCTTGGTAATGGTGTCGATAACCCCAAGTTCGAAAATAAAGTTCTGCATCCATAATGCATGAATTGTGGCTTCAAAACATGATAAAAATCCTGCCTCTATAGTGGATGAAGCGATGATAATATGTTTTGCACTTTTCCATGATATTGTTGCTTCTACTAATAGAAATAGGTAACCAAATATAGACTTTTTACCATCAAGGCATCCAGCAAAATCTGAATTTGAATATCCAATCACCTATAGTTTATTGGATTTTTTATATATGAGCATGTAATTCTTTTTTCCTTAAAGGTACCTCAATACTTTCTTTATAGTTTTCCAATGACCAATTCTATGATTGCTTTGATACCTGCCTAACATTCCAACCGAGAAACTGATGTTCGATCTAGTACCGGTTTGTAAGTACATTAAACTTCCAACAATATAAACATATAGAATTGATTCCATTTATTTTCATTCCATAGGCATTGCATAAGACGAAATTTGTCACATTTTTATATGGAAACAACCCTAGGTGAACATTTATTCATGTTAAAATTTTCAAGAACATTTTCAACATAGGCTTTTTGAGACAATCCTAACATTCCACGTGATCTATCATAAAAAATTTCTATTCCAATCACATAGGATTTCTCCCTCATATCTTTTATTTCAAAGTTCTTGGTGAGAAACTCTTCAGTCTCATGCATTATAGCTAAATCATTGGCACTGAAGAAGATATCATCAATATACAGAACTAAAAATATAAACTTACTCCTATTTATCTTTTGGTATATACATTGATGAACAATATTTTCTTTAAAACCAAAGATGTAATAATGATATTAAACTTAATATACCATTGTTGGGAAGCTTGTTTAATTCCATATATTGATTTCTTGAGTTTACATACCATTTGTCACATTTGTTGACCATTTGCATGATCAAACTCCTAATTTTGGACTTTGACAAATAATTTTTATACTAATAATTTCAATTAAGTGTGTAGGGAATTATATACCAAACATATACCAAGCATATACACTTTTGGATGAATAGTGACTTTTCAAGCTGATTGAAACCTTTGAGATTAAAGAAAGCTTTTGACATATTTAGAGCTCTTAAATGAGAAAATGAGCCTCTTCACTTTTTAAGCAAACATCTTAACCTTTCCAAATTGTGCTTGCTTATTAAAATCCAAGTTTATTTGGGTATGCAAATCTTCAGTCGAAGTCAGCATATGCAGCTTGCATTTCAGTTTGCATAGCTCTTGGTATTTCAGAAATATCTTGAGCTACATATGTTTAATTGAGGTGATTCAAAGTCTTATGGAAAGATAAGATAATTATCTATAATATTTATGAAGAAAATTTTGGCTGAATTGATCATCTTCAGTCCTGTTTATGATCATCTTTTGAAGTGGTCATGAGCTGTCCTTCAATGGAGCCTTTGGAGCACGTTTTTGCCAAAAATTGGTAGCACCCCTCACGAGCTGTTTGCTCATGACCTGCTCATGAGCAGACTTTGGATAGCATTCCAACAGGAATTTTTGAATGCAACAGATATATTTTCGCCCCTCATGAGCACTGTTCACTTGTGAGCAACCTTTAAGGCTGCCAAAAGTCCAAGAATTGATTCAAAATCAATTCTAAACGTTGGAGACATGATTGATACATCCAAAAACTAAAATTTTGAGTATTTTTTATATATAAACACAACTTAGAATTCAATTGAAATGTTAAGAAAACTTGTTTATCATTCATTATTTTCTTAAACATTCAATTGAACTCTAAAACTTTCCTTTAAACAAATTCTTTATGTATAACTCTTGTAAGAGTTGGTGAGTGATTAGAGTAGACATTCTTATTCTTCTATTTTCTAGGTTTAGAAAATGGGAAGTGAGATTCTATTCTAAAGGAATTGGTTAAGTGTTTAACTATTAAAACACTTGAGAAATTGGTTTTTGAGTGAGCCTTGAAAACTCAAGATTGTAAGGTTGTAAGAGTAAGCCATAAAACTCTTGTGTATTATCATTCTTGTTAATAAAATTATGGGTGATTAAAAAATCCTAACTTGGGGTTAAGTTAGGTAGGGATGTAGGATTATTGTTGAATCCGAACTCCTTAAATATTTGTGTTCTTCATTCTTTCTTCTCAATTTTTACTCAATTCTTGCAAAGAATTCTTTTAATTTCCTATTTTTGTTTAATAGTCCTATTCACCCCCCCCCCTCTAGGACTCTTTCAATTGGTATTAGAGCTTGAATTCTAGGTACTTCATTGCTAGAATACAAGATCATGGGGAGTGAATCTCAAAACATCTCTTCTCTTAGACCATGCTTTGATGGTAGTGATTATCCACATTGGAAATTCAAATGGAATTATATCTTGATTGTGATTCCATCAAACTTTGGGATATTGTCCTAAGAGGTTCAACTTTATATGTATGAATATGAACTCTTTAAAATGAAGCCTCAAGAATCAATCATGGAGATGACAAACCATCTCAATGCTCTCCTCATAACCCTCAAGAAACTTTGGAAAACATTTCTCCAAGGAAGAGGTAAACAACAAGATTCTAAGAATCCTACCTAAGAAGGATTAGGAATCTAGTGTTACCTCAATTGAGGAAGCGCAAGACCTCTCTACTCTATCAACCGATGTGCTCATTGGTAAACTCATGATACATGAGCTCACCATCAAGCGAAGAGGTGTAGAATAAGAAGAGAAAGAAGAAAAGCAAAAAGAGCATTGCTCTAAAAGCTCTTCAAAAAAATAGTGAAGAGGAAAGAATCAAAGATTCTAGTGATGAAGATGGTGACATTGCCATGCTCACTAGGAACTTCAAGAAGTTCTTAAGAAAGAAAAATTTCTCAAGAACAAAGGACTTCAACAAGAAGTTCAAAGGAGATGAAAGAAAGAAAATAAAAGAGGTTACTTGCTATGAATGCAAGAAACTGAGATATATTAGAAGTGAATGTCCTAAAATCAAATTCAAAGGCAAAGGAGCAAAAGATAAGAAGAAGGCATTCAAAGCTACTTGGGATGATTCCTCAAATCCAAAGAGGAAGAGGATCAACAAGAAGTTGCCAATCTTTGCTTCATGGCCATTGAAAATAAAAATGAGGTACCATCCACTTCTTACTCTTCCTTTGATGATTGTGATGAATATTGTGATGATGATGAGAGCTCTATTGTGAGCAAATTACTTGTTAAATGCAAAAGTTTGTTATTTAAGAAGAAATAATATAAACATGAGTTAGCTAGCTTAAATAAGGATTTTGAATGTTTAAAAATTGATTTTGCTAAACCTATTGCATCAAATGAAAAATTTGTAAGTGATGCTAAATCTTTTAATTCTTTGGAAGACCAACTTAAGAAAGCAAATGATGAAAATCATAAGCTTTCTAAGGAAGTCTTAGAATTAAAAAATTCCATTGCTAAATTTAAGAGAGGAAAAGAAACTTTAGATAGTCTTCTTGACTCTTAAAAATTTCATGGAGATACCCATGGAATTGGATATAAAAATGGAATGTCTTCATCATCCTCATCATATATTACTTTTGTTAAAACTTCACATAATTCTACTCCTTCAACCTCAAATGAGATTCAAGCTAAAAAATCTCATGTGTTAAACAGCAAGGCAAAATCTCATAAGATTAATCCTTCATTAACACAAAGGGGTAAGACTCAAACTAGAGTACCTCAACCTAAGCATGCTTATATGTACACTAGACATAATTATAATAAGTATACTGCACAACACAATGCACATAAACATATTGCACAAACTTATTAAAATATTCATCACCATTGCCAATGTATGTCTCACTCAATGTCATAAAACAACAAAAGATACACACAACACCAAAGGCATGTTGCATATACTAGGAAAGCATATCATCCTAGGAGAAATAAATTTGAAAATGTTGTATGTTCATATTGCATGATCAAAGGACATACCAATAATGTGTGCTTTTATAGAAAACTACACATGAATTTGCTTCCTTTAGATTATCTTGAAACTAACCAACCTAGACCAAGAAAGTTTTAGGTTCAAAAGAACATTTAAAATATTTTATGTAGGTGTGCTTGAAATCCGTAAGAACAAAAAGCAAGTAGTATCTCGATAGTGGATGTTCAAGGCATATGACGAGAGACAAGGAGCAATTCAACAAACTTAATGCTAAAGATGGAGGACACGTTACCTTCGGTGATAATACAAAAGGAAAAATTATTGGCATTGGAGAAATAGGTAATCCTCAATCCTTATCTATACATAATGTGTTGTTTGTTGATGGTCTTAAACATAATTTGCTAAGTATAAGTCAATTATGTGATATGGGAAATAAAGTGACTTTATATCCTAGAAATTGCTTTATTAGTAATCTTGATGAAGACAAAATAATTTTTAGTGGTGAGAGAGTAGATAATGTTTATGTTATTGATTTGAATAAAATTGATAATAAAGACATAAAATTCTTAATGTCAATTTCCCATAACACATGGACATGGCATAGAAGGTTAAGACATGCAAATTTTGAGATTTTGAATGATCTTTATAAACATGAACTTGTGATTGGTTTAACTAAGCTTGAATTCACTAAGGATAAACCTTGTAATGCTAGTCCAAAAGGAAAATAATCTAAGTCTTCATTTAAGCTAAAAAATGTAGTGTCTACTTCTAGACCACTTGAACTTATACATATGGATTTGTTTGGACCAACTAGAGTTGCTAGTCTTGGTGGAATGCATTATGCTTATGTATTGGTTGATGATTGCTCTAGATACACTTAGGTGTGTTTTCTGGCTCATAAGAATGATGCATTTAAAGCTTTTGAAAATTTTTCAAAAAGAGTTCGAAAAGAAAAAAGGATTTTGTATTTCATCCATTAGAAGTGATCATAGAACCGAATTTGAAAATGAATTTTTCAAAAACTATTGTAATGAAAATGATATTTCTCATACATTTTCATCTCTTAGAACTCCTTAACAAAATGGGGTAGTTGAAAGGAAAAATAGAACTCTTGTGGAAATGGCTAGAACAATGCTTCATAAGTATAATTTGCCTCTATACTTTTGGGCGGAAGCCGTTAACACATCTTTTTATATGCCAAATCGAGTTTTTAAAAGACTAATTTTAAATAAAACATCTTATAAGCTATGAAATAATAGAAAACCCAAAATCTCATATCTAAGAGTATTTGGATGCAAGTGCTTTATATTGAACACCAAGGATAATCTTGGGAAATTTGATTCCAAAGCCGATGAAGGAATTTTCCTAGGCTATTCCATCTCTAGCAAAGCATATAGGGTCTTTAATAAAAGAACTCTAGTAGTTGAAGATTCAGTGCATGTGGTATTTGATGAATCAAACTCACTTGATCCTAGAAATGATGTTTATAGTGTTGATGATCTTGTAAGTGACAAAGAGATTATGAAAACACAAAAAGAAAATGCCAGTTAGCCTTTGGAACTTGAAGATCCAAGCAAGAAGGAAAATGAGGAGATACCTTAACCTACCTTGAAGGATGAACTTCCAAAGGATTGGCAATTCAAGAAAGCTCACCCTTAAGACCTCATTATAGGTGACACTACAAAAAGGGTAACTACTAGATCTAAACTCAATTCTATTGTTAATTTAGCTTTCATTTCTCAAATTGAACCCAAAAATGTTGATGATGCTTTGAGTGATGAATTTTAGGTCCTTGTTATGCAAGAAGAGTTAAATCAATTTGAGAGAAACAAGGTTTGGACCTTGGTTCCTAGACCTAAACATCATCCTATTATTGGCACTAAATGGGTGTTTAGAAATAAGATGAATGAACAAGGTGTCATAACTAGGAACAAAGCTAGACTAGTAGCTAAAGGTTGTAATCAAGAGGAAGGAAATGATTATGATGAAACCTTTACCCCCGTTGCAAGGTTAGAAGCTATTAGGATGTTACTTGCATTTGCATCATACATGGATTTTAAACTTTATCAAATGGATGTTAAAAGTGCATTTTTAAATGGTTTTATTGAAAAGGAGGTATATGTTAAACAACCTTTGGGTTTTGAAAATTTTGACTCTCCAAATCATGTTTTTAAATTATTAAAAGCATTATATGGATTGAAACAAGCTCCAAGAGCTTGGTATGAAAGATTGAGTAACTTCTTACTAGAGAAAGGTTTCTCTAAAGGAAAGGTTGACACTACTCTTTTCATAAAGAAATCCAAGCTTGATTTATTAATTGTTCAAATTTATGTTGATGATATTATTTTTAGTGCTACTAATCATTGCTTGAGTGAGGAATTTTCTAAACTAATTCAAGAAGAATTTGAGATGAGTATAATGGGTGAACTCAAGTTCTTTCTTGGACTTGAAATTAAGCAATGTAAAGATGGGATTTTCATCAATCAAACTAAATATGCAAGGGACATTCTCAAGTAGTTTGAAATGGATGGAGCTAAATCAAGCAAAACTCCAATGAGTACCACAACCAAACTCAACAAGGATGAGAATGGCAAACCGATTGATGAAAAGTGATTTAGAGGTATGATCAGATCCCTTTTTTATTTAACTGCTAGTAGACCCGATATTATGTTTGCTACTTGCTTTTGTGCTAGATTTCAATCAAGTCCAAGAGAGTCTCATTTAAATGCTATCAAAAGAATTTTTAAATATCTTTGTGGTATATTGCATTTAGAACTTTGGTATCCTAGGAGTTCTTCCTTTGACTTGATTAGTTATTCTGATGTTGATTTTGCTGGTAGCCTACTAGATAGAAAAAGCACTTCCGAAACTTGTTAAATTTTAGGAAATTGCTTAGTTTCTTGGTTTAGTAAGAAACAAGTTTCTGTTACCTTGTCCACCGCTGAGGCAGAATATGTGGCGGCTAGTTGTTGTTGCACCCAAGTTCTATGGCAAAAACAATAACTTTTGGACTATAGCATTGATATTAATCACATTCCAATTAAGTGTGATAATACAAGTGCTATAAACCTTAGTAAAAATCCCATTCAGCATTCTAGAACTAAGCATATTGATATTAGAAATCATTTCTTGCATGATATTGCGCAAAATGGTGATATTTTTCTTAATTTTGTTGATACTAATCATCAATTAGCAGACATCTTTACCAAGCCTCTTTGTGAGGAAAGATTAAATTTTATTAAGCACGAACTTGGTATGATTGGTGGCTCAAGCTTGTCTTGATCACTTGCTAAATTGATGAATTGATGTTTGGATTCTTATGTGATCATGTTCTTTAGAAAAATTATTTTCAACATCATGTATAAATTTAGTTTTAAAAGTATTTGCTTTAGCAAATTTACTTCATATACATGATATATTGTATTTCCCATTTACATGATCTTTGTACTAATTTTATTTGATTTGGATCTATATAGATTCATTCAATTTTTTTTTAAAAGCCCTCCTATTTTGCAAATTAATAATTAATTATTGAGCTAAATTCAATTAAGTAATTATTTTAATTTAGCATGAATATTCCTCCTCCTCAACAAAATTTTTTTTGCTAGTTTTTGTTTGGTTTATTTTCAGTATACTTTTCGTATATAAGTTTTGAGCTGTTAATCTAATTTTTTAATTCATTTTATGCCAATTTCAGTTTGGTTTATTTTCAGTATACTATTCGTATATAAATTTTGAGCTGTTAAATGTGTTTTATGACTGTTTTTCGTCAGTTTATTTTCTGGATATAAGCCATGAGGTGTTTGTTTATTTTATAATTATTTTATGATAGTTTATGTTCAGTTTATTTTTTGGATATAAGACATGAGCTGTTAGTTTTATGTTTTATCTACAATTGGTATTTTAATATCATTGTAGCTCTCTCCTATTAATGCAAGTTTTTTTGCATTTTGGCAAGGAGGGAAAAATATTTGAGTTTGTTTAATTTTTTATTTATTGTGTTTTCTTAGGAATTTTATTTTATCTTTGATAATGCATGGATATTTTTAAGATTTGGTCTATCTTTGCATTTTGACAAAGGAGGAAAAATAATTGAGTTTGCATGCGTACTTAGTTAATTTCTTTTAAAGGAAATTTTTTTTTTCAAAGATGTGTTTATATAAGTGACATAACTATGTGATAGTGTGTTCTTAATATCAATTTTTTAGATCCATTGAAATAGGGGGAGAAAATTATTTGAATTTATTTCACATAATTCTTTTTCTCATGCATAATAACAATGTAAGTATGGCTAGTTTTGTCCTTGTGATAAAAAGCCTTATTTTGCTTACTTTGTTTATGTATGACATGATTTTTTTTTGTGTAACTATTACTTGTGCTTATTTATGAAAAATTCATATTCATGTATAAATTCTTCTTGGGAATGGTTTTTATCTTTTAAAATGACATGAATTTCATAAAGATTTTGAATATCTTTGCTTGCATTGTTTTAGTTCTTGATTTTTTATTCTCTCTAGCATTTTTGGCTCCCTTAGGTCTATTTCCCCTTATATCTCTCTCTTTTCTTTTTGTCTTCGACAAAGAGGGAGAAGAAGCTAAAGAAGCTATGTGCTTAGGGGATAAATAATTGTTTAAGATATGCTAAGTACCACATGATTATGTATGATTGAATAGCTAAACTCTACATGATCATGTGATGTTTGAATATAGCATACATACTATTTTGTGATGCATTATGTTAACACTATATGCATATATGTTTGAAATTATTTCCTTTATGTTGTCTAACATTTTTAATAATCATGTTATCATCATTTGTTATGTTAGACCATATTTTTGATAACTTGTTATGTTGTCTTTATTTTTGACAAGAAGGATAATAAAATTTATTTATATTTCTTATCATGTCCAATGAGGAGGAGAAATAAAGAAATATATTTTTTTAAAGGAATATATTTGTTAAACCCTTATACATGCTATGATAATTCATTTATTTATATGCTCTGATACATGATAAATAATGAATTTATGCACATGTTAAGGGGAAGCAAAATATTTTCTCTTTTTGCATCTATTTAATTTGAAAGGGGGAGCTATTTTTATTTAATATGCTTATACATGTTATTTATTTTTTACACACACACATATTATTTATCATCTTTTCAAATTGGTTGTCAAAGCCAAAAAGGGGGAGATTGTTGACCATTTGCATGATCAAACTCTTAATTTTGGACTTTGACAAACAATTTTTATACTAATAATTTCAATGAAGTGTGTAGGGAATTATATACCAAACATATACCAAGCATATACACTTTTGGATGAATAGTGACTTTTCAGGCTAATTGAACCTCTGCGATTAAAGAAGGCTTTTGACATATTTAGAGCTCTTAAATGAGAAAATGAGCTTCTTAAATTTTTAAGTATACATCTTAAGCTTTCCAAATTTTTCTTTCTCATCAAAATCCAAGTTCATTTGGGTATGCAAATCTTCAGTCGAAGTCAGCATATACTGCTTGCATTTCAGTTTGCACAGCTCTTAGTATTTCAGAAATATCTTGAGCTAAAGATATTAAATTGAGGTGATTAAAAGTTTATGGAAATATAGGACAATTATCTAAAAATTTTATGAAGAACAATTTGGCTGAATCGATCGTCTTCAGTCCCATTTATGAGCATCTTTCGAAATGGTCACAAGTTGTCCTTCAATGGAGCCTTTAAAGCACGTTTTTGCCAAAAATTGGCAGCAACCCTCATGAGCTGTTTGCTCATGACCTACTCATTAGTTGACCTCTAACAACATTCCAACAGAAATTTTTGAATGCAACAGATATATTTTCACCCCTCACGAGCATTGTTCACTCGTGAGCCGCTCGTGAGCAACCTTTGAGCTGCCAAAAGTCCAAGAATTAATTCAAAATCAATTCTAAACGTTGGAGACATGATTGATACATCCAAAAACTACATTTTTGAGTGCTTATCTATATAAACACAACTTAGAATTCAGTTGAAATGTAAAGAAAACTTGTTTGTCATTCATCATTTTCTTAAACATTCAATTGAGCTCTAAAACTTTCCTTTAAACAAATTCTTTGTGTATAACTCTTGTAAGAGTTGGTGAGTGATTAGAATAGACATTCTTATTCTTCTCTTTTCTGGGTTTAAAAAATGGTAAGTGAGATTCAATTCTAAAGGAATTTGTTTAAATGTTTAGCCATTAAAACACTTGGGAATTTGGTTTTTGAGTGAGCCTTGAAAACTCAAGATTGTAAGGTTGTAAGAGTGAGCCATAAAACTCTTTTGTATTCTCATTCTTGTTAATAAGGTTTTGGGTGATTAAAAAATCCTAACTTAGGGATAAGTTAGGTGGAGACGTAGGATTATTATTGAATCCAAACTCCTTAAATATTTGTGTTCTTCATTCTTCCTTTTCAACTTTTACTCAATTCTTGCAAAGAATTCCTTTAATTTCCTATTTTTGTTTGATAGTCCTATTCAACCCCCCTCTAGGAATCTTTCAACCTTCTATGGAAAAACCTTCAGGTTGATTTATGTAAACCTCCACCTCTAAATCTCCATTCTGAAAGGTTGTTTTCACATTTATTTGATGTAGCTTTAAGTCATAATGAGCAACTAATGTCATAATTATTCTTAATGAATCTTTCTTTGAGACTGGATACTATATCTCTTTATAATTAATGCAACTTTTTTTTTAGTATAACTATTAGTAACAAGTCTAGCTTTATATCTTTCAATATTGCTTTTTGAGTCACGCTTCATCTTAAAGACCCATTTACACCTTACTCTTTACAATTTTTTTTGCAATTCAACAAGATCTCAGACATTATTTTGCTTCATGGATTTCAAATCATCTTTCATAGCATTAATCCATTTATCAAATTCGACACTATTTATGGCTTATAAATATGAAACCAAATCCTCATTAATTCTAATATCAAATCTAACTCTTACAAATATACCACATAATCATTCAAAATAGTTGATCTCCTTTCTCTTTGAGATCTTCTAACTACTATTCCTTATGGTTTGTTTGCATTAGTCATATGTGAGTTAGTTACTTAATGGGATGGATCTTTATTCAAATTTTATTTAATATTATCATTATATTCTTCACCAGTTTGAACAACATTCATGTGCAAATGAACATTTACACTAATTTCCTTTATCTCCATATTTTATTGTTCATTACTCCTACTAACATCACCATTCTTAATAAATCTTGCATTTTCGGTTCCAATAATTCTCGAACTATGTTTTGGATAATAAAATATGTACCCTTTAGATTTCTCTAGGTAACCAGTGAAGTAACCATTAACAATTCGAGAATCTAACTTTCTTTCATATGGATTATAAATTCTTGCTTTTGCTAGGCAACTCCAAACATTCAGGTGTTATAAACTAGGTTTCTTTTCTCTCTATAATTTAAAAGGAGTCTTTTGAACTGCCTTATTAAGAACCCTATTTAATAAATATATTGCAGTTTTAAGTGCATACATGTCCTGACCTAAACTGGGAGTCATAACCAACTCTAGGGAACGGGAAGTCTTTTGAATCTGAAACCCGTAGCAAGCCTTAAAGATAAAAGCATGCAATAATTAAAATAAATTATGCACTATAATTTAAATCTCAAACCAATATAGTAAAAATAAAGTCTGTCATATCATAAAATAAAATATATTACATAATATTCAGAGAAAGGCCTCTGAATTTACAGCCAATATACAACAAAACAAAATACAACTCACTATGCAATTTTTTAGAGTACAATTAAATTCAAGTAAGTAGTTTACATAAAATAGTCGGGGCTAAAGAAATCCGATGGATAGGCCTACTACTGAGGTCTGAGGAAGAGGAATCTCCTGAAAAATCAACTAAGGGGAGTCATACCTTACTGAGTGAATTGTTATATTGTATATACATGCATCTTCTAATGTCAAATGCAATCAATCATTCATATATAATAAATATATATACAAGCATTTCACACAAATGCTGAAATCACTTTATATATTAAATACCGGAAAATCATTTATTTAAGAAGGATCAAATAGAACCCTAATTAAATACAACCTCGATCAACAATAACTCTCTAGCCATACAGGCTCACTTAATTCCAAGTTAATTCACTTATTCCATATGGACAGTAGACTGGCCCCTAGACACTAAATCAACTGAACTCCAGCAATCTGATTGTCAGTGTGATTGGCCCCAAGACATTAAGTTAACCGAGCTCTAGCAACCACACTATCAATCACATCAATATTCTCAATCAATCAAATATCTCAAGTGATCCTCACTTAACCCTAAATCTATCACATTAATATATACACAGTCCTAGTGCTGCCCACTAGGTAGCACATTCTATCGATATCCTTCATTTAAAATAAAATATTCATACGAGAAATTAAATAATGCTGAATAACATTCATAATAACAAAATAAACCATATATACACCAGAAATATACCTAAAATAAACTAAGTATATTTCAAGTATATATATGTTAAATAAATTCAAATCAACCATGAAATATATCAAAAATAAACCAATAACATACTAAAGACATTTAAGTATAAATCAAAAATAAAACATGCATTTATTTTGAGATATATCAAAATATACCTAAAATATACTTAAACATTTAATGAAAAATTTTATCAATAAATAGAAATCAAAACATGTATATCTAAAACATGCATCCTAAATGTAATGAATATATAAAATAACAACTCACAAGTTTGTGCTCCTCGAGATTGGCTCGACGGGCCCGGTCCACTAAGCCTCGGTCTCAACTCAACTAAACAATAAAATAATAATAGAATCAGAATAAATCTAACTTAATATTCTAAGAATTCTAAAAGAAGACTCTAACGAAGGATTGAAAACTCAAACAAACACTGAATTTCAGAATCGACCTAATGTCATATTTTACAAAAATTCTACCAAAAATTCGGCAGAGCTTCTTTTGTAAAATGGACATCTCTCTACTAAAAAATAGAGATGATCCTTTAAGGAAAGCGCACTTCAAAACACAGAATGTTCAACACCTTTGTTTGGGACCCCGAACTACACAATTCCCTAATCGAAATTTACAATTCCATCAAAAACCAAATAATGCAATAAATATATTAAAAAATCAATAAATGCCATAAATATCCTCAAAATTTTGAAATATAGCATATTTAACATTAAAACATTAAATATAATTATTTTGACAATAATTAAATAAAAATCTCAAAATAATAATATAATATTATTAAAAATCAAATTTCTCAACAATTCAATATTAATTAGAAAAAATTCACTTTACTATATTAAATAGCTTAAATAGCCTAACTATATATTAAAAGTAATTAAAAACCCATTTAATTACCAATTTAGAAAATAATATATTATTTGAAAATAATTTTTAAAAATTAGTATTAATTAGTTAAAAATAGTAAATAATTTATAAAAATCATTTTATTATCTTAAATAATTCTAAAACCAATTAAAACATAATATTTAACTATAATTTTAGCAAAATTACACAATTACCCTAATAATTCAAAATACACATAATACTAAATAATTTCCTCAAAAATTATATAAAATCATTAAAATTATTTTATCAACATACATTATAATAATATCAACTAAAACACATTAATAAACAATAATTTGAAAAAAAAATATACATTTGACCTAATTTTCCAATATTTACATAAAATAAAAATATTACTAAAAATTACATAATATGCACAAAAATTATTTTCTCAATACTAAAAATTAATATCAACTTATAATAACACCAAATCAACCAATTTTGAAATTAAATAAATTAATTTATGAAAATTAAATAAATAATAATCAAATAATAAAAAATTCACCAAAATTAAAATAAATTCCAAAAATTAAAACAAAAATATATTAATGAAGCTCAAGCAACAAGGATCAAAGTTTGTAAAGTGAGTTTTCATGAATCAACTAAAAATAAACTCAAAAAAATAAATAACATAATAGCTTAAAACCGAAAAATCAAGAAAACTCACAAACTGTAATATCCCGTGTTTTTAAAATAATTTTACACTGTACCGGGATATACAGTGTTAATAATTTTTGTGTATATATTATGATGTTTTTATGAGTTAATATGTATTTAAAATCTATTTTTAAATACTGTGTTTTATTTACAGTGCTTTACATAAAATTTTCCCGGGACTTGTATTTTCGGGGAAATTTTCACGTAAATAATTTATTATTAATTATTCTAAATGTATTTTCGGACTTGCATGAACTCATACGTATTTTTAAAATACTAAATAAAACCTATGTGTGTGTATATTTATTTAATTAGGGTTTAGTATTACCCTAATATTATATTAATTATTTATTAGTTTTATTGTTATTTAATTATTTTTATTTAGTATAAATTATTAAAATATTAAAATTTTATGTGTGTGGTGTATATTTAATGTGTGTAATTTAATATTATTTTAATATATAGTATAAAGTATATATATATACATATAACACATCAAAAATAAAAAAAATTTGGAAAATTACCATTTTGCCCCTGAGCCTCCTTCTTCCCCGATCTTCACCCTCACCGCCGTCCGAACGCCTACCGTGTTGATTTCTCACCGTTGGTGTGCTGTCCGGTGTGCCACCACCTTCCCCAGCCTCTTCCACCACCTGTGGTAGCCATTTCTGGTGCCTGGAAGCCATTTTTGGCCGGAGAAGCCGAAAGTCGAGCTACCGTCGATCACGTCGATTCCGGCCATCGTTTTTTACACCGCTGATCTATTTCTTCTCCTTGAGCTCCGGTGAGTGTGATTCTAGCTTTGGTTTGAGCTAAAATGGTTTATATTTGCTTAGGTTTCGATTTTTCTATTTCGGTCACATTAGGGTTTTTGATTTTTTGAGCTTCGAATTGATTGATTCATAAAAAATCCCTTCACAAATGTTGATCCTAGTAGCTCAATATACATGTATGAATTTTTGTAGAATTTTTGGAGATTTTTTGGATTTTTGGGTATTTTTGAATATTTTAATATTATTTTCTAATTTTCGGAAATTAATTATTTAAATTATGAAATTGGAGTTTATGGTTAAATTAGGTGTTGAAATGAATTATAGGAATTTATTTGGAATTTTTATGAATTTCTAAGTATTTATTTTGAATTATTGAAGTTTATGTGATTTTGAGAAATTAGGGTTAATTATGTTTTTAATTGAATTTAATTGGTTAGATGAGTTTAATTATTAGTATTATTGATAAATATGTTGATAAAATTAATTTTGGATAATTGTATAATTTTTGGTGAATTTTTGAAGTAATTTAAGTATATTTATATATATAGGGGTATTTTGGTAATTTTACCCTAAGTTGGCTAAAAATGTAATTTAATTGGTTTTAATAGTTATTTAAGGTATGAAAATGATTTCTATAAATTATTTGGTATTTTTAACTAATTAAAACTATTTTTGGTGAATTATTTTCAATTATATATATAATATACGGTTTTACTAATAAAACGAGTTTTTATCGGTTTTTAATGTGTTTTAAGGTTAATTATGTAATTTCTACGTATAAAATGTATTTCTATGTTATTAGGATATTTTTGGCATTTTCTGGAATTATTCCGTGTTTGTGGACCCCGGTCGGTAGATTGTAGTCTGGAGTCCGACCGAGGGGTTATGGATTTGTGTTGAGCCTATTTTTCGAAGTGTATTTCCTTGCAGGGTCGGCTCTACTCTTTTGAGTAGAGAGATGTCCGTTTTATAGGGGAGGTTCTGCCGAATTTTCGGTAGAATTCTCGTAAAACATAATATCCGGTCGAACCCTAATTCCTGATTCTGTATTTAACACTCTAGATCAAATTCTAGGATTTCTATTAGGTTTATTCTAATGTCGGTTATTTATTGCTTGTTTAGTTGCGCCGAGACCGAGGGCTAGTGGACCAGGCCCGTCGGACCCGTCTCGTGGAGTGCACTAGGTGAGTTACTATACTATATATATATGCTTAGGATGCATGATTTAGAAATGCATGTTTTATGTTGATTAAATATGCATAAATAATTTGATTATTTCTTAAGTTTATATTAAGTATATTTTTGGTATATATTAAATTATATGCATGTTTTGTAAATAAAATATATTTAAAATATTTTTAAATATATTTCCAGTTTAATTTATGATTTGATTGGATTTATTTGACGTATATATACTCGAAATATACCTGGTTTACTTTTGGTATATTTCCGGTATATATATGGTTTATGTTGTTATTTTATTGAAATTCATGCATCATTTATTTTTTTTGAATGGATGTTTTATATTTATTAATGAAGGATATCGATAGAACG